>JAVANC010000007.1:15530850-16201683 GCA_033319125.1 Parnassius glacialis | reverse complement strand
CGTCGAAATTTGGGCGGTGCTGCAGTCCCTTCAGCGGTGCCAAATTGACTGTCAGTACTCGTATATCGAAGTGCTGAAGTGTTTGTACAGTAGAGCTATGATGACTATCCGAGTACAGAATCAGAGTACGAAACCTATCCAACTGTAAGACAGGGTGAGGTTATATCCCCGAAACTCTTCACCGCTGCATTGGAAGACGTTTTCAAGCTACTGGACTTGAAAGGATACGGTATTAACATCAATGGCGAGTACATCCCTCGCCTTCGATTTGCCGACGATTTAGTCCTTATGGCAGAATCGCTGGAGGACCTAAGCACTATGCTCAATGACCTCAATAGTGTCTCCCAACGGATAGTTCTTAAGATGAACATGGACAAAACAAAAAGCATGTTTAACGTCCATGTCACATCTATGCCGGTAGTTGTTGGAAGCACTAAGCTCGAAGTTGTTGACGAGTATGCTTACCTGGGACAAATAGTCCGACTAGGTAAGACCAACTTTGACCGAGAGGTCAATCGACGGATTCAACTCGGCTGGGCAGCGTTCGGGAAACTACGACACACTTTCTCGTTAGACATACCTCAAAACCTGAAAACGAAATTGTACAACCAGTGCGTGTTGCCAGTGAAGACTTACGGATCTGAGACGTGGTCCTTCACTGTTGGCCGTATGAGGAAGCTCAAGGTCGCTCAGCAAGCTATGGAGAGGGCTATGCTCGGGACGTCTATGCGTCATAAACTTAAAAATGAGGATATCCGCAGTAGACCCAGAGTAACCGACATAGCCCAACGGATTAGTAAGCTGAAGTGGCAGTGGGCCAGCCATATAGCTCGAAGAACTGACAACCGATGGGGAAGAAAGGTTCTCGAGTGAGAGCCTCGTACCGGTAGGCGAAGTGTAGGGCGACCCCCCCCCCCCCCCACTAGATGGAGTGACGACCTGGTGAGACATGCAGGAAGTCGATGGATGCAGGTGGCTCAGGACCGTGCTTCGTGGCATTCCTTGGGGGAGGCCTATATTCAGCAGTGGACTTGTGAAGGGCTGTAATGGTAATGATGATGATGATTTAAGGTTGAGTCTCAAGCTCCGCGAGACCGCGGATGACCACACGAAGGTAACGCTCCTCTGGGAGGGCGTATGTGTGGAAGCTTACTTGCTGGGCGCGCAGGTGTTTTTTTACACTGCGGAATTCCTCGGTCGAGTTTACAAACATACGAATGCCCCGACCACAGTTTTGCACCTTTGGGCAATAGATTTTTTGGAGTCCAACCAGTATGATAGGTTGCTCCATTTTGATTTGTCTTGGATTATGATGAGAGGTGGCGGCATTATCCTACGTTCAGCATGGGACCCATTTGCTGCGGGCTTTGCCGCAGGCTTAGGGGGTTGAGCGCGCGCTGCGGGGTAGGCTTTTTTGCCGGAGTGGCGGTAGGGGACGGGGGCCGAGTTAGACACTGCTGCCTTTTTTGGGCTGCGCGTTTGCGCTTTTTGCCCATGACGGCGGTGAAGCTTTCATCTCCGGGCTTACGTGGGACACGCGAGTGGGTCTCCATGTCGGAGCATGGTTCGGCATTCGAGAAGACCGGAGACTGCGGGTGGACATCACGGAGGGCGCGGGGGACGCGGCGTCATATATAGTGTCTATGGACACAGGAGTTGTAGATCCGGTGCTCGGCGATAGAGGGTCGTTGATCCACACGGTCGTGCGGGCGATAGGGGGCCAGATACGCGGACTAGAGCGCGGGCTCGGGCGCGGGACGGGCATTGCGCTGTGCAATATACACAGTCTAAATGTCAGGGCAGGCTCGGCTAAAAAGTCTGCTAATTCGTCGGTTGTAAACGACGCCATCTTGTTTACTATACTAACACAAGCACAGATGTGTACCAAGCTGCTGGTGTGTGCGACAAACATCTATGTACACCTACTGCGTTGTTACGCTAGGGTGAGTACCTAGCTGATGCCTAATGCAAGAAGCAATACAAAAATTAAAAACAATGGCCGCCTATGAGGCGGCGGATGTGTTTCACTCTACTTACGTTTGCGGTACCAGTACCAGGAAGCCAGAAAGGAGAGTTACGCACAAAACACTCTTTGCATCACAACAAGCGTTCACTACAATTCACTGTGAGACTGCTGTCACTCAGGACAGCGTGAAAGCGCATCAAAACAGTCACCAAAGACACAGCACCAAGTAGTACAGTGTACTGGAGGCGTGATATATTAAAATAAATTGTGCGCATGAGCTAAGAGAGTGGAGTGGCGGGAGTGAACTCGACCGACATGTCCGAAATCTACAGAGCCCAAGCGCAGAAATGTGATTCCTGATACCTCTTAGTCGCCTGCGCGATACTTTATACTGCTATAACGGGTGGGAGATTAGAGTTCTACCTTCATTTTTGTTCGTATTTTCTTTTATTTTTTTACCGTCATTTCCAAAACTAGGTATATAATTAGTGTGTATATAACTAGTGCGTGTAACATAAAATAACTAGGTATATAACCAGTGTGTATCATGGTCACTTACGGAACCGATACGTGGTCGTTCTCTGCTGACCGTATGGGGATACTTAAAGCCACCGGACTATGGAGTGGGCCTTGATCCTAGAGCTGTTCGCTTCTCTAGATTTCTCTCTCGCGTTAGTAAAGCTATGTAATACAAATCTACAATCTCTTGACTTTTTAAATGATAGCCGCACTTCTGCTATATTATGGTTGCACACGAAAGGGTCAGCCCGACCGGGGAGGGACCGTGTTCTCACAGAACTTATAATAGCAGCTCAATACTGCTGTATCGTATGATTCAGGTTATATACATAAACACTCACGCATGTCACCCAGAGGGGTAGGCAGAGACTATGGACTTCCATTTGGCACGATCCTGACAGACCTCTCTCGCTTCCTCCACATCCATATACCTACGCATACACGCTCGTCGGTTAAAGGTACTCTTGATTTGGCCCATTTTCAATATATCGCCAATTTGGTCGATAAACTTTCGCCTAGGGCGACCCTTCCCGACTCTGCCGTTCACATCTGCAACATAAATTTTCTTTGTCACTCTTTCCTCATTCATTCTTTCTACATGACCAAACCACCGAAGCATTCCTTTCTTAATCCTGGTCACAACATCATCTTGCAAACCACACTCTTCTCTTATTAAACAATTTCTCACTCTGTCATTCAGATTCATTCATGTCATTCAGGTTATGTGGATTACAAATACTTTTCAGAGTGTAAAGTTACAATTATTAACGTATGTAAAGTGTATAGTTATATTTATTAAAAAAATATTCTTTGACCTATATCTACTGAGAAAATATTTTGGCATCTAAGCGATTTAGACAGTTGTTAATACTCCTCAGTACACTCGGTGCATAGCTTTATGGGAGTGTGAGTGAGATAGGCTAATTGAGATGAATACTCAATCATAGGGAGCTATGGTAGCTCAGGGGAGCCATGGCAGCTTGGGGGCTTAGCGCTCGCTCTAAATTCCACAGTACACAAGCAACGCGGGTTCGATCCCCGCCGGCACCAACGAAATTGTTAATTGCGATTTTAAGTGCTGGTTTACAACGTGCTCGGCTGTGAAGGAAAACATTGTGAAGAAACCTGCATGTCTGAGCAATAAAAAAATATTTCGAAGACATGTCAAGTACGCCAACGCATTGGGGAAGCGTTACGGCCACTTCCTTGCCTTAAAACTCTCTCAGAAATGAGAAGAGACCTGTTCCCAGCAATGAGTCGTATATAAGCTGTAACTTCAATTATATGGAGCAGCTCCGGTGCACCAACATTCACGATTGTTGCCAACATAAACGGAATAAATCAACAAAAATAATTTAAAGATATAACGAACGAAACAGGAAGTTTCCAACACACGAAATTTAATTCCGAACTTAAAATAGATTTAAAATTGCTGACTTAGAAAACCATATACACGGAAACCGTATCACGATTGGATTATCGGTGAACGGCCGGCTTAAAATAAGACCAGCGTAATTCCTTTTTTGTACAACTGATGAGCGACTTAGAATTATGGATTTTAGGGAAGTTTTTTTACGTGCTAGAGCCATACTGCAGTTATATAATAGTATAGTTGTAGCACAAATGAGTCGGCTCGACCGTGGTGGGACCACGCTCTCACAGAATACCAGTGTAAAGTAGCAGCATAATGCTGCTGTGTTTGGTATGGTGAATGTAGAGAATCGGAGACTTTTTACTGGAAAAGGGGCATTCTATCTTAGTCTTCACGGCTGACAACGCATCTGTATTTTAATTCGCAAACGAAGACAGATGTAGACGTCTATGGGCCACAGCAACCAACTTCAAATGGACTGTGTGCTCGCTTGTCACCCTTATTCTATAAAAAAAGTTACACTTGTGGTTTCCATTTATATGAATCTAAACTGGGGTGGGGTCACGTAAAACTAATATTATTATACATATAAGAGAGAGAGAGAGAGAGAGAGAGAGAAAAAGAGAGAATGTTTATAAAATAATGTTTAAGGGATTTTTATTCCGTACCACTCTTAGAGTATAATAAATAAGCAAGTGCTTATAAATATTAAATACCCCAAGGTACTATCATTCTGTCGATCATGGGACGTTATGGGGTAGTGGACTCTTTTGCGCAGCCACTACATGGCTAAATGATTTTCTCCGTTCCGTTATGTAAAGAAATTAGCTTGATTTAAAGAGTTAATAAGGCTCAGTTGGTTACATGAGAGCACAACGCGCACTCTAGCTGAACACCCATCAAGTCCATTAATATTAATATTACATAAGAATGTATTATACGTGGGGTATGCTGAAAGTTTTGCCTAACTCATAAATAAAACAATTTATATGTAAAGTAATATAGTAACTGCTTTTTAAAGTATCCCCATTACATTGTAAACACTTTTTCATTCGTTCAAACCATATTTGAAAACATTAGGACCATTTTAACAAGTGTTTATCATGTGCTGGTTAAAAGCTAAACGAATCTTTCATTTTTGGTAAAAAAAAAAGAAATCGCACGACGCGAGGTCAGCATAATGTGTGGTATGGGTCACAATCTCCACCTTTTCAGAAGCCTTAATAACTTAAATTAAAAATTTGAAAACCCCCAAAACAAAAACATGAACACACAATGATCCTCAAACGGCTAAAATATTTTCTTGAAACATAGCTAAGAACACTCTCGATTAAGACTCCTATCAAAGGAAAAAAAAAACACAAATACACACCACAAACATATAACACCCTTCTGTTTTCGTCGGGGGTTAAAAATGACTGTCTTGTTCGCAATGGGCGCCCAAATATTGTCATGGTGTAATTTTCTTGGCCGCTTTTCCCTAACATTTTTAAAGACACCGGGCAAACGAATGGTAGATACCACTCAAACTCAACTGGAATTCGTTTTTGTTCTGGTGTAAGTTCATAAGGAATCCAACGGCTTCAAAGTTTTTAAACATTTAAATTATATTGATATAGAAATTTCGAATTTGGCTCATACCAAAACTCACGAATTTCATCATGGAGAGAAACACGGCCAACTTTTAGAATCATAAAGAGTCATCGAACCAAAATATTTTCTCATTAATTCCATTTTTGCCATGGGTGGCAAATTTTACTTGTGATTTAAATTTACTTATATATTACTTCCCTTTAAAATCACTGGTGGTTTATATTTTATATCTAAAACTAGCTGACCAGGCAGATGTTGTTCTGCTCTTTCCGACGACCATTTGCTTTCTTAAGAAAAAGCTCCTGAAATTAGCAATAAAAAAAATTGAGGGTCACTTATCAGGACAAAAACTATCCTATCTCTCAAGTTGGACCAAACTGCACAAGTGTACAAAATTTCATTGAAATCGGTGCAGTAGTTTAGGAGCTCATCGCGGACAAACAACGTGACACGTAATTTTTATATATAAAGAAGATTATAGTTTTAATCAATGTAATGTGAGTTTCTTATGTTTTAAAAAATATAACATTCGAAATTCAAACATTTAAGAGCGGCTAGGAGCGCATAACTTTTAGTGCATCCTATGTACTACACAACACTCAACAACTAAAGTAACTTTCATCCCAGCACACAAAGTTCATGGAAAGATAGACAATCTTATTACATATGGTTTATTGAAATATCTTGATTTTTAGGAAGCAACAAAGGAACCTGAAACTACTACTGAGACGACAACAGAAAAGAAAATAGAGACAACTACAGAAAAGAAAATAGAGACAACTACTGAGAAGAAAATAGAGACAACTACAGAAAAGAAAATAAAGACAACTACTGAGAAGAAAATGAAAGAGAAAAAAGAAAAATGTCAGAAGGACTCCTGTGATCACATTTGTAAAGATGACGACGGTAAAGTGAGGTGTCAGTGTCGAAAAGGATTTAGATTGCAGTCTGATAATAAAACTTGTAAAGGTATTTACACATCGTAGCCTTTAATTCTTTATCATGATAGCTAAACATTGAAAATTATTACGAAGTATGTATCTAATTCGAAAATATCTAAAACTCAAGTTAGTCTCGCTAAAACTCAAAAACAGCTTGATTGATTTGATGAAATATTTTGTGCGTGTTTGAATAGGTTTCTAGATGATGGTCCTAGATGGATGATTAATATTTGGACCCAGTAGGTGAAGCTGTTGTCGAGATCCATTTTTTAATACTAGCAATACAATTAACATTACTAATATTCCATTTAACCACTCCTGGTAAGCTTAAAATGCTTGCGTTAGAAGTGGTTCACGACAGTAGTCGAATTTTGGATTCGAACTCACGACCTTTTGAATTCGCGGTCCGCACCCTGCTATTAGACTACTGTCGCTTCTACTTCGCATTAATCAACGGTGAGAAGCCGGGGCGGGTCACTAGTAATATATGTTTACTAGTAGTTATTTGTGGTAGGTCCTTCCCTAGATGGTCCTTTTCTGCCTAGAATTCTATGCAAATTAAAAACCTTCTATGTTCCGGTCTTAAGTGTTATTACGGTACGTGTACACCAAAACCGGTTTTGTCGGCCGATGGCGGACAGAACTGCCCGGACGAGTAACTCGGACGTGTATGTGCTTACACTGCAATAGTGAACGTATGCCGATATTGAACGTTGCCGGTGTTCTGTAGTAGAGATGCGCAAAACAGTGCGTTTTAAAGTTATGTAATATGACATTACATTTCGTACCGAGGAATGTTACGTTATACCATGACTCCAAACATGACGCGAAATGACACTACACAGGCTGGCTATTGTAATGAAATGCTCACGTTGTAGAAGATATGCTTGCGTTGTGATGTGACAATTGCCAAACGCAATGCCCTAGCTACTCGCTGCGCCGAAATGAACACTTGATTTTTTTATCATATTCATAAAGTCGATTTTTTTTTCACACTTTATCCCAATCTACTGAACTATTCAATCAAAATGGCATTCCGGGCTTATGTCTGATAGTAAACATAGATTGCAATATTGATTATTGACCAATACTATGAATATTGGCATATTTAAAAATCGATTTTATTTACAGTGATTGTGGTTTTTTTTAATTTGTTTTACATTATGTTTTTTTTTAATACCTAACGGTTTTGTTTTTTTTACATGGTATTAGAATTTTTAACTACAACTAATAAATTATAATTATAATAGTTTTTTTTGTCCTTAGACATTCAAGAAAGTAATACAGAAAGCACGAGACGTAACGGAATCATAAAAAAAAACATAAAATTGAATAGCGTTTGAATATTTGGGCAATAAAGTCATAAAGTACGAGATGCATATTTTAAACAGGACCCTTAATTCATGAATAATACGATTCTAAGTCTATATGCACTTATTTCTAAATTCACTTATTTCTTAACCAGCCGACCGCCGCTTGCTCCTTCTCGCTTACACACAGCGAAAATTAACGAGATAATACGGACACTGAAGAAAGCGCTGCGCGTCATGTTTGAGTGTCATGTGCCATGTTTGATTTGGTCGAGTCATGTGTAATGCTACAGTACGCGGTCGGGTTATATGACGCGTAATGCAACAATCGCATTACTTACACAAGTCTATTCTGTAGTTGACTCTATTGCTTAACAGAGTGAAGACGCATTTTTTTAAATATCTGGAACCGCTATATCCATTTCCGATGCAACTTCAGCCCATAACTGTTTCGAAACATCTCGGTTATTGTAGTTTCTTGAATGTTTATCCTACAGGGTTGGTCTATTATAAATACAACTAATTAATTTTTCTATATCCATAGTCGTTTAGGTAGATAAAAACACGAAACAACAGAATAAATATAGAATTATTAAATTAAACAAGGTATAAATACATTCAACTTGCACTGTAGACGCCGGTAGTCGGACGAGAAATCCCAACAAGTTCGGACTCGACGGTTGATCGGCCGATTTCGGGCGTCATCGGACGATAACGGTCGTGTTCGTGTACGCGCTCTTTTTCTTTTACAAGTGTTTGATTCGATCGTCCGAGTTCGGCCGTCATCGCCCGAGCAAACTTCGGCCGATGACGGATTAGGTGTACGCGAGGCTTTAGAGAGCCAGATCATTACGAGCGCAATTCCATCTTAGTCCACAGGGCTGCCAACGTTATAGCCTTGTTTGTTTGAAGTTTGCTGCTGGTGTCCATGGACTGCAGTTGCCGCTTATAATCAGTTGTACTGCAAGTTCCGTTTGTCACTTCTGTTTTATAAGCCCCTTCATAAAGCAGTGATTAAACATTTGGTCGCAGCACTGCTGGACGGGTACGAATTCCGCGAAAAACGTGTGATTATATAAATAAGTTTTTTTTTCTATTAATTATAATAATACCCGTAAGTGTTATACCTTTTTGGATAGTGAAGAAACGTAGATATTTATAAGTATATCTGTAGCACACCTACCAAAGACTTTTTTTAATATTCCTGAAAGAAAAAAATACTATTTACGAATTTATTCCTTTTTCTAACCTTCAATCTACGAGTACGACCCAATTTGTTTCGTTACTTGCAATTTTGGTGTTGAAAATAATAGAACAACTTATCTACTACACAAAAATTTTAAAATCAAATAAATTAGAGGCACTAATTGCAAAATAAATGGACAATAGACAAAAATTCGTCTTTTTTATGAAAAAACTTTAAAGTCCTGTATTAAAAAAACGGTTTAGTTTGGGGTATAGTGTTTGATAGTCAAATCAGTCAGAAACGATGCACACTACAACCCCTTAACGGATCTAGGTCGACTTAACCTGTAACCCTGTATCTAATTTATATATGGCCTACAAATAATTATTCCGGATTTGGATGTATGTACTTGTTCAATATAATATGTATGTTAACCGTCTCAACAATCCAGGAAATAATACTTCTGTGGGTTAACTTTCTTATTAAGAAAAAGAAAAAAACAAATGAATGTGTATATTTCTTTCACGAAACAGTGGTGTACAAAAAAGCATTGGGGAATACTGTAAATAAGTAACAGTTTACTTCTTGATATGGACTTCTCACATAGCACGAAGGATTTGGCCCAGTAAAGCAGACTGGCGATCGAACTAGAAGTCGCCTCTTCATCAGGCCTGAGTATTTTAAGTCTGTTATATAAAACATAGTAATATCACTTGCCATCGGAATCTTTGAGATTTTTCAAGCATTTTCCATAAACTTCTCTTACGACTCCCACGGGATATTATGTGATAGATTCTTTTATATCGCCTAGTAGGAAGCAGAGAACCAGAGAAACTTTTTATTGGTAAGGAAGCATTCCATAGGGTTTTTCTTTTAATAGTAATTATTAGAATCTCTTTTAGATATCAACGAATGTAGAGAGAACTTAGAGGATTTGTGTACTGAAGAGGACACTGTTTGCCACAACACTGTTGGGTCGTTTAAGTGTGTGCCTATAAAGAAGAGGGATGTTGGTCTTAGCTGCCCGCCAGGCTTCAAGCGAAACGTGCTTAATCAAGTATGCGATGGTGAGTTTGTAATATCGAATTGTTCTTAGTTTCCCCTTCTATTACCATCAACATTTATACGTTTTTCTCTCTAAAAAAATTCAAAATACAGATTGAATACGCTTTACTAATTGTATGAAAATTATAAATAACTAGCTGACTAGGCAGACGTTGTTCTGCCTTCTCCGACAACCCTGTGTCCTATAAAAATTCTTAAATTCGTAATAAAAAATATTGACGGTCACTTATCGGGATAAAAAGTATTCTATCTCTCAAGTTGGACCAAACTGCATACAGTGTGCAAAGTTTCATTGCAATCAGTTTAGTAGTTTAGGAGTTCATCGCGGACAAACAATGTGACACGTAATTTTTATATATAAAGATTACACATTTTTTTATCCTTGCAAATTGAATAGCTACTGTACAATCGCGGTGTAATCAACACATCATCCCATATCGTCCGGGAGCAACAATATGCATTGCAGATCTAAGATGTTTTTAAAAGTCAAGTCCTTTTTATTACGTCTTTGTTGCAGATTGACTCCTTTCGCCGTAACTACAAATCTTATTTCGCCACCAGCACTTTAAGGAGACCATCTTCATTATTACAGCATCGCGTAATAACATAAAACATAATTTGTTACATTTGATATCCTATTACATTGTAATGCGGTGATACTTATACGGGTGCACACATCAGTCCCTGAATTAGGCCTACTTACAAGAAGCAATTAACTACTTCTATTTTAAATCGCAAGAGGTAGTCGATGGACGCAGGTGGCTCTGGATTGTGCTTTGTGGCATTCCTTGGCGGATGCCTATGTTCAGAAAAGGACTTGTGAAGGATCGGTAATGATGATGACGTTGATTCAAAATTGCACTATGGTATCGTAATTGTAAAATTTGTAAATTAATCAAGGCCAGTTCGATTGTTATTGATAAACAATTAAATGCCATATCTTCTTAAAACTCTTCCGCGTGTGAGTTGAACACATTTGTATATTAAAATACATTAATAACACTATTTAATTTATTTATAACATCCTAAACACAAGTAAAAAGCAAAGTTGTATACTTCTACTCAAATTTCTGACAGAGTTTTTGGAGCAGTTAAACTGTCTCGCTCTCCTAAAAGACGACATATTTTTCCCAGATGCAGGTTTCCTCTCGATGTTTTCCTTTACCGCCGAATATAATATTATTTAAAAAGTACCCTACTTTAATACTAAACACAAACTTAGATAATAAACTCAAATTTCGAAGATATAATTAATTACATATTTTTAGAATTCGCGCTCATATTTTTTTAAATGCAAACTAGGTACAACTAAAAAAAAAGTTGCGAATATATTTGAAAATTTAGCTTAGTTAATAATTTCTTTCAGACATTAATGAGTGTCAACTTCCTCGACCACCGTGCCCAAAGTACCTATGCGAGAATACAATCGGTGGGTATAAATGTGCTGGAAAACCAGGCAAGCCTTTCACGGAAGCTATTCCTGGTGTTACTACAGAAGCAGAGCCAACTACACCCACTACAAAGAATGACATATGCCCACCTGGTTTCAGGGCTGGGCCTGACGATGAATGCCTTGGTAAGTTTTAGTCTGCTTTGTTGCAGTTGGTATAGCTTAGCTAGTTACACCAATTGGTCTCTAGTAATTTACGTCTTAATCACTATAAAGCAAGTATACGAGTACACCCGACTTCAATATAAATTATTAAGAATAACTCAAAAACTATTTGGTCAGACCTTGATCTAATTCATATGGGACCACATGCGAAGCATCAGCTTTCAAATAAAAAAGAATCATTGAAATCGGTTCACCCAGAAGTTATGAGGTAACACAAATAAAAAACATACAGTCGAATTGAGTACCTCCTCCTGTTTGAAGTCGGTAGGAAAATACTGTGCTAGTTCTACCACGAATCATTTGTTAGAGAGTACCATAATCATTGCGGTGACTTAAGGGACTTCTTTAATTAGAAAGACTCTTATTAAACCATAGTTTGAACACTGGACAATCAATAAACCACGTTTTGTAAAAGACGGTTAGAGTTTTGAACATGTAGTTCAATCCTTTAAGTCATACTCCATTTTTTTGTAAAAGTCTGTCAAATAATATTATAGTAGAGCTATTTTTTATTATGGCATACCCTCTCAGTAACTACCTCACTAACAATATATTTTAATTGAATAAGGTTCTCCGGTTCTTTACACTTACCTTACGAAACACAACATGATTAAGCTGCTATTTTACACTGGTATTCTGTGAGGATATGAAGGATCTCCCCGGTCGAGCCGACTTGTTCGTACTACAACCATAATATAGCTGCAGCATGGCTCTACCACGTACAATATACAGGGTTATTTTGCAATAACCGGCCAAATTTGCAGAGAAGATTTATAATAAGTAATTTAGGCAAATGGTGAATAAAAACTTATTAAAAAAATCTCAAACATTCTGTCCTTTTTAAAATTTGGCTACTCTTTGAAATATAACCCTGTATAATAATACAATACATAATATGGGGGTGTAAGATATCCACTACCCCATATCATCCTATGGATGTCGTGAGAGGTGACAGAAGCAAGAGGAGATGGGGAGCAGCGTCTTTATGATATAACTCTAAATAAAAAAAAAACTGCCGTTGCCAACGCGCTTGCTAAGCGGAACTACGGCAAATATCTCCTTAAGGATCTATGCTCAGCAGTGGAGTTTTAATAGATTGCAATGATGATGATGAATGACAACTGAGTGGACATCCAGTTCGGTTTCCACACCAAAGTTCTTGGGCCCGAATATACGCCGAAATCAACATTTAAGAAAATATGCGAGCTACGAGATTTTTTTCTACAATCCTTCTAACATTTAGCTGCAAGAAATTAATTTAAATAATTTAAAATTAAAAATTTTGTACAGCCGACTTCAATATAGGTTATTTAAGAATAACTCAATAACCATTTGTCTGACCTTGATCAAATTCATATGGGACCACACGAGAACTATCAGCTTTCATATAAAAAAAAGAATCATCGAAATCGGTTTGCCTAGAACAAAGTTATGAGGTAACACACATAAAAAAAACATACACTCGAATTGAGTACCGTCTCCTTTTTGGAAGTCGGCAGAAAACCATGTCGCCTACTAAACAAGTTTCAAACTTCGAAATAACTATTTAGATATCGACGAGTGTGAGGAGCGGTTTGACGACTGCCAGCGTTTGTCGCAGCACTGCATCAACACACACGGCAGCTACTTCTGCCAGGACCACGTGTCCAAGCGTTGCGCACCCGGCTTCAAGGTCAACGCCGTTACTGGAATATGCGAAGGTACCAACAGCAAGTACATAGTTATTTAGCATCAATTTAACTCGATCGGACTTTGATCGATTCGGTTGTAGGGGTTTGTCCGCATACAGTTTACGTATATTTTACAGGTAAAAACCGAAGTGGGGTTACACTTACGGTTACAACTAGGTGCAGCCGATTGCGGGTGATTAAATTATGAACCGTTAAATTTGTAAAAATACGAACGCACGTATCACAGTCCACCTGAATTTAAGTGAATGTTGTGGCCCATAGACACCGACTGCATCTATTCTCAATAAAGAATCAAAAAGTAGATACGTTATTACTCCTAACGACTAAGATAGAATTTCTCATTACCAGTAAAAAGTGGTATTTTACGTTAGTATTTTGTAAAAGCGTGATCCTTCCCCGGTTGGGTGCTCCGGTTTCATGCTGCAACCATATTATATCTGGAGCATGACTCTACCACGTTAATAGCTCTTAGTTAATTACATTATTATCAAAAGCAAATGTGCACTGCGGGACATGGACCTATTCCGCCCATCCTTCCGAAATGGTACACCGCCATCTAACGAAAGCCATGAGAACTTTTTGACATTTTCCATAGCCGACTCCTGCGACATTCACCAGATAAAAATTTGATGGATTAATTCTACGTCTTACGTCGCCAACAATGGCTAAAACTCCTTAATGGTGTTATAAATTCTGCAGATATCGACGAATGTGAAGAGAGTTCTGAGGTATGCAAGCGCACCGAGGTGTGCGTCAATTTGCCCGGGGCTTACAACTGCAAGTCCAAGATCAGCACATTACCTCAGTAAAGTATTAGAAACATATTTTAGTTATTTTTTATCTTTAAATCTATTAAAAATAGAATATTCCCGATTAACCACTACAAGTGAAATTAAAATGCTTGTGTTAGGTTAGATATGGTTCAAGAAAGTAGTCGAATGGCGGATTTTAACTCACGATTTCACGAGATCACGAGGTTGAATTTGAGCCCTCTTACATTTCGGCGTTTCGCAAATTTAGGTATTTTACGCATCGAGCGGGCGGCAAGCTACGCGACCGATACTTTCTTTCATATCTATTCACTCGCTCGCACTATAGTACTGTGAGTATGGCGATTAAACGATCTTGATCTTCCATAATACAAAGTTTTCTTAGGATGGACTTCAGTGGATGGAATATTTTTAGTGTGTCATTTTAATGTTACCTTATTAATTTATTATTATATAATTATATAATTCATTATTTATTATTATATACCATTTTGATATATTATTCATTATTTATGAAATTTAGTGTCTAAATAAGTACACATAAATATTTTAATTGTTACGCTGTAATCGAACGTTAATAATCGATTATGTCTACTACCGGAAGAATAGTGGTATAAATAAATAAACGGTTGCAACCTGTTTTAATAAATATAACAACCAAATGTAACTAATATTTTTTTAATTGGTACTTACAGTCAATTACTATATTTTTTATAAGAAAAATATTTGCTGCGACGGCATTGACCGAACTTTTCTCGATTCGATAATTTCAGGCAGTACACACTTTTCATACAAAGCTTGTAACTTGGGTAACATATTGAAAATCTAAAATTGGTCGTATTTGTAAATTTTTAGTACTTTTACTGCATTAATCTGGGCCAATACATATATATTAATACATGCCGTATTCAGACATTTTTATTTGCTAAATGAAGCTGGCCTTGGATTTGGTAAAACCAGTCATTATTTTGATTTAATGTTACACTTGAATCACTGAATTTATAACCTTTACCTTTTTTTTGTCGAAAGGTCGTATCAAAATCTATTCCGAAAGCTGAAATAGGACATTTAACTTCAATAAGACCGTTGCTGTATAAACCATTAGGTGAAGCCCTCAAATAACAATGATCTAGGTCATTGAATAGACTACATTTTTCTATAATAATATTGTTTTGTTTGCTCAATTGTGCCAATGCTGCAGACTCGTTGTCCCTACCATGTTTAATGGAAGAGACGTGATCTAAACTATAACTATATAAAATAGTTTTAAACCAATCGATCAAAAGTTGCGGTCGTAGTTGACGATGCTCTAGTATGCAGGCAATCGGCGCACACTACGATAGCAATCGACGCACACTACGGTAGTATTGAAACGATGCAGCGCCCGAAATCAACTGACGCAGGTCCACTCTCGGCAAGCGCTCGCGCGTTAATGATCGCAGATGGCCGGCACAGTGAAATATATAGTACTTTTATTTAATTAATTAAAATATAATAGTAACGATTTAAAAATTAAAAATAATAGCATACTTTAAGCAAATGTTGATGATTATTTAGGTATAAATTTTACTTTTAAATGATGTAGAATTTCGGAAATATAGAGGCTTGTATCGAAGCTTTTTTGGTCGTTTTTTGAATTATGTCGATTTTTTTTCCTAGCGTGAAAAGCATATAACGAAAATAGATTCAACTATTATTAAAGTGTAGGATATTTGGGAGATAAAAATATTTTTTTTGATGGTCGATATTCTATAGAATCTACAAATTAGAGCTCCCAAATCATGTCTTCGAGAGTTTTTGCCTAAACATGCATCGGGAGAATGATTATTACTGATTAAATAAATAAGTTATCTAAAATCGATTCCGAGCTTATTTGAGGAGAGAAAACGAACTATTTTTACCATGTAATTGTTATTTCAAGCAATGAACGATAAACATAAAACTTCAACGAGGAAACCTTGTAATTTCGCGTTTTTTTGTAATACGCCTCTTAAGCATAGAATTATTACGCATAGAATACTAGTACGCGCACCGAAAGTGAAGCAAGTAAAACTAACGCGAAACCGCGTAAGTTGACTCAGAGACGCGTCAGTGCGCAATGGTGCGCAACGTCATGTCTTACGGAGAAGAGCTCGCGAAAAATTGTAAAAATTATCGTTTATGTTGTAAAATATTGTCACAGCGGTGATGATAAACATAAAAGAAGTGATGGTATTACATTTCACATATAAGTTTATACATTTAATTCATTATAAGTACGTAAAACTAAAAAAAATACTTACCTAAGCTCTCATAATACAAATGTTGCTAGTTGTGGGGAAAAAATTACAATTTTCTTTTAAAAATATTTATTTTCTATTTGTGTTTAAAACGTTTAATCGCAACGCTCTGTGTAAAACTCAAATGTTTATATATAGATACCTACTTCTCTAAGTGTTAACATTATATTAACAATGGGTGCCTATTTAAACTAATGCGGAGTGATCGGCTAATCGCGATTCGTCGACGCCATTTTAACGGAAATATTTTATTTTCATTGCTTTTTTTATTGACTAAGGTTACGTTTTAGAGTATAGAATAAAAACTTTTTTATTTACAACATCATGAGATTATTAATAAGAACGCCTTTACTAAGCAGATGTCACTTTACACCCAAACCAAAAATATATTCAATCAAATTATATTCAATTTAATAAATCAAAGCATAACCAATACAATTTCAAGCTAAACATTACAAAAATCAATCACATAGAAAAAACTAAATTTTTAGGTGTTGTCATAGACCAGAATCTGAACTGGAAAGCACATATCGATGAAGTTTGTAATAAAGTAAACAAATGTTCTTACGCGCTTAACCAAATAAAAAAAGTGACTGACATAAAAACGTCTGTTATGACTTACCGAGCATATGCCGAGTCTATACTCCGTTATGGACTGGTCATGTGGGGAAATAGTCCGGATTGGAATCGGGCATTTATTGCGCAGAAAAAGTGCATTAGGGCAATCTGCGGAGTACGACCCGATGAATCGTGTCAGCCTCTATTTAAAGGTCTTGGAATACTGCCACTACCAACGATGTATATTTTAGAAGTTTGTGTTTTTGTGCAGAGACACAAACAATTATTCGAAAAAGCTTGTGAGGTACAGACTACTCGCTCACGTAGGGACCCACACAAGCTCGTACTTAAGGATATACCTAAATCACAAAAATATGGCAAAAGTTGCCTTACCATGTGTGTCCGAATATATAACAAACTCCCGGACGAACTTAAAACCCTAAATATTACATTGTTCAAAAAGAAATTGTACAAATGGCTCAATGAAAATAATTTCTATAGTGTAAAACAATTCTTGGAAAAAAAAATTTGATTATGTACTAGATAATATTTATTAAAAAAAATTCATTTCATTTTTGTAAAAATATAAAATAATAAAATATAGTATTGTAACAATATCTCTTTGACTAAGCTGTGCGACTATTACTAGATATTGAAATTGACATGTAATTAATTATTATAATATTATTTCTCTTTGTTAACTAAATTAGGTGACTAATGTATTTCTAATAGTTAAAGAAAATTTGACATTGTTTAAAAATATTTGCATGCTATGTAAAGTAAGCAAAACATGAGCGCTCGATTTATACCTGTGAACAACATATATACCATGTTTTACGCAAATAAAGATTATTATTATTATTATTATTATTATTATTATTATTATTATTAAACATTAACCGGATGTTACGTTAGACCCAAACATAGCCTATTTTAACCGACTCCCAAAAAGAAAGGTTATCAATATGTATGTACACTGATTTCTAAGCTTGATCAATTCGTATATACCTACATGCTGAAATTTTAGTGGTTGTTGTCCCGCAGCCAAATTATACTGTCTCGATAGTAAAGTCAATTTATTAAATTAAAAAATATTACAATTAAAAAAGGGCAGATTTACAATAGTAATACCTCACAAGCTATTCGGGCGTCCAAACTAGTTTATGTCGTATCACTACGCTTGCGAGTTCATGTTATGAACATTTATTAGTGGCCCTTAACTGTGTAGGAAGCGCGCGTTTTGTCCACCCATATTATCGAATATGCAATATGGTTTCAGAACAAAATTGTCCACCAGTATTGCTAACGTAGGCGATTTTTGCCAAATAGGCTACTTGGGATGGAAATCGGCTACGAAAAATTCTGAAAGGTGATTGGTCGCCAAATAGGCTACTTGAGAGACGAACGATCGACCGTCAATTAGAATGCATCACAACAGAAGTTAATATAAACGTAAAAAAAATACCTCCTACGCAAAATGTACAAATCAAAATGAAAAAACTGGCAACACTGTTAAATTCTGGAAATATCCCAAAACTAAGGCTCACTCTCACTCGTACTCATCTGCAGACGCGCGCGAGAGAGACGGATAGATCCGAATATACGGACGAAGCGTTAGGGAGTAGGGCCTCTAACTTGGCCTGTTGCACGTGTTAACAACCTTCTACAAGCAGACATAACACTTTTACAGCTATTGAAGTGTGTGTGTGCCACTCCCTTAGTTTATGCGCATCCAAAGCATGTACTGAGTTACCGTCTTGTTTGGAATATTTACTTAGAGAAATTAACTGAACTGTCTGCAAAAAGATGGTTGGCTTTTTATGGAGCTATTAATACAAACATCAATGGCTTGAGTTAAGAACTCACTTTAATATGGTGAAATCATCTGACAAGGGATGTTATACAGCGAGGGAGCTTGCTAGTATGTATAATGATGACTAGAGTTTTTTTTTTCTCCCATACTAAAAGTAGTAACGAACGTGAATGTTATATTTTAAGCAAGTGACGCTAATATAACAAAAATATTCAGCGACCTCCGGACACTTCTTGTTTCCATTGCAAGACGTGTTTTAAACCAATATTTCTGAGAGGCCGAAGTAAGCATGAAAACGCCTCATCAATAACGCTTCATGAAGCAGATATAGCAGCTATTAAGCGAGCTTTAGAAAAAGCCAATGCATTATTTGAAAATTCATTGCTTCCACTGGATTCAGTCGACTTTGGACAGAAGTTCAACGATTTACTTGCAAAAAAGACTGTTTCTGCCAACAGAGCCCAAGAAGTCAAACAGAGTTGCACAAAATTTCTCGAACGCTTAGTGAAGGAATTAGTTGGCAGCCTACCACTTAATGCCCCAGTGGTGGAAAAAAATTAACACTTATCACCAAGCCACGCGTGCCTCTCAACCAGCAGACCCAACATTGATGATTTTACCTGGCAATTACGGAAAGCTAATGTTGACCGAGAAACTATAATGAAACAATGGCATTTTTTAAGTACGTTGCCCATCGAGGAAGAGATCGGTACAGCTTCTCCCAATGATATCGTGAATTTTTGGGAACAGGTATTGAAAATACAGAATGCTGGATGGAATCCCATGTTCAAAGATTTAGCCGTTTTCATTACGATGTCGCTTATTACCTTTAAGTAATGCTGTCGTAGAAAGAATTTTCAGCATGATGGGTACGATATAGACAAAATTAAGGAACAGAATGCAACTACCAATGCTGATAGCAATTCTTAGAATCCGTACACATATGAATGTCGAAATATTTGCTGCAACAATTTTCAACCAAGCAATCACATGATCAGTTTACATGCTGGGAGAAAAATGTACGTTTCCAGTTCCAACGAGCTTGCGCTACCGCCAGCACAGCAGAGGCTACAGAAAATTTAGACGGTGAAAGTCTTGCTGATGCTTTGTTGCTGCTGGCAGCAGATGATGATTGATGATTTTTTAAATTTGTTACTTTATGTACATCTTATTAATAAACAAATTGTTAAAAATTACGGTTTTATTTGTTCATAGCGAAGATTGGACGTTTCGGCTACTTTAGGCTACCTCAGCTCAAATTCGGCTACATTAGGCTGTTAAAGCTGTGAAAAATGGCGATATCAGGTACCAAGTTGTTGGCAACACTGCTGTCCAATGCTGATGCTGTGCAGGAATTACGTCTCTCAAGAATTAGATAAAGGCAACCAATCAATTGGCATTTTCCTTGACCTAGCAAAAGCTTTTGATACAGTTTCTATTCCCATCCTATTAAAGAAGCTAGAAAGCATAGATATTCGAGGTAAACTTTTCGTGAACTATTTAGAAAATCGTTAAAAGGTTATTAGCTCTGAACCAAAAAATACTCCTTTTTGTGTGCCTCAAAGAAGTGTATTAGGGCCAACCCTATTTTTGATATATATATATAAGTGACCTTTGCAATCTCGAACTTAACTCAGGTATAATAATATCATACGCAGATGATACCGTGCTCTTTTTACGCAAATAAAGTAGACAAGATTTATTTATGTGGACAGCAAGGTTTTGACAGGGTTATTAAATGGCTCCAACAAAACATATTAATACTGAATACGAACAAAACCAAATATATTCATTTTTCTATGCGCAGCTCCACACAGCATAATATAACGATTCCAGAAATTTATGCACATCAATGTTGCTCAGTCGCAGTCTAAATGTAACTGCCCAGTTAATTTTAATTAAAAATAATTAAATACCTTAGAATAATTATAGAATCATAGACCACCTGTGCAATAGAGTCCGTAAACTATTTTTTAAATAGATTCGTTATATTTCGCATTATATCAATCAATTCTCACCTATTGTATAACCTCATAGGGAGAAGCAGCTAAAACTACACTGCTACCACTCGAACTCGCTCAAAGCGCTGTATTAAAAGTCCCAACATTCCGCCCTACCCTATTCTTGTCCCATTTCTTGTATAAATCCTACAATGTCTTCTCAGTGCGCCAGTTATTCAGTATGATTACGATACTAAAACAGCACTTAAAATTGCCCTCACGACAGCCCGATTCCGCTTGCTTAGGGGTATGCGGAAAAGTCGTAGTCGGTTTTCGGGTGGCGTACTGCGCGTTTCCAAAATAGCCTCTTCCAATAGCTCCTCATTTGCTCTACTTTGTGGGAGACTATTTCATCATCTTCTGAATCAACCACAACTGGAATATCCACGGCAGCAGCCACGTGTGCAGGTTGCTCTGCAATTAGTGGCGCCGCATTACCAGTTGTAGCATTTTAATCCGATGAGGGAACAGCCTCACGTCGTAGTTGTTCGAGTGAGATATCACCAAATATGTTGGAGCGCAGGATATACTGAACTCGGTCTGCCAGGTTTTGCTCTGTTGCATGAACAGATGGCTCCAGCTTTGCGAAAAAGCGATGCATCCGAACCCGATTCACTAACATTCCAGTTTCTTCCCCTTTTGCCCTAAAGTACACTCGCAATGCGTTTGCGTTTATCATTTCCGTCCAACACATGCGACGTGCTCCACCAGCGGCGGGTGCTGCTTTCTGAGTCCTAGAAGAGTTGGTCGACACCAAACCCTCTGGTGGGGATGACGGATGCGGGCGGCTGCTAGGTGGTCTTGCAGGCTCTCGCGCTCGTCTGGCGGCTCGCATGCTGTCGCATCCAGCGCCAGCTCCAGACGCGCCCTGGCGACCTACAGGCAGCGGCCTTTGGAGTACTTCTTTTTCCATCACCCATTAAATGGGCGTCAATTAACGGGAGACGCCAAGGCCCGGCACCATTTCATGGTGCGGCATTAAGCACAAACGGGTCCTTGCACCCTCAATTCTACCGAGGCGCGGTGCTCATATCTCTTGGCAAGACGCTGGCTGACTGCGCTGTCGTAGCAGTTTTGTCACTTAACTGTTACGTCAGCGTGTTAATTAGTATTATGGTGTATCTATAAAGTTTTCTCATCTGGTTGGGTTATATAAATATATAGTTGTAAATGAAAATGATAAACATACATAAATATCAATAAAACAAAATAAATACATAAATAAATAAAAACCCAACAAGATGGAAGCCCTCGATAGGAGAGACCAAACGGCCGAGGGTTAATTAGTGGAAGGGAAAGAAACCGGCGGACGATGCGGGCGGTGTTGAAGAGCACCGCCTTCTGCATTTGAGCTTGGTGCGGTCCGTCTCGGAGTCCCAACCGCCTGAGATGACCCGAGAGGCTGACTAAGATTAACCCGTTCGCAGAAACGACTACAGGTATAATTTCCGTCGGCAGTCCACCCCACTAATTATTATTATTATTTGTCTCGTGCCTCATGTTTCTTATTACAAATGTACAGCTTCGGTTTGGACCGAAAGTGATGGAATTACGGCTTTCCGATAAGTGCAGAAGATGCTGCCTATTCATTTAAAATGTTTGGCATTAAAAATTGTAAACCACATCTTCTAGACTATCGATATGTACGATTTTAATAAACTAGTAGTAGTTCATCTAAGAATTTTTTTACAAATTCCTCTATAAACAAAATAGCGAGAATATTATTTATTTATTAAGTCTATGACCTGAAGATATAATGTAATGCATTTAAATTATAATTATTAATTAAATATAATTAATAGAGTTCTGTTTGCATACTTTGGTATGTTTTATAATGTAATTTCTGAATTGTATTTATATGTAAAATTATTATTATTAAGAGCCCTCTTACATTTCGGCGTTTCGCAAATTTGGGTATTTTACGCACCGAGCGGGCGGCAAGCTACGTGACCGATACTTTCTTTCATATCTATTCACTCGCTCGCACTATAATACTGTGAGTATGGCGATTAAACGATCTTGATCTTCCATAATACAAAGTTTTTTTAGGATGGACTTCAGTGGATGGAATATTATTTTGGTGTGTCATTTTAATGTTATCTTATTAATTTATTATTATAAAATTATATAATTTATTATTTATTATTATATACCATTTTGATATATTATTCATTATTTATGAAATTTAGTGTCAAAATAAGTACACATAAATATTTTAATTGTTACGCTGTAATCGAATGTTAATAATCGATTATGTCTACTACCGGTAGAATAGTGGTATAAATAAATAAACGGTTGCAACCTGTTTTAATAAATATAACAACCAAATGTAACTAATATTTTTTTAATCGGTACTTACAGTCAATTACTATATTTTTATAAGAAAAATATTTGCTGCGACGGCATTGACCGAACTTATCTCGATTCGATAATTTCAGGCAGTACACACTTTTCATAAAAAGCTTGTAACTTGGGTAACATATTGAAAATCTAAAATTGGTCGTATTTGTAAAATTTTTACTGCATTAATCTGGGCCAATACATATTATGGCAAGTATTCAGACATTTTTATTTGCTAAATGAAGCTGGCCTTGGATTTGATAAAACCAGTCATTATTTTGATTTAATGTTACACTTGAATCACTGAATTTATAACCTTTAACTTTTTTTTTGTCGAAAGGCCGTGTCAAAATCTATTCCGAAAGCTGAAATAGGACATTTAACTTCAATAAGACCGTTGCTGTATAAACCATTAGGTGAAGCCCTCAAATAACAATGATCTAGGTCATTGAATAGAGTACATTTTTCTATAATAATATTGTTTTGTTTGGTCAATTGTGCCAATGCTGCAGACTCGTTGTCCCTACCATGTTTAATGGAAGAGACGTGATCTAAACTATAACTATATAAAATAGTTTTAAACCAATCGATCAAAAGTTGCGGTCGTAGTTGACGATGCTCTAGTATGCAGGCAATCGGCGCACACTACGATAGCAATCGACGCACACTACGGTAGTATTGAAACGATGCAGCGCCCGAAATCAACTGACGCAGGTCCACCCTCGGCAAGCGCTCGCGCGTTAATGATTAATAATGATCGCAGATGGCCGGCACAGTGAAATATATAGTACTTTTATTTAATTAATTAAAATATAATAGTAACGATTTAAAAAGTAAAAATAATAGCATAGTTTAAGCAAATGTTGATGATTATTTAGGTATAAATTTTACTTTTAAATGATGTAGAATTTCGGAAATATAGAGGCTTGTATCGAAGCTTTTTTGGTCGTTTTTTGAATTATGTCGATTTTTTTTCCTAGCGTGAAAAGCATATAAGGAAAATGTATTCAACTATTATTAAAGTGTAGGATATTTGGGAGATAAAAATATTTTTTTTGATGGTCGATATTCTATAGAATCTACAAATTAGAGCTCACAAATCATGTCTTCGAGAGTTTTTGCCTAAACATGCATCGGGAGAATGATTATTACTGATTAAATAAATAAGTTATCTAAAATCCGTTCCGAGCTTATTTGAGGAGAGAAAACGAACTATTTTTAACACGTAATTGTTATTTCAAGCAATGAACGATAAACATAAAATTTCAACGAGGAAACCTTGTAATTTCGCGTTTTTTTGTAATACGCCTCTTAAGCATCTCTAGGACTAAAACAAGTGATTTTTCAATTTCTTACTTGTTCGACCGCCTTTTTGACATCACATTGACATGTGACCACAAAACATTAAAAGAGAAAATAATTTTAGTATGATTTGTACATGAATGACATGGAAAGTGACGAACATTTTGTATCATTTCGGATCTACTAACGTAATTAAAAATTATCTCTAAATAAGTAGTCCCTTGAGATTCTAGTTATCCAGGTTTCACTGTATTTCTAAATTTTCCTTAATTTAATATAGCTTTTTATATATTAAATATTTAGCATAGTAAATTTATCTAAGGATATTTGAAATAACAGTTAATATTTATATTTAATATGTGCAACAGGTTAGCGAAGAAAACATGCCAGGAAGGAACCAGACAACGACCCGGTGGCAAGATTTGTGAAGGTAAAGTAATTTATCACTACAAAGTATTATTAAGTACTGTTTTATGGGATTTTAGTCCTATTACCACAGAATAAATAATAGTAATACGGTATTACCATGAGATGGTAGCGTAAGATAATTTTGAAAAAAAATCCCATTTTGTCTATGGGTGTCGGAGTCAGTGTATGAAGCGATTATGGAAATGCCAGAAAAATTATGCATTGAGTATGGCAAATCCTTGCTACACCGGGAGAGACCCTTCTGGCTGTAGACTTTTGCAGGATGATGATAATGAAGTGGTGGGTGTTATTCTTTCTACGAGCATATTTAGATAGATATCACTTTTTTACCTATAACTACCTATAACTCTACACCCACTATGTTTCGCTTGAAGGTAAAGCGTCTAATAAAATAACAGGCTGTGGGGTGTTAGTAAAAATTGGAAAATCCCGGAATCCCGCCCCATTTTCAGTCCTGATAATTCTGATATTAAATTTCACAGGACTAGGATTTACGGCATTGAAAACCTTACACACAACAAGCTTGTGGTAATTATACATATGGACACATAGAATTATTACGCATAGAATACTAGTACGCGCACCGAAAGTGAAGCAAGTCAAACTAACGCGAAACCGCGTAAGTTGACTCAGCGACGCGTCAGTGCGCAACGTCACGTCTTACGGAGAAGAGCTCGCGAAAAATTGTAAAAATTACCGTTTGTGTTGTAAAATTTTGTCATAACGGTGATGATAAACATAAAAGAAGTGATAGTATTACATTTCACATATAATTTTATACATTTAGTTCATTATAAGTACGTAAAACTAAAAAAATACTTCCCTAAGTTCTCATAATACAAATGTTGCTAGTTGTGGGGAAAAATCACAATTTTCTTTTAAAAATATTTATTTTCTATTTGTGTTTAAAACGTTTAATCGCAACGCTCTGTGTAAAACTCAAATGTTTATTTAAAACGTTTAATCGCAACGCTCTGTGTAAAACTCAAATGTTTATATATAGATACCTACTTCTCTAAGTGTTAACATTATATTAACAATGAGTGCCTATTTAAAACTAATACGGAGTGATCAGCTAATCGCGATTCGTCGACGCCATTTTAATGCAACTATTTTATTTTAATTGCTTTTTTTATTGACTAAGGTTACGTTTTAGAGTATAGAATAAAAACTTTTTCATTTACAACATCACGCCACGCCTTTACTAACCAGATGTCACTTTACACCCAAACATTAACCTATTACCTTATTACATTATTCACCTAAACATAGCCTATTTTAACCGACTCCCAAAAAGAAAGGTTATCAATATGTATGTACACTGATTTCTGAGCTTGATCAATTCGTATATACAAGCTGAAATTTTAGTGGTTGTTGTCCCGCAGCCAAATTATATTGTCTCGATAGTAGAGTCAATTTATTAAATTAAAAAATATTACAATTAAAAAAGAGCAGATTTACAATAGTAATACCTCACAAGCTATTCCGGCGTCCAAACTATGTCGTATAACTAACTACCCTTGAGAGTTCATGTTATGAACATTTATTAGTGGCCCTTCACTGTGTAGGAAGCGCGCGGTAGCACGTGCGATAGACGTAACACTACATTACGTCCAGCGATTTTTTTTTCAGACTTTATTATAGAAATTCGGTATAAGCTAGCCTGTACGCCCGACCTACTTGCGAGATATTGATATTGGTTTGACATCGCATTCGAGTTTTGTTTTTCTCGATTGTAAATCTGCCATTTTTACATCCTAATAATTTTATTTTAATAAATCTATTGTACTACTAAGGCAAAATCATTTTACTTCGGGAAAACAACCATTAAAATTTCAGCGTGTGTATTGGATCAATCTGTGTGTATATCCTTTCAAATAAAAAGAAAGAAATCAGTTTAGAAATTGTAGAATTCTGAGGTAAAAAACATTAAATAATACACCGAATTGATAATCTCCTCCCTTTTTGAAGTCGGTTAAAATTAAACATTACATGATGTGCTTATTGTATTCGAGCAAATTAATTGTGTTTAATAATATTCTTAAATTTTATTACGTCTGCATTTTTTACCATTAATATATGTATAATAAAGTTATATTAGTAACATCATTATCGTGTTTATTTTATTCCATTTTATATTCTCATAAAATACTTCTACTAAATTATCTTCGTACGTAATACGTAATCTTTATTATATCGATTTTTTAAAATTAATCAAAAAATAGATGATGATTTGCACAATTTGATTGCAAACGCCAGAAACTGGTATCACTGAATGGCGTGTATGTGTGCGTGTAACGAGCGTAGGCACATTCGACTCGCGCCCACTAACATAATGACTGCATCATTTTAACGCTCCTTTTTTTTTACTGGACTGCGTTTCTATGCGTAATAATTCTATGTATGGACATATTAAGAATTAAAATACAGATGCGTTATCACTACTGAGAACTAACGTAGAATGCCTCCTTACCAAATAATGATATTTGGCTCGATACTAGAAAAAAGGTCTCCGATTCCCTTCTCCGAAGTCACCATACGAGACACAACATTATTCTGTTGTTTCATGCTGGTAATCTGTGAGTTATTTGAATAGTAATCAAAATCTACATAAAAGTTGGTACTACGTTATTACTTACATTAGTTACAGCTAAAGAAGGCGGGAAAAATTATAATTTTACTAAAGTCTTAAATATTATGTTACATAGCAGAGCCACGCTACAGCTATATTATGGTTGTAGTACGAATGGGTCGGCTCGACCGGGGAAGGACCACGCGCTCACAGAATACCAGCGTAAAATAGAAGCTTAATACTACTGTGTTTCGTATGGTGAGTTTAGAGAACCGGATACCTTTTTACTGGAAACGAGTCATTCGATCTCAGTCCTCCAGGGAGATAACGCTTCTGCATTTTATTTCTTAATCGAGGATAAATGTAGATGTCTATGGGCCACAGCATCCACTTACCATCAGACGGCCTGTGTGCTTATTTGTCACCCTTATTCTATAAAAAAAATATTATATTGTATAATGTTGCAGATATTGACGAATGTCGTGAGGGCACGCACTTGTGTGATCGGTTCCAAAATTGTATCAACACATACGGTGGGCATGAGTGTCGCTGTAAGAATGGCTTTGAGTTGGATTCATCTTCTGGATCTTGTGTTGGTAAGCATCATGTTCTTAAAAAGATAATTTAAAATTTAAAATTTTGAACAGCCGACTTCAATATGAGCGACTTCAATATAAGTTATTTAAGAATAACTCAATAACCATAGGTCTGACCTTGATCAAATTCATATGGGAGCAAATGAGAACTATCAGCTTTCATATAAAAAAAGAATCATCGAGGTCGGTTCACCCAGTACAAAGTTATGAGGTAACACACATAAAAAAACATACACTCGAATTGAGTATCGTCTCCTTTTTGGAAGTCGGCAGAAAATAGTGTTAATTACTTACTGCCAAATATTTATAGAAAAAAAAACCGACAAGAAACTCCGGTACGTCACTGTTTACATTATTTCTGAATTATAATAAGTTGATTGAATAATTGGCGAAGTGTAGGGCGTCCATTAGATGAAATGACGACCTGGTAAAACATGCAGGAAATCGATGCAGGTGGCTCAAGACCGTGCTTTGTGGTATTCTTTTGAGGAGGCCTGCATGGCCTATGTTCAGCAGTGGACTTGTAATGCTGTAATGATGAAAATGGTGATTGAGTAAGGACTATACTTTATAATAATGATTATTGTAATTTATCACATAATCATATTTCTTGTCATTGTGTTTATTATAGTTTGTAATATTAAAATATGATATTGTGGGGTTTAAAATTGTAATAAGTATTACAAAATACACAAATACAGTTTTTTTTTGTGAGACATTTGATTTACTTTTATACTTAATAAACTTAGAAGACTATTTAATTCAATGAGAAAGTTTTGATATTGACTTATACCTACTGCACAGTCATTAATCTGACAATACTCAGAAGCAATAGCTATTTATAGTAAAAACTTAAGCCAAAGCTAGCCGGTCAGCCATAAATTGATCTATCATCATTGATATAAATCCCAATAAGTATGTTTTTATTTTATTCATATCTTTTGTAGACATCGATGAGTGTGCATTGAAACTAGACAACTGTCAGTCAGGTCTACACTGTCTAAATGTACTGGGCTCATTCACATGTACACGTCGACCTGCCACCACATCTACCACTACTGTCGCCACACCACCTGTTTACGATTATGAGTACTACGATTCTGAGTGAGTATATAAACAAATTTTATATTTTGTTGTTTTGGGTTACGGAATATAAAGATGTTTTAAAGTAAGTTTTGATCATATTTTCGAGTAGTGATTAGTAATAAGGTATTGGATTCTAAAAGCGTTGGTTAAAAAAACGTCCATTCACTCTTGCTTGAATACACTGTGATAGCACAGACGTCGAACGATCGTCTTAAACACTATAACACAGTCTAATTTTTCTTAGGCTGTGACTATAGAACGCGATTAATTCGAGTTCGTAGTTTTTGAGGTTTTTGAGAGTGTGTATCCCGTCCCAGTTGACACTGGAGCAAGGAAAATTGCAGAGGAAAATTTTTCCACTGCATTACGATTTCATAACTGCAGAATACGCAATATTATATAGGCAAAATTTGTCCAGCATGCATATGACCTGTACAACATTTTAAGAGTTAATACAGATACAGCTTTTGCAGCAAAATACTTACACATTTGAGACTCAACAAATATTTGGTTACTATAGATTTATGGGCACTATTAGGTTTATTTAAAGTATGTATTAAAGGTAAGTATAGCACGTATGTAAGCTATTGTTATTTACAAAAATTATAAAATTTTTACAGAGAAGAAAACGCAACGAATACAGATACAAAGCCTAACACGTCAGTGACTATTCCCACAACAAGTACTTCGACAACATCAACAACTCCTAGACCAACTACCACTTCGACAACTTCGACCACGACACTGACACCCTCAACAACTAGTACGACGACCCGCACAACAAGAGTGTGGCCACCGTCACGAGCAGGAGGTTACAATCCGTATTATCCCAGGCATCTTATCCCTACCACTAGAAGAACTCCATACACGAACCCCCCTCTCAGACCCATTCGTCCCACTACATCTGAATCTAGAAGACCCGAATTTAGGCCTAGAAGACCTGAAACACTTAATCCTGTTGAAGTTACCATCCCAAATCCCACAAATGTCGTTACTATAGAGAAAGAGAAAGAAGCAGATGGTAGTTACGGGTTGAATGCTAGTGAAATACCAAAAGATAAATGGACGAACGTAATTGGAGTGAATAAACCAGAAACTCCAGATTTTAATCCCGAAGAATTACACTGCTTGGATGGATTTGAAAGAAGTCCTAATGGCGATTGCATAGGTAAGCATGTATAATTTAAAATTAAAAATTTTGTACTACCGACTTCAATATAAATTATTAAGGATAACTCAAAAGCTATTAGTCAAACCTTGATCAAATTATATATGACACCACGTGAGAAGCACCAGCTTTCAAATAAAAAAAGAATCATCGAAATCGGTTCACCTAGAAAAAAGTTATGAGGTAACACACACAAAAAAATAACATACATTCGAATTGAGAAGCTCCTCCTTTTTGAAGTCGGTAGATAAAATAATGATTAATGGTTATTTATCGATAAGTTATTGCGTGTGAGGTCCTTCAAGTTATCATTTTTTGCTGCGGGTAAATCACATAAAATGTTAATGAAAGGTTTATAGAATGTAAATGATGTTTTAGAATGATACACTTAGATATTTTATAGCTTGTAATTTTAGTATGTATATGTATTTTATTATTATATTTACATCACTCCCACATATAAAACCCATAAAAGGCCTTCTTACTACTTGTTTAATGTAAGGAATATAGTCACTTGTTACATGCTTCATCCTTAAACAATCTTAAATAAAATAAAATATTTCAGCCAAGTTATCTTTCCTTAATGGAAAAAGCTTAGCATCATAGATTAATGATTCGTCAGCGCTCTGACCGCGCGATGACTTATTATTAATCTATGCTTAGCATTTTATTCGCATAGCCGTAGGAATCGGACTAAGAGTAACGGCGCACTATGGGACCAAACGGTTCATTCAATCTCAAAAATGGTTCTTTTTGATTTACAATAGAGGTTTCCTTGTTGCCGATGTCGAGTTATTAGGTTTGTAAACTATTCAGTAATACAAGAAAATAAAAAAAGTCCACGTCATTACCGCGCCTTTTCGAACTAGAAGCAAAAATATCGACCGAGGGTAAAAAAATTATTTGATGATTCTCGTTATTTGCACTTATTTATTATGATATATAAGGATACAACAAAATACGTGTTATTATTTGTTAACTATAAAATACTTTTTATTGAAAAAGTAAGCACAAATAGCATAAATAAATAAGTATTTAATATTTGGAAAAATATTATCACATGAGAATTTTTTCGCGGTGGTTATTTTAACCACACGCATGATAAAAACAATGTTGCATACTTCCTATCTGTTGTCATCATCATCATCATCATTACAGCCGTTCAAAAGTCCACTGCTGAACCTAGCCTCCCCCAAGGAATACCACAAAGCACGGTCCTGAGCCACCTGCATCCATCGACTTCCTGCATATCTTACCAGGTCACTCCATCTAGTAGGGGGACACCCTACACTTCGTCCGCCGGTACGAGGCCGCCACTCGAGAACCTTTTTTCCCCATCGGTTGTACGTTCTTCGAGCTATATGGCCGGCCCATTGCCACTTCAGCTTACTAGTCCGTTGAGCTATGTCGGTCACTCTGGTTCTACTGCGGATATCCTCATTTCTAAGTTTATCACGCAGAGAAACTCCGACCATAGCCCTCTCCATAGCTCGCTGAGCGACATTGAGCTTCCTCATCCGGCCAGCAGTGAAGGACCACGTCTCAGCTCCATAGATCATCACTGGCAACACGCACTGGTTTGATAGAATCAGGCGTTACTTTGCGGAAATCCATTATAATGGGGTTGTTATAAACTAATTTGCTTCATTCCGCGTAAAGAAAGAAAATGATGTGTCCTGTCCAGTTTTAACGGTACCTCCCACCCTCCCTCAATCGCGCGCACTATACCCGTCGCCGTTAATCTCAGCACTACCATCCCCAGCACTTTTCTTTGCGCGGAATTAAGCAAATTAGTTTATAACAACCACAACGCACTGGTTTTACAATATCGTTTTGAAGTTTTGAGGTATAACTGACGAGAAGATGTGCCGTAATTTCCCGAACGCTGTCCAACCGAGTTGAATCCGTCGATTGACCTCTCGGTCGAAGTTGGACTTACCTAGTCGGACTATTTGTCCCAGGTAAACATACTCATCAACAACTTCGAGCTTAGTGCTCCCAACAACTACTGGTATAGGTGTGACATGGACATTAAACATGATCTTTGTTTTATCCATGTTCATCTTAAAACCTATCCGTTGAGAAACACTATTGAGGTCATTGAGCACAGTGTTTAGGTCCTAAGGACTATATCGTCGGCAAATCGAAGGTGAATAATGTACTCGCCATTGATGTTAATACCGTATTATTTCCAGTCCAGAAGCTTGAAAACGTCTTCCAATGCAGCGGTGAAGAGTTTCGGGGATATAATGTCACCCTGTCTTACACCTCTCTGCAATTGGATAGGTTTCGTATCTAGTTCTGTACTCGGATAGCCATCGTATCCCTATTGTACAAGCACTTCAGTACTTCGATATACCGACAGTTAACTTGGCACCGCTGAAGGGACTTCAGCACCTCCCAAATTTCGACGGAATCAGAGGCCAATCATAGTCCACATATGCCAGACATAGTGGCAAATTGTACTCCTCGGACATCTGTACAATATGCCGAAGGGTATGTATGTGGTCTACGGTGCTAAAGCCTTTTCAGAAACCGGCTTGTTCGAGAGACTGGAAGTCGTCAAGTCTGCGCGCGAGACGATTCGTAATGACTCTCGAAAACAGCACGTAGACGCGGCTCAGAAGCGAAATCGGTCTGTAGTTCTTCAAGAGAGCGTTGTCACCTTTCTTGAATAACAAGACCACCGCACTTCTGCTCCACGCCTCCGGTGTAGTGCCACCATGGAGGAAGGAAATAAAGAGCTTCTGAAGGACTTCAAGTACCGGTCTTCCACCCGCTTTCAGAAGCTCCGCTGTAATTCCATCCTCGCCTGGGGCCTTGCCGTTTGTAAGGTGCTGGAGAACCATTCTAATCTCGCTCAGACTGACGTCCGGGATATCATCGGAATAGTGTCAGATAAGACTCGTTCTTGGATCGTTACTCACACTTGCGTGAGACTCATATGATCACTGATATATGATCACTGAGATGATGTGTACAGCTGTCCATAGAACCTCTCAATCTCACTCAAAATCTCAGGTGTCTCGGAAACGACGCTGCCACAATCGGTTTTCAGCTTCGACAGTTGGCTCTTTCTGGCAGACAGATCTCTAGCAAAGACTCTAGAGCCCTGGTTCCACTCGATCGCTTCTTCAATACGAGCAGTATTAAAGTTGCGTAAGTCCAGCCGTATGCATTTGGAGATCTGTCTGTTCAGTTGCCTGTATGCTGTCAAATCTACTGAAGACTGCAGCTTCATATCCCGTCTAACAGCCATAAGATTAAGAGTGTGATCGAAAAGTTTTTGTGTTCTTCTGCGGCGGGTCTTGCAAAAACTTAGCTCCGGCCGCATGGACAGTTTCCACGAGCCTGTCATTCATATCGTCCACTGCATTGCAATCTTCTAGGCACTGAAAACGGTTTCGAAACTCGAGATGAAAGGTTTTGGGACTTTGGATTAGAGCACAAGGGGGACGGAGCGTTGACTTCATCAGACGAGACCTCTCCAACTTAACGTTTAGGTTCAGTGTGCTTCTCACCATTCGGTGATCGCTGCCGGTTTTCACCCTCGCGATCACTGAGACATCACTGAATAGTTGTCGTCTGGCTGTCATAATGAAGTCAATCTCATTTTATGTCGGACCGTCGGGGCTCGACCATGTCCACTTCCTGTGGGGCCGCTTCTGGAAGAAAGGATTCATCATAACGAGTCCCCCTTTCTCCATGAAGTCGGCCAGCTGCTGGCCCCTTAGGTTCCGTTGCCCTATTCGAAATTTCCCTAATTTCAGCTCACCGTTCTTTCACGTGCCTAGTTTTGCGTTGAAGTCTCCCATTAACACCGTATAGTGGGTTTTGGAAGAGTGCGTGGCTCTAGAGATATCCTCATACATTTCCTCCACCTCCTCATCGGGATGTGCCGAGGTTGGTGCGTAAACCTGTATGACCTTCAGCGGATGCCGTTTGTTGATTCTGAGTTTAAGGTAGGCAACCCCAACCCCCGTCGACACATTACCAATCTTTACAACGTTGTTAACGAGAGACTTGTGGATGATAAATCCGACACCTCCTTAGGACGGATGATAGAACAAGTTGCCGGATTCAAGGATTACCGTGTCCTCCCCCTCTCTTCAGACCTCGGATAATCCTATGATATTCCAGCGCAACTTGTAGACTCTCTTCTTCCAGCTCCAGGATCCTCTCGTCAGTCCTCAGGGTGTGTGCGTTAAAAGTTACCAGGTTGAGTCGTCGTAGGTGGTAACCAAACCTCCACCGGAGATTCTTAGCACCCCTACCCCGTCGTTACCATGGTCGCCACCGTATCCAGGAATAGCGGGACCGCCGGGGTCTGGGGGCGGTCTCTTCGTTACTATCATGGGGGGTATATTGCCATAATTGCCACGCTTGGCAAGCGGGTTGGCAACCTTAGTATTTTATTTTTGTTTTGCTGTTATCAGAAAGATACTGCTGCCCATCCTCTGCCTCAGTTTCCTTCTGTCGCCTCTTACGACATCCACGGGAAGATATGGGGTAGTGAATATTCTTACCCGCCACTACACGGGGCACCGGTATTCTCTCACGCTTTCAGAAGCTATCCCTCCCCTCCCCTCCACCAATAAATAAAAAATCTTGTATCCACCCGTGATAATAATGTTCGACAAATAAATTCTGTACTCCAAATAACTATTTTGTAAGTTACTATGTGATGTAATGACCTAAAGGCGATTAAAGAAATTATTTAATATTAGATTTAGTATTCAAATAAATCAAACACCTCTGTTTTTGCTGTCCTGTCCAGACATTAACGAATGTGAGACGGGAAGACACATCTGCAGTAGTCTGGAGGTGTGCCACAATAGGCAAGGTGGTTACATGTGCGACTGCATGCCGGGATTCCATCGCGATCTCAGTGGATGGTGTGTAGTCGCAACTACCACCAGCACCACCACCACTTCCACTACCACAACTACCACGCCGAGACCAACGACTGTTAAAACAACTACGTCAACGACTGAAAGTACTACTGCAGGTAATATTATAAATGTAAAGTACAATAATTTAATTTAAATTCTTTTTAAATTAACTTGTGGTAGCGGTGCAGGAGAATTACCATCTCGCAGTGTCGCATAAACTTAAGCCTAACCTGAGTGGAGAGAGTATAACGAGGTATTAGAGTACTGCGTCGTGGAGCTGGATTTTTCATACAACTCTAGTAGTTGCCACTCATGATCCTGTAATACAAAAATGTATGCTTATCATGAAGCCACGCTGCACGCTCCACCAAACACTAGTTATATAAAACTGAAGTGACAAACTAACTTATAGACTTATAGTCCACCTGATAATAACTGGCCTCTGCGGCTCGTAGACGTCTGCCACCAACTTCAAACAAAGAAGGCTAGTGGTGCATTTGTCGTCTCTGAGGACATGCTATTTGACGACAATATATAAGCAATATGAAGACAATAATAGGTATAGAAGGTAGCTACCCAGACAGACTTGTTTACCTGGTATCATACTGAGGCCTTAATCTATGGCTGAGTGAAGAGGCAAACGCTATTCGAGGTGTACATCTTATAATTCGAACGGTCAGCACACAGAATATCATTTTTTTTATAGGATAGGGTGACAAACGAGCACACAGTCCACCTGATGGTAAGTGGTTGCTGTGGCCCATAGACATCTACATCTATCCTCGCTTGCGAATCAAAATGCAGATGCGTTGTCACCCGTGAGGACTAAGACGGAATGCCTCTTTTCCAGTAAAAAGGGTCTCCGGTTCTCTACACTCACCATAAGAAACACAGCAGTTTTAAACTGCTATTTTACGCTGGTATTCTGTGAAAGCGTGGTCCTTCCCCGATCGAGCCGACCCATTCGTGCTACAACTATACTACTAATATAGCTGCAGCATGGCTCTACCACATCATCAGGTACACTACTACAAGCGCGTGGTGCGTGAGTACCTACTGGCGGCTTTGTCGCGTACGGATAGAAACCGGTTTATACTCATACCTATCATAGCGCGATTGTAAGAAACAAAGAACTATTTATTTGATACACACATTTTACACACAATTCAAGAAATACACACGCAAGGGGTAAAAATGTGCATTGTGTATGACTTACGCAATAACAATTGTTAAGAGAGCAGTACATGCACATCGTTAATTAATAATAGCCAAAAAAATGTGTGTGTGTGTGTGTGTGTGTGCGTGCGTGCGTGCGTGCGAGCGAGCGTGCGTACGTGCGTGCGTACATGCGTGCGTTCGTGCGTGTGTGCGTGTGCGCGTGCGTGCATGCGTGCGTGCGTGCGTGCGTGCTTGCGTGCGTGCGTGCGAGCGTGCATGCGAGCATGCATGTGTGCGTGCGTGCGTGCGTGCTTGCGTGCGTGCGCTCGTGCGTGCGTGCGTGATTGCGTGCGTGCATGCGTGCGTGCGTGCGTGCATGCGTGCGTGCGTGCGTGCTTGCGTGCGTACGTGCGTGCGTGCGTGCGTGCACACGTAGGAAGTTAAACTTCTTTAGCGTAACCTTAAATATAGTTATCAATTCCCACGAAAACTTGAGAGAGTTACCCAATGAAGTTGTCGCTTTAAGGCGTCAGTGTGCGCGCGCATCGTAACAACTTCATGGTGCCGTTTTCACGTGTCGGTGTGCGCGCGCATCGTAACAACTTCATGGTGCCGTTTTCATGTGTCGGTGTGCGCGCGCATCAAAAAAAATCACTCCCATAATTTTTCCCAGACGCCCCGAAAGAAGTATAACTTCAAAAAAACACATTTAAAAATAATTTAAAAGGTTTTACGGCACGGTTCTTTGGACGATGTTATCCGAAGGGCTCTTGTCTCTATAAATGTTCTCTAGATTTTAGAGGATTGCAGGAGATCCGACGGTACGACATTGATCCCTTGGGAGAGAGGAGAGAAGAGAACTGAGTAAGTGGCGCAAATATGAGTTTCTGAGAGATGACTACATATTTGTGTGATTTGCTGTAGAGATTATTGGTCCATGGGATCCACGTGCGGTGAAGTTCCTAAAAAAACTCTTGTCCCGACGTGTCGTTGCTGCTGGTGATAAGAGGGCTGGTTCTTTTCTCGCTCAAAGGCTATAGCCATTCAGCGAGGAAAAGAAAGCCAGCGTTCTTGGCACGATACCACGGGGAGTAGGACTGTATGATAATTAAGTTATTAGTTTTAGTTTTTCTTTATTATAGTTTTTTTTTTATATTGTATACTATATTAATTATTGATATTAATAAATTTAAAATTAAAATGACATCAAATGAGGATTAGAGCACATGAGTAAGTGTGCTAGTTTGTCAATCCGAACATCTCACCCTTTTGCACATGGTAATTCTAAAAAAATAGAAATCTTGTCAATCGCCTAGCCAGGGTAGTGATCATAAGGAAAATCTTCATCAATGGACTGCTCACAGTTTATTGGAGCTTTATTAGTAGTAAGCGCGTATGTATTGTCAGCGGTCAGAATTCTACTGTCAATCTAGAATCTTAACAAACTTAACGTTTTAATTAGTTACTAGTTTAAGTAGTGTACAAGGGAATCTTTGTGTCGAAGGCGAATAAGATTGATAAATTTAACATTTCGTCTATTTATTGAAGAAAATTAGTAAGATAATAGTAGTAAATTAAAATGTCTTTGTTTGTAGTTACAACAACCAGTACAGAATGGCCACGCGTACCGAGACCCCGTCTGCCTTGGTACACGCCTCCGAAGCAATGCGATTTCGGTTACATCTATAGCTCCATTCTAGGAAAATGTGTTGGTGAGTAAATTGTAAACATATTTACTTGTGAAATTAATAATAAAAAAAAATCTTAATTGATTGATTCTATCACGCAGAGAAATTCCAAGCATAGTCCTCTCGATAATTCGCTGAGCAACCTTAAGCTTCCTCATATGACCAGCAATGAAGAACCACGTCTCTGTTTCATAATATGAACAAATATTATCATAAAAGAAATATTAGTAACGTTCTATCCGTTTTCAGCAGGCTTCATCATTGTAAATTCTATGAATGCACAGACAGGGTCTTATTTAGGGGAGGCTGAAGCCCGGGATCATCTCTATACAGAACACTAACATAAAATAACAGCATATTGTTGCCGCGTTTTGTGATGTGACTGAAGTAAACTGGGGGCTCTTATGTTACTCATATTTAAAAAAAAAATAGAATGGCTTTCATTTGTATGTACGTTTGAACCTTACGGTTCAGACGGTAGTATGCTTATGTGGTAGGGATAAGCTACAGCTATTATGGTTGAAGCACGAATGGGTTAGTGACGATGTTACCATCAGGTGGGATAGCGGTCATTGGGTTAAGAGCTCGTAGGCAGTCAAGCACTGACGTATAATAATTTAAAAAAATGTTTTCACCTCTTCGTTATTTGTTCTAAGATTTCAAGATCTGAGATAGTAACGGTATCGGTGGTTAAATCTTTATTACAATTCATGTATTACATTTCAGATATAGACGAATGCGCGGCAAACAGGGCAAATTGTTCGCCGAAAGAAGACTGCGTCAACACTGAGGGCGGGTACCGTTGTGTGTGCGGCAAGAGATGTCGTGCGGAGTCTGAAGCACCCACATATTGTGAGAATGGCATTTTAATTTAACGTCTTTTGACGGGGTGTATTTCTTTTTATGACTCTTAACTCTTTTCATGTGCCAATTTTAAAGTGAAATTACGTTAGTTGTTTAAAAACGAGGCTCTAGTCCAGTGATTGTCAAAGTGGTCGATATCCCCTTGGGGTCGACATAAACGAAAACTGATTTTGGAGGTCCACGAGATCTAAAAACCAACCCCTATTAATTAAAACGTTCTTATTTGAAACTTTCAAGATACTGTATAAGTTGTGTTACGTATACCAACTTGTTATAATAGTGTAATATATAACTTGTTATAATAATAGTTTACTAAGTTAAGTTTAAGCTAAGTTTTTAAATTGTTAAGTATTTTGTGTCCATAGGGAAAAAACTAGAAATAGGAGTTTTAAAGTAATTTGGCTATGGAGGTCTAAGGTATCAGTTCGTTTTCGAAAAGGGGTCTCGTGCCCAAAATACTTTGGGAATCACTGCTCTAGCCAATTGGCCAGACAGCGAATCCGATTGATTGTGAAAAATTCATAAAAATGTGCTGAACTTTAGGCTACTATGACATTAACATTTACTATGAAAAGCATTACCAGTGGTAGAGTATCAACACTGTCTTCACTATTTCGCCTACATAGCATGGTGAATTTGTTAGAGGCCTTTTTACAAATGAAACACTTCGCGTATTCTTTCTTTCTTATTATTACTGATGAGGACCGGTAATACAACATTTTATGATATTGTGGCAGTCTATCTCACCACAGAAGGCAATACACCTTAATATCATCATCATCATCATCATCATCAGCCTGCGGCAGTTCACTGCTGGACATAGGCCTCTACCAAGGCGCGACACTTAGCCCAGCTTCTACCAGCCACCTTGCGCAGATGGTCGCTCCTTCTGGTTTTTTTTTCTGAATGTGTATGCTGTTGGCCCTGCGGCCCTTTAAATGGTAATGTCCGTCCATCTTAGACCTCAGCGGCGACAAAATCTGTATTTTGATTCTTAATATATAACTATGCTGACTATTTACTTAAATATCGTAGTCCCATCAGCGCGGGAGCCACCGGCGGTCCTCCCGGAGACGAATGTGATCACAGTGGGTGCTCAGTACGGGCAGCGAGGGACGCGCGTGATGCGGCCGACGTATTCCAGATTGCCATCTTCCGGCGCAGTGATAACTTCCTGCCCATGGGGATACAAGCTCACGCCTGAAAAACGTTGTGTGGGTTAGTCTGTATTGTATAATTCCATATTAAAGTTCCAGTTAAACCTATTATATAAAAGAAAACCGTGGACTTTGGACTGGATATTGACGAAGCTGACAACCATGAACGTGGTTTGTACCGAACTCGGCCCCTCTTATTTATGTCTTTGGTCGTATATAATTAATAAAATAGTTTCCCCTTTTATTAATCTATACAAATAAATAAAATTGAAGTGTCTGTTTGTAATGGTAAAATAACAGCTCTTTAATAAATGCATATGAAAGTATATACGGTACTAATACCAAAAAAAAACAATTTTTAAAATTTTTGTCTGTCTATGTTTGTTCCGGCTAATCTCCGAAACAGCTGGACCGATTTTGACAGGACTTTCACTGCCAGATAGCTGATGTTATAAGGAATATTGCAGGATACTATTATTTTAGTAAAAGAATTAGGGTTCCGCGCAAAAAAATTAAAACCCATGAAATCGTAGTAAATTAGTAGTAAATTTATACGTGGTAGAGCCATGCTGCAGCTATATTAATAGTATAGTTGTAGCACGAATGGGTTGGCTTGACCGGGGAAGGACCACGCTCTCACAGAATACCAGCGTAAAATAGCAGCTTAATGCAGCTGTGTTTCTTATGGTGAGTGTAGTGAACCGGAAACCCTTTTTACTGGAAAAGAGACATTCCATCTTAGTCCTCACGGCTGACAACGCATGTGCATTTTTATTCGCAAACGAAGATAGATGTAGATGTCTATGAGCCACAGCAACCACTTACCATCAGGTGGACTGTGTGCTCGTTTGTCAACCTTATTCTACAAAAAAAATCCACGCGGGCGAAGTTGCGGGGGACAGCTAGTATGTATATACATTATACATATAAAAAATCAAACCATCAACGTTTATCGTGCGTTAATGCTTTATTGTTATTCAACTATTTTAATTTAAACTACGTAGATAATTTAATTGAACTTATCGTTGTATAACTGTGTACCGTGTAGTGACGGTGTAAGGATATCCACTACCCCATATCGTACCCTGGGTGTCGTAAGAGGTGACAGTAGGACAGCATCGCATTCCTAATAACGACTAAAAATAAAAAAAACTGCGGTTGCGATTCCACTTGCCAAGCGTGGCAATTATGGCAATGTACCTCCTATGAGGCAATCTAAGAGGGAGGCCTACCAGCAGTGGACTTTAAACTTTAAGAGGCTGTAACGGTAACGGTAAATCTGACCGCACCAATAACTTTGTCGTCACCGAATATCGACATTTTTCAACCAACTTCGAAAAGGAGGAGTTACTCAATTCGACTATAGATTTTTTTTGTTTTACTTTAATAAATTTTTTCTTGGTTAACCGATTTCGATAATTGTTTTTTTTTATTTGAAAATTGGTCCTTCTCATGTGGTCCCATATAAATTTGATCAAGGTCTGACCAGTAGTTTTTGAGTTATCCTTAATAATTTATAATAAAGTCGGTTTTACAAAATTTTTAATTTTACCACTTGTTTAGTTTAGTTTTTAAGTCACATAGAAATTATCTAGATTTTTGGTCAGTGAATCATTAAGTGCTAGTAATAGCACACAGCTGGTATCTTGGACATTTCTTTTACAAACTTGGCTGACACACTGCCGTATGTCTAGATTTAACATTAGCGTTCCTAGCCCTCAGGGTCCAACATCGTGTCGTAAGAGGTGACAGATAGAAACAAATCAGGAGGTAGGCATCAACGTCTTCCTAATAACAACTAAAAAAATAAAAAGCTGCGGTTGCCAACCCGCCTGCCAAGCGTGGCAACTACGGCACATACCCCACCCCCTCCCCTGTGCGGCAATCTATGGCTGTAACTATAACGGTAAAGGTAAAAAATTGTGAATTTCCACAGACATCGATGAATGCGCCCGGAACATATCGGAATGCGGTCCCCTGCAGCGCTGCGAAAACTTCTTCGGAGGTTACTCATGCCAGTGCCCGGCGGGACACCGGCTAGTCGCACAGCAACGCTGCGAGGACATTGATGAATGCGCCTACAGAAATGTATATATTCACTTAATTTTTTCGAGTCATATTTTTACTTCCTTAATTATTATACACACTAATACACTATGTTCTTCATGCGGTGGCATTGTTATTAAATCCATTTCGTCTTCTGAGACACCTATGGTAGTGGCTGGTGGTAAATGCCAGAAAGATTTCTTAGCCTCGGATAGATGGAGATCTAACCGTAACTATCTCGTAAGTAATATTACATTCACGCACTATTCAGCATGCTCTGAAGAAAGTAATGAACATTCTTACACCATGCAAAATTTGGGTTAGATTTACACGTGGTAGAGCCATACTGCCGTTATATTATACTTAGTTCTAGCACGAATGGATCGCGGCTCAAACTGAGATAAGACTACGCTCTCACAGAATACCAGCATAAAATAGCAGCTTAATGCTGCTGTGTTTCGTATGGTGAGTGTAGAGAACCAGAGATCCGTTTTACTGGAAAAATGCAGAATGCTATGCTCTTAGGCTGAGATCTAAGTATAGACCGTACTTTGACTTTGCTCAGACTTTACTTTCGAGCTAAGACAATGTAGGCATTTGTAGGCTAACTTCGAAGTCGTGCTGAGTGCGCGCTTAGCAAAGCCTAAGTCAACGATATCGACGACTTACGCAAAACTCAGGATATTATTTAAATTGTTGTTTTTATGTTACTCTAATTAAATATAACAATAAACAGATAGTTTTAGGCCGTCTTCTAGTTTTAAATAGCATTAATCCATTTTCTATTTACGTAATTTCAGTGTTATTTCTTAAAATCTTATTTTTATTTCTTTTTTTCTGATTTTGTACTCATCTCATCTCAATCATCTCAATTTGGACTGTTTTCGATTTTAAAAATGTATATATAATATATATTAATTTTATACAGTAAAGTCAAAAAATAATGCGTGGAATGAAGCATCCATTAATATTTGGACTGTCTGGGCCTTAGCATAAGCTTAGCTTTATCTTAGCCCGATACAACTATAAATTCAGAATCAAAGATTATGCTGAACAATATATACTCAGCTAAATTTTTCGTAAGCTAAGTCTGAGCAAAGTTAAAGTACGATGTATAGATCTCAGCTTTAGTCCTCAGGGAACACAACGAATTTACATTTTGATATTCAATCGAGTGTAGATGTTGATGTCTATGGGCCACGGCATCCACTTACCAGCAGGTGGACTATGTGGTCATTTGTCACCCTTATTTTATAGAAACAATGTTTTCGCATGGATAAACCGCCAAATGGCGGCCATAAGAGCTTCGTCTGCTATTTATCACACTGCGTGCAACTCAAGTTGCCATTTACTTAAGATTTATTACATTCGTCTAATAGAGCTTAAATTAAACCATTGAAGTATAAACGAAGTGATTTATGTGTGTATAAACAGTAAATTTCCTTTGCAGCCGTGTTCATACAACGCTCAATGCATCAACACAGTGGGTTCGTATCGCTGCACCTGCGGGGAAGGCTTTCGCAACGCACCGTCCAATGACAAGGTATATATATTTTATATAATACTAGCTGGCCAGGCAGACGTTGCTCTGCCCTTTCCTTTCCTATAAAAAATCCTCAAATACGCAAAAAAAATATTGAGAGACAGTTGTCGCGATAAAAATTATCCTATCTTTCAAGTTGGACCAAACTGCAGATAGTGTGTAAAATTTCATTGAAATCAGTTCAGTAGTTTAGAAGTTCATCTCGGATAACGTGATACTTAATTTTTATATATAAAGATATATGTAATCGTTAAGCATGCGACGCAATGTAAAACAAAGTTACCATCATTTTGATGTCAACAAAGTTAGCGAATAAGTTTGCAGGTTGGCAATGGAATCACAACGACAAATAATTGTATTTTCGCGACGAAAATTTTAAACATCTACTTCGTTAAAATAAAATCCGACAAAGTAACTACGCAAAATTTTATTTAATTTAATTATTCGCGAAAATTAAAAAAGGTTTTTTTATATCAAGGAGAGACAATCGCGCGCCATTTTATATAGACCACACCAATAAAGGTTGGTTTGGTTACCCTTGTAGCTGGCGTAAATGTCACTGCCCGTTTTTCCGCCTGACTCAGACACAAACTTTTTAGTATTAGTAACATCATGAACCTTAAAACAAAGCTAAAGTAATCAAGAAAATGGTATTTGTAAAGGTGTGCGTGGACGTGGACGAGTGCGCAGAGACGCCTCACGTGTGCCAGCACGGCTGCGCCAACGCGTGGGGCGGCTACCGCTGCTATTGCGAGCGCGGCTACCGGCTGCACGCCGACAACAGGTCGCTACTTTCATTTGTTCATTTTCATTCATTCATTACAACCCATCAAAAGTCCACAGACCAGGCCAGACCGTGTTCCCCCATAAATTGCCTCATAGAGGGGAAGATTTTAAAGGTGGCATTCCAAGGCATTCAAATTTCCACTCCCACAGCACATTTAGCCACTGCGCTACTATGCGCTACCAAGCTGTTTAATTTTTTTATTAAGATTTTGGCTTGGGTGCTTGTCTTTTAAGCCATTTTTTCATTTCATCTTCGTTTTTATAGATTTTCAGTATCAAAAGATAATAATCCTTTATATTACACTGCTTCACAATATGTTGATGCGTCACATCAGCTCTTGATTGATTGCATAGTTTTTCGGAGATTTTGACGCAACTTGAGCCAGCAGACAGTTCCATACACATCACCATCGGAGCACTTGTTTCACCGTTTCCAGGAATAGTTCACACGCGCAGACATTTAATACACAAAGTCACACCACTTTTACATATCAAAATTCATTTCAAACCATTATTTAAACAATAATACAGGAGCAGCAATCCTCCGCTGGTCAAGTTCCCGCCAATACTCCAAAGCCGTTTAACTAAAAATATAACTGTCATATTACATAACATGTAAATTGTGCAACTATTGTTTTATTAACTTTGTCGTGATGATTAGATCTATATTACCTTAATATTACACTGCTAGTGTTACTATAACTAGTATGTGTATCGCCCCATTGTGTGGAAACAAAGCTATTTTCTGAGAAACATATTGAAGGCATTATTAGTAGCGTTTTGTACAAAAAAATCCTGCAAGTATGTTTACTTTATTTTACCTTCTTTAACGGCAAAAATAGAAAAGAAATCGTGAGTGTATATCATGATAGTATAAGGATAACGTACAGGACCTGCGTGGACGTGGACGAGTGCGCAGAGTGGGGTGCAGTGCGCGCGCGTGGGCGTCTGTGCGGTGGGAGCTGCGTCAATGTGCCCGGCTCCTACCGCTGCGCCTGCCCGCCAGGCTACCGGCTCGCCGACGACGGGCGCGCCTGCACAGGTACACCCGCGCACACAGCGCGCACTGCGTCAACGTGCCCGGCTCCTACCGCTGCGCCTGCCCGCCAGGCTACCGGCTCGCCGACGACGGGCGCGCCTGCACAGGTACACCCGCGCACACAGCGCGCACTGCGTCAACGTGCCCGGCTCCTACCGCTGCGCCTGCCCGCCAGGCTACCGGCTCGCCGACGACGGGCGCGCCTGCACAGGTACACCCGCGCACACAGCGCGCACTGCGTCAACGTGCCCGGCTCCTACCGCTGCGCCTGCCCGCCAGGCTACCGGCTCGCCGACGACGGGCGCGCCTGCACAGGTACACCCGCGCACACAGCGCGCACTGCGTCAACGTGCCCGGCTCCTACCGCTGCGCCTGCCCGCCAGGCTACCGGCTCGCCGACGACGGGCGCGCCTGCACAGGTACACCCGCGCACACAGCGCGCACTGCGTCAACGTGCCCGGCTCCTACCGCTGCGCCTGCCCGCCAGGCTACCGGCTCGCCGACGACGGGCGCGCCTGCACAGGTACACCCGCGCACACAGCGCGCACTGCGTCAACGTGCCCGGCTCCTACCGCTGCGCCTGCCCGCCAGGCTACCGGCTCGCCGACGACGGGCGCGCCTGCACAGGTACACCCGCGCACACAGCGCGCACTGCGTCAACGTGCCCGGCTCCTACCGCTGCGCCTGCCCGCCAGGCTACCGGCTCGCCGACGACGGGCGCGCCTGCACAGGTACACCCGCGCACACAGCGCGCACTGCGTCAACGTGCCCGGCTCCTACCGCTGCGCCTGCCCGCCAGGCTACCGGCTCGCCGACGACGGGCGCGCCTGCACAGGTACACCCGCGCACACAGTGCGCACTGCGTCAACGTGCCCGGCTCCTACCGCTGCGCCTGCCCGCCAGGCTACCGGCTCGCCGACGACGGGCGCGCCTGCACACGTACACCCGCGCACACAGCGCGCACTGCGTCAACGTGCCCGGCTCCTACCGCTGCGCCTGCCCGCCAGGCTACCGGCTCGCCGACGACGGGCGCGCCTGCACAGGTACACCCGCGCACACAGCGCGCACTGCGTCAACGTGCCCGGCTCCTACCGCTGCGCCTGCCCGCCAGGCTACCGGCTCGCCGACGACGGGCGCGCCTGCACAGGTACACCCGCGCACACAGCGCGCACTGCGTCAACGTGCCCGGCTCCTACCGCTGCGCCTGCCCGCCAGGCTACCGGCTCGCCGACGACGGGCGCGCCTGCACAGGTACACCCGCGCACACAGCGCGCACTGCGTCAACGTGCCCGGCTCCTACCGCTGCGCCTGCCCGCCAGGCTACCGGCTCGCCGACGACGAGCGCGCCTGCACAGGTACACCCGTACAGTGGTGGCGGCGGCCGCGATCAGCGTATACAAACAATTTTATACTTGTCGCCCAGGGAACGTCCATTCCCCCGTGCCTTCTGTCGATTACTGTTTAACTTGATGTTTTGTTTCGTATTTGGCAATTGGCATGTTGTGCGTTCGCGCTTCATTTATACTTATCCGAGTTTTTAATTAGGTTTACCGGAACAAATATACATATCAGGTATTACAAACCCTGTAAGAATGTTGCTGAAACATAAGTTTATTAATAAAATGTTCTTGCAGCAATGTAATAAAATTATTGTTATTTATATATATTTTAGACATTGACGAGTGTGAGACAGGCGAAGCGCATTGTGCTGGAGCATCGGATGCAGGGCTCGTTTGCCAGAATACTCGAGGAGGCTACCATTGTCACCGAATTGACTGTCCTCCTGGTTACCGTCTAGAGTCCAAACAGTGAGTATGCTCCCTTATCAACAGAATATTTTATTAACATCCAGCTGATGATGGAAAATTCCCAGTAGGACTCTATCTGCCACGGATTCCGTCTGGGTGCTACTATTGTTTTATTCTATTTCTGCTGCTAAGCTTGGTAGCAAAACACCCAATGTAGTATTTTAGGGAAGTGCATCTACATACATCACCTATACTAATTTAAACCTGCCTCAGTGGTCTAGTGGTTGTAAACGCGACTGCTGATCATGAGGTTCCAAGTTCGAATCCCGAGTCGGGTAAAAAAAATCTGTTATTTAGTTTACCGTCAAGAAATTCTCAGTAGCTGCCCGGAGTTAGGAAGTTGGCGGTGTCTCACCTCCGTGCCTCGGAAAGCACGTAAAGCCGTTGGTCCTGCGCCTGATCTCTCTGTGCTTGCGCATACTCTTGGGCACCTGTCCTGTCCTGCGCCAATGGCTAATCTCCGTTGAGGCTGGCCGCCGTGACCGAAATTCTGTCTGGAGGACATTATTATTATTAATTTAAAATAGTGCATTCCTCTTATAGGTGGATATAAACTTACTAATTTTAAATAAAGCATGTCAAGTATATTTATATGAAAATCTATTTGTGTGCGTCATTAATATTCGTCTCAGAAACGCGTCCCTACTATGGAGAAATGAGGGAAAACGCGGCCATTAAAGGCTGTATCACTCACTCGCTTCATACACGGATTTGTTGAATACCTGGTGTACTCTGCCTGCGTTTTTAACAATTCGCAAGTGTTGCTCAAACCCCGTTTTAGTCAGCTGGTAAATGCGAGGTAAACAAAATTGGCATGAGTATATCAGTGATAACAACAGTAAATTAAACAATTTAAAGTAGGCTATAATAAACCTTATTTTTTCTGAATTTGCAATGCAATAGTTAAAGTTAAAATTACAGCCTATTTACGTCCCACTGCTAGTCACAGGCCTCCTCTCATTTCTGAGAGCGTTTTAGGGCAAAGAAGTGTCCGCCGCGCTGCCTCAATGCGTGTTGGCGAACTTCACATGTCTTCGAAATACTTTTATTTCTTATTTCTCAGACATGCAGGATGATACGACAGTGTCACCAGGTAACTTTCAAATTTTAGAAGTAAGGCGGGAGATGGGCCTGACTTTCTTACCTCACAGTAAAATCCGCCTTCCGGAGCTATGGCTCCTTCCTCTATTACTACTAGACTATTAGTTTACTTACTGTTTTAATGTTATAAAAAATAAAGGTTATCTATTCGTAGACGTGGCGCATTCTTGAGGCTAATGTTTTGCAATGGATTAAAAAGACCAAAAATACAGTAAAATTACAAGACGATGCTTAGGTTACGAATCAACCATATCTTTAAAGTTTTCTTTCTCTTTTCATCTTTAAGCAAATGCACGCGAATTCAACGCTCATGCGCAATATCGGACTGGAATTGTATCCAACAGCCGAGCGCCCTCAGCTACAACTTCATCACCTTTGTTGCCAACATCTACCTTCCTACTGGAAGTGTAAGTAACGTTTTATTTTACTTTACTGTTACTTTATTAACATGACTATTAACACAAAGTAACCAACTAAATTGTGATCGGATCAGATTAATATTTATTACAAGAAAATTATCATCAGAAAAAAAAACAGAGAATCCTACTACAGTGACCTGAATTATATAAGTTATGTATCAAATGCAAATTATATATTATTATTAAATATATTTTATAATATATCGTTATATCGTTGGTCGTGGTCGTAAGGTTCGAAGATCGGGCCAAAATCATTAATTAGGACTATAGCAAAGTTAAAAAATTGCCAGTAGCAAGCCGGAGTCAGAAAGTTAGCGGCTTGTTTGAAGAGAGTTCGGGGTAAACATTTACTACGACTAATTAACCCTTAATTTACCAAATGTAAGCTGTAAGCCTAATGTTATAATAAAATTTAGGTTGACCTGTTCACAATGCACGGTCCGTCATGGCGGGACTCCGTGGTGAACTTCGAGATGCGAATGGTCGACGTGAAAGCACCAAGCGGCGTTAAACCCGCCGATCTTTCCTGCTTTGAGTAAGTTCAATTCATTATTGTCCACATGTTGTTGCGTTGTAATCTAAAAGAAGAGAGGCTAGATAGAGAAGCCATGGCGCCCTTTGGTTCCGTAGTTGCAGCAGGAGTCGGAACGCCATCTCAGAATTTTTTTTTATCCTCTTAAGCATACTTTGAATTTTCATTTTCTTCATCGGACCAAAAAAAATCCACAATATTGGACCAAGTGACCGTACCTGTGTCTTAGAGATTTTCCCGTTGCCCCACTCGTTGGACAGGCGAGATGAAGAACACAAATCTATTATTTATTACTGTTAGCTTCACTGTCTGTGCGATGGGGATTAAATAATGTTTTTGGATGGATTTGCTGTTACTGGGGCTAATTTAGTGTCTAGAGATTAGTGGTATTTGTCGAAAAAGCTGGTTCAAGCCCTCCCTCCTCCAAAACTTACAAATTCCAAGTTGTAGACAAGCCCAAAGACTCCCAAATTTGGAAAAGGTCGCAATATTACGCCATATGAGAAGGTACTCTAAATTCTTTCCAGTTGACAACAGCTATTAATATTTTTCAAAAAGTTTTATCTGTGGCCAGTAGAACATAATAAGTCTTAAATTATTAATTTAAATATAAATTGTAATTTTTTTTGCGCTGTAGAATATATAACGAAGACACCTGCTGAACCAGAATAATAAACCAACGACCGTATGTCCACAGACCCATTCGGCCGGCCATATTTTAGACTACGAAGAACTGGCAGCCGTTGGGAAAGAAAGGTTCTTTTGTAGCAGCCTCTTAAAGGCATGCGTTGTGTATGCCTAACTCCATTGGATAAAATAACGACACGCGAAAGATAGAGATAAGTAGAGAAAAATAAAAAGGGAGAGAGAGATAAAGTAATGTAGGGAGTCGTTAGATTAAGGTGGACCAGGGCTATGCTTTGGGACATTTTTTAGATAATGCTGTTTTTACAGTGGAATAGTGGCGGCTATGAGTAAATGAAAGTCAGTACAAAATGTGTTTACTAACCATATTTTCCCTCAGCATGCGACCAAGCGCCAACGTTTGCGTGGTGTCCCTTCTCTGTTCACTGGAGGGACCTCAAGTCGCCGAATTGGAGTTGACGATGTCTCTGTATCAACGCAGCCAGTTCGCCGGCAGTGCAGTCGCAAGGCTTGTTGTTATAGTATCCGAGTACGAGTTTTAGGAGTTGAGAAGTAGTATGTCACATTTTTGTGTGAAATTTTATTAAAGCTTTATTTGAATGTACCTAAACTTTAACTGTTCCTTATTATATCCTTTTCTGACATAACGATATTTACAAATTACTCGTTGCATCGCGCTGTAATCCGTAGCTCGCCTACTGGTAAGCTACTCTAGCCGGTTTCCGCAAACGATGCAGAAAAAACGATGCGAAGCAGAGTTAATACATTGTCAATTGATTTAGCAATATTAAAATATCCTTTTTTTATTTAATTTTCATTACAAGGTGAAACCAAATTTATTTCTTATTTCAATCCATGCGTTTTCTATTAAGTCATATTAAGGTATTTTGGAACAGTGAGACAATTATAGTTGTCGCGTAAAGTGAATAAATTCGGTTTTTCAAATGGTAGGTTACAAAGCCTGTGAGTTCTATCTTGCCCCCTAGTAATCTAAGTTTCCTTCCTCCTAATGTGTGATGTAATTTATGTATGGTGTCATTAAAGCTCTAAAATGGCTGTAAAGTGTATGTGGACATGTGCTAGTATTGTGGTTGTATAAACATTTTAGAAACCCGGTCTAAGCAATCGTCGGCAACCGGTCGTTTTTAATGAATTATTATAGACTTCTCCTTTTTCACATATCTTCAATCTCATCATCAAAACTTAACTATGATTAAGTATAGCAAAGTACGAGAAATTTTTCTTACAATCAAACAAATAATAAATGAATAGAATATTTTAAAAGTAAGGTTTTGTAAAATAAAACTTCGTTATAGTAAAAAAACGCAATTTAAAGTGCTACTTATTTATTGTAATGTTGGAATAAATTTATATAAAATGTTGTTTTGTATTTTTATAGGTAGAAAGTGTTCTCTTATATTTTATTTTCCACTTACCCGCATTTTTATGCAGCCGTAATATAAACGGCTAAACATTAAAATTATAACTTGAAAATAAAACAGTTAACTCACGTTGGAATAATATATTTTTTTATTTGTATCAAGCACAAGCGTTTCTCTGTACGCCGCTGTTCGACGCCTCGATGGTTATTTACAAATACTTATATTGTAATAGTGCATGTTATAATTAGTAAACAATTAGCTCTCCGGATCACAAAATAATTATAATTAATGAAATATAAATTCAAAATTTATTTCTACACAATGTAGCGAATCAACAATCACGAACTTTCTTAATGCTCTGGTCCCTTAATCCTTCACAATCCTTAACATACCAAAAACAACATTTAAATCTTAAAAAATAATGGCTCTTTATGATTAAGCAATATAAAATTTAATTCATATTAATGAAATTTTAAATAAAAAAATACTTTGAAATTATAACAATTTAAACAATAGCGTAGAAATCTTTTAAATACTTGTTTGATAGATTTTAAGTTTATACGTAAATTATTGTTATGATGACTATTAACACTTTCACTGTCCGGTTTGCAGACACAATAGTAAGACAATAGCAATGACCTATTTGTAGTACACGGAACAGCGAAAGGGTTAACTTTGTCGATACAAGATAAAAGAAAAATCTGCAATGCTCTTATTTTTTTAAATTTCATAAAAATATTTAAACAATTTATGCAGGAGGGTATCAATGTATATTAAGGTTTTGAGCTTCTCATGAGTGCATTAACAGTCAATTTTACAGATTAGTATAAACAAAAAGTACATATTTTCTAAAATCTCTTAAAAGGTTCTCTAAATAAAGGCCTTCTTAAGAAAACTAAAATAATGAAATAATTTTCACATAACACCTTCACAAGAAAAAGACATATAACATTAAGAAAAGGCATATGTTATTATTTTATTCCTTTTGGCTCTATACAGTCTGCTTTTACTTTTTATAAAGTTATTTTTACTCTTTTCAACGAATTACGGAATACACAGGCTCAATGTGACAACTACCATGTCATCTGAATAATTACATTAAAAACTTTATCGTCTATTTTTCATTTCAAATTTTTATGTGACCATTCCTGAACTATAACCTATTTTATAAAATAAGAGTCATTAAAACCATTTAACAAATAATCACACAGTTGAATTGCGTACCTCCTCAGTCTGATAAAAACTGATTCAATAGACAATACTATGCGTGGACGATAAGTCTTCAGCAAAAGTATATATGTCGAGAAGTTACTTTTATGAAATAGTAAAGGAGACTTCGAAGAAATAATAAAAATTTTAGGATGTTATTTAAAGGGTTAGCACAGTATTCATGTTTTTGTCAGCAGAGAAATGTAATCTAGCAGCAGAAATAGATAATTGGTCAGCAAACCATGGCTAGCAAACATTATTAAATCAATCGCAAATATTTGACAGTCTGGACGGCTGTAAAGTTTTTAGTACAGCATATTAAATTTAGGTGTACTGTTAAATTTGTAAAAATACGAAAATACATATCAAGTAATATCAGAGACAGTATAAGCTACCTATTTATGATTAAATTACTGAACATTATCAAGATTATTTGCGAAACAAGAATTGCCGAATGTTTTTTTTTTTAATTACAAATGGAATCTTTGAATGCTAACCAAATTATTTAAATGCTGTTTTTGTGGCTAACCAAATTTTATAACGGCTTAACATTCAATAATTTGATTCATTCTGAAGTCAGTTCTCAAGATGTAGTGTTAAGAAGAATTAATGTCATAAATCAAAATATATTATCTTTGCCTGTGACGCTTTAGATGTATGTTTTTAATGTTTGAGTAAAACTTACTGAATGTCTTGGAAAGAAACAACAAATTAGAAGAGAGATTTTTGGCCTACCTGATAGTTCCGAAGGATCAAATGACAGTTTGGAGTCCGACTAACAATTTCGCAAATATTCAAAAGAATTTAGAGAACTTTGATAAACCTAATGATGGACCTCTAGCACCCACACCTTAGATCGATCCTAACAATCTAACACCTTTTTTAAATTCAGCGTCTTACGCCTGTTGAAAACCAACATAGGCCATCACTCGTGCCGTCAGCGGAACCCTTGGAACTAGAGTTTAAAATTTACTTAGTTCTTCAGGCGAGTAAGTTTGGCAAGGCTACAATCACAGTAGCAAATACTTTCTCAGATTTAGAAATAGACGATTTGGACGGCGAAGAGGAAATGTGGAAAAACTATATGGGCTACCTATCGGGTCAAGTACGTTTACGGTAAAATTCCATTGGTACCTAAAACATGTATAGCAGCCGAGTCTATGATTTGACAATATATCAAACTCATAGGCCAAATGGATGACGAAACATGTGCTAAATAAGATTTTAAACAAGTGGTAAAATTAAAAAAAATACAACAGACTTCAATATTAATAAAATTGGAACATCATCAATGTAGTCGAAGTCAATTAAATATGCATTATTAAGGATGATTTAAAAACTACTGGTCAGATCTTGATCAAATTTTTATGGGACCACTTGAGAAGCACCAGCTTCATCATCAAAATCAGTTCATCTAGAAAAAATTCTAACGCAACACACATAAAAAATAAAAAAATACAGTCGAATTGAGAACCTCTTTAGAGATTTTTTTATTATAGTTATTAAATAAGCTGTAGGTATAATAAGCACCCAGCATTAATTTAACAATTTAATAAACTTATAATCAGGGTAACAAAAATATTGCGAAATTTAAACCTGAATGATAATGCACAACGACAAGAGAAGGCTAGCGAGCATTGTGACAAACTTTTTAAATTACTCCCGTTATTGGTTATTTTTAACGTGGTAAAGCCAAGCTGCAGCTATGTTTATTGTAAAGTTGTAGCACGAATGGGTCGGCTCGAACGGGGAAGGACCACGCTCTCACATAACCAGCGTAAAATAACAGCTTAATGCTGCTGTATTTCGTATGGTGAGTGTAGAGAACCGGAGACCTTTTTTACTGGAAAAGAGGCATTCCATCTTAGTCCTCAAGGCTGACAACGCATCTGCATTTTGATTCGGAGACGAGGATAGATGTATATGGGTCTCAGCAACAACGTACCATGAGGTGGACTGTGTGCTCGTTTGTCACCCCATTTCAATTAAAAAAAAAATATATATATATATATATATATATATATATATTATCAAATTTGCATTTCAGAATGCCAAAAGTTCTCGACACAAAGTAGTGAAGAATCATTCATTATATTCAAAGACAGGTTGTCCATGAAATAATATATTATATCCCTTAAGCCCATAAAAAGAGGCTATAGGGAATGATGCCGATTAGAGTAATACTTATATGAGCTCTACATTAACACTGGAAAATCAGAAATAGGAACAGAGAAAGCACTAGGATTCAAAGTTGTAGAATAAGGGTGACAAACGAGCACACAGTCCATGGTGAGAGAATGCTGTGACATCTACATTTATGCTCGATTAAGAATCAAAATGCAGATAAGTTGTCATCCTTACGGACCAAGATGGAATGCCTCATTTTCAGTGAAAAGAGTATGCGGTTCTCTACACTCACTATAAGAAACACAGCAGCGTTAAGCTGCTATTTTACGCTGGTATTCTGTGAGAACGTAGTCCTTCTCCGGCCGAGCCGACCAATTTGTCCTAAAAACATAATGCCGCGTGGGTCTACCACGTGTAAATGTCTACGTTCTACTAAAGGGGGTACTAGAATTATATGAAGTTTTTGAAATTCATATGTGTCGAGAACATTGCAGTTTTTCTTGGTAAAATGTACGTAATAGGCCATCTTTATACTCTCCAACCTTAGTTCATGAATCTATACAACATAATAGATAATAGTACAAGTATCTATACTACTAATAAATCATAAACACATTTTCACTCTAACGAGCTGCCATAGCTATTTGTTATAACATAGTATCGGCTTGGGGGGGAACACAATCAAAAGGACTGATAATAGACATACAAGAAGGTATATTCCCATACCAAAGACGCTATCCACTGACGACCCGAGTTCTATCAAAGTCAATCAAATTAAACCGAACCGATTAAGCTGAATACTGCAAATAAAAACATTTATAATGCTATCTAATGTATTGCGCCCTTTTGTTTGTATTCGCCAGTAAGTATCGAATTATTTTTCAACAATTTGAGTCCATAGTACTTTAATGAATTTTATAACTTAAATCAACACAACTACTAAATTACTACTTATAATTGCAACGTTTTTAATACTACGCCGTAAAAATAATAATATGTAATGTGTACCACGATATGTACTCCAAGATCACATTAATTATTTTAGAGTACATACTTTTTTCTTCAAATTGTTCAGTTAAACAGACTGATGGTTATCAGCCGGTTAATTGGACGGCAAGCTATTTAGTTAAACGCTGGAATTCAATTGAATGTTAAAATAAAAATCACCAAATCGCTAACGTTTAACAAATGTGTTTAGATATTTGATAGTAAGATGTTACAACAACTTTTGAGTGTTGTTTTTAGTAAAAATTATAATATTTTTTTTTTAATATTTAATTACATTGGATAGTTCGTATTGTAGAAGCAAACTATAATTCTTAAAGGACAACTAAAGTCAGATGGTTCTTGGGCGGTCGATATTATGTGGTCGTAATAAAGCACTATCTACCTTTGAGGTCCTTAACCATAAGGTTTATTAGGTTACTCTATGCCTATATGGTGTGAAATCTGATTTAAACAACGCCATTTGGTTCAATTATTTTGCTATGAACTTTGTCGAAATTCATGCACGTGGTGAAGTGACGTTTGTGCTTGTTTTTTAAACATATTGTATATTTTGATAGGTAAGGATATCTGTATAGTGATCAAGCTATTGATTTTTATGATTATCAAACATGTGTGTAATGATGTAGGGAAAAATAAAATATCATAGTTTATTTAGTTCCTTGCCCTAAAACCCTCTCAAAAATGAGAGGAGGCCTGTGCCCAGCAGTAGGAGGTATTTAGGCTCTAACTTTAACTTTTTCTAACTTTTATTTAGATAATTATAGTCAAAAGCTACTTGGACAGCAACGGCTGAGGAGTGAAAGAATTTACTAACAACTATCCGCGAGATCCAATATCCAAAACTCTATGAAACGGTACAAGAGCTGTCGCAAATTATCGCAGTAATACAAAAAAGACTAGGACTGCAGTAAACGAGGAATTACAAAAAAAGTGCTCGGAAGTTAGGTATACGCTACTAAAGGATATGTAAACATCTTAAGTAAATTTATGCAGTAATACAAAAAAGACTAGGACTGCAGTAAACGAGAAATTACAAAAAAAGTGCTCGGAAGTTATACGCTACTAAAGGATATGTAAACATCTTAAGTAAATGGTAATACTACTGGCGTACAATAACTCTTTCCTTATATTAATTACAAGTCCGAAAAGTCATGATATACAAGCTTGTCTGAAAGGTGGTCCCCCTCATGTTTGATACGCTCAAACTAAGTCGAAATGGTTCCGACAGCTGTATCATTGAAAACAGTTTTATTTTTATTTTATTGTTTTAATTTAAAAAAAAAGAAGGCGAATAGATTTTTATAAAAATTATAATATAGACGACTTGTGTATTAATTTCATAACATTGATTTCATAGCTTTGCATACAAATTAAACGCACCTGCCTGAACCGTTAGAATCAATTTCTTTCAGCTTCCATTGACGAGCAAACCTTCACGACAAGAAAATCTCTCCTCATGATCAGACTGCCCACAGTTCACAAAAAAATTCGAATCCTTATAAAATAAATTAAGGACAAAATTCATAATAAATGGAATGGAAGAAATTAAGCCTGGCTTCCGAAAGTCGACTGCCAAATAATAGACACAAGGCAACCAATGAGACTACTGACACCATTTTGATTTCAGTTTTTTTTTATTAATGTAAGCAATGGGTGGACATATTTCTCCACATTACAAGGAAGGAGAAGAAACTTAATGTCGAATCAGGAAAAGTACCTTAGTCAAAGCAAGTAGAAAACTCACTTGCCCAGCTATCAACTTTAAGTAGCGACACTGAGAAGAAAACGAATGCATTCTTCAACTTCAGAGACCAAAATCAACAACACTTTTTTGGATAGCTAATCCGATGAAAACAGTGTTTTTTTTTATAAAGTATGCAAATATTTACACTTTTTTTACACAATAAGACAAACGAGCACACAGTCCACCTGATGGTAAGTGGATGTTGTGGCCCATAGACATCTACATACATCCTCAACTACGAATCAAAATGCAGATGCGCTGTCACCCCTGAGGACTAAGACAGAATGCCTCGTTTCCAGTAAAAGAGGTCTCCGGTTCTCTGCACTAACCATACGAAACAGCAGCAGCGTTAAGCTACTATTTTACGCTGGTATTCATATAACCTATGGTATTCATATATTCATATGGTGATGATAAGTATTCCTTGGAATTTGAGTCAGATTTAGATACAATCAGTGAGGATCATCTTTCGTTTCCTTCTTTTTAACGAATCGTGTAATGATATAACGACGTCAGCTAACATAGAAAATCTACCAGCAGTGAAAAACGACTATGGTGTTGCGGAATATGAACGGGCTCACTGACCAGGCCAAATTAAAAATGAAGGTGCATTTGTAAAGTGCACAATCAATCAGGTGCGGCCTGGCTTGGGAATGGGCAGATATAGACAACATATTGTATGACTCTTCCAGTCATCAGTAGTCAGATGTTCTATTTTCGATAAATGTAAGAGAAATAGTAGGTACAAAATGAGAGTAGTTTCATGTTCCTGAACTGGAAAAAGATATTATAATAATAAAGAAGGTATTTTTTGTTATTCTATTTACTAAAATAATAATAAAAAATACGCTGAAACGTGTTAAATTAATAATACATGTAAAAAATATTTAAAAAAAATACTTTGTTTCACAATCAGTCTTTAAACCCACGATTAGTATCGAATAGTTACATCAGTTGCACGCAATCTTGTGAAATGACTAATAGCACAGAAGTCGTAGAATAATAGAATTAAAAAAACAATTTTTTTATTCAGTCGTATCGAAAAGTTTGACTGACCTTTCATATCCTCATATCCGTAATTATAATTCAACTACAGTGTAGACCGTTTAGAACGACTTGGCATATAACAACCAACCGTTTTTAGCAACGTAAGTATAGGCTTATGTTTGGTTTTTATATGAGCCACATGAAAGTAAGTACCAACCGTTTTCAACGACGGAATTTCACACATAATTCTCCAGTTACAACGAGCGTTGACGTGTTTACAAATTAATCGTAGCTAAGAAGCTATCTACACTCCGCGATTGTTTTTTAGCAGTACACAATTTTGGCTGGCTTTTAGAAAGCGAAAAGGTTTCTCCATTGAAGAAAAATGTGTTATAATACAACGTTTAGAAGCTGGTGAGTCAAACGTAACGATTGCCAAGGAATTCGGTGTAAATCATTCGACAATATCCACAATTAAGAATGCGAATGTTTTAAAACCTAAACGCGTGAGGGTGTTCTCTCAAGAACAAGTTGACGTGGCACTTTTACAACGGTTTAAGCTGCAACGTAATCGGGGAATACCCGTAAATGGGTTTATGCTTCAACAAAAAGCAATGTTTTTGCTAAAGAGGTAAACATTCCTAATTTTCATTGTTTTAAGAGTAGATATAATATTGTCGTCGAAAAACTTGCTAGTCTTTGTCGGTTGAACAGAACGATGTGACCGAGTGGCACATAAAAGTTTGGCCTGATTTGCGAGCAAAATTTAGAGAAGACGAAATATTTAATGCAGACGAAACAGGATTATTCTATAAACTGGCCAGACAAATATTTGTTCCGTGCGGTTCATATGAAATGTGTTTGTGCATTCTAGTCTTAGTTTCTGTGATGTTAATGCTGTTAGCCTATGCGACTCCTCCAGCGTAATTGGACTCAGGGCTAAATAGAAAGGAGGGTGGAGATTATTTATTTTAGTGGAACGTTGCAGACGCGACGTTACAATAAAATCTATAATCTTGGGGGGGGGGGGGGGGGGGAATAATAATGTGTTCAGTTCTTTAATCACATTAACATAACATAAATGAGTTATCTAACGGCCGTCAGAACCGGGTGTGGCAGACCCCGGCTCTGACAACTAGCTCGTATCGTTCGATGCTCTAGGCGGTGAGAACCGCCCAGGGACGCGGGTGTACGGTGTGTACGCGGTGTGGGGAGGTGTGCGGCGCGCCTCTCTGCGTACTCGCTGCGTCCCATCCGTTGTCCTAACAGTGTTTGTGGCACTAGGTGAGTGTATAGTGTTTATGTATGACTGGCCGGCGACATTTCAGCCGCCGGAATCTAGCGCAACAAATTTTAAATAAAAACCAAAATAAAACAAAATAAAAAAATAAAATTGGAAATAAAAACCAAAAACAATCAAAAATTACAGACTTTTTGCACTAGATGTTTCGTTGTTAGTTATATAGATAATATTGACCGGTACATTTTGTACGTATGTATATGTGAAGTAAATAAATATTTTGATTTAAATGTTTTTGGTCTGGTCACCTAAAAAATACATTATGTAAGTGTGATTATTAGTAAGCAAAAATTGTCTGTTCGTTTAATACGACTTCGGTTAGTACAACATAATATCACCGGTCTCTTGGCCGTCGTTAGAACCGGATTCTACTATAAAAGGCTAAGCATTTAGTTAAAAGCTGACGTCTAACTAACGGGCCAGCTATTCAATAACCCTGATTAAACCATTTGGCTGCAAAATATACAATACTGATAACAGTAAAAAATGTTTCGGTACAACTTACATTTCTTTACGTTACAATTCTAAGTACCTACAATTCTAACAACAAATAGATTCATTCAGTTTCACATTTAAAATGGCATAGACAACAAACAGTCTTCTTCAACAACATAATTGAATCAAAATGTACATAAATACATTATGTATATAAATACAGATAAACAATTTAGATGCAAACGTACAAATGTGATATGATCCTCTAAATTCGTACAATGCTATAGAAGTATAATAGTACAATAGTAAGAAAAGTATACATTGGCGGACAGTCGGGGAAAAAAGATGTAATAGTAATATCAATCCTCAAAATCATTTTATATTTTACTCGTAATATGTAAGCACCATATGACACGGGTATCATTTCACAATTGTTTTATGGTCTCCTTGATCGAACATAAAATGACGCCTTTCGATGTGTTATTGATATTTTATGTAAAAATATAAACGTCAAGAGTTCATAATTGAAATTATTAAACCTACAAAATATTACATTCTATCAAAATATAAACATGAATATTAATACATGTTCACCTCGACTGTACTTGTGACCTTAGTAGTTACAACTAACAACAACAGAGTAGTTATAAGGAAGGCAGCTGACCTGCAAGCACTCTAAAGTCCATTAACTGTAACACAAAAATTATAGCACAGAAACTTGTGACGGGTAAATTATTTCACAGTTCGTGTACACTGAGATACTTAATTAAGTAAGAAGATAAACTGGCAAGATTAATGTACATACTACAATAACAAAATATGTATTAGTTTTCTTTATTGCCTCAGACCAACAATGAAAGACAATCAGAATTCATGCTTCACTTATCACCACGCAGTCACGGGCACACTACTTTCTTTATTGTACGTACGTATCGTACTTTGACGTACACATAAGCATTTAAAACCATGTTGTTGGAAGCGAATGATGCTTAAAAATATCAGTTGATTTTAGATGCACTTACTATATAAATGATAAACTTTACTCTTACCTTTTTCACGTTAAGTTATCTTAACACTTTCACTGTCCGGTTTTCAGACACAATAGTAAAACAATAGCAATGACCTATATGTAGGACATGGGACAGCGAAAGAGTTAATAGTGAGAACAATAAACTACAGTGAAACCTGGTTAAGTGGACCCTGTATATGAGAGAAACCTCTGTTATTGATAATTACAATGAGATCCTGACACTTTTGAATTGAAATACCACTGTTACTGGGAATTTTCAAACCTTGTTAACTGAGATTGGAATTCATAGATTTTGTTCGATGTTTACTTCTATAATTGGGACTTCGTAGCTCCAAGCTCTAACCCTTATAAGTGAGACAATTCATCATATAAAAATTTCCACCTCTTTATATGGTATATGGTACATTTCGACCCCTCATTGTGGGACCCTCTATAAATAAGACAACTGTCATGTTATTCTGCCTATATAAAAAAAAATCTAGGTCCCTTGAGATCCCACTTAACCAGGTTTACAGTATAATGTAAAAAATACACAGCAATAGTGACGTAAAAGAACTTGGACACAATCATAAACTGTTTATAGGATGTATATTTGTATATCTTTCAAATCTCAGCGTACATGAAACTAATCATATACTATAAAAATACGTTTAGATCCGCCTATATATCACCTACTGTTCTAAAAAAAAACAATAATGCTATCAATCATAAAATATTTCTACACATAAACAAATACAAATATTTATCTACAAGTCAACAGAGCAAATAATATACAACGAATTCATTAAAGAAATAGTAATTAGTATAGTGAATAACAAGACGCTCAAAAGAGGCTAAAGAAACATGGCATTTTATAATCACATAGTTATTTAGTAAATTACAAAAATATTTTCTTTTTATTTCTATCACGACAAAACACAGTCTAATACCATTGTCTCAGAATAACAAAAAATCGTAAAATTGATGATAATAATACATGATTGTTTGCAACTTATGCAGCATGCTTCGTAACTAAATTAATACTAAATAATTTCAAATTAAACATTTTGTACATAAGTCGGTCACTTCAATATAAATTATTAAGAATAACTCAAAAACTATTGGTCAGACCTTGATAAAATTTATATGAGACCATATGAGAAGCTTCCAAATAAACCAGCTTTCAAATCAAAAAGAATCATTGAAATTTGAAATAACAAAAAAAAAATTAAAAAAGGCCAGCATGCTACAGTTGGATTGATAATAAAAATCAACTTGAAATAATTTTCATTAAGATTAATAAAATAGATAAACGATTATTAACAGATCTAAAACCACTAATTCTCTTATCGTTTTGATACTGTCGAGACAATGTATTAGACAACTAATCGATTTAAACACAACAATAAAACGAAGTGTGTAAAAAAGTTAAATATGTAGTTATTTTACACTCGATTAGGCTTGTCTTTTGTGGGGTTATGTTTTATTATACTTAACATTTATTTCTGTACACAGTTTTATGTCGAGAAATTTGCTTAGACAGTTAACATTTTCAATATATTATCACTAAGCAGATGACAGTTTAAAAAGTTATTTCTGTCACATGAAAAATTAGAAAGCGCCTAAACAAATCCACCAACACGATATAATTTCGCGCTATGCGCTTTACTAAATATCTATTATAATCTCGAGTATAAGTGCGAATATAACTATAATAAATTCACAGACATCATTTCTTTTTGACATTCGCACTACTCGCGCAGCTACTTGACCGCGTTTGAACGTTGTCTTTCTTAAGAAGGCTGACACCGAAAGCTGGGCATTTCTTTCTTAATGCTTTGATTTTATATAGTTTATTGCCTTGCGAGTTATTTGTCTCTTCGTAATTGTCAGGTGTAACGTCGGCTGTTATAATAGAATTGGATACGCAATCCATTGGTTCCGGACTACTTGACTTATCCCTTTTCCGTCTAAACCTGAAGGGGGTTTCAAGAGAGTCCGCAGAAATATTAGTTACGTTTGTGTCGCTGGAAGACAGATCTTGAGTGGACTCGAGCCCATTCTTTGGAAGATTTTTTGGAAGCCTTTTTCTGGAGCTTGAATTTGAACGGATTATTAATTTCTTCCTACCGTTAACGTTAGCTACAGAGCCTTTTGTTGAGGTGACGGTTTTCAAATTCGGCTCAGAGGGTAATCGGTTTTTGCCGTTCAAATGACAGTTCTCTGTCAAAGCCGATAGGGACGTCACATTACTGAGTGTGTTCACGACAGACGTGTCGTTTTCCGTAATTTTGCTCACACTCGCAGCTTTTCTAGTGAATGTTTTCAAAGGGCTGCTGCCGTGCGTATAGCTTAACGTTGGCCGGGCAAGGTTAGCTCTTTGACCGTGGAAGTTATTTTTTCCTGTGAAAGACGATTTGACGCTGGCTACCAATTTGTTTGCTTGCGAATTAGCACCTCTTGTTGGCGGGAAAGTTGACGTTTTCGAGGCATAATGCGATTTGAGGGTGGAGTTTATTAACCTTGGCTGAGGTTTTAAGTTCGTGTTGTTGGCATTACGGATATTATTGGTGGGCATCATGTAGTTCATTTTGGGTGTGAACACGGTTTTCGTTGGCAACATTGGTGTCGGCGTAGTTTTGTACTTTCCAATGACGGATGTTACGTTGTTCTCAGAGTCAGCTTCGTTTGCGTTAAGTGCGTTCGCGTTGTCCAGCTACAAAAAATAAAATACAGATTAAACGTAATGAAAGTTGTCTGGAAGAGAATGTTTTTAACAATAAGTCCGCCTTTTGTTCCTATACATTGTATAAAGATCAATAGGGAATAAATATAATGTTTCGAACCTTACTGAAAATGTTTAATAAATTATTACTAAATTATAAAAATGTGGACCACTCAAAGAGCTTTGAGAAACTAAAAAGCTATGTATTCTTTGAACTTTTGAAGTTCTACTCAGTAACATATTTTTTTAATGATTAACTATAGGGAAAACAAGCCTTTGCATTGTCGAGGAACATATTATAGACTAATAAAAAAAAGTAAGGGCATATAGCATTAATCAACACAAACTATCCTAACGAAATTTATCTTTTAGTGGATTTGATCTTCCATTACTTAGGTAACTTGAAACAAAAAAATAAGTTCGTTAACTTATTACTATTTTACTTTGTTTAAATCAAACTCTCTCTCTCTCTTAATTATAATTGTAAGTGTTGTATATTGCTTTATCTGTCAGGCATGGTAATTAATTCGTTAATGGGAAGTCAAAAAGTTCTACTAACCTTATTCATATTTTTATTGCTATGCAGTATTGACTGTAAGGAGACTGGTTTGTTATCACCACTTGGTTTTTCGTGCACGTCCCTTGTTTCTGGCGGCAGGTCGCAGTAGATGCCGCGCGTGAACACCGGGAACGAAGTTATGTTGTGCCGGCGACGGTATGCCTCACCTTCTGCATGCATTCGGGGTTGGACGCTAAAAATTTAACAAAATAAGTCCAAATAAGTCTATGTAGCGCCAACTTCACCTCGCACGTGGTGCATCCTAACCGGAGGATGACGAGATACATCTTGAGTATAACATGTCGAACTTATCCTACAGAATGGTGACGGGAGTAGAATTGCTATTGCAAAGTTATTGGCACTACACTCATCAACTCTTCTGCCCAGTGTGGTGAGTATTGGCAAATCTTTGAATAAATTCGTTATTAGGTGCATTCATGGATGACTGTAATAATGGATTCATAATAACAGTTAGAGAATAAAAAAGGAAGAAGCGAAGATACCTAATCTGCAAACCTGAAGGTTTTAGAAATTCACTAATGGGATTTCGGGATGAAATGTTATTCCTTTGAGTCCACTTTACCCTTGAAATATTATAACAATGTAAGTAAAGAAATACGTAATTACGGTTAGCTAATGATAAAATCTTATTTTAGTGTAATACAAAGCAAAGTAAAAGTTAAAGTTTCAGCCTATATACGTCCCACTGCTGGGCACATGCCTCCTTTCATTTCTGAGAGGGTTTTTAGGGCAAGGAAGTGTACAATGAAGCAATACGGGGGCTTCTACGATACCTACGCTGCCCAGATTTGAAGGCGAATTCGCATAAATCTCGACGAGATACACCGAAAACTCGAATACTAAAAGCGAATCAGCACGCTCTAACTCCATGTAGTCTTGCCCTAGACTGTTTTTGTAAAGCCGTAGGCACGGAGGGAGAGCAGCCCCCGCCCGCTGTAGCAAATAACAGACACCTGTGCGAGCCGTAGCGGTTGAGGCTGGCAATAAGCCAAAGCTGCAAAGGTGAGCATTGGTGCCTGTGATTTGTTACGCAAGGGCGAAGATGCTGCACTTCCCGCAGCGCCGAAACCATTGCAGAAGTAACTTTGGGTCAATATCCCTGTGTAAAAAAAGTAATTTTTGAGTATCGATATCTTAAATACTAATCTAACTAGACATCGAAAATTTTTATTCTTACTTTTCGGCGTATCTCGTAGAGATCTATGCGAATCGTGGCGCCGTAAGAACCGTAGTCGTGCCACGGTACACACCAGTAAGCTAGTAGCAATGCCATACAGCTCTGACTTTCGACTCCTAGAACCGACAACCAATGGGGGAAAAAAGGTTCCCGAGTGGCAGGCTCGTAACAGTAAGCTTTAGGGAGGCTCCTCATGTAATATAGTAACGGTTTGGTAAAAGTGGGTGAGAACCATATTTAGTGGCATTCCTTGATATAGGCTCTGCAGGAGAGCTGAAGGCTGTTACTGATGATGACTGAATGAATGAATGAGCGGTACGAACTTCTCGAGGAACCACTGCTGGTGGCCGATGACGGAGCCGGGCCGGCACAGCCGCAGCCAGGCGATGGCCTCGCGCGCCGTGAAGCCGTGGTGCTTCATCATGTAGCACGCGATCAGCGTGCCCGTGCGCCCCAGTCCCGCTGAAATGTTAAATAAAAAAGTATTATTAGTGTTAATCAGATTAAGTACTCTCCCTCCCTCCTACCGGGTTAGTGTCACTCGCCCCCATCCCACCCCAGTGTGAAGGTACGAAATGATCCTTTATAAATTTTCTATCAACCTCTTATACATACAAAAGCGATATTAGGTACTTATAGTTTCCGCGCAATCTGCCATAAAATATGATTGTATGTATGATATATTTTTTTGCTCAAAGTTTAGTTTTATCAAAAATTTCCAACCGCCAAAATATGTACGACTAAAGTAAAGAATAGAAAATGCTCTTTAAAAGGAGGTATAATTAATTTCTATAGTATGTGCCATATCGATTGAGAAAAACGGACAATGACCTCAGATATGAGCCGAGTGTCAAAAGGCGTAACTTACAAAATCTCAATTTAGATGTGATAACAATATTTAAATATTGATATTATTCCCACTTCTAGGTCAGCACATATGTTTTGTTTTTTTGTTTCTTAAATAATATTGTCTGTGGTTCCTATAAACATAGTAAAATCTTACGGTACATCGCGAAAAATGTGTTATATTTTATATTTCAATTTATGGTAAGTAACGCAGCAATTCATTTAATAACAGTTTCATATTAAAAAAATATTTGAAGCAATATAATCACCATATTGAGCTTTTGCAAATTCATCCCTTTAAAATAAACAAAACGCGCGTTACGTCAGTTCGTTCTAAAAGAAACGTGACAATGGCAGCCAGAGATGCGTCACCTTTTTTGGGCCGGTCCGCCATTTTGTTTTCATTCGTGTTCGGATAGCGCTTGCGTGTGTACGTCTCGGGTAATTCATAGCATTCATTGCATTGTTTTAGTTGAGTTTTTACTGTTAAATTTGTTATATCGTTAAGTTTTTGTTTTTTGAATCTGTTATATTAGTTTTACTGTGACGGTCGTTACTAAATCGACATGAGTTCAGGAGAATTTGGTGAAGGACCCGGTCCTTCAACATCAAGTGGAAAGAGACGTCGCCGACCCATAATAAACGTAGCAGGTACGTACAAATAGGTACAAATGCGACGACGTAGCCTTTCTATTTCTTAAAGCGCTCTTTTTATGTGACCATGTGGTATTTATTTTCTAAAACAATATGTATTTATGTGATGTAGTACTATGGTAGTATATTTTTGTCATTTATTTACAGGCCCATCTTCTGGAGCACCTTTAACGTCACCAGTAAAAAAGAGAAAACCTACCACTTTGTCGGTCGGGGAACAAGAGATTATCATTAATGTATACAAATATGTCAAAAACACCTGGCCCGAAGACGTGTATCCTTCAAACGTTAATATGGTAGAAAAGGTTTCGGAGATCTCAGGAGTCAGCAAGAGCACTATATATCGCGTATTAAGCGTGTATAGAGATTCCCATAAAATACCAGAAAAGGGAATAATTAATAAAAGAAAAAAGTCTGTAATTGACAAGTTGGACGATTTTGATAAATCGGCTATAAGAGCGAAAGTGCATCAGTTCTTTCTTGCAGGAGAATTACCGACTTTAGACAAAATTTTGCTCAGTATAAATCAAGATGACCAGTTGCCAAACTTGAGCAAAACTTCCCTGCGACGTGTGTTGCGCCATTTAAAATTCAAATATATAAAGAGAAACAGAAAAAGTGGTCTAATAGATCGCCCAGAGATAGTTCTGTGGCGTACCAGATATTTGAGAGAAATACAAATATTAAGAAACGAGGGACGTAACATTTTTTACCTTGACGAAACATGGATTAACGCAGGTCATACTATGGGAAAGGTATGGGAAGACACCACAATTGAATCTTCTCGTCAATCACGGTTAGAAGGCTACTCTACTGGCGCGAAAGCCCCTTCGGGTAAAGGAAAGCGATTAATAGTTGTACACGTTGGCAATGAAAATGGCTTTTTGGAGGGATGTGATTGGGTATTTGAATCATCATCTACTGGTGACTACCATGAGAGTATGGACGCTCTCCATTTCGAGGACTGGTTTAGAAAAGAAATAGAAAAACTGCAAAGCGGCGATGTCATAGTTATGGATAACGCTAGTTACCACTCCAGACGTTTAGAAAAAACCCCAACAATGTCTTGGCGGAAACAAAATATGCAGGAATGGCTAGAATCTAAACAGATCGCATACGTGCCCTCGGACACAAAGACCCACTTAATGGAAAAAATAAAGGCAGTTAAAGATAACTATCGAAGTTACGTCACCGACGAGATGGCAAAAGAAAAAAGCATCACAGTGGTAAGGTTACCTCCTTATCACTGTGAGCTTAACCCCATTGAACTTGTGTGGGCAGATGTGAAAGGGTACGTTGCACGAAAAAATACAACTTTCAAGTTAAAAGATGTTAAAAATTTACTTAAAGATGAAAAAAAGATGAAAGAATGTCACCGACGAGATGGCAAAAGAAAAAAGCATCACAGTGGTAAGGTTACCTCCTTATCACTGTGAGCTTAACCCCATTGAACTTGTGTGGGCAGATGTGAAAGGGTACGTTGCACGAAAAAATACAACTTTCAAGTTAAAAGATGTTAAAAATTTACTTAAAGATGGTTTAACTCAAATCACGCCAGATAAATGGAAAAACTGTGTTCAGCATGTCCTTAAGGTTGAACAAAAAATGCGTGGCATGGATGATAGAATTGACCAAACTGCAGATCGCTTTATAATTAATGTTACAGATAGTTCATCAAGTGAAGATACGAGTGATGATTGCACCGAATAAAAATAAAGTTCTTATATAATATTAAAAATAAAGTTTTATCTTTTGCATAAGTACGTACTTATTCGGTGTCGTTATCACTCGAATCTTTATATGTGTTATAAATTAATGTTTTTTGTTGTTAAATGAATAAAGTACTTTATAACAATAGATGATTTTTCTTCTACAGCGATCTTTCACATAACTTTTTAATAATAGTTAATAAATATATATTATATCAATCATTATAAAAAAATCATTATAAATAAAGAAAGTACTACATATAAAATGTGCCTATATATTGAAGGTTTGTAACCCCTGGTTAAACGACCGAAAGGTCATTGTCCGTTTTTCTCAATCGATTTGGCACATACTATAAACTCTTTAACTTCATATTGCTATGTGTACGATTCTCGTACTTAAAACAGAACGATGTATTTTGTAATGTAACAACATTCGTATTCCTGTAACCTACTTCCTTCCTTTTTTGTATCACTTGACTGCAATGATGGAGGTACAGTACAGGACGCGACAGGTCGACACGGTAATCGGGGTATGTGCTGAGGCGCGGGGGAGGGGACGTCCCGCATACCCGTACATCGCCGGCCCGCCGCCCGCGCCATCTTAAGGTACAATAGGTACAATTCCGTAGCCGACCGCAGACACCAGCAGCAGGCAACGTGTCGCTGCAGTCATGATTTCGAACCTGACTGCAGGCGACAGCAGCACGTGTTCCTATCTGTTGCGAAAGTTCTGTGGGTACTCTATTTATGTAAACAAAATAGGTATATATATATATATATATATATATATATATATATATATATATATATATACAACGTGTCCCAAAATTCAACGATAAGCCAACACCGGAGGATAGACGTGCCCCGGACTAATCGGGGAAAAAAAGAAAAAAAAATATATCCCAATTATATTTTAAGTTATATAAAAAAAATGAAATTCTTCAGAAATTGAGACCGTTTATGATATTTTTCACTACCATGACCACAATTTTTTAAATATTTTTTTCTTTTTTTTCTATAGGCAAGCTGAATAGTACTGCTATCTACCACAATTCTTAAAAACTCCAGAATAACTCTTGTTTTATCACGAAAATTAATGAAACTTATTTTATTCCCTAAATTTTTTGAAGACTTTTACTTTTAACCAAATTTAACTTATCGTGATGTAAAAAAAAAGTATGAACACTAGTATGGCAAGTTTTTTTAAAAATTGACGCAACTAATCAACATTCCAAAATGGTATAATACTCTAGTAAAACAAGTTATTAAAAAAATATGGGCCTATTATTTCTAAACAGGGGTCAAATGACGGTCGGGTGTAATAAAAGTATTAGTTCTTGAAAAAATTTCAATATTTCAAAACAAATGGTACAAACAGTTTCACGTGTAATTTATTAAGTTATTAAGGACGCGTTTACAAAATTGATAGGTATAGAATCGAACTACTATAGTATGTGCCAAATCGATTGAGAAAAACGGACAATGACCTTTCGGTCGTTTAACCAGGGGTTACAAACCTTCAATATATAGGCACATTTTATATGTAGTACTTTCTTTATTTATAATGATTTTTTTATAATGATTGATATAATATATATTTATTAACTATTATTAAAAAGTTATGTGAAAGATCGCTGTAGAAGAAAAATCATCTATTGTTATAAAGTACTTTATTCATTTAACAACAAAAAACATTAATTTATAACACATATAAAGATTCGAGTGATAACGACACCGAATAAGTACGTACTTATGCAAAAGATAAAACTTTATTTTTAATATTATATAAGAACTTTATTTTTATTCGGTGCAATCATCACTCGTATCTTCACTTGATGAACTATCTGTAACATTAATTATAAAGCGATCTGCAGTTTGGTCAATTCTATCATCCATGCCACGCATTTTTTGTTCAACCTTAAGGACATGCTGAACACAGTTTTTCCATTTATCTGGCGTGATTTGAGTTAAACCATCTTTAAGTAAATTTTTAACATCTTTTAACTTGAAAGTTGTATTTTTTCGTGCAACGTACCCTTTCACATCTGCCCACACAAGTTCAATGGGGTTAAGCTCACAGTGATAAGGAGGTAACCTTACCACTGTGATGCTTTTTTCTTTTGCCATCTCGTCGGTGACGTAACTTCGATAGTTATCTTTAACTGCCTTTATTTTTTCCATTAAGTGGGTCTTTGTGTCCGAGGGCACGTATGCGATCTGTTTAGATTCTAGCCATTCCTGCATATTTTGTTTCCGCCAAGACATTGTTGGGGTTTTTTCTAAACGTCTGGAGTGGTAACTAGCGTTATCCATAACTATGACATCGCCGCTTTGCAGTTTTTCTATTACTTTTCTAAACCAGTCCTCGAAATGGAGAGCGTCCATACTCTCATGGTAGTCACCAGTAGATGATGATTCAAATACCCAATCACATCCCTCCAAAAAGCCATTTTCATTGCCAACGTGTACAACTATTAATCGCTTTCCTTTACCCGAAGGGGCTTTCGCGCCAGTAGAGTAGCCTTCTAACCGTGATTGACGAGAAGATTCAATTGTGGTGTCTTCCCATACCTTTCCCATAGTATGACCTGCGTTAATCCATGTTTCGTCAAGGTAAAAAATGTTACGTCCCTCGTTTCTTAATATTTGTATTTCTCTCAAATATCTGGTACGCCACAGAACTATCTCTGGGCGATCTATTAGACCACTTTTTCTGTTTCTCTTTATATATTTGAATTTTAAATGGCGCAACACACGTCGCAGGGAAGTTTTGCTCAAGTTTGGCAACTGGTCATCTTGATTTATACTGAGCAAAATTTTGTCTAAAGTCGGTAATTCTCCTGCAAGAAAGAACTGATGCACTTTCGCTCTTATAGCCGATTTATCAAAATCGTCCAACTTGTCAATTACAGACTTTTTTCTTTTATTAATTATTCCCTTTTCTGGTATTTTATGGGAATCTCTATACACGCTTAATACGCGATATATAGTGCTCTTGCTGACTCCTGAGATCTCCGAAACCTTTTCTACCATATTAACGTTTGAAGGATACACGTCTTCGGGCCAGGTGTTTTTGACATATTTGTATACATTAATGATAATCTCTTGTTCCCCGACCGACAAAGTGGTAGGTTTTCTCTTTTTTACTGGTGACGTTAAAGGTGCTCCAGAAGATGGGCCTGTAAATAAATGACAAAAATATACTACCATAGTACTACATCACATAAATACATATTGTTTTAGAAAATAAATACCACATGGTCACATAAAAAGAGCGCTTTAAGAAATAGAAAGGCTACGTCGTCGCATTTGTACCTATTTGTACGTACCTGCTACGTTTATTATGGGTCGGCGACGTCTCTTTCCACTTGATGTTGAAGGACCGGGTCCTTCACCAAATTCTCCTGAACTCATGTCGATTTAGTAACGACCGTCACAGTAAAACTAATATAACAGATTCAAAAAACAAAAACTTAACGATATAACAAATTTAACAGTAAAAACTCAACTAAAACAATGCAATGAATGCTATGAATTACCCGAGACGTACACACGCAAGCGCTATCCGAACACGAATGAAAACAAAATGGCGGACCGGCCCAAAAAAGGTGACGCATCTCTGGCTGCCATTGTCACGTTTCTTTTAGAACGAACTGACGTAACGCGCGTTTTGTTTATTTTAAAGGGATGAATTTGCAAAAGCTCAATATGGTGATTATATTGCTTCAAATATTTTTTTAATATGAAACTGTTATTAAATGAATTGCTGCGTTACTTACCATAAATTGAAATATAAAATATAACACATTTTTCGCGATGTACCGTAAGATTTTACTATGTTTATAGGAACCACAGACAATATTATTTAAGAAACAAAAAAACAAAACATATGTGCTGACCTAGAAGTGGGAATAATATCAATATTTAAATATTGTTATCACATCTAAATTGAGATTTTGTAAGTTACGCCTTTTGACACTCGGCTCATATCTGAGGTCATTGTCCGTTTTTCTCAATCGATATGGCACATACTATACATTGACACGGGTCACACACACAAGTGTACGCACGGTTAGCTGCGGGAATCGCAATCAAGTATATAAACATTTTGATAATTTGAAAGATTGTTTTTTGTTTCATATTTCTTATACCTACAAAAATATACTTAGATACGAAATATAAATGTCTGCTCCAGAGACAGCCAGGCACTAGAAGCCCTCTACAGGGAGTGAGATGTTGGCTGTGGACTTTGGGCTGGTTTTGTTAGTTATAATAACTTCAGCTCCGGACTTGATGGAATGACCTGAAGGTGTACTTCGGTACCTGCTAGTGGAACTCCTGGACGAGTAGAACTAGGTATGCCAAGTTTGGGCTTGTTTTGATAGTTATGACGAGACCTTACCTCCGGACTTGACGGAGAGACCTGATGGTGTACTTCAGTGACTACTAGTGGAACTCATGGACGAGTAGAACTAGGTGTGCCGAGTTTGGGCTCGGTTAATTAGTTATAATGGGACCTTACCTCCGGAATTGACGGAGAGACCTGATGGTGTACTTCAGTGACTACTAGTGGAACACCTGGACGAGTAGAACTAGGTATGCCAAGTTTGGGCTCATTTTGTTAGTTATGACGAGACCTTACCTCCGGACTTGACGGAGAGACCTGATGGTGTACTTCAGTGACTACTAGTGGAACACCTGGACGAGTAGAACTAGGTATGCCAAGTTTGGGCTCATTTTGTTAGTTATGACGAGACCTTACCTCCGGACTTGACAGAATGACCTGATGGTGTATGTTGGTGACTACTACTGCAACTTCTGGACGAGTAGAACTAGGTATGCCGAACTTGGGCTCGTTTTGTTGGTTATGACGAGATCTTACCTCCGGACTTGATGGAGAGACCTGATGGTGTACTTCAGTGACTGCTACTCTGTAACTCCACGATGAGTAGCTAGGTGTGCCGCGTTTGGGTTTGATTTGTAAGTTATGATGAGGCCTTACCTCCGGACTTGATGAAGAGACCTGATGGTGTACTTCAGTGACTACTAGTGGAACTCATGGACGAGTAGAACTAGGTGTGCCGAGTTTTGGCTCGGTTAGTTAGTTATGATGGGACCTTACCTCCGGAATTGATGGAGAGACCTGATGGTGTACTTCAGTGACTACTAGTGGAACACCTGGACGAGTAGAACTAGGTGTGCCGAGTTTGTTAGTTATGATGCGCAGTTGCCCTTGAATTCGGTAATACCATTTATATTTTCTCCGACGTGCCTAAGCTCGGCACACCCAGTTCTACTCTACAAGGAGTTACGAAGTACACCATCAGGTCTCTCATCAAGTTCGGAGGTAAGATCTCGTCATAACCAACAAAACGAGCCCAAGTTCGGCATACCTAGTTCTACTCGTCCAGAAGTTGCAGTAGTAGTCACCAACGCACACCATCAGGTCATTATGTCAAGTCCGGAGGTAAGTTCTCGTCATAACTAACAAAATGAGCCCAAACTTGGCATACCTAGTTCTACTCGTCCAGGTGTTCCACTAGTAGTCACTGAAGTACACCATCAGGTCTCTCCATCAAGTCCGGAGGTAAGATCTCGTCATAACCAACAAAACGAGCCCAAGTTCGGCATAATTAGTTCTACTCGTCCAGGAGTTGCAGTAGTAGTCACCAACGTACACCATCAGATCATTGTGTCAAGTCCGGAGGTAAGGTCTCGTCATAACTAACAAAACAAGCCCAAACTTGGCATACCTAGTTCTACTCGTCCAGTAGTTCCACTAGCAGTTACTGAAGTACACCTTCAGGTCATTCCATCAAGTCCGGAGGTAAGGTCTCGTCATGAGCCCAAACTCGGCACACCTAGTTCAACTCGTCGAGGAGTTCTAGTAGCATTCACCGTATACTTTCAGATCACTCCATAAAGTCCAAGACGAATAGGATTTATATATATTTATATATTATAAATCCCACTTGCTTTTAGCGAAACAAAACATTATAATAAGAATTTGTGATTATAAAAATATTTATAATTATTTTACTTTGTCAGGTCATGTACCTATGTATTCAAATTCGAATATTTTGTGTTTGTACAGCGATCTTCTTCAGCTGCTGCAGGCGATACAGCAACCACCCGCGATAGCGGCCGAGCGCCGACTGTGGTTTTATCGAAATTTTTGTATAACAAATCAAAACAGGCACTAAAAATAAAATAACCCTTATTGCAATCCATTGGGATTCATTCGTATCAGCAAAATATGTCAAAAAATAAGCATCAGTTTTTATTTTTTTTACGACCATTTGTGACATTTTGATAAAAAGTAATCACCAGCATTTTTTATTGAATATGTCTGCCTACTTACAGTATTTTTAGAATCTTAATATATGTTGATAATAGAACAAAAAATGTACCGAAACATGAGCCGGTATCGTTAATTTTGTAGAAAATGGCTAGGGAAGTTCCTTTTTACAATGTAAATAACTATTATTTTCAACAAATAAGTTACCACCATTTGAAGATAAAGAACCATTCTATACGTTGTAGTTATTAGTTATATTTGATTTGGTTTAGTTTTGTCACAAAATGTACCGAAAAATAGCATGATTTGGCCCGATTTGCAAACGCACCCTTAACATTATAGCAAATGTTCGAACTGTTTGCCACCAGCATTAATACATGCACGACATCGCCTTAAAAATGATCGTTTTATTTGTCTTGCATATCTTCTGCTATTAATGTAATCAGCAGCCTGAGTGATATTTCGACGAAGCTCGTCCAATGTCACAATGGGTTTTGAGTAGACCCTGTTTTTAAGACAACCCCAATAGAAGAAGTCCAGGGGGTTCAAATCGGGTGAACGGGTTGGACATAAGATAGGACCAAGTCGCCCGATCCAACGCTCTGGATACTCTTGATAACTATTGCCATCTAAGTTTCCTTGTAACTCAAAGGGCCCAATTACTTTTCCATTTAATATGCCGGTCCATAGGTTAACCTTGAATTGATATTGGGATTTGTCTTGTCTCATCAAGTGTGGATTTTCATTACTCCAACTATGTAGGTTGTGAAGATTTAAATACCCATCTTTCTTGCACGTTGTTTCATCCGACCATAGAATTTTGTCTAGGAAGTGGGGATCTTCACTGTGCCTTTGCAGCATTACACGGCAAAATGTGACCCGTAGCGGATAGTCCCGCGGTAATAACGTCTGCACACGCCTGTAGTTATATGGGTGAAGCTTGTGACGTTTTAATATTCGATGTGCAGAACTTTTCGGGATTCCTGTAGCTTCTTCTATGGCACGTACCGAAGTAGTCGAGTCATTTTCTATCTCATTGAGAACTTCTTCATCACGATCCAATCTAAGTCTTCCAGCACTTCTCCTATTGGATGGCATACGACCCTCCGAAAACGCTTGATGCACATTAATAAACACTCGATAATCAGGATATTTTTGAGCATTTGGGTATCTTTCTCGATACAGTCTGCTAGCAGCGTTAGCATTACATCGGCATTCTTCATAGATTAAATACATATTAGCGTAATCCTGTGGTGTGTACGGTTGCGGCATGTTAAACGTCAAACAGTCCAAAATGCGCCAGAACTCTAAATCACAAAACACACAATCGTAGTCCAAGAAAATGCCAGGTCAGTTCAGTTTGCAGATCACTTCCAGTCCAAATAATGCCAGGTCAGTTAAGTTTGCAGGTCGATTCCAGTCCAAAAAGCCAAGCCAAAAGTCGATAGTATGTACGAGGGCCACGTAAGTTGAATTGGGAACGGTGCGCAGTAAAAAAAGGAGCAGAGCGTACTGAACCGACTTGCTGAGAATAATAACAGCTTCTCTACTTGCCCTGTTGTTGTCTCTTTTTAACGTAAATATCTCTCTCTATCTATCTCTCTCTATCTATCTCTCTCTAACATCTAAGGTATTAATGCCCCATTCGAAGTCCTAGAAATTGTAACAGGAACCCATTTTGGGCATGTAGTAAAAGTGATTACTGACAATTACAATTTAAGGAATTTGGCCCCTGTTTAGAAATAATAGGCCCATATTTTTTTATAACTTGTTTTCCTAGAGTATTATACCATTTTGGAATGTTGGTTAGTTGCGTCAATTTTTAAAACAACTTGCCATACTAGTGTTCATACTTTTTTTTTTACATCACGATAAGTTAAATTTGGTTAAAAGTAAAAGTCTTCAAAAAATTTAGGGAATAAAATAAGTTTCATTAATTTTCGTGATAAAACGAGAGTTATTCTGGAGTTTTTAATAATTGTGGTAGATAGCAGTACTATTCAGGTTACCTATAAAAAAAAAAGAAAAATATATTTAAAAAATTGTGGTCATGATAGTGAAAAATATCATAAACGGTCTCAATTTCTGAAGAATTTCATTTTTTTTATATAACTTAAAATATAATTGGGATATATTTTTTTTTCTTTTTATTCCCGATTAGTCCGGGGCAGGTCTATCCTCCGGTGTTGGCTTATCGTTGAATTTTGGGACACGTTGTATGTATATATATATATATATATATATATATACATATATATATATACATATATATATATATACATACATATATATATATACATGTATATATATATATACATATATATATATATATACATATATATATATACATACATATATATATATATATATACCGCTTTTATTTCACTCCTTTCCTATATTTTTTTAAAATTTCTTTTTTGTCACACTGTTTAAATAATTATTGTGAGATCCATCGTATAGTGCGGGATATTGGGCCACCTGGTTTATCAGATTCTCTTACACGGAATCGGTGAAACTCATTTTTTGAGAAAAATTCAACGTGTGGCTCGGGCGTTGGCAGCACTACTGATCTGCGGTCGGACGACATGTCTTCTGCCGCTCCGGCAAACGACGTGTCGCTAGCTACGGAAGGTTTTTCATAGAACTACATAGAAACCAGTAGTGTCGCGACGACACGTCGTCTGCTGCTGCTGTCTGCGGTCGGCTACAGAATGGTACCTTTAGTCTAAGCGCTACACGAGTCCGCATCGACCGCGTTTATCGACTTCGATCTCGCTCACATTGTTATTTGTTGTTGTGTATTAAAATGACTTCGGTCACTTCCTAGTCACTTGTTAAAAGAAAAAATACAATAATCCATTCTCAAGCACGAGAACTAGCCAGAAAAGTATTAGATAATTGTGAGATTGAACAGAAAAACTATTATTATAAATTCTCTGTCAATCAGACATTGCCTGCGTTTTACACCGGCTTATCGAGAAGAAATTTGTCCAGAATAACATCCGAATCAAAATTAGCAAGAACCGATAAACAATTAAAATCGCCCGCAAAACGAAAGAAGACAGGCCAAAAATGTTGTGTAAACAATTTTGATCGTACACTGATTCAAAACACTATAACAGAATATTATTTACAAATAAAATCGTTCCGACATGTCCCAATAGCTTTTCCTTGGCGTGTTCGTACGTTCCAAAAGCTGTTGAAGAAAAATGAGCTACAGGTAGTGTCAGTGTCAAACCAAACGATGTGTTTTATTTGAAAAACCAGATAGTTTACAAACGTTATCAATATTTAAAGTAAATTAGAGAATTCCGACAACACCACAGAAATATTTTTTATTTAGATGAGACGTGTGAGTGGACAATAATTATGCAAAAAGTGTTGCAAAATGACTGAATTAAAAAGAAATCTCACAGATACTATTTCTGGAAATAGACTCATAGTAGTCAGCACAGGAGGCAAAAACGGATTTCCAACCGGGGGCTTCTTTGATATTTAAGGCCGTACCACTACCGACGACAATCATGGACAAAAAATGAATGCCGAGAATTTTGAGAAATGGGTAGTCGAAAAGCTTTTGCCTTGACTTCCTGATCGCAGTGTCGTGGTAATGGTACCAACGCACCTTACCACACCAGCGAAATATAAGCCCCCAACAAAAAGTTCGCTAAAATCTGCAATGATAAAATGGTTGGTAGACAATAACATTTCTTGCGACACGTCAATGAGGAAACCAGATTTATTAGAAATTATAGAACAATTACATACCCGTTGATATCAATTATAAAATTGACAATATAATTAAAGGATATGGCCATGACATTATAAGACTACCTCCATATACAAGTATATACGATTTAAATCCTATTGAATTAGCCTGGGCCGCCATTAAACGCTTCGTAAGGGAACACAACATAAAGAGCGATTTGTGTTTGACAAAACTGAAAATGTAACAACTAATGCAATTTCGACAGTTACGGCAGAAAACTGGGCAAATTTCGAAAACCATGTTCAGAAACTGAAGAATTAATACTGGGAAAAGGATATAGGAATAGAAAATGTAATGGAAGATTTTATCATAGAAGTCAGAGAAACTAGTGACGAAGAGTCACTAAATGTTTGTAGCATTGATAGTATGTGTTCATTTGATATTGATCGTGATGAATAAAATATTATCCCCCCCCCCCCCGTGTAGTGGCGGGTAAGAATACTCATTGCCCTTTATCTTTCCGTGGGTGTTGTAAAAGGCGACAGAGGGAAACTGAGGCAGAGGATGGGCAGCAGCATCTTACTGATACCAGCAAAACAACAATAAAAAAAAACTGCGATTGCCAACCCGCTCGCCAAGCGTGGCAACTATGGCAATATACCCCCCATGAAAGTAACGAAGAGACGGCCCCCAGTCCCCGGCGGCCCCGCTATTCCTGGCTACGGTGGCGACCATGCTAAGTTCCGGTGGAGGTTCGGTTGCCACCTACGACGACTCGACCTGGCAACCTATAACGCACGCACCCTGAGGACTGACGAGAAGATCCTGGAGCTGGAAGAAGAGATAGACAAGTTGCGCTGGAATGTCATAGGATTATCCGAAGTCCGAAGAGAGGGGGAGGAGACGGAAATCCTCGAATCCGGCAATTTGTTCTATCACCGGGAGAGCGGCCATCTGTCCCAAGGAGGTTTATCGTCCATAAGTCTCTCGTTAACAACGTTGTAAAGATTGGGAGTGTGTCGACGAGGGCTGCGTACCTTATACTCAGAATCACCAAACGGTATTCGCTGAAGGTCATACAGGTTTACGCTCCAACCGCGGCACACCTCGATGAGGAGGTGGAGGAAATGTATGAGGATATCTCTAGAGCCATGCATTCCTCCAAAACCCACTATACGGTGTTAATGAGAGACTTCAACGCAAAACTAGGCACAAGAGAGAATGGTGAGCTGAAAGTAGGGAATTTCGGAATAGGGCAACGGAACCCAAGGGGCCAGCAGCTGGCCGACTTCATGGAGAAAGAGGGACTCTTTATGATGAACTCTTTCTTGCAGAAGCGGCCCCACAGGGAGTGGACTTGGTTGAGCCCCGACGGTTCGACAAAAAATGAGATTGATTTCATTATGACGACCAGACGACAACTGTTCAATGATATCTCAGTGATCGCGAGGGTGAAAACCGGCAGCGATCACCGAATGGTAAGAGGCACACTGAACCTAAACGTTAAGTTGGAGAGGTCACGTCTAATGAAGTTAACGCTCCGTCCCTCTCGTCCTCTAATCCAAAGTCCCGAAACCTTTCAGCTCGAGCTACAAAACAGTTTCCAGTGCTTAGACGATTGAAATGCAGTGGACGATATGAATGACAATGGAAACTGTTCATGCGGTCGGAGCTAAGTTTTGCAAGACCCGCCGCAGAAGAACACAAAAACTCTCCGATCACACTCTTAATCTCATGGCTGTTAGACGGGATATGAAGCTGCAGTCTTCAGTAGATTTGACAAGCATACAGGCAACTGAACAGACAGATCTCCAAATGCATGCGGCGGAACTTACGCAACTTTAATACTGCTCGTATTAAAGAAGCGATCGAGCGGAACCAGGGCTCCAAAGTCGTTGCTAGAGATCTGTCTGCCAGAAAGAGCCAACTGTCGAAGCTGAAGACCGAGTGTGGCAGCGTCGTATCCGGGACATCTGAGATTTTGAGTGAGATTGAGAGGTTCTATGGGCAGCTGTACACATCATCGTTGGAGCCACACGTAAGTGTGAGTAACGATCCAAGAGCAAGTCTTATCCGACACTATACCAATGATATCCCGGACGTCAATCTGAGCGAGATTAGAATGGCTCTCCAGCACCTTAAAAACGGCGAGGCCCCAGGCGAGGATGAAATTACAGCGGAGCTTCTGAAAGCGGGTGGAAAACCGGTACTTGAAGTCCTTCAGAAGCTCTTTAATTCCGGCCTCCATGGTGGCACTACAGCGGAGGCGTGGAGCAGAAGTACGGTGGTCTTATTCTTCAAGAAAGGTGACAACGCTCTCTTGAAGAACTACAGACAGATTTCCCTTCTAAGCCGCGCCTACGTGGTGTTTTCGAGTCATTACGAATCGTCTCGCGCGCAGACTTGACGACTTCCAGCCTCCCGAACAAGCTGGTTTTCGAAAAGGCTTTAGCACCATAGACCACATACATACCCTTCGGCAAATTGTACAGAAGTCCGAGGAGTACAATTTGCCACTATGTCTGGCGTATGTGGACTATGAGAAAGCCTTTGAATCCGTCGAAATTTGGGCGGTGCTGCAGTCCCTTCAGCGATGCCAAGTTGACTGTCGGTATATCGAAGTGCTGAAGTGCTTATACAGTAGGGCTACGATGGCTATCCGAGTACAGAACCAGAGTACGAAACCTATCCAATTGCAGAGAGGTGTAAGTCAGGGTGACGTGATATCCCCGAAACTCTTCACCGCTGCATTGGAAGACGTTTTCAAACTTCTGGACTGGAAAGGATACGGTATTAACATCAATGGCGAGTACATCACTCACCTTCGAATTGCCGACGATATAGTCCTTATGGCAGAATCGCTGGAGGACCTAAGCACTATGCTCAATGACCTCAATAGTGTTTCCCAACGGATAGGTCTTAAGATGAACATGGACAAAAAGATCATCTTTAATGTCCATGTCACACCTATGCCGGTAGATGTTGGGGACACTACGCTCGAAGTTGTTGACGAGTATGTTTACCTGGGACAAATAGTCCGCCTAGGTAAGCCCAACTTCGACCGAGAGGTCAATCGACGGATTCAACTCGGTTGGGCAGCGTTAGGGAAATTACGGCACATCTTCTCGTCAGGTATATCTCAACACTTGAAAACAAGACTGTACAACCAGTGCGTGTTGCCAGTGATGACCTATGGTACTGAGACGTGGTCCTTCACTGCTGGCCGGATGAGGAAGCTCAAGGTTGCTCAGCGAGCTATGGAGAGGGAGAGGCTATGCTCGGAGTTTCTCTGCGTGATAAACTTAGAAATGAGGATATCCGCAGTAGAACCAGAGTGACCGACATAGCCCAACGGATTAGTAAGCTGAAGTGGCAATGGGCCGGCCATATAGCTCGAAGAACCGACAAGCGTTGGGGAAATAAGGTTCTCGAGTGGCGGCCTCGTACCGGCGAACGAAGTGTAGAGCGTCCCCCCACTAGATGGAGTGACGATCTGGTAAGATATGCAGGAAGTCGATGGATGCAGGTGGCTCAGGACCGTGCTTTATGGCATTCTTTGGGGGAGGCCTATGTTCAGCAGTGGACTTGTGAAGGGCTGTAATGATGATGATGATGAAAATATTATTATAAAGTATTTTTAAATTTTACTTATAATAAACCTTATTTAATTAATGTTACTATTATTTTGTAGCATTGCAAAATATCGATATAAACTATCTGGTAAGTGATGCCACAACACTAGGAAATTGCTATGTCGACCTGTCGCGTACTATACTAGAGTGTGCAAACTTGTAACCACAACTATTGTGCGGCATTAATAATTGTACAGTGTGCAATAAATGTGTGTCATTTAAACTAGGAATTTAACACTTTGCTATTTCGATAATTTAAGTCATTCAATCAGTCAGTCTAATCGACGAGAGTAGCTGATGACGGTGAAAGTACACTATTAATTTTGCCAATTTTTCCATACATTGCTATCTAGAATGCTTGAACTAACATAGGTATAGACTGTGAGCAATTTCATATGAGCCATCAGTGATAACAATGTAAGGGCCTTATATGTTTAAAATTGGTATCAGGAATCATGTACTCGTAATAAAAAAGGCAGTTTACCTTTACAGTGCACAGCGACAGCACCTTTCGCAGCTTCCGCAATCCGTATAAATCTATTTACAATGAGATCAGAGGGCACAGATCCATCCACAAAGAACAGTTCTCTATGCTCGAAACCGTGCGCAGTGAATTGCCTTGCGTCATAGGACTTTTTGTTTAATCGCACGACGGTAGTGACGTGGTGGGTCCGGAAGTAGTCGTGGTAGTGCTCGGGACTGTGGAGGGGATAGCCACGATCCAATCGCGACCTATGGTGGGGACCAGAGAACGCAAGCATTTTGTCCGGAATGATCCAATTTAAGTCGCCATTTTCTACTTTCTGAAAAATAAATGAATAACGATAATTGAATACTATGATGTGGTTTACAAATTATTCTTTACTCTTTTCTTTATTGAAATAAAACATAAATTTTAAGAGACCTTAACTAATGCGATATTCACTGTGTTATCCCATTTTGAAGGTTTAAAATATTGAATGGGATAGATTTAGACCTAGATAACACACATGTAAATAGAAATAACATACTTTAAAAGCAGTCAAATCGAAATTTTCTATAAAATTGTAGACTGCATAGTTTACAAACAGTTAAATAAGTCTTTATTGTACCTACATTTTCAAAGTAGATAGAACTTTAAAAAAATGAGATTATTGTAAGTTAAAAAAAAAACTCGATATTGACTTCGACACCACTAACATGTAACTTGATTTTTGAACCTAGAGCCACATAATAAATTAAAAGCAAACTTAACAGTTGTATTTCAAAAACTTAGAATGATACAATTAATATGAAAGTTGGTCTTCTATCAATATATCATACTGCATTACACAATACTTAAATATCTCTTACCTCAAAGCTTATTCTAACATTTGCCGACCTACCTCATAAAATAGATACTGTTCAGCATCGAAATGCCGGAAGTCGAAGAAGCGTGCGTCATGGGCTACTTTAAGACCATGTAGCACATCCAATAGAGAGATGTCAAAGAGTGGCGGGCCTCCGGACGCGTCGCGGAAAGTCAACAGCGACCATTCTCCTCCTTCCGTCAGTTGCTTGTACACTGTCGCTGGGGACCCGCCCAGGTATATTATCTGAAAGTCAATACAAAATTTTTAATGTTTTAGATTTTTAATAGGTTGTAGAGCCATGCTGCAGCTATATTAGTAGCATAGTTGTTGCACGACTGGGTCGGCTCCACCGGGGAAGTACAATGCTCTCACAGAATACCAGCGTAAAATAATAGCTTAACACTGCTGTGTTTCGTATGGTGAGTGTAGAGAACCGGAGACCCTTTTTACTGGAAAAGAGACATTCCATCTTAGTTCTCACGGGTGACAACGCATCTGCATTTTGATTCGAAAACGAGGTCTATGGGCCACAGCAACCACTTACCATCAGGTGGACTGTGTGCTCGTTATTTGTCACCCTATCATAAAAAAATAAGCCTTTTGACTCCACAATTTAAGTGAATTTAATTTAAGATCAGAAATAACATCAACAGTGTGATGGTATTGGCACTGCACCAATCAACTTATAGGTCTGTGACCTTTTATGAAATGCGTGATTTGGCCGAATTCTTCAAAAGGTCTACCTCCAGCCCACTTCAACTATCAAATTTGAGAGGCAGGGTAAGAGTGAATGTTACATCAGGTGATTAAAAGTTGATTAAAAATTGCTTAATATATCCTCACAAAAAAAATATTACAGAACTAATGGTAATAAGACTCCTACTGCAGAATGGCCTTGAAAATGCAAATTTAAAAACAATATAAATCCAGTAAAACCTAAACTAATTCCTATGTCCTAGAAGGCTTAACTTAAAAAAAAATGTCCTAATTTAAAAAATAGATCATACCTGATAACTTCCAATAAGGTAGGCAGCATTAAGTCGTAAGTTCTCGTTGTTACTGGTATAGAATACAATCTTTTTCTTCGGATTCCTCTCCAATTCCTCATTGAGCTTGTTGCAGAACTGATACAAATGGCACAGGTGGTACGGTCCAAAGTCAAAATAAAAATTCTCGTAGACGATCTCATCTTCTATATGGAAGTATTTACTGTTACGTGTAGGTTTCGGTTTGTAGCCGCTTTTTAGGGTTGCAAAGTATAATCTGTCTGAAAAATAACGTTCACCGTAATGAGAAGAGCTATAAATAATAAAGATATTTTTGGTAACATGTTGATTTAGTATAGAGTAGAAGTAAGTAGCATAACAGCATTGGTGATATAAGCACTGACCTTATACACGGTAACAATTAAATCGTTAATTGCAATTTTAAGTGCCACTTTACCATGTGCGGTCATTGGGCGGCGTACGAAAATCTAGATGAAACCTGCATGTTCTAGAAATTCAAAAACATCTTGAAAACATGTACAGTCCGCCAAGAAGCATTGAGGCAGCGCATCTGACTCTGTTCCAAAACCATCTTTTAAACCTAACCTGTAATGTTAGGTCTAATCCTATTAAAGAGTAGCTTTTCCCCGCGACGTCGCCCGCGTTTTATTTAGGGTTTTAATTTTTTGCGCGGAACCCTAATTCTTTTTTCGAAATAAAAGTAGCCTAAGTTACGCCTTATGACATCAGCTATCTGCCAGTGAAAGTCCCGTCATCGGTCCACCCGTGTTGGAGATTATGCTAGTTCATATTTAGTCCTACAATATAATTTCTCCTTCGTCTTTATTAGAGCGTAAAACTCCAGAGCCGAACAAGGGCTTACCCCACATTCCCCGATGTGCAGACATAAGAACTTTGCTTAATATTACTTTATTATATAACAACCACTAAACCAATGACTGCCTCGTTGATCTAATGGCCGTGTAAACACGGTGGCTGATCATGAGTAATTCCGAGTTCGAATCCCGAGTCGAACCAAAATTAGGTTTTTCTTTTGTTTTTTTTTTGCTTTATAATATACAATTCCTCCCAAGTAAAATGTAAATTATTTAGTTTTTTTTTTCATAAATTTCAGTAAGAAATGATTCAACCTCACAAAAAAATATATGAACGAGCATTGCATTCAGTACATTCTTAAAATATCACTATTTTGATAAAAATTTAGTATCATTCCAAGTTATATATTTATAAAATTTGATGAGCACGTGGCCATTTGTAGAGTCCGTGACTACTACATCGCGTGCCGTGTTTTAACCCAAGCAGACACAAGGTTGTGCACAAACTCTGATTCTGCATCGTTAACCTAAGAGGTAGTTTCACGTCAGATACCTTCGCGTTTGGTAACCTATCAGAGGTTAAGGCGAGAGTGACTTCCTGTATATACATACATTTCTGCCATTATAATATCTATTGTTTTTATTACACAATCTTGTTTGAAAATTGGATATCAATTAAGTTGATAGCTTGAGATTTTTTAGAAGTTATCGCCATAGCTGTAACTTGTTTTTCTTGAGGATATCAATATAATAAAAAAAAATATTATTACAAAAATAAACAACTTTAAGTGTTTAAGAGGAATAATCGCGTTTTAATGCACAGTTGGATCAACTAGTCTCTTAGGTAATATGTTTTTGTCACATGTAGACACTGGAAATATTTCTTTAACAAATGTGTGAAACCGTACACACTGCTGCTTTACCTTTTTAACTTTTTGACAGCATGTAATAAATTACAGTCAAGAATCTCATTTTTTCATAAAGAATATATAAGTTTTATGTACGTGATCAGTCAATTTCGACCTTGAGTAAATCGATATCTCATCAAAACTAATAAAAGCAATTCCAAGTTTTCAAGTTTTGCACTGACTTCGATTGAACTATTGAAATAAGATTTGGATTTTCTTTTGTATAATGGTAAAACAGCATCTATTTAAAAAATATAAACATATAAAATAAGAATCTACACGTTAATATCAAAGTTCATTATTTCCAGCTTATCAAAAGTCCACAGTTTAACATACGAGTAGACCTACCGTAGCTAAAGTCGAACAACCACAGGTTTACATACGATACCCTCAGGATGATATGTGGTAGTAGATTTTCTTAGGCCGCCACTCAATGACTATATGCCACTACTACATGGCGTAAAATATCAAAGTTCTAATTTGAAATATATTTAAATTTTAAATCAATTTTATGAGTCTGGTGCAATCTACTGCTAGATACGCGCCACTCTTCTTTAGCTTCATGCATCCAGTTTTCACATTTACGTTACCTTAGACTAAATTCTTTTAATATTATATATACTATTAAAATTAACATTAATAAGTGAAACGTTTTCTACCTACACCATTAAAATCTTGAACATAAGTTTAAAATTTCATGCTACTTGATCCATCAAGATACATTCAAATTGTACAAATAATGCGTATGAAACGCTGAGCTAACAATAACTCTCACAAGCGAATACCGAAACCGAAATAGGTATAGTGCGTGGACGACCGTATAATACACTCCAAAAGAGTCACAGAACTAGTTGCAATACGGACAGTAAATTAAGTGGAGTTCTTTTTTTATAAAATTGAAGTGACTCCGATCTACGTTCACTTCACGTTGTGTTAAGTGACTCCTGCAGCTATGGGCATTCGCTACAAACTTCAAAAAAAAAAGAAGACTGCAGATGCGTTGTCAACTCTGATAACTAAGATGGAATGTCTACCAGAATCCTCTAATTATACCGACTCTCTTTATCTTGCAGACCGGAACACGGCAACAATGCACATGTATTCGCGCGTGCATTATTGTGCCGTGAAAGCCGAAAGGGGTGGTTGGTGGTACCTACTAAGGCTAAAAAGGGATTTCTACTATATAGGAGAGTGCTACCATTTTTCTGTTTGGCGATAAGTATGAGAAATATTAAGACACGAATGCTAGTTTACCATAGGTGTGAATTGGTTCATGCTATCCATTCACTCTTCCATCAGCCTATAAGTTTTCTGCTAGACTTATTAACTACGCTTAAACCGCTACCGCAGTATTGAGCAATTCTAGTAACATAACCTGAGTATCGACAAACTTTGGAGTTGGCTTTCCGGATAGTTGTACCAAGATATATCAAGATAGAGGAAAATAAGCTAGATGCAGGATATGATCGATAGCATATTGTGGATATAGGGCAAGAAAAGATTAGAATTAGATAGGAATAAGTAGGGATGGGAGTTGTAAGTGATAGCTCAAGGCAGTAAGCTTGGCGTGCTCAGCAGAGCGGGACAGTATTTCATGCCGGCACATCACTTGCAACTTTACAAAGCGCAAGTTCGGCTTCACATGGAATACTGTTTTCATCTCTGGGCCGGGGCACCCCAGTGCCAGCTTCTTCCACTTGACCGCATCCAGCGCAGAGCGGTTCGAATCGTCGACGACCTAGTTCTTTCTGATCGGCTCGATACACTGGCACTGCGTAGAGATGTTGCATCTCTTTGCGTATTTTATCGCATCTATCACGGGGAGTGCTCTGAGGAATTTTGCGGACTAATTCCAGCCGCTCAATTTCACCATCGCACATCGCGACAAAACTCGCGTTACCATCCATACCATCTGGATGATTGGCGGTCCACCACTGTGCGATTTAGAAGAATTTTTCTCCCTCGCACAACTTCCTTGTGGAATCGATTACCACCAGCGATTTTTCCGGACCGATACGACCTTTCTAAAAGGACGGCAACGCATCTGCAATTCCCCTGGTGTTGCTGTTGTTCATGGGCGGCGGTAGACACTTACCATTAGGTCAGCCGCATGCTCGGTTGCTCCCTCTTCTATAAAAAAAGAAGTAAGTCTAAGGAAGTTTGGCCGTAGAAAGCAAAGGGGAGATCTCCTGTCGGGCAAGGTGATCGACCCGGGGAGCGGCCAGCGCTCCGTTTGTTATTTCGGAGCGGTTCTATATATAACGCGTTAACTTCAGAACTTTGATAGCGCGATTCAGGCTTCGATGGGTTTCGCTTGTGGCGCAACGCATTGTCGCGTCGCCACAAAAATAAAGAATAACTGCAATGCAATGATAAAAATATTGTGTTTAGGCCCAATCACTCTTCATAAATTACCGTATTTTTATTTTTTAGAGATATAATAGTAAATAAATAGAAAGAAAAATGAAATACATAAGATATCGATGTCCACGAAAAACAAAACAAGTGTTAACATTTCATTATGTCTTAGCTTAGAAAAAAGACTAAACGTGTGAGCTACCGTTTTATACTATAGATAGGTACAAGATAACACGCGGTACTTTACGTATAAAAACTTATTGTACAAGAATTACTGAAATCAGATGCAGAGTCTGAATTATTTTATTCAACGCTTTTTCTCTTTTTCTTTTATTCGTCTTTTATTAAATCGTCGTTCGTCGTAAAAAAAATGTTACGGTAACACTGTTGACCATTGACCGCAGATTGGACCAAATTAATGAGCATCTACGGAAATTACCGTTTAAATAATATGAACACACTGGTTAAGGATGCCCGGGGTCGCTTATCCGTTTCCCGTGCCTTAACTACTGCGGATTAGTAAGCTGAAGTGGCAATGGATCGGCCACATAGCTCGCAGAACCGACACCAAGCGGAGTGACGACCTGGTAAGTTATGTAGCTGGTTCAGAACCGAGCTTTGTGGAATTGCTTGGCCTATGTTCAGCAGTGGACTTGTGACGGATGGGCTATAATGAATAAATGAAACTACTGGACAAGTACTCGTTACGTTATCCTCTGATTCATACTCTGGTGCTAAGAAAAGGAAGGAATTGCAGAATGAGTTCAATAAACCATTATCAGGTGTACTGATATATTATACATAGATACATCGGATTAAGCATATCTTAATTCGATGCATAAAAATTTAAAAATAAAAGGACATAACACAATAGAAAGCTTTACAATTGAAGAGATAACAATATTGAAAAATAAATTATTCTAAGATTTTTTTATACGAGGGTGATAAGCAAACACACTGTCCTGATGGTAAGTGGTTGCTGTGGCCCATATAAATCTACAATCTACATCTATTTTCGTTTGCGAATCAAAATGCAGATACGTTGTCAGCCGTGAGGACTAAGATGGAATACCTCTTTTTCAGTAAAAAGGTCTCCGGTTCTCTACACTTACCATACGAAACACAGCAGCATTTGATCTGCTATTTTACGCTGGTATTCTGTGAGAGGGTGGTCCTTCCCGGTCGAGCTCCTATTCGTGTTACAATTATACAATTAATATATAGCTGCAGCATGGCTCTACCCACGTACACGGTGTCTGCTGGTAATTGTTTAATTTTGTTATGAACAATTTCAATAACCGGTTATTACGATTTGTGATAATTTAAAATGAAATTGTATTAAATATTTTTTGAAAAGAAAATGAAAAAGATGCCCCAGTTTTTCGTCGGCTCTTATCTTATTTAACGTTCACTAGAGCTTGAAATTAGTATTAATTGAATAAAGTATTTTGGCTGACTTTAATCACACTTATGGGTAAGTAATGGGTGTTATCCATTAGTTACAAATAAGTGTGATTGCTAAGCACTTTTTGTTGTAATACTAAAGGTACGCTGTGTCGAATTGAAACGTCTACCTGTTAAAATGCTTGTTACTAAATAAATAAAATTCTCAAGTTCTGTAAGGGTGTAGGGTAGCAAAGTAAATAAGTCAAAAACACCTTTCAACAGCTCAAGTTACATTCTTCAGAAAAAGAAATGAAATATTTTAGTAAACTAACACAATAAGTTAATTTTAAGTAACCTACTATAAATACCTAATTATTATTTTCTATACGTACCTACGCTCTGTTTTTAGATCGGATGTCCAAAATCTACACTTACTCGTACTCCTATTGATTTACCTTGATGCCAAATTTCAAGTTGCTACATAACCTAGAAGTGCCTTGCGTTTTTGATGAATGAATCAATGAGTAATAAAAATGGAACTGTTCAGTACTTAATAATGCAAGAATTACGATAGTAGTAGTTCATTCATGAAATTTAATATTCTAGGTATTTAAGGGGTCCTTACTAGGGATGCACAATTACAAACGTATAATTCTAATAGTTATCGAGTTGTAGAAGGGTTTGAAAGTGGCTTGAAATGGTTCGTGTAAATATACACTGTCGGTGCGTCGCCCTTTTCTTTTTCAGACTTGACTTTTTTTTAAAGGATAGAGTGACAAACGAGCACACAGCCCACCTGATGGTAAGTGGTTGCTGTGATCCATGGACACCTACATCTATCCTCAATAAAGAATCAAACTGCAGATGCGTTGTCACCCGTGAGAACTAAGATGGAACGCCTCTTTTCCAGTAAAAAGGGTCTCCGGTTCTCCACACTCACCATACGAAACACAGCAGTGTTAAGTTGCTATTTTACGCTGGGATTCTGTGAGAGGGTCCTTCCCCGGCCCAGCCGACCCATTCGTGCTACAACTATGTTTCTAATATAGCTGCAGCATGGCTCTACCGCGTTAAAAAAACGTTGGCTGCTGTAGGTATGTCTAGATATTTAAAGAGTGACTTTAGGGTAAGGTAAAAAAGAATGATTCACTTTTTTCTATATTCGATTGGTGAAGTGTACCACACAATGCATACAGTGTATACACGCATTCATAAATGCGCTTATGCAATAGGATCGAAGGCAGGTTTGGAGGCAGCGTCAAAAACATCATCTAACCGCAAAAATATTTTTTTTTTATAGGATAGGGTGACAAACGAGCACACAGTCCACCTGATGGTAAGTGGCTGCTGCGGCCCATAGACATCTACATCAATCCTTTATTACAAATCAAAATGCAGATGCGTCGTCACCCGTGAGGACTAAGATGGAATGCCTCATTTCCAGTAAAAAGGGCCTCCGGCCACCTGCACTCACCAAGCGAAACGCAGAGGTAAACCTCTACTTCACGCTGGTATTCTGTGAGGTCGTGGTACCACCCCGGTTCGAACGGCCCATCCGTGCGACAGCAAAAGCCGCCGCGTGGCTCTACCACTGTTAAAATATATGTTATAGTTTGTGTGCATATTTTGGGTCCAACTAGAATCTGCATTCGGACCTGCATAGTCAAGTTAATTATTAATAATCAAATTAATATTCACTACGTATTTCCAACTTCCAACCACTTAGTGAATATTACATTTTCTAAATCAAAGGAACAAAAGTTAGTATCTTTTTTAATAAACAACCAGAATGTTACCATTTTAATCATTATGAAATATAGCAGGGTATAAAATGTCGCATTTGCAATTCTAAAAGGTAAGGAAGGCAGGTCGTCACAGAAACGCGATATACACACAGGCGTGGTGCAAAATGGCATAATCAAGCTAGGTACGCAAATTTTAAAATTAATAACTCTTTCAAAATATCGACCTAGGACTAAGTCGGTTTACATGCTATTTGGCAATCCGATACTTTAATTCGTTTCTAACTAACCGTTAATAAAGCACAATTTCGGAATATTTCACATTCAAGGTTTAAAGTTTTGGAACGAAGTTCTTTATCGCACGGCATGAATTTGACGTGAGTTAGTTAGTCAATGTTAGTTCGCATAATTCCGCGGCACTTTTTTCACAGAATACCAGAGTAAAATAGCACATAATACTGCTGTGTTTCGAATGGAAAAAACTTTTTTCGTGAAACAGAGCCTGAGACAAAAGACACTAATTACAAACTACGGCCTATTAAACAAGACGGCCTCTATACAAGTGATGCAAAAACAAAATTTAAATGATTCTATTTAGTATCTCAGCAGGGACAGTAACCCTATAATAATTATTACTAGTTAGTTAGTAGTTACATTTAAAACATGACGCATTACTTTTTCCATTTTATTTAATCTATACATTATAAATAAAATGGAAGTGTGTCTGTAATATTTAAATAGGTGGCTTCTGTGAAGCTCAGTAGTGGGTTATTATTTTATTAGTAAGATATAAATAAACATTTTTTTGAAATTTTTGTCTGTCAGTCTGTTCGGGTTTATCTTCGGAATTGTTAAACCGATTGTGATGACATTTTACGAACATATAGAGAGCAATGATAAGAGGGGTCTAGGCTATATTTTATCGGAAAAACTAGAAGACTTTTAGAAGGAAAAAATAATGATAAAATAAATGCTCCTTGGTTAAATCTAACGCCATATTATTAGACCCTATCCAGGCGAAGTCGGGGCGGGTTACTATTATATTAATAAGCTGTTAATAACTTTAATATCTTAATAAGCTGTATTCGTAAAGAATCAGCTCGCAGAGCCAATTAAGGCGAAGATTTCCTCCCTTTTCCTTTGGATCCAGCACAAAGTAAGCGTGATGGACAAATATGCACCATTATGTGGACAAAAAGTAATGTTATTTGAAACGCTTTTGCTTATTATCAGGAAATAATGGATCGAAATTAAAATATAGCCGATGAAGAATCTAATTAATCAATATGCATTTCATATTATCCAAAAAGGTTATGTGGTTATCACTTAAAAACGAGAACTCGAACAGCAAAGTTTCTTCTCTTCTCTTTCTCTAAGAGATCTCAATTAATACTAAGTATTTTAAAAATTCATTTGATTAAAAATTTTATTGAGTATTTCATGTATACTTATTATATTATTTTCCGAGCATAACAAGAAGTATTCAATTCTCGTGCGTCAAAATCGTGTCTAAAATGCGGTATTTTGTCCAACCTGGCTACTAAAGTAAAATGTCATTGGCCCATGTAGGTATAGACATTATCATTGCAAAAGGCAGTAGTGGAATTCGTCGTCCGGTCAACGACAAAGTCGTATTGCCTACTTGTGCGTACGAGTTGCACAAAATTACGTCTCATACTTTAAACTTGTTACAGCAGATTTCTAATGACTGGTGACGTGATTTGACTTTAAAATCGATTCCTTATCAGCCTTTGATTCCATTCTACAGCGTTAAAGCCTTTTGAATAATACACTAAATGACGTATTTTTTTAAATGATTGTCTATTCTCACCACGCTGGGCAGGAGGGTTTATGAGAGTAGGGTTGATAATGTCCTCAAAACCGAATTTCGGTTTCGGCAGACAGTCCTGACGAAGACTAGCCATTTGCGCAGGATAGATTTATAGTGTAAGAGTGTGTGCGCAATCGCAGGTGTAAACTTCTTTATTTTTATACGTAGTAGAGCCATGCTGCAGCTATATTAGTAGCATAGTTGTTGCACGACTGGGTCCGCTCGACCTGGGAAAGACCACGCTCTCACAGAAAACCAGCGTAAAATTGCAGCTTGACACTGCTGTGTTTCGTATGGTGAGTGTAGAGAACCGGAGACCCTTTTAACTGGAAAAGAGGCATTCCACCTTAGTCCTCACGGGTGACAACACATCTGCATTTTGATTCGCAAACGAGGATTGATTTACATGTCTATGGGCCACAGCAACCACTTACCATCAGGTGGAAATCCTCACTCTCATAGTCCGATGGGACGGAAATCCGACCGGAGAGAGATCAATCAGGCTTTATGTGATCTCTGAGGCACGAGAGTCACAATCCGTCCACTTTCCGACTACGATTGAGCATTTCCTGACAGAAAAACATATTAACTGATTTTTGTCTGATGTGTCATTCGGCGACATCAGTTATTTCCATCACCAATCTGTGTGGTTTGTTCGTCAGCAGTTTGTGTGGATTTGGGTTTCATGGCAGATAAGGCTGGCAGTTGACGCAAAAATTGGTATTATTCCCTCACAACCTTAAGACCGATAAAGACAGTGACATGAAGTTATGTTCTCTTTCGAGATCGTATTATACAAAAAGCAGGCACAACTAAAAACATTATTCACGTACACAACACTTTCTCTAACGCGTTACCAAGTATAGTGTATTTTATGGTGTTGTAAGCATGTGGAATCTCACCTATCCGTATCCCGCGCCACAGCTTAATCAATACAATAGGGGAGAATTTAACGTGCCCGTTACACGGGAACTGCTAAACGGTGGCGAAGATAATTCAACGACTTATAATCGGAATAACATAATTTGTATATTATGCCACGTTAAAATACACTTTACTCCGTTAAAAGTACGTATAGTAAAGTAAAAGTAACATTTAGTAAAAAGTAAAATCCAACTTTATATCGTTGCTAATACATAGTGTGAGGAAGAATTTTACTTCGAATTATATGGGATTATCAAATAAAATAAGAATCATAAAAATCAGTTCACAATTAAAGAAGATATCGCTTAAGACATCAGAACATAATACAGTCGCAATGAGAATCCTTTTTTGACGTCGGTTAAAAACAAAAGGTATGTTATGAAATTTAAAATCAGTAAGATTAAATAATGTGAACACAAAAAAACGGCAATAAGAAATGACAAGAACTACACATCAAAAAAGGCTACGCAATGCCAAATGAATCAACGACTCTGGCCAATGTCAGGATGCAAACCTCCAGTGGACCTTGCAACGAGTTCTTTGATTAATTAGAAAAATTAATCAAGTGATTTCGATGAAAACTGATTTGTTTAAGAAACAAAATGTTTTCTCTCCCGAGTAATTTAATACAATTATTGTATATTGAGACACACTCCCTGTGTGGTGGAGGCAGCTATTAGAAATGTCATGAAAATTTCATGGTCTTCGATAGACAGTATAACCATCCCGTACCCCTGATGTAAAATACCCAATTTGACGACGAGATAGGCAGGGTCAAGAATGCGAGTGGCAATTGCGGCAATCTTCTCTATTATAGGAGGGGTCTTATAGAGCAGTAGACCGTCTTTAATAGTTGAAGCAGAAAAAGAAGATATGAGAGGTAAGGATGATTTTAGATGTGTGTCAATTCTCAAAAGATATGTGTGTAACCTCTGCGTATCACACGCTAAAAAAAAATCGTAAAAATCGAAGAAAAAAAAGGACCCACTTGCTATTTTTATTTAAGACGCATATTATACAGAAACTGCATACGGTGATGGCACAGTACTGGCGTTGCGCATACATGATGCTGTTTCTAAACGTTTTCATATAAAATGTACGAAAGCGGCGTGTTTTGAATTATACTCAAGCGGCATGGCACAGGGATGCCGCTTAGCTGTCCGTGGCGCGGCGCGCCACTACCAGTCGTGACCGTAACGGCGCGGAAGGGGCACACAGTAAAGCAAGTGAATCTTCGTCGTCTGAAGAGGAAGACATGCTATCGCAACAAAGTTGGCCAGCAGCTTGGCATATTTTCGCATGTTCTGTATAATTTTGATCGCGTCTGTGCCTTATCCATACCACACCTTCGCCATGCCTGTGCCGTGCCTTCGCCTTATGCCGCTTCTATATAATTTGCGCCTTAGAGATAGACGATCGACCGCCAACAACACCGACGCGTCGCCGAAGAAATTCAGAGTTGTCGGCAGGAGAAATTGAGTTTCGTTTTTTGGGATGCTCAGGAAAGAAATGCATTCTGTTTAACTCTATATGACATGTTAGCCACTAACTAATAGACTCCCTACTAAGCAAATCAAGACTATTGCGAATTACAGTTTATAATTCGTAATCTATGTATTTAGATATTAAAAACGGTATATATCCGAGGCCATACCTCTCGTCTCGACTTCATTTCTTTATATGTATTAACATATACATATAGTAACATCTTAACAACTTTTTATATAAAGTTTAAAAAAACACATTAAATTAACACAATCGTTATTTTTTAAAGTACGTACCAGTCATCGTCATCATCATTTCAGATTATCAAAAATCTTCTGTTGAACATAGGTCTTCCCCACAGCTTGCCTTATATTTTGCACAATTTTAGCGCACAAAACACAATGATAACTAAATAAATATAAATGTTGTCGGCGATAACTAAACTTATCGATGTGGTTCACAATTTAACAGTAAGTTTTTCTTATATATTTAGTTTTTGAAGACCATTTTCGCATTTCATATAAAGTTTAATTTTTAGAACGATAAGGGTGGGGTAAATGTTTAAAATGTATTTGTAATGTTATGTTTATGTTGTTTGTAACGTTCTTACAATATTTGAGTGGTCGTGAAAGGATGGTATAAACTGAACGAAATTTTTAATTTCAACAGTAATAATCCCGCTTGTACAAAACCACCATAATAAAAACATCCATTATTGCATTCATCAAAGCGAGAGCTTGAAAACTCGGGGAGCAGTTAAACAATAATCACAGACTACAGAGAACCTCATATAGTACATACGTACGAATGTTATGCATCCGTGTCCGACAAAAGAGAACTTTTGCTTTATTGTCCGAGCCCATAGACGTTTCATTTTAGAGATAATAGCCACCAACTAAAAAAAAAGTACTACACAGATTAAAAAATGCGACCAGCTTTTAAAACAAATGAATACAAAGTATATTGCTGAAGATGCGAAGAAAATTATGTAAGGCAATTTAAGCTAGCGGTGCTTTAGTATTATGCCGGAAGACCACGTACTTCTACTGCTGCCATTTGTGCAAACGCACAATGTCAGTCCAGGTCCGGTTGTATTTTGATTGTTATCGCATATTTGCAACAATTTAGTGGTGGCTTTTATTGTTAGTGGCGGTGTAAGAATATACAGTACCCCATATCGCCATGAGTCGTAAGAGGTGACAGAGGAAAACTGAAGTAGGCGATGGCCCGGTAAGCGTGGTACGAAATCACCCTAAGAGGAAATCCACGTAGGTTATGTTCAGCAGTGGACTTTTATAGGATGTAATGGATGTTTTAAAACTGCATCTCTATATCCTACCGATCTTTTAGTAAAAGCATTACCTAAATCGGGTACGGGCCGAGTTTCAACGAGTGACTCTAGATTCCAATTCAAAATTTTTTTTTTAAATAATGAATACTGGTTATTAAAATACTAAGTGAGCGACTGGTTGTAAGCGACTACAAATTCTGAAAACACTACTAATTAGCACTAATTTTATTTACCAAATATTTTAAGCGAGCGGCATGATATTGTTTGTGCAACCTGAATCTTTTATATAAACTGAGATAGACTTTAACTAAAAATGAGGTGATTAATAATGCGAAGAAACATCTAGCTCTGCAACACAATATGTAGAGACCGTGTAGTGACGGTGTAAGAATATACTACCCCATATCATCCCGTGGGTGTCGTAAGAGGCGACAGAGGGAAACAAATTAGGAGATGGCAGCAGCGTCTTCCTAATAACAACTAAAAATAAAAAAACTGCGGTTGCCAAACTAACCAAGCGTGGCAACTATGGCAAATTTCCTCCCGATTAGCTATAACGGTAACGGTATAATCTTCTATTTAAACTGAGCTAGACTACTTAAAATGAGGTGATTAATAAAGCCGAGCAACATAATGCACAGATAACGTTAGGCTAATGATATCTTTTACAATATGTAAATGGTCGCGGCTTTGGGGTGGCCTTAGGGCTCAGCCGCACCTTTACTAGCAATCACATTCAGTATTTCTAATCGCTCACTCAGTATTATAGTTGCTCATTTATTATTAATAATATAGTTCTGCTGAAATTTTAATACGCATTATGGATATGGCAAACATCTTGCATGCACGGCAAACACTTCAAACTGTCCGCAATCACACATTGGGACAGCGCGTGGGACATTTAATATAAAGTCCTGTAACCCTCTCAGAAATAAGGTGGCATATGACCACCAGTGGAAAGTATACGTAACTCTCACTTCTGTAGCCCTTTCTTATACTTTTTCAACCAATTTAAAAAAAAGAAGTAGGTTCTCAATTCAAAAGTTACCCCCACACTGGCATTTTCTCCTGTATCGTGGAGGCAGTTTACAAACACAAATTGCACAAGGACAAACATCCAGACCCGGAACAGTTATTTGTAGGCCGTACAAATAGTTGTTCCGTGCGGGAATCGAACCCGCGACCGCCAGCGCAGCAACTCATTGCTAAGCCACTACGCCACGGAGCCGTATATTTTTTATGTGTGTTCTTTCCTCAGAACTTTTATAACTGAACCGATTTTAATGATTCTTTTTTAATTTGAAAGCTGGTGCTTCTCATGTGGTCCAGCAAATAAATTTGATTAAGATCTGACCAGTAGGAGTTATCCCTAATAATGCGTATTTAATTGACTTCGACTACAATGATGATGTCCTCATTTTATTTATAATGAAGTCGGTTGTACATTTTTTTTTAATTTTACCACTTGTTTATTGATCAACACTAGCAGGCAGTAAAGTATGTTTTTCACTCAAATAATAAAATGCTGCCCAGGTCATTAATATAGAATGTCTATCAGACGGCATCAAATAATTTCCTGTTTTTTTTTTCTTTTCTCAGTCAGCTTAGTTACAATTCCACCTGGTGGTCAGTGGTGGTCGAGCCCTAGATGGTAAATTGTGCTGTCTTAGCGTAACAAAAGCCTGATTCAGTTTTGCCTTACGACACCATCATTTTAATTAGACGCAAAAACAGACGCTGATAAATTATTCCATATCTTTGCTGCACATAATATTACGAAAGACGAAGCAAGACAATGTCGACTGCATAGAGGAGATACGCTAGGCGTCTAGTTCTCCGATAGTGGAAAGGGGAGGGAGGAAAATAATGTACTACTGTATATATGTACTCGTGCCATACCTCATGGGCTTACAACGCTAAAGGAGCAGAGCAGTTTAAGTTTTATAATAGTCATAAAATGACTAGGAGGACATCATTTATCAACATAAATATGTATTATACCTTTGTTTTTAATTCCAGATTACTAATTACCGCCACAATAATTTGTCTTGATTAAAACTAATTTTACAGATTTGGGGGACTCGTCCCTCCGTACCAATGGGTGCAATAAAGCACACGGAGTTTTATTTTTGAAGTCGGTTTTACTTTTTTTAAGATTATTTATTTCACTCTTTTAAGTGGACTAACAATAGAATGTCGTCTAATTAGATAGTTACTTTAAAAAGTCCCCTATTTTTCCACCCATAGGATTGAATTTTTTTCTTAAAATTCCGTTGGTAAAAAGAAATCAGTGATCAGGTTTTAAGAAAACATACATTTCTAATATTATAACATTACGTTTTTGGAACTCGGTTAAAAATGCTAAAATACTCACAAAAATCCATCCATTATCGTATCTGCCACATGCAATTTATCAATATGGTTAGATATAAATTCTAATCCTTATCTTATTGTAACTAATGGTATAACAAAAGCCATAAGAAAGTAATTCCAATGACGTATGTATTTTCGTCATAACACAATTCGCATTGATCGCGAAACTACGTAGTACTCTTATGTACTCTGTGGCGTAACATAAGCCGGAAGAGATAGAATAATAAAGAGAATTAAGAGCCCTTAGCAGTGCGTGCGCTAAATCTTTTTAATATTAGTCATTGAAACTGCATCGTAGGCCACAAACAGCTCTGCTTGTAATAACAATTGTTTTTTTGAGGATGACATATAAACATATACTCCACTTTTACGTACGATTCATTTGCAGTATGGTGACAGAAAACATCCCCATGTCGTCTCGTGTAGTAAGAGGCAAAGACTATATATATTTTTTTTATAAAATATGAATGATAAACAAGCACACAGGCTACCTGATGGTAAGTGGGTGCTGTGGCCCATAGACCATGTACATTTATCCTCGATTAAGAATCAAAATGCAGATGCATTATCATTTATCACCCATGATTTTGAACGTGGTAGAGCCATGCTGCAGCTATATTAATAGTATAGTTGTTGCACGAATGGGTCGGCTCGACCGGGGAAGGAACACACTCTCACAGAATACCAGCGTAAAACAGCAGCTTAATGCCGCTGTGTTTCGTATGGTGAGTGTAGAGAACCGGAGACCCGTTTTACTGGAAAAGAGACATTCTATCTTAGTCCTCACAGCTGACAACGCATCTGCATTTTAATTCGCAAACGAAGATAGATGTAGATGTCTATGGGCCATAGCAACCACTTACCATCAGGTGGACTGTGTGCTCGTTTGTCACCCTTATACTATAAAAAGAAAACGAAGATTAAGATGGGATGTCTTTTTTCCAGTAAAAATCTTTGCTCTCTACACTAACCATACGAAACACAGCAGCATTAAGCTGCTATTTTACGCTGGTATGCTCCGAAAGCGTGATCCTACCCCATTTGAGCCGACCCATTCGTTCTACAACAATAATATAGCTTCAGCGTGGCTCTACCACATCCATGGTTTTTGGTAGACGGCGGTATAAGTGTAATCTTCTTGTTTACGCAGTTTTCGTCAGACGTGAAGTAACCAGACCGGCGACAGGGAGCAGCGTTAAAATGTGTGAGACGTCTGTGATCGTCAATTCACCTACCCAGCTTTCTTCCTACCACGGGTGAGGCCCATGTCCAGCCGTGGACTTGTAACTGGCTGGTGAAGAAGAAAAATAAGTACATGTATAGAAAATATTACAACCAACAGCTGGATATTGTTAGTGTGATTTTTGTAACTGCCGATCTATACTGAAGGAGAACAGCTTCAGAAGTGTGGGCGAAGTTGAGTAGATAAAAAGGTGATTCGGATTAAGGTTAAATACAATAAAATGATAATGAAATTTATTGAATCACAAAATTAACCGACTCTAATGACAGATGCAGACAAAGTACTAAAACGGTTCAGGTTACGGTTCGACGTAGTTTTGAATAATGAATAAATTATGATGAACACATACATAAATAATGATTTACATAGTATTACGTAGTTTTAGTTGCATAATAAAAAGAAAACGAAGGCGTTAATTTTTAGTCGTTCAGTTGAGTCTTTTATACAGCTGTACCACATTTGGTTTTGAATCGGCTCGACCAGATTAGAACCACGCGCTCAAAAAATACCAGCGTAAAATAGCAGCTTAATGCTGCTGTATTTAGTATGATGAGTGTAAAAAAACTGGAAACCATTTTTACTGGAAATGAGGCATTCCATCTTAGTCCTCAGAGGTGACAACGCATCTGTCTATGGGCCACAGCATCCACTTACCATCAGATGGACTGTGTGCTCGTTTGTCACCCTATCCTTTAAAAAAAATCGTGGTCTAGTAAGTAAATAATACATGTTCACTAATATAATTCTTATGTGTAAATATTTCGGTATATAACAGTTGTTTGTTCCCACGCTATACAAAATAGTAAAACAATAGAAATTAAAGAGAAGTCGTGTTCGTGAAAAAAATCAAGCAAACCAAATTGTTCAGCTTCATTTTATTACCTAGGGCAATCTAATGCTTAACCTTCTAGACTCTAGACATAAGACGTATAAAATAGTTCTTTAGCAGCTAACCCTTTCGTGCTAGAACTGCACATTTATATCAAGTGACCGTAATTGCCTCTTGAAGCCGCGCTTTACGTGTATCGGATTTTATATTGCGTGGGCTAAGTCATAAGAGCCAGTTACTCACTACGATGACATAATCCGTAAAGATAACATAAATATTCTCCTTTTAGGTCTTTTTATATGTGTATTATAATTATTGTGCCATTGAATGAGTGAATGGTAACTGGTCAAAAAACAGAATGGTGTAAGTATATGCCTACAGTTATGATAATATAAGTTGACCGGTGTAGTGGCGGTGTAAGAATATCCACTACTCCATATCAACCCGTGTATATCGGAAGAGGCGACGGGGGAAACAACCCATTTTCCTGATAACAAACAAAAACGCGCCTGCTAACCGTGGCACTATGGCAAATACACTAGTCATAAAAATTAAGAGATATAAAAAAAATCTAAATTTTCTCCGAGGAAAATGATCGTACAGCTAAAATAAAAAGAAGCAAATTGTAGTTCCAAGTGTCTGGTTTCCAAAAAAAAATTATCATGTTTGGTTCTAGAGTGATCCTAAGAAAACTACCGAAAAAGTTCCAGATCTTAGCTCGTCTTAAAAAAGGTCAACGGGCTTCAAAAAAAATTGTTTTTAATTTGTATTGTATATTTCACTAACAAGCTCTTTTATGAAATTTAATACTCTTTAATTTGGCGTAATCAAAAATCCTGTACGACGATTTTCCGCAGAGTTTTCATCAATCAAAGTAAAAATGTTCTTCTTAACTTTGATAACCAATAACTGATTAATAATGATCGAATAGGAAATTCAAGGAAGGTTTCGAAAAGTGCATGACGTTCCCCATGAGGTATACCACGAATGGCTTGTGACGTAAAAAATTTATCGAAGTGATAACTTTGACTGAAAAAAAGATACAAATTCGCATATTTAAGGATATTTGGATAACTTGGTATAAGTTTGGATAAAATGGATGAACGAAAGATATCGTCGGTAATTTATCAACCTTAGTGTCCCGGAAAATCGCTGAGAAATTCAAAGAGTTGCGTTTTTTTTTCTTAGTGGCCCGAAGCTTCAAATTTATCGTTTTCACAAATAATCACAATTATGAGCATTTTTGTGACTAGTGTATAATGAATATGAGGCAAACCATGAGGGAAGTCTATGTTCAGGACTGGACTTTTAATTGACTGTAACGGTAAAGGTAATACAAAACTGCTTAACATGTTTGCTAATGGTAAGCAATATTTTCTTATTAAAGAGTGTAATTCGCAAATAAATAAAATAAATTGTACATATTTGAGATACCTCATTATTTTGGTTAACCTTTACACTGAAAAGCTTTCAAGCTGGTAATAGAATCTAGCGAAATTTTAATTTTAAATGTCAGACAAATTAAATGTCTCTTGCACTGCACCTCCAAACAAATATTTATAAAGAAATATACTTCAAATATGTACTTAAACAGATTCACACAAAAAAACCTTTCAAAGTGATTAAACTAATCCTTTCCATCTTTATTTTCTTTAAAACGTTACCTCCACACTAGGATTATCTCCTGTAGTACTTTACATATACAGGGTTATTTTTCAAAGACTAGCCAAATTTAATAATTAAGTTCAAAATATAAATACTTCTTGCAGTTTTTAATTCAAAATTTATTTCAACCTTGAATAATTATATAAAAATTTATTTCAAAATATCCGAAATTGAATATGATTTATGGGCAACAACAGCGCGCGCTCGTGTGTGTACGAGTCACGACGCTTTTGACTACTATTTTTACTTTTTTAATGACACGCTCAATACTATGATTCCAATTTTCCCCTCATGCTTTATACGGGGTCATAATAAATAAAATATACGAGGGTGGATTGAAAAGTACTCGGCCTAACACAGATCCATTCAATTCTAAAAATCAAATCTACCCACATTATTTAGTTCAGTTCAGACTAGTTCATTGTGTGAAGTTCGAAACGTGTGCGATAATTAGTTGTGATTTTATAAATTTATTTACAAAGTAATCGGACATAATTTCCGCGAATGGAGCAAATCGAGCAGCGTGCCGTCATTAAGTACCTCCATAAGAAGGGGCTATCATCAAAAGCCATCCATGATGACATGGTCAGTACATTAGGCGATTGTGCTCTGTCATATTCATCCGTCAAAAAATGGATAGCAGAATTTAAGCGTGGTAGAGAGAGTGTGAAAGATGAAACCCGCTCTGGAAGGCCTTCGACGTCAACTACTGACGAAAATATTAAAAAAGTACTTGATTTAATAATGGGAGACCGCAGATTAAAAATTAGAGAGATAGCCGAGATTATAGGCATCTCTTATGAACGAACTCAAAACATCATTGTCAACGAGTTGGGTTTCCACAAGGTGTCTGCGAGGTGGGTTCCGCGACTGCTTTCAGTTGAACAAAAAAGGACGCGGTTGACTATTTCACGCGACTGTTTGGAGTTATTTGAAGCCGATGCAGATGATTTTTTGAATCGTTTTGTTACTATAGACGAAACATGGGTTCATTACTGTACACCGGATTCAAAACAACAATCAAAACAGTGGAGAAGACCTGGTTCACCACCCCCTAAAAAGGCTAAGTCGATTTTGTCGGCAAATAAGGTGATGGCTTCAGTATTCTGGGACTCGAAAGGTGTGATTATGATTGATTATCTTGAAAGGGGTCAGACTATAAACTCTAATTACTACTGCACCTTACTACGTCGTTTACGAGAGGAAATAAAATAAAAACGTCGAGGAATGCTCAGAAGAAAAGTCCTGTTTCATCAAGATAACGTCCGTGTTCACACGTCAATACAGTCAATGGCTGAAATTCACAACTGTGGCTTTGAACTGTTACCGCATCCACCGTATTCACCTGATCTGGCACCATCAGACTTCTTTCTGTTCCCTAACCTAAAAAAGCACTTGGGAGGTCAAAGCAGCTGTAGACGCATATTTTGACTCTAAGGAAGAATCATTTTTTTTCAACGGTCTAAATGCTTGGAAGGGGAGATGGCAAAAGTGTATTGAACTTGATGGTGATTATGTAGAAAAATAAAAATATAACTGATTTAGTATGTGTTTATTTTCTTGGTTAGGCCGAGTACTTTTCAATCCACCCTCGTATATATATTTACATTTTACGACGTGTGGGATGGATGCTATGCAAATAAAAATTCTACACTCCACAAATTAAATATATTTTTACTCCCACATAAAAGACAGTTCGAAAAACAGGTTTAGACGACAGAGCGAGGAAGACCGTTTAAAACCAGACACGCCGCGCCGGTTAATATGCAGCATGATAGGCAGTGCGAATAGTGCCATAATTTTACTACTTAAATATGCAATCACTTAAAATAACATTAACCATTCACAAAATGTGTTCGAGGTGGACCATCGTTATTATTCAGTGCTCATCATAACGATATTATCAGGGCGATATCAAGAAGAACTCAGTAGTATCCACACGTACTGGCTAACTCTGAACTCGATCTTCCCTATGATATTGTAGTCTTTGACTCTATCACTGTGTTTTCGACAGCCGAGCTTATTACTGAATGACCACCTCGAGCACTTCCATGTGACGAAGTGGTGAACTGTGCAGTCTAATCGCCTTTGGTTAGCTGCAAAAATTGTTCTCCGATTGGTGGTACACGTGCGTTAATTCCTTGCCTTTGCAAACACGGTAAACACTGTAATATTGCACCATTTCATAGTACCCGCGGTTCAAATATTTTTGTTACGTCATTGGTAACAAAGCGTACGTAATGAGGTCACGGTCAACACTGTCAGCAGTTGGTTTGGCTGGGCGAGCCGACGGAGGTACCAATGTATCCGTAAATAAAAAAAAGAGCGAGGGAGATGCGCTACAAGGTACCCTTACGAATGTGTGCGTGCATGAAATAGTAAACTTTAGATATTTATGAATGAAAGTCAGTTAAAATGATGCATTATCATGTATTTTGAATTTAAGAGATAATAATGTTTGAGATTTTATTAAAATAATTTTTCTTCACCATTTGTCTATATTACTCATACTGAACCTTCTCTGCAAATTTGGCCGGTAATTGCAAAATAACCCTGTATATAGGGGGGCACTTTACATATAAATTTCACAAGGACAAACATCTAGACCAGCATCAATTATTTTTTCAGCACGTACAAATACTTGTTCCTCGCAGAATTTGAACGCGCGGTCCTTAACACTGCAACTCATTTATAAGACACTGCACCACGAAGCACGGATTCAACTGATTGTATTTTAACTACGTTTATGTACCTTATTTTAACAATTAACCTTCCTTTGACAATACATCATAAAATATAGGCAAGTCAGTGCATTTGAAGCCAAAATTACAGTTTTATAAAACACATAGCTTGAAAACTGTGTAGAAGATCACTTTGCGAATATTCATGAGACCATATTATTTAAATGATAATTATGTTGTCCTATTCAGCCTCGGTGACAACTTACTAATACCACAAAATAAATAATAGCTAATACTATAGCTGGCAACTTCACAGAATACAATACAGTGAGGCAAAAGAACATGCCAACACAAAGACACTAACTCATCCCAAAAAATTATACCATGTGAAACATCAATTGAACTTGAAGGAGAATAAACTAGAAAGTAGTATTGGAGCTACGGAGGCAATCGAACTATTCTACACTTACAATTTTTATTTTATACACAAATATTGACAAAATCATAAATTTTATACACTAATTACACGCGATAGAGACAATAAAAACTACCTCTTTACGTTCCGTAAAGTCGTAACAAACAACAAAGATATACTTAAAAAAATGTAACCTCCAATGTAACATAACCATATCGAAATTACCAGTCCTAAAAATCCAAAACAATGATGTCTGAAAAATATAATAATGAATATTTCAGTGATTACAAAAAGTCCCACTTACATTTCATAATCAACTTGTCATAGTCAACAATAGACTAATGACACGTTGATGATGAAAATTTGCAAATAAGTGTAATATTTTAATACTTTTATTTCTAATCTTATCGAATGTATTCCAGGGGTCTTCAATGAACCTAAAAAATAGACTATTAAATGAATTGTACAGAACAGTTTAATATTACGTCAATTACGTTTACACTTGGACCACACGCAGTTTGCATACAAAATTACATAACACCAAGGTCACGCTGACACTTGTTCCGCACCTCTATTGCATGGTATAATAGGAAATTAGAGCTATTTCAGTTTGAATTCATATACTTTAAGGCTGAATATAATTTGCTTCAGTTGGAAACTTTAATTACTTCTATTGTCTGCAAGTAGTTAAATCGACGATTGCTTGTAGATAGATTATTAAAGATGAAAGAAATGTTTTGTGTATTCGTTTGTTCTACAATATATGTTAGAAGTTTAACATGAAGCTTTCAGTGTCTATTTTATCCTTACATCAAATTCGTGTGATAAACACATTACACTTTCTTTCCATAAGATTAAGAATTTTACAAATACCAACCCTATTAGTTGCCCTAAAACCCTCTCAGAAATGGGCGGAGGCCCGTTCCCAGCAGTGGGACGTATGTATTCTGTAACTTTAACAAATACCACGCTATGGAACCCATGCTGTCTGTACAAAAGATTTGGACTACTATACTAAAGTTATTATCGTCCTCACAAACATATCCCACTACAGAAACTATGGGCCTTTATGGTGTACAAAAAAATAAAAAATAAAAAACAAGCATCATCAAACATCTTACAATCAAATGGATTGCAAGTGTCAATGAACAATAACGCGTCGTTATATCTTTCGAAAAATACATTTATTATACGTCGTTCGAACGGAAATTCAAAAAACAAATTGTATTTTTTCTATCTTTAATCTATACCTATAAACACAATTGAAGTGTCGGTCTGTGATATTGAAATACCTGACTTCTATTACGCGCAGTGGTTTTTTGGCATGCTATTAAGATATAAATACCTAACCATTTTTTAAATTTTTGTCGGTCTGTCTATCCGGACCAATCTTCTTCGGGAGGGCTGAACCTATGGTTATGTATACTTTAATGGCCTGAACCGATGGTAATGACACTTCACGAACAAGTAGAGAGCAATGCCAGGAAGGATCTAGGCTATGTTTTATTTTAAGAACATAATTTATTTATAAATTTTAAAAAAATGTTTCAATGATTTTCTCATAAACCTGTTTATATATTGAAAAAAAAACTATGATCAAACTAGGGGTTTCGACCATTGAACCATTTGCCCACTGACCATTATTACTATAGATATATGGATTTTTGTTGAAATTCTTCGCGGAGGAAATCTCAAATAAAAGCTAGTGAAGTAAAAGCTAATAGTATGAAAATACAATCTTGACATTTAAACAATCGTGAAAATAAGTTTTATTAATAAAACATCCTTGATGATTTATCTTTGTTCGCTATTTTAAAAGTTACAGCCTATATACGTCCCACTCTGCTGGACACAGGCCTCCTCTCATTTCTGAGAGGGTTTTAGGGCAAAGGAAATGTCCGCCGCGCTGCCCCAATAATGCGTGTTAGCCTTCACGTCTTCGAATTTTTTTTCTTATTTCTTAGACATGCAGGTTTCCTCACGATGTTTTCCTTCACCACCGAGCACGTGGTAAATCGGCACTTAAAATTGTAATTAACAATTTTTTGGTGACGAATTAATTGGTGACGGCAGGGATCGAACCCGGGTTGCTCGCGTATTGTGAAACTTACAGCGAGCGCTAACCATCTGAACTACCACGGCTAGCTATTTTATTACAATTTAAGTACCAAAACTACAAAGTCACAATGAAAATAAAAGTTGTAGGAAGAGATAAATTTGTGCGATACAGCTCGGACCGGATGGTATTCTGCGGAGTAAATGTTGGTCGCGAAACCTTGACCTTGTACGTAATAAATAAATGCCCGTAGGAATATATATACAAAGTGAAACCTTCACAATTCAGTTACTAAACATTCAGTAATTCTAGTTACCTAAATATATTACACAAAAATACTTCTTCAAGGTACGGAACGCCCTAGACGAAAGTTTATCGACCAAATTGGCGATATATTGAAGATGGGTCAGATTAACAGTTCCCTTAACCGACGAGCATGTACGAGTAAGTATATGGATCTTTAAAGAGGGGAAAGAGGAGTGTCAGGAATCAGGATCGTGCCAAATGGAAGTCTACCCTCTGGGTGACAGGCGTGAGTGTTTATGATTTATTAAGATGATACTTCTTTCAACACGAAGAAGGATATTGTTAATATACGCGACGCGTAAGCTAATTGTATGATACTGAACACCATCTAAGTGAAACAGCACACATACAATAGACAGTCAGTTAAGACGAGAAAAGACTCAAAAAATACAAATAAGGTAGCCGTTGAGTTAGCACTCCATTAGAGAAATTTTAAAGGGCTCAAAGCTTGTCCAAAATCAAATAAAAAAGAAAGTAACCCTGACAGTAGAAAGACCGTTTACAGAAAGAACTTTTATCTTTGTGAACTTCTGAAAATTATCAAATGTAATGATTCTTTATAATATTATTGCGAATATTAAACACAAAACTAATTTTACAGATTTTATCGTATTTAATTTTAACCTATTTTGAATTCCCGACGATCTTATTCAAATTCGATAATTGTATGTAATTATATATTAGATACGGCATATATGGCAGCGCAAACCATCGTGGTAACAGACAACTATGGCAAACAACAAATCAAAGCTAATATATGGGAAAGGCAATGTTGAATAAAAATATAATATCACAAGTATACTTTTTAAGATTACCTAATGTTTGGAAATTCACCGATGATATTAATTTGATTATATAAGTGTAAACCTGGCTATTGTATTCCAAACCGCAAAACGGATGCGGTCGCAATTATTTTATCTTTGAATACTAAAACCACAGAACGAACGAACCAACTTTAAATTCACGCGAAAAATAAAACTTTAAATTCAGTTAGTTAAGATATCATGTACATAGTTGAAAGAAAATTTAATGTAGATTTTGGGATAACTTGTTATTAATATTTCAGAAGTATTTAATACTTGGATACCGTCCACGCTATCTATTTTATTTTATTTTATTTTATTTTATTTTTTTATTATCACACACAACAGATTACAACTATTACTAAACAAATTATACAAAAAAAAATCATTTATAAACTAGGTTGCATTCCACAAAAATGTGTGTACATGAAAAATTACAAGGGAGTTAAATATGTCTACACAATTTAAGGTTTAACAAGAACAGTAATCTAAATAATAGGTACAATGAACAACACTAAATAAGAATATAATAGGGTTAAAATATAAGGAGACCGAGAGTCCAAGCGCTGGGATTAGACTGTCGGCTTGTGATACAGTATGCTTTTAATCAAATTAATATAAAGAGTTAGTTTAGGTAGAAAAACGTCAAAGGTTTGGTTACCCTTGGCTATTTCATTGCACTGACGAGCCATCCTAACCAGGGGGTTGTAAAAGGAGGTATTATTCTGATACACTTGTAAAGTAAAAAGTGCTATTTGATTTGCTCTACGAGCACTATATTTGATATTAAAAGTTATTTCAGCGAGCAAGGTAGGAACGTCTAATATGGAGTGAAGTATTTTATAAAAGTAAACGAAATCAAAATATCTTCGACGTGTTTCCAATTTTTGTACATTAAAATTAATGAGACGAGCTTCATAATCAGGAGTTTTACGCCTCGACTGTTGGCGGTAGCTTAAAATCCGTAGGCATTTGCGCTGCACTCTCTCTATATTATCAATATGAACTTTGTAGTGCGGAGACCATATTGGACTACCGTATTCCAAAACGCTTCTGACGAGTGTAGTGAAAAGGTAAAGAAAAGAATGAGTGCCCTTGAAGTCTTTAGTAGATCTAAAAATAAACCCCAGAAGTTGATTCGCTTTTTTCACTATGTGGTGGTAGTGTTCGCGAAATGTCAGCTTATCATCAAAAAGGATTCCGAGATCTTTGACAACATGTGACCTCTCAAGGGTCTGGCCGTTGATGCTGTACTCATTAACGATCCCATTACGCTTGTTAGTGAACGTAATAACGAAACACTTGTCTATATTAAGGTACATTAGATTATTTCTGCACCAGTGAGAAACAGCAGTTAAGTCTTTCTGTAAAAGATTACAGTCTTCGAAAGAGTTTATTGTTTTAAATATTTTCAGGTCGTCAGCGTATAATAGACATTCACATGATATGTTCTTAATGAGGTCATTAATGAAGACAACAAATAACAACGGGCCCAGATGTGACCCCTGGGGCACGCCTGACGTAATGTCAGTGGGGGTCGAAGTGTATCCTCTCAAAGCCACCAACTGACTTCTCTTATTCAAATAGGAGGCCAACCAGCGAAGGAGACTACCGTGAATACCACAGGTGGCGAGCTTGTTACAAAGTAGTCTATGACTCACTTTATCGAAGGCCTTCGAGAAATCTGTGTAGATAGAGTCAACCTGACCCCCTGTGGCAAAAGCCTTGCACAGGTAGTTTTTATATACAAGAAGATTTGTGACAGTTGATCTACCCTTAATGAATCCATGTTGATTTTCGGGTATCAGAGGCTTAAAATGGCTGTATAACTGAGTGTGTACTAGGGACTCGAAAAGCTTTGCGAAACATGACAAAATACTTATGGGTCTGTAATTTTCGCAGCGCGACTTGTCTCCGTTTTTGAAAATGGGTACAATATGTGCTATCTTCCAACGACTGGGAAAAACTCCATTTGTAAGGGATTTGTTAAATATGATGCTTAATGGTGTGCATAGCTCTTTTCCACAACGTTTAACAAATGAAGGAGGTATTTGGTCAGGACCGGCTCCTTTACTTGCATCAAGAAGCTTGATCTTAGTCATGATGTCCCTGTCAGATATATTAATGTGAGACATGGAGTCCATGGTACTACACTCAGGTGACTCTAGATTATTGTTACTCGTAGCAGAGGAGTTACTAAGTTGCTGATCCGATTCAAACACCGAAGCAAAGTACTTTGAAAACAGCTCACATACACCCTGGCCGGTCGAAGAAGAAGAGTTGCCAAACTGCATGACATTTGGAATAGAGACTCGGCCCTTTCTATTATTCACAAAAGTCCAGAATGACTTTATATTGTCAGTCATTGATTCTTCAATAGAGGCAACATAATTTTTATAACAATGATCTATCATTTTTTTGGCTCTAGCTCGCAGTAAAGTGAACACGTCGTAATCTCGGGGGTTATTGAACTTTTTATAAAGTTTGTGGTATTTATTTTTTTCTTCGATACATTTTATTAAGGGTTTGCTGTACCAAACGGGATATTTATTAGATCTCATAGCTGTTAATGGCGTATATTTGTTAATAATTACAAAGAGTTGTTCATAAAAAATGTTTACACATTCATCTACGTCAGAGCTCGATAACAGATTGTGCCAGTCCAATAACTCCAAGTCATGTCTTATGCTGTCATAATCACATTTTGCGAAGTTCAAACGTTTTTTGTTATTAAGTTTTAGATTTTTTGGAGTATTACATAAAGAGGGGAATTCAAATTCCAAAGCAGGGTGGTGTCCATCTTTCAAACTCAGCGTATCAGCTTCTGTAACTGTCAACGAAATTTCTGATGATAGTACTAAGTCAAGATATCGGCCTTTTTCATTAGGGGTGCGGTTACCCTGGTGAAGATTGCAAATTGACATGAATTCCTGTAAGAGTAGTAGTTTTTTACTTTGTGAGGTGAAAGATGGCCCGTCAGTATCATAAGAGACAGGAGAATATTCAGGTGTATTAAAATCTCCAACGATTATATTTTTGTCATCTATACAGTGATTCAACAATATCTTTTGACAATTAGAATAAAATTCATCTCTCTTAAAACAATTTAATTCGGGAGGAAGGTAACAGACACATATATTGATTTTAGGGGCATTACAATTTTTCGGTATAATTGATATCCAGAGATCCTCCAAATTGCTTTCCCAATATGCATGTCGGAGAACTTGGAATGATTTCTTTACTGCTATAAGGACGCCACCGCCGTCCTCTTTAGAAGAGTTAATGTCATCGCGATCTCTTCTAAAGATGTTATAGCGGGAGTCAACGACCTCTCCATCGAAGATATTATTATTCAAGTTGGTTTCCGTCAGGCATATGACGTCATAGTTGGAATTCAACAGATTTCGATAAAATTGTGATAACTTAGTTCGCATTCCATTAATATTTTGATAATACATACTAATCATAATGTTTTTTTTTTTTTTTTTTTTTTTTTTGTAGGAATCAGTATACAAATACTATTTTTATAGTGAGAGAAAACAATAAACTTTATAATAGCTTGTTGAGACATTCAATGGTTTTGATGTGCTGTGCTTGACTTTGTTCATCTTTACGTATATACACTTGCCCGAAACGAACCCACACATACTTAAAATTATTGTCTCTGCAAAATTTCCTCGCCACACTGTGCACTTCCTTTGTTTCTGGCGAAAGGTGTTCAGCCACATAAATCCTGCGGGTTTCTCCCGTAAAGCCAATGTGTGTAGAGGCGAGTCTATCTCTAGGATGAGCTTTGTTGAAACGAGTGACCGACGATAGAACCAAATCACGTTGTCTCTGAGATGAAAGGGTAACAAGAATATTGCGTGGTCGCCCAGACGAAGGATTCATTTTCGAAACTCGACGACAGGCTTTTACATCGTTTTCAGGAATGTCAACCTGCAAGCACTCGCAGAGTTTTTTGAATATGCCAGGTAAGTTTTCGTTTTTGTTCTCTGGCACCTCATGTACCTCAATATTCATGTCGCGTGAGATTTTTTCAATAGTTTGAATTCGTGACTGATATTTAGCAAGTGAATTTTGACATTTTGATATGTCAGTTTGCAACTGCTTAACAAGGTTGTCCTTTTGTCTAATCTCGGATCTTAAATCTGCTTGCTCAGCGGCCAAATAGTCCGTGGTAGATGAGAAATCAGTCTTCAAGTTCTCAATTGCTCTGTTGACGTGCACAGCCACCATTTTTTCGATGTCCTTATTAAGTGCTGCTCTCAAATTTATCATAATTGTGGAGTCTGGCGCCATCTTTAAGTCAAAAAGTTTGCTAATACTTTCCATCGTAACGGGTTCCTTTGCTAGCCCGGTGTCCGTGGAAATACCAACACTAGTATTAGCAGTGTTGTTATGAGTCACGTCGCAAAAAGAAACATTTATCGATTGCGCCTGCCCTTTTTGATATCTCGGGCGGCAAGGCGTGTCGTCATTGTTTATGCGCCGCGTGACGTTCCGACAGTAGGGGCAACTTAATGATTTTATTTGTTCCGGTGTAAGTAACTTACTTGAATCATCAGTTAAGTTAAGGCATGCGAAACAATACTCTGATTTGCAACCATTACATTTCAAATAATTATTCTCTCTTAGCGCAGAACTACACCCGTGGCAAGACATTTTTACTTATCTCGAAAAATATGTAAATAATAATCGACGACTCGAGCGAACAAGTGTACCAGGCGATCAGAAAATACAAAGAGCAAAGGAGTTCACTCATCCACTAGTCAGGTATCACCGCCCTCGGCTTCTATGCGAGTTAGTTGTGGGCAGGACGCGAAGACGTCACGATGCAACCAATAGCGCGCGGGTCGTAGGCGCCGCCCCCTTGGTCGATGCGCAGGAGCAGTGGGCGGGTCAAGCACGTGTGACGTAGTTGCCGTTGCCGATGTAGTAGGGTAGGGAAATGACTCACCCCAGTCTCCGCCACTCGGTCGTATTGAAGAACTCCTCACAGTTTATGATATCTTATTTTTTCAAAACTATTTTTGAGTGTAAATTTTAATTAACTTTCGAAATAAAAATTCAATACGGATTTCCTTAGACACGTCTGAACTCCTCAGAGGTCCGGGGGGAAAAAAAAGATATCTGAATGATTGGTCACTACTGTGCAATTTACAAGAAGTTTTCTTCCTCGCACAACTTCCTTGTGGAATCGACTACCACTAGACCTTCAAGAAATGTGCCCACTTTTTTTAAAAAGGCCGGCAGTGCATCTGCAATGCCCCTGGTGTTGCAGTTGTTCATGGGCGGCGGAAGTCACTGACCAATAGGTGAGCCGCATGCTCGTTTGCTCCCTCTTATATAAAAAAAAACTTGGAAATAAACTGAACAAGACCCTCCGGATAATTATTATGTCCAGCTTGTGGATTGGATCATTTCTGCACAATACGGTCCATTTATTTTATATAACAGTATTTTTATGAGTAACTTATAAAATAAACAGAGGCGTGGTAGCTCAGAAGCTAAGCGCTCGCTGTAAATTTCCAACACGTGAAAAACTCAAGTTTGATCCCCGCCAGCACTACCGAAACGGTTAATAGGAATGTTAAGTGCTGATTTACCACGTGCTGGGCGATGACGAAAATCATCGTGAGGAACCTGCACTAAGAAATAAAATATATCGAAGACATGTTTGTGTAGTCTGCCAACACGCATCGGAGGCATTTGCCCAGCAATGGGACGTATTAACGACGTTTTGGTCTACTTTAAAATTACGTAAAACTTTTTTCTTCTCAGTGGATACTGAATTTGTCGGTGTATAAAATACCGAACGGATCGAGAGTGAGCAAGAGGTTGCGTCAATAGCGGAGCGTCATATCATAGCGGGTGGAATTGAGGGTAGATCGGAAAACCTCCACTCGTTTGTACCAGTATAAAGTTCAGTGTAAGTGCCAAGCGGAGAAATTCAACTGACGATAGTTCCACGAGTGAAGTCATTCTACGGGTGCAAAGATAATGTCGTGGTTCTGTCCGTGGTGGTGGTTCTTCTGGTGCAATCTGGTGCAAAAAATGAGGATGGTGTTGCTGAGAGGCTGCCCTGTGTTAAGTCGGGATGGATGATGTTGCTGTTTGTATACTTTGGTGTTATCATGTAATTATGTCCTTTACGTTACACCAGTGTGTAATTGTGACGAGGACGCTTTTACGCACAATTAACGCTATCCTGATGTAGTATTTCCGAGATCAGAATTGGGATCTCCTGTTGTATTTACTATGTCAGAATTAATATGTTGTATTATCCACATATTTAATTTTTTTACCTTCGAGTTTCCTCGTAAAAGAACCACCAAAATCAAATCAAAGTATGTTTATGCAAACAATGATGATAAACGTATAAGCTTAACTGTGAGAATATCCGTTTCATAATAATTTACTAAGAACTGGGAGTGTGAAAAAATCATTGTCTTTTAACTTTCTTTAACGAGAACATTACATACCAACACCTTAACAGAAAATATAGAGAATAAAGTATTTTCTTCTAACTGCCTGTCTTCATTGTCATTCATTTATTACAGCCAAAGTGATTACAGCCCATCAAAAGTCCACTGCTCAACATAGGCCTTCCTATTAGGGGGAAAATTTGCCATAGCTGCCACGTCTGGCAGGCGAGTTGCCAATTGTATTTTTATTGAGCTGTTATCAGGAAGATGGTGCTGTCCATCTCCTGTTTCATTTCCCTTTATAGCTCCTTACGGGCACCCTTGGGTTAATATAGGATACATGTGGTAGAGCAAAACTGCTGCTATATTATTGTCGGCTCGACCGGGGTAGGACCACGCTTTCACAGAATCATCATCATCGCCGTGTAGTGGCGGTCAAGAATATCCACTACCCCATATCCTCCCGTGGGTGTCGTAAAAGGCGACAAAGGGAAATAGGCGGGAGATGGGCAGCAGCATCTTCCTGATAATAGCCAAAATTACAATAAAAAAACTGCGGTTGCCAACCCGCTTGCCAAGCGTGGCAACTATGGCAAATACCCCCCCAATGATCAAAACAACACACAGACGGCCCTCAGTCCCCGGCGGCCCCGCTATTCCTGGCTACGGTGGCGACCATGGTAACGGCGGGGCAGGGGGTGCTAAGAATCTCCGGTGGAGGTTCGGTTGCCACCTACGACGACTCGACCTGGCAACGTACAACGCACGCACCCTGAGGACTGACGAGAAGATCGTAGAGCTGGAAGAAGAGATAGACAAGTTGCGCTGGCATATTATAGGATTATCCGAAGTCCGAAGAGAGGGGGAGGACACGGTAATCCTCGAATCCGGCAACTTGCTCTATCACCGGGAGGGCGACCATCTGTCCCAAGGAGGTGTCGGATTTATCGTCCACAAGTCTCTCGTTAACAACGTTGTAAAGATCGGGAGTGTGTCGACGAGGGTTGCGTACCTTATACTCAGAATCACCAAACGGTATTCGCTGAAGGTCATACAGGTTTACGCACCAACCTCGGCACACCCCGATGAGGAGGTGGAGGAAATGTATGAGGATATCTCTAGAGCCATGCATTCCTCCAAAACCCAATATACGGTGTTAATGGGAGATTTCAATGCAAAACTAGGCACAAGAGAGAACGGTGAGCTGAAAGTAGGGAAATTTGGAATAGGGCAACGGAACCCAAGGGGCCAGCAGCTGGCCGACTTCATGGAGAAAGAGGGACTCTGATGAACTCTTTCTTCAAGAAGCGGCCCCACAGGAAGTGGACCTGGTCGAGCCCCGATGGTTCGACAAAAAATGAGATTTACTTCATTATGACGACCAGACGACAACTGTTCAGTGATGTCTCAGTGATCGCGAGGGTGAAAACCGGCAGCGATCACCGAATGGTTAGAGGCACACTGAACCTAAATGTTAAGTTGGAGAGGTCTCGTCTGATGAAGTCAACGCTCCGTCCCCCACGTGCTCTAATCCAAAGTCCCGAAACCTTTCAGCTCGAGTTACAAAACCGTTTTCAGTGCCTAGAAGATTGCAATGAAGTGGACGATATGAATGACAAGCTCGTGGAAACTGTCCATGCGGTCGGAGCTAAGTTCTGCAAGACCCGCCGCAGAAGAACACAAAAACTCTCCGATCACACTTTTAATCTCATGGCTGTTAGACGGGAGATGAGGCTACATTCTTCAACAGATTTGACAGCATACAAGCAACTGAACAGACAGATCTCCAAATGCATGCGGCGAGACTTACGCAACTTCAATACAGCTCGTATTGAAGAAGCGATCGAGCGGAACCAAGGCTCCAAAGTCTTTGCCAGAGATCTGTCTGCCAGAAAGAATCAACTGTCAAAGCTGAAGACCGAATGTGGCAGCATCGTTTCCGGGGCACCTGAGATTTTGAGTGAGATTGAGAGGTTCTATGGGCAGCTGTACACGTCATCGTTGGAGCCACACGCAAGTGTGAGTAACGATCCAAGAGCGAGTCTTATTCGACACTATTCCGAAGATATCCCGGACGTCAGTCTGAGCGAGATTAGAATGGCTCTCCAGCACCTTAAAAACGGCAAGGCCCCAGGCGAGGATGGAATTACAGCGGAGCTTCTGAAAGCGGGTGGAAGACCGGTACTTGAAGTCCTTCAGAAGCTCTTTAATTCCGTCCTCCATGGTGGCATTACACCGGAGGCGTGGAGCAGAGGTGCGGTGGTCTTGTTCTTCAAAAAAGGTGACAACGCTCTCTTGAAGAACTACAGACCGATTTCCCTTCTGAACCGCGTCTACGTGCTGTTTTCGAGAGTCATTACGAATCGTCTCGCGCGCAAACTTGACGACTTCCAGCCTCCCGAACAAGCCGGTTTCCGAAAGGGCTTTAGCACCATAGACCACATACATACCCTACGGCAAATTGTACAGAAGTCCGAAGAGTACAATTTGCCACTATGTCTGGCGTATGTGGACTATGAGAAAGCCTTTGATTCCGTCGAAATTTGGGCGGTGCTGCAGTCCCTTCAGCGGTGCCAAGTTGACTGTCGGTATATCGAAGTGCTGAAGTGTTTGTACAGTAGAGCTACGATGGCTATCCGAGTACAGAACCAGAGTACGAAACCTATCCAATTGCAGAGAGGTGTAAGACAGGGTGACGTTATATCCCCGAAACTCTTCACCGCTGCATTGGAAGACGTTTTCAAGCTTCTGGACTGGAAAGGATACGGAATTAACATCAATGGCGAGTACATCACTCACCTTCGATTTGCCGACGATATAGTCCTCATGGCAGAATCGCTGGAGGAACTAAGCACTATGCTCAATGACCTCAATAGTGTCTCCCAACGGATAGGTCTTAAGATGAACATGGACAAAACAAAGATTATGTTTAATGTCCATGTCACACCTATGCCGGTAGTTGTTGGGAGCACTAAGCTCGAAGTTTCACAGAATACCAATGTAAAATGGCGGCTTAATGCTGCTGTGTTTCGTATGGTGAGTGTAGAGAACCGGAGATCTTTTTTACTGGAAACGAGGCATTCCATCTTAGTCCTCAGGGGTGACAACGCATCTGCATTTTATTTCTTAATTAAGGATAAATGTAGATGTCTATGAGCCACAGCATCCACTTACCATCAGGTGGACAGTATGTTCGTTTTTCACCCTTATTCTATAAAAAAGGTTTTCTTATGCCGTCACTGCACGACGTTAAAAATATTACAAGTTGTATGTTTAAAATATTTAAAGATTTTACAACGCCTCGAGAGTGTTGTCTTCGAAAGAGACTATAAACTCTCACGACGTAGACTCTTCTACACCGCGCCGCAACTAAAAATACTCAAAGTTGCATAGCACCTAGCAATGCGATAATAAAGTAACCGGTCGGATATGTTTGGCTATTTACGGTTGTGTCCGCGTACAAGTCTGGTCTGTGCGCGTTTTGGGTATTTGTCAATGAATAGCACTAATCCACTTACTAAAATCGCTGGATACACAGTTTAAATTGAGCAAGTTACTGGAACTAGTAACCATTCTTTTATTTTTCTACCGACTTCAAAAAGGAGACGGCACTCAATTCGACTGTATTTTATGTGTGTTGTTACCTCATAACTTTTTACTGGGTGAACCGATTTTGATGATTCTTTTTCTATTTGAAAGTTGGTACTTCACATGTGGTCTCATATAAATTTAATTAAGGTCTAACTAATAGTTTTTGAGTAATTCTTAATAATTTATATTGAATTCGGTTGTACAAAATTTTTAATTTTTAATTCTGTGAAGTGTGTGGAACGATTAAAAGAGGCAGTAGTAAAAGAAGAGATGCATGGTGGAATGATGAAGTGAAAGAAGCTGTAAAGAAGAAGAAGAAAGCATGGTTAGACTACTTGGCCTCTAGTAATGATAAGGATATGAGAGAGAAGATGAAAGAAAGATATAAGCTGCAGAAAGTTCACACGAAAGCATTGATTGAGGAAGTGCGTGAAAGGTGTAGAATGGAAGCGGACGAAAGGTTGTCGCACAACTTTAAGGAGAACTCCAAACTCTTCTGGAAAGAGGTTGGAAGGACCCGAAGTGGTGCGACGGCCTTAAGAATGAACAAAGTGCTTTCGAGAACTAATGACGTCCTCTCAGAAAAATCGGACGTCATGCAGCGATGGAGCGAATTTTATAGAGAAATGTATGCGTGTGATGATCTTAGTGAGGGATCCGGGGATGACGTCGAGACTGGTACGCCAGACCCGGACCTCGATGACACTGAGGTCATCAGTATGAAAGAGATTGAACATGCGATTCGAAGTTTGAAATGTGGTAAGGCTGCGGGACTAGACAGAGTTACTGCTGAAATGGTCAAGTATGGTGGGCCTCGCGTCTGGGACAGCTTTCTTCTGCTGTGCAATTTGTGCTGGCGGACGGGGGATGTCCCGGATGATTGGCGATCCGCAGTCATTGTGCCTTTATATAAAGGTAAAGGTTCACATTTTGACTGCGGGTGCTATCGGGCGATCAGCTTGACCAGTTTAGCAAGTAAAGTTTATTCGAAGGTTTTGACACGTAGGATGCAAGAGAAATCGGAAAGATTTCTATGGGAGGCACAATGCGGATTTAGACCCGGAAGAGGATGCACGGATCAAATGTTTTCTCTCCGCATGATCACGGAAAAGCTTCTGGCTGCTAACCAGAGGATTTTCTGTGCTTTTGTGAATCTTGAGAAAGCATTTGATAAGGTTGTAAGGAAGAAAATGTGGGAACTGTTGCCGGGGTATGGTGTGGATGGTCGATTGCTAAGGGCTGTGCAGTCACTTTACTGTGACTGTAAAGCCTGTGTGCGGGTAGGACATGACCTGTCACCCATGTTTAGCGTCCAAACGGGCGTAAAACAGGGTTGTGTCATGTCTTCCTGGCTGTTCATACTGTATCTCGACAGCTGTTTACAGAAACTGAAAGATAGCTGTTTGGGTGTGAAATTGGGTGACATTAAAGTAAATTGTCTGCTGTATGCTGATGATGCAGTGCTTATTGCACCATCAGAGGCAGAACTGCAGGCATTAGTCACGTGTATGAAAGAGGAATGTGAAATTAAAGGTCTCCGCTTGAATGCTAATAAAACTAAGGTTCTGGTATTTGAAAGGGACGAAGAGAGAACGAAGTGTGAAATATGGGTAAATCAGGAATGTCTAGAACAGGTAAATGAAATTGTATACTTGGGGAGTGCTTTTAGCCGGGATGGAAGATGTGATTTAGATGTGGACAGGCGTGTCGCTGCCGGGAACAAAGTCAATGGTGCCCTGACTGCGTTAGTCAAAAGGCAAGGCGTAGTGAAGAGTGCACGCCTTGCAATACATAACGCAGTGTTGGTACCGACTTTGTTATATGGCAGCGAAACCTGGGTATGCCAGAAGAAGCATAAAAGCAAGTTGAATGCAGTGGAGATGCGATCTCTTCGTAAAATGTGCGGCGTCACCATGGCTGACCGAAAGCGAAACGAAGAGATTCGCAATATGGCAGGTTTGAAAGATGACCTTATCACAAAAATTGATAAGGGCGTGCTTCGATGGTTTGGGCACGTTGAGCGAATGAGTGAAGACCGAATGGTGAAGAAAATATATAGCGCGAAAGTTAATATTAAAAGGTGTCGAGGTAGACCGAGACTAACTTTCGAAGACCATGTGAGCAAATTGCTCGAAGAGGGGAGGGTCAAGAGTACTCGGATACCTAGACGTGCATGTATGAAGAAGATGATGAATCTGAAAGAAGCGAAAGAGGTATGTAAGGATCGTGACACTTGGCGATCTGTTCTCTCTGGCTACCCCGTCAGGGATTGTGCGTGACGATAAGTAAGTAAGTATTCTGTCTATTTGTTCCGATCTGAAAGGTTTAATTATAATGGCGCCTCATTATAATTGTAGACTGTGGCATTCAGTCTAAGGACTGCAACGGCCACTTACCAGGTACGCTCGTTTATCACTTCCGTTTTCACGTAAACAAAAAAGAAAGGCAAGACAGAAGGCTCCCGTTTACTAAACGGGTAGACAAAGGCACATGGGACACATACAAGAGCAGATCCATACGCATACGTACGCTATGTGGGAAAAAGACCAAGGATAATAGATATCGTGAAGGGAAATGGTGTGCTGTGCGACAGCGTGACTACTATTACTACGGGCAGTAGGCAACGGGTTTTCAACAGTGGTAGAGCCACGTGGCGGCTTTTGCTGTCGCACGGATGGGCCGGCTCGAACCGGGGTGGTACCACGACTTTACAGAATACCAGCGTGAAATAGAGGTTTACCTCTGCGTTTCGCTTGGTGAGTGCAGGTGGCCGGAGGCCATTTTTACTGGAAATGAGGCATTCCATCGTAGTCCTCACGGGTGACAACGCATCTACATTTTGATTTGTAATAGAGGATAGATGTAGATGTCTATGGGCCGCAGCAACCACTTACCATCAGGTGGACTGTGTGCTCGTTTGTCACCCTATCCTATAACAAAAAAAGTTAGCATGTTTATTCACTTTCGTAAATGGCCTCAGTATTTTCCATTTGGCGTAAACGGGATAGTTAGTTACTTTCCATAATTTCCATCTATCGGAAGCCGTTAGATCTTTTTTAACATTTCACATTGTCGCCTCTTACAACACCCACGGGTCAAAATGAGGTGATGTATTCACTTAGGCAGTCATTACATGATACCGCTAGAAATTTACTTAATAGTGATTATTTATTTTCGAAATTGAAAAAGGAGTATCGACGGAGAGGGGGAGGGTAGTTGCAGTTTGCAAATTGTAACTATTAATATCAAGAACGCGTTTACTGCCTAATGAGGAGAAAAGGCGAATCTAAATTTTTTCTTCGACTGCATAAACATGTTATATAACCGATCTGAAAAAGGTTAAAAGTTTTGACAATATAGAAAAGAAAAAAAGCATTTTAGTTACACATACAAATTCTGGAATTTATTTACATGTTTACTAGTTAATTAAGAAAGATAAATTTTCACTCTTAACGTGACATCACATTCTTTACGTGGTAGAGCCATGCTGCAGCTATATTGTGGTTGCAGCACGAATAGGTCGGCTCGTCCGGGGTAGGACCACGCTCTCACAGAATACCAGCGTAAAATAGCAGCTTCATACAGCTGTTTTTCGTATGGTGACTGTAGAGACCCGGAGACCCTTTTTACTGGAAACAAGGCATTCCATCTCAGCCCTCAGAGGTGTTAACGCATCTGCATTTTGTTTCCAAATTGAGGATAAATGTAGATGACTATGGGCCACAGCATCCACTTACGATCGGGTAGACTGTGTGCTCGTTTGTCACCCTTATTCTATAAAAAAAAATCACACTAGAAAAACTGAACTTTTGCAAGCAAATTCCAAGTAACCTTTTTCTGTAAAGTTAAAAACGTTATAATTTACGTCCTTCTTAACACGATGCTGTAGATTCGCAGAACGGCCGACATTATTAGCAGGAAACACAGATAGATGGTTTACGAGACCCATATAGCGAATTTATAACCTCCTCAGTAATAAGGAAGTTTCTAGTTCCAGTCGCTAGACATTTCTGACACTAAAATCTATTATGTGGAAACCTAGCAAATGCTGTTTAATAAAACAGGGCATAAAGTCTCGCGCAAAGTGTACTGTATTTTTTTTCTATTAAGCGTGACGAACATAGGTGACAAACGAGCGCCCAGCCCTAAGAAACCACCGTTCGATTCACCGTTGGTAGACAAAGTTTGGATATACATTTGAAAAATTTGGTGTGGTGAAACTATAACGCACCTGCCAGACTTGTTTTCCAACATCTATATAAATAAAATGATAGAGGTTTGCAGTTGTGCGCGCATCACGGAAAAACTACTGCATAGATTTCAATTAGGTTTTCTAAGTTTTATTTCTTAGACACTTGGCCCTTATCTAAAAAAAAAATATTGCGATATCTTCAGAAAGAAAGGAGAAAATTTTTATCCCCTCGCTTAGTTTTATCCACCCTTCGAACATGGGCACACCGGTGGATATAATATTCACAGTATATAAATTGGGAGATAGACATAGATAGATTTTTGGTATGAATATAAACTTGAACCTACGTTCAATGAACTACGATAAAATAGTCCCTTTCAAATATCAAAAAAGCATAATTTTTTATCTTTCATTTGGCTCCATGCTGCGGACGGGGGATATATGTCTACTCGTTATGTCAAACGGGGATATACTTCTCCTCGTTGCCGTGCTTTGGCATAAGGACAAGATAATTTTATCCTTTCTCAGTGGATATAATCGGGGGATAAATTTTTTGTCCCCAGCCCATGCTAGCCGTGCTGGACTTCAGTTCAGCAGTGCACTTTTGATGAGCTGTAATTACTTTGACTATAATGAATGAATGAATGAATGAATGAATGAATGACAATGACTAATGGCAGTTTGACGAAAAGACTTTATTTTCTATATTTTCTGTAATGATGTTGGTGTATAATGATTTCGTTAAAGAACGTTTAAAGACAACGATTTTTCACTCTCACAGTGTTATTCTTCGTAAATCCTTATATAATGGATATGCTCACAGTTATGACCATTTGACGCTGATCTGGATATGATACGTCTGCCGTAAGTAAGATGGTATACATACAGCCATCTATCGGAAGCCATAACATTTTCCGGTATTTCCCATAGTCGCCTCTTAGGACGGCCACATACATACGGAATTCCGTTTCGGAATCCCGGATCGGAATTCCGTGAATACATCACACACATACGTTTATTTCCGTTCGGAATAACAAGCCTCAGTTGAGAGACGTTAGCCATTGAGTCTAGACATTTTGCCAGCGAACAATGACGACGATTTTCAGATTACGATTCCATTGTTGCTGTATCATTGTTACGGGGTGCTTCCCCTTATCACCCTAAGCTTGCAATATAGTCAATATTATGTAAAAAGATCTATCTATCTAATTAGAGATATTTTTTAAATATGGATGTCTGTAAACCCTTTCGACGAGTTATTAAACAAAATAAGATGAAAGGTTACGAAAAGCCATACACATATGAGATTAAATGTAAAACACACACCGACTCGCTTCGGTCGTGCAACGAACACTGAGCGCGTTCCGTACGGAATTCACGAATGTGTGTTGCGACTCACAAAATCTATGGAAGACTTGCGTTCGGAGCGGCTTATTTCCGTTCCGTTCGGGATTCCGAACGCACAGGCGGTCATACGGAATCTCGAATCGGAGAAAATTCCGTGCGGAAAATTACCGTTCGTGTGTGGCGGGTCCTTGATTTTATATGGACTTGCTGCGTTCGGGATTCCGGATCGGAATATCGAAACGGAATCCCGAAACGGAATTCCGCATGTATGTGGCCGGCCTTACAACACAAACGGGACAAAACGGAATACTGAATTTTCACACCGCCACCACGCGCCTAATTTATTTGGCTACCTTTAATTAAGTTATGTTTGAGTTCCCCCTATCGCCTCCTAAAACACCCACGGCACGATATGAAGTAGTGGATATTCCTACACGGATACAACACGATCAACTGAAAATAGAGATGGGCAGCAGTATCCCGCCTACCAACCTACCTATGTTCAGCAGTGGACTTTTGAAGGCTGTAATGGATTGATGGACGAATTATATTATTTTTCATTTAAAGTAAAATATATTTGATAACAGCGTCGTCAATCCAGTCACAAGCGTTGACAAACACGTTACTAAACTTTGCAAATGTTGCAACAATAAACATGGCAGGCAGCCCAAACTTTGAACTTTGTTTATAAAACAATCTTTATTTACTGGAATCACGGTATGGTAAGATGTTACAACATATCCACTGTAGTCGTATTGCGCTAACATTAATACACAGAATGCAAGTTATATTTTTAAACCGTTTATATGACAAAAATAATTACCCATCCTAATTAATAGCCTTTAGTTTTTAAGCAATCATACAAATGTTTCTTTTATAACCTTCCGCTTTATAATTTTAACTTTTAGGTATTTTATACCTCATATCATCCCGTGAGTGTCATAAGAGGCGAGAGTGGGAAAGTAATCAGGAGATGGGCAGCAGCGTCTTCGTAATAACGACTGGAAATAAAAAAAAATTGCGGTTGCCAACACGCTTATCAAGCGTATCACCCCTATCAGGCAATCTAGCAGAATCTGAAGAGACCTATGTTCAGCCGTGGACTTTAATAGGCCGCAACGGTTGGTATTTTATTACATATATACACGCAAACATTTAGAAAATTCTCATTATGTTCAACTAATCTTCACTTTGATGTGCGCAGAAAATCCGACACTGAATAGAAAAAAGCAAATGTTTGTTAAAACTTTACTCACATACGCAAACGCCGGTGCCAAACTTAGCGACTTTGTACCTATTTGCGTATTTGAAGCTAACTCTTTTCCTTATTTTTATAGATTTTCCCGTCGATAGCTGTTTTTGATGTTGATTTTTCAACAACATAGGTACGACAACGAATTTTGTTATTTAGATTTACTTTTATTTATGTTCTCATGTAAGTGGCGTATATAATGTCTTTATGAGAATAAATGTCTTTAAACCTAAACCTAAACCTCTGGCCCCAGCCTTAAACACATTTCGTGGCAATTTTCACCTAATCGTTACTTACGACACTCACAGGATAAATTAAATAATGTATCCCGTACGCCTTAAGCTAAATTTAAACGACAATCTCAAGAAATGAAATTGGAACCACCGTCAAACCGAATCTTGCTTGCTGGAAACGAATATTATACTGATGAAAAATTATAGAAGATTTACTGTTCAGAAAAGGTTTGAGCATTTCCTGATTGCTCTTTTTTTTTAAAGTTTTCACTACAAGTCACACTTACTCTTCGGATTCTGAAATGATAGCTCCATACGATCTCAAAAATGTAAGAAAGCCTGTCAGTTATGGGACTTACCATTATTTTTTCTATTAAGTATATCTACCGAATATATTTTTAAAACTGACTCAACATTATTATCATTACAGCATATCGAAGTCCACTGCTTAACACAGGTCTCACTCATGAAGGCGATACTTGCCTTAATTGTCACACTTTACTTTTTTAGTTCTGGTTATTATTGGGAAGACGCTCCTGCCCATTTTTTTTTTAAAAATACTAGTAATCCTATTAAACATTACTAATATTCCCTTAAACCACTTCTGGTAAGCTTAAAATACTTGTGTTAGAAGTGGTCCACGACAGTAGTCGAATGGCGGATTCGAACCCTCGACCTTTGTAGTTCGCAGTCCCCGCCCTGCCATTAGGCTACTGTCGCTTCCTGGTTTGTATCTCTCTGTCGCCTCTTACGACATCCACGGTACCATATGGAGTAGTAAATCGCCAATACACGGTTAAAAGTTACAATATGACAATATACTATATTCAATAACTATATTATTATGCCATACTAATGTATAGCATATTTCACAAATCAATGAAGAATGAAGTGTGAAGGTCGCTAATGGCTGACGGTGGCTGTACGTAAAACGATGCAATGATGCAACACAGGCTCTGATTCGGACATTGATGTCATTCATTATTATTTGTAGGCTAGCAATCCTTACAAGGTTATTTTATTGTATGTTGATAATATTGAATTAATTTAGCTTCATAGAAAATTATTAAAAAAATTATTACGCGAACAGTTGACAAACGAGCATACTTTCCATTTGATAGTATGATGCTATAACCCAAAAACGTCTAAATCTATCCTCGATGAAGAATCAAAATGCAGATGCTTTGTTCGATTTTGATTACCTTCTCATAATTTACAAAGCCCTATAAAATATGTAAGTACAAAATTTTTTTCTTATTTTTTATAGGATCGGGAGACAAACGAGCACAAAGTCCACCTGATGATAAGTGGTTGCTGTGGCCCATAGACATCTACATTTATCCTCGTTTGCGAATCATAATGCCGTGAGAACTAAGGTAGAAAGCCTCTTTTCCAGTAAAAAGGGTCTCCGGTTCTCTACACTCACCATACGAAACAGCAGCATTAAGCTGCTATTTTACGCTGGTATTCTGTGAGAGCGTGGTCCTTCCCCGGTCGAGCCGACCCATTCGTGCTACAACTATACTACAAAATATAGCTGTAGCATGGCTCTACCTTTATAAAAAATGCTTTGAATATTACAGATGCTTTAATCAGAAGCTAATCCAGCACCATCAAATGAACAGAGATAAAAGAAAACCTCTTTTGGTGAGTAAAACAACTGATTGAATTTTTAATTTTATGTAAATAACCTAAAACTTGAAAATTTTCACAGGTATTCGGGACGTCAGGTGACCTTGGCGACACGGCGTGTCGGTCAAGCACGGAGAAGACGAGATGCATTACTGTCATAGTGTCGGAGCAATGTCCATTTGTTAAGGCCGCATGAATAGTGAAAAATACGTAAATGTATTGGAAACTGCTTGCATGTCATGTCTTCACTAACGCGAATTTCGGCGACACTATTCTGAATGCGGGCTAATTCCAACAAGATAATACCCCTTGTCATAAATTAGCGACCGCAATGCGTTAGTTCAACTACTTAACCTCTTTGTTCCTAAATAATAATATTTAACACTTTTATTTGATAATTATCACAAACTTGTATTACCTGTGAAAACAAATTCCTCCCTACATTGAAGCTTATTTAAGAAACTTTTGTTTATAAGACATTGGATTATTAAGACAATCTAATCACATAAATAAAAAGTGTCAAGTGCAAAGTGGTTCATGCCTTAAATAGGGTCATTATTAATAATGTTTAAATGTTAAAATGACCCCTGTACTTTACATTAATAATATTTAAAGTACTTGATAATCGTTTCTAAAAGTTAAAAGGACACAGTAAGTAGTAGATAAATTGTATTGTAAAAAAATTGTTCTGTCGTTTATAAAAGAAGAAAAAAAAGAATGGGTTTGGATGAACTAAACTCAGTAGGATATTCTTAATATGTTTGTAAGTGATTATTTTTTATTATCAATAAACAAAAACACTTACCTTTTATTATTTCAGTGGAGGATATGATGACATCACTCTCATCCATTCTAGCTTTGTAACACAACAGGGTGGATGATTTCTTTATTTTGATTATTTTGTGACACTTCTACAACTGGAGCAATTTGTGTTCTTCTCACTCAGATTTTCTTGTTGAAATACATCATCTTGCTGTGTATTTTATTAATACTTAATGCTTGTGTAGTTTGAATGATATGTACCTAGAAAAAATAAACATTTCATGAAATATTATTATAGGTACTATGTTCATTTTAACATAATATTTTGAAGCAATTAAGTAAGGATTAGAATACATTTGGCAATAAAAAAACATTTAATGTGTAATAGTGCAAAATTATACCATAGCAAACAAGCCTTGTGCTTACATTTGTTTGTTTAAATTTGAAACTGTTTATTTTTAATTTTACATGCTTGTGTGTTCCTAATAACAACTAAAAATTAAATTGAAACTGTATATTTTTAACTTTACATGATTGTGTATTCCAAAAAGCAACTAAAAAGTAATTAATAATTAAAAAATTAATTAAACTATATTTTTAATTTTACATGAATGTGCGTTCCTAATAACAACTAAAAATTAAAATCAATCGGTATATTTTTAATTTTACATGATTGTGTGTTCCTAATCTATATAAATAAAATGATAGAGGTTTGCAGTTCTGAGAGCATCACGGAAAAACTACTGGATAGATTTCCATTATGTTTTCTAAGTTTTATTAGAAACTTGTCACTAATCTAAAAAAATATTGCAATATCTTCACCTAATATAAAGTTATTAAAGTTTTAAGAAACAACAATTTTTATATGGGGTTTTCACACAGTCAACTGTACGTCACTTGCTCTCATGTTACTAACCCAGATAATTCATAATATATTTTAGCTACAAATGGAGCAATGAATAACATTGTTTACAAAGAAATTTTGTAAGCAGATCTTTTTGATGTTTTTTCCTTCACACATATAAAAAGTTTGTTAATATATCAAGCAATGCAGACGAAGTCGAGGTTATCATCTAGTAACAGCTAAAAATTTAATTGAAACTGTATATTTTTAATTTTATATGATTGTGTGTTCCGAATAACTAAAAATTTCATTTAAACAGTGTATTTTTAATTTTACATGATTGAATGCTCCTAATAACAAAAAAAATTAAATCGAAAGTGTATATTTTTAATTTTACATGATTGTGTTCCTAATAACTAAAAATTTAATTGAAAATGTATATTTTTCATTTTACATGATTGTGTGTTCCTCACAACAACTAAAATAAAAAACATGCAGTTGCCAACTTGCATGCCAGTGTGGTAACTTTGGGGAACATTTAATTTGCCCCTTTTAAAGCAATCTATGGATAGGCCTTGGTAAGATAACATACAAATATGAAAACAAACAGCCACTATCCAAGTAATGATAAGTTTATTTTACAGAATTAGGGAGACAAGCAATGTACATAATCCACCTGATGGTACACCTGCCCTTATACATTATGATGGACAAATAATCAGTAATATTGATAATACTGACCCTCTATATTAATATTAAAGTATCCTAAAACACCAATTATTGATTACTAAACACAGAACATATACATGGCATAGTCACACTGCAGTCATATTATGGTTGTAGCACAAATTAGTTAGCACAACCAGGGTAGGACCACACTCTCACAGAATACCAGCATGAAATTGCAACTTAATGCAGCTATCAAAACAGCTGTGTTTAGTATGGTGAATGTAAAGAACCGGAGACCATTTTTACTAGAAATGGGGCATTAAATCTTGGTCCTCAGGGGTGACACAGCATAGAATTTTGATTCTTAATCAATTATAGTTATAGATGTGATAGCTGTGAAATGGGCCACAGCATCCACTTACCATTCGGTGGACTGTGCTTATTTGTCACCATCATTCTATAAAAAAAATATTTACACTTAATTGCTTCAAAAAAAAACAAATATTTAGTTTTCTGCTTGTTTCTGGCATTATATCTAAACATAACTATTAGCTATTGTTCATTCATCATTTCTATTTCTATGGTTGATTCACCTAATTTAGGTTCTTGATTAATTTTTAATTCAATAAATAAAGTTATTACTATTCAAAACTGGACTTGTGTTTATTGTAATGACTGCTTTCCAGTATGAAAACAAAATTATATTCTTTCAGAATTATAAATGCATGGGTTTCATTATGAACATATTCAAATTGTAGTAGAATTACTAGCTATGAACTATATGTAGTACATAAGGAGGGACAGCAAATGGGTTAAAAAAGAGGAAAATGGAGCTTTGTTTTAGCATGATATTTATAACCAACATGTAAAAACATTGTGTAAAACCAATCTGTACAAAGTTGTGTAAGGCACCTTATAGTGTCAGGGTAAGAGAATTCACTACCCCATATCAAGCCATGGGTGTTGTAAGAGGCGACGGAAGGAAAAGAAACAGGAGATGGGCAGCAGCATCTTCCTGATAACAGCTCAAAATAATAAAAAATTGCAGTTGTCAACCTGCCTGAAACTGTGGCATCTATGGCAATTATCCCCTCTGTAAGCCAATCTACAGGGGAGACTTATTTTCAGAAATAGACTTTTAATAAACTATATTAAATGAATATGTGAAACATTTAGAAATACTTCAAACTTCACTCCACATATGAAAAACTGTAACATAGTTGAGCCAACATAAACTTTCTACTAAGAAAGACTTATAATTATAATTAATAGGTTTATCAGTAAATCATATTGGGAAATGCGACTTCACAATTTGGTGTTTTGATTTGTCACAGTGTCAAAAACCCATAACATTTTTTTCTAGAGAATTTTTTTAATAAATGCTTTTATTTATTATGATTTTAGTTTCAATTTCACTACCTTTAAAATATTACAATATAGATAATATGTCCATTATTCATATTTACTACCTTCAATATAAACATCAATATTGCTACATACCTTTATTTTTTATATTGCATATATGGTAAGTGTATGCTGTGGCTTATTATATGCCTACATCTGTCCTCAATTAAGAATCAAAATGTAGTTGCATTGTCACTTTTGAAGGCTAAGATAAAATGCCTTATTACCTGAAAAATGCTCTCCTGTTCTCTACAGCCATCACACATAACACAGCAGTGTGATATTTTATAATGATATTCTGTGAGAGTGTAGTCCTTTCCCGGTCAACTCAACCTATTCTTGCAACAAATATAATATAGCTGCAGCATTGCTTTACCAAAAACTAAAAAATATTTTAGTTCTTTTCACTTTGAAAAGATAAAGAATTATAATATTTTTAAATGTTTCTTTCAATTTTATATGAACAATAATGTTTAGTATAACTGAGAAGGGTTAAATATAGAAACTTAATTTAAAAAAATTACTTAAAGCAATAAAATGAGACGAAAATAATACTGGTACCATCTGGGTGGCAAGCCAAAAGTAACAAGCAGTTAGAATACATAAAACAACATTTAAGGAATAAGTGTAGGCTGTAATACCAAAACTGAAAACTTGTTAGAAAGCAAGCCAAGTATTTCCTATAAGACAGCATTATTTTTATTTATTTCTAATTTGATAATTTTATATTGGTAAGAAGAATGTTTGGAGCTCTACTTAAACTAGATGCGGTGGTCAGTTTACGTAGTAGTAAAAAATACTAAAACTATAAATACATAAAATTAAACATTATCGTACCATCTGTTGACTAGCCACTTCAACGAATTTCCATGAACAGGTAGCCTTGATAATCAACAAATATAACAGGTAATCTATTGACTGACAAGCAAAATAACACCGCAATCGAACATTTATCTTATTAACAACTTCACTTTTACTTAAAAACGATACACGGAGCGGTATATAAAAGCTGTATAGTGTATTTTGTCTAGTTTTATTCTCATCGTAGTGCCTTTTCTTAGTTTCGAGGCGACAACGCAATTCGCATCATTGGTAAGGCGTAGGAGTCTTCCTAATAGACAGCGTAGGTTGACCCCTGCGCTTAAATTTAAGGACGAATGGTTTCGCACCGAATTCCCCAAGCCTTCGCAACAGTTAAAACAAGAAATGGTTTTCTATTTCTGTTTCAAATAACCGAATACGAAACACCGCTAAACCATATTTTTATCACACATTGACAATTCACTTTTAAAAACATGTAAACAGAAGCACCAGAAATAAGAAATCAAGTTATAAATTTATCATAGCGACAGAATTTTGCGAATTCTCGTTTAGCTCAAATGCAATTTAAAAGTCTCCATAAATAAAATGACGTAGGTATTTTATTTATTCATCAAAGCTGATGCCGGACCGAACAGCCGTTGGAACTTGGATTGGATTGGACGTTTCGAGTATTATATATTAGTCTATGATTGGACGAGTCGGTCTAGATTAGACTAGTACCCGCGTACGTACTACGTAGGATTGAGCAAAAAATATCGTTACATCGAAATATCGATATTTGTCCATGAAATTATATATCATCGATAATTTTAATCGTGATATGTCGATAGTTATTTTACAGTATCGGATTCCTATTAATTGAGTTATGTTTTTAGCCGTCGACTGATTTATGTAGTCCTCGCTGCGGAACATCACAAGGACCGTTTTGTATTACTTCTTATTATTATTATTTACGATTTTTTAATGTTTAAGAAATACGTAAAATCTATGAATAAACGAAATATAGATAAATATCGATGTTTTTTATCTTGCCCATCCCTACTAGTACGTGCTACGTAGTGAGGTAGGGCGCACTTATTGGACTTTCATTCAACTTGTTCGAATAGAATAGATTTTTGTTAATTCAATATAGATTAATACTAACGGTTGATTGCTCGCTTCTCTGGGCTTAAATTAAAGTTTGTTTTTAGTTAATTATTTATAAATAAATAATTTTGAGTACATATAAATGTATTAAATTGAAACTATAGTCAAATTAAAACTGTATATAATTTAATTCTGTATATAATTAAAAGGTTATGACAAAGCTTCTTTATAAATTATATAAATTACAAGTCTTGCCGTTTAGTGCATTAATAAATAAATCGGAAGAATCACTTACTCTAGAACAACCAACAGGCAACCAATTGACCAGAAGAAAAACAATCAGAAGTTAAGTCTATACCAACTGTTTATAAAATTTGGCCTTGAGACTTATCGATGGTGATAACGAAATAGCGTTTAAGAGAATATTGAGTTCGTTTGAAGTCACAATTGTATTCCGAAGAAAGGATTGGTATTCGGGGTGTAAATACTGTTTCTCCACTTCAACAACCTGTCAATATTCTAGCTTCAATAATATTTCGTTGCAATAATAAAATTTGCAGCCGAGTTTCATTGCATAATTGAGGAAGATTCAGATTTCTAATTAGTATGGAGCGCCCACATTGAGAATTAATTTATGGCTTGACATCCCTGGAGAATTGAATGTATTTAAAAACTCTAAGGAAAATTTATATCATCTTCCTCAACTGCACTATCAATGGACGAATACACTACTTCTTCTCCGTCTAACATTTCTAAATTATTTATTGTTAATGATTAAAGCCTTTTCATTAATTGCTGTTAAAATTACTCTTTTCAGTTTTGTATAACATCCAGCGATCCGCTCCGGCTTCGCACGGGTGTTTTTTGGATATTTTGACAACAGCAACACCTAACAACGTGACATTCAAACACACACAAAATATTCGTCAAAAACGGTTCGACCGATTATAGTTTTTTTACTTTTTTACTTTGTTTTTGATATTTTTCTGTCTGTTTGTTATTTTTTTTTTCAGTTGAAAACAGGATGTACACTCATAACGTATGTAAACTCATAGGTGTAACGCTATTAGCGGAATTCATAAGTTGTTGATGTTAATTACCACTCGACCGACGACGAATTGACTACAGTTATAATTACATACAATTTGAATGTATCGAATTTAAATGTCGAATATTTATATTGGTACTCGCAGTTTGTTCGAATGACCCGATTATTCGCGGTAGCCCATCGCTAGGTTGGACTATCTATATTCTATACTCTTTGGTTGGATAACATTATCGAAACTCGAAACGAAAGAGTTTTGGCGGGAACTAGAACGATGGCGGATTGTTGTTCCTGTATTATGGTTTAAATAATGGTTAGAAGTGGACTTTTATATGTAAAAGTGATGCCATTTTGTGTATTAAATGTCTGCGCATGTGAACTACTAGTGCACACGGTTAAACAAGTACTCTGATGGTGATGTAAATTTCAAGATAAGATGTGTTTCTGCTTAGGCGCCTTGAGTTACTATCGACATTTGGCTGCTGGCTTAAGTTGCCGTCAAAATTTAATCGTCAAAAACTACGCAGTGTGACGCATCAAATTACCGTAAGCAGTATACTATAAAGGATTCATTAATTTGATATTGAAAATCTATCAAAACGAAGTTCCCGAATGAAATGAAGACATGACTTAAAAGACAAGCATCCAAGCCAAAAATCTTAATAAAAATTCGACACGAAAAGTGAGAGCAGACCAACGTGGATAGCTAGATCATGTCACCCTCACCCAGGGGCGTAGCTACCGCCGTATCAGCCGTATCAATGATACGGGGCCCCCGGGCTACAGGGGCCCCCAACGTGTGTAAGCAAAAACTCCAAGGACTTCTAATGGGACAGGAAAGGCTATCACTATTCTCTAAAGAAGTAAAGAATTTAGTAAAACTGAAATCGTCTTCAGCTATGTTCGCCGAACAAAAGGCACGAAAATTAAATTGTTTGGCTAGCTTAGTTCCTAGGAGTATTTATTGTAAGTAATAACTCATAAGCCCGTGTAGTGGCGGGTAAGAATACTCACAACCCCATATCTTCCCGTGGGTGTCGTAAAAGGCGACAGACGGAAACTGAGGCAGAGGATGGGCAGCAGCATCTTTCTGATAACAGCAAAACAACAATAAAAAAACTGCGCTTGCCAACCCGCTCGCCAAGCGTGGCAACTATGGCAATATACCCCCATGAAAGTAACGAAGAGATGGCCCCCAGTCCCCGGCAGCCCCGCTATTCCTGGCTAAGGTGGCGACCATGGTAACAGCGAGGCAGGGGGTGCTAAGAGTCTCCGGTGGAGGTTCTGTTGCCACCTACGACGACTCGACATGGCAACTTATAACGCACGCACCCTGAGGACTGACGAGAAGGTCCTGGAGCTAGAAGAAGAGATAGACAAGTTGCACTGGAATGTCATAGGATTATCCGAAGTCTGAAGAGAGGGGGAGGTCACGGTAATCCTCGAATCCGGCAATTTGTTCTATCACCAGGAGGGCGACCATCTGTCCCAAGGAGGTGTCGGATTTATCGTCCACAAGTCTCTCGTTAACAACGTTGTAAAGATTGGGAGTGTGTCGACGAGGGTTGCGGACCTTATACTCAGAATCACCGAACGGTAATCGCTGAAGGTTATACAGGTTTACGCATCAACCTCGGTACACGCCGATGAGGAGGTGGAAGAAATGTATGAGGATATCTCTAGAACAATGCATTCCTCCAAAACCCACTATACGGTGTTAATGGGAGACTTCAACGCAAAACTAGGCACAAGAGAGAACGGTGAGCTGAAAGTAGGGAAATTCGGAATAGGGCAACGGAACCCAAAGGGCCAGCAGCTGGCGAACTTCATGGAGAAAGAAGGACTCTTTATGATGAACTCTTTCTTCCAGAAGCGGCCCCACAGGAAGTGGACCTGGTCGAGCCACGACGGTTCGACAAAAAATGAGATTAACTTTATTATGACGACCAGACGACAACTATTCAGTGATGTCTCAGTGATCGCGAGGGTGAAAACCGGCAGCGATCACCGAATGGTGAGAGGCACACTGAACCTAAACGTTAAGTTGGAGAAGTCACGTCTAATGAAGTCAACGCTCCGTCCTTCTCGTGCTCTAATCCAAAGTCCAGAAACCTTTCAGCTCGAGCTACGAAACCGTTTTCAGTGCCTAGAAGATTGCAATACAATGGACGATATGAATGACAAGCTCGTGGAAACTGTCCATGCGGTCTGAGCTAAGTTTTGCAAGACCCGCCGCAGAAGAAACAAAAAGTCTCCGATCACACTCTAATCTCAATGGCTTTTAGACGGGGTATATAGCTGCAGTCTTCAGTAGATTTGACAGCGTACAGGCAACTGAACATACAGATCTCCAAATGCATGCGGCGGGACTTGTGCAACTTTAATTCTGCTCGTATTAAAGAAAAGATCGAGCAGAACCAGGGCTCCCAAGTCTTTGCAAGAGATCTGTCTGCCAGAAAGAGCCAACTGTCGAAGCTGAAGACCGAGTATGGCAGCGTCGTTTCCGGGACACCTGAGGTTTTGAGTGAGATTGAGAGGTTCTATTGGCAGCTGTACACATCATCGTTGGAGCCACACGTAAGTGTGAGTAACGATCCAAGAGCGAGTCTTATCCGACACTATTCCGATGATATCTCGGACGTCAGTCTGAGCGAGATTAGAATGGCTCTCCAGCATCTTAAAAACGGCAAGATCCCAGGCTGGATGGAATTACAGTGGAGCTTCTGAAAGCGGGTGGAAAACCGATACTTGATGTCCTTCAGAAGCTCTTTAATTCCGTCCTCCATGGTGGCACTACTCCGGAAAGGTGACAACGCTCTCTTGAAGAACTACAGACCGAGTTCCCTTTTGAGCCGCGTCTACATGCTGTTTTCGAGAGTCATTACTCCCGAACAAGCCGGTTTCCAAAAAGGCTTTAGCACCATATACCACATACATACCCTTCGGCAAATTGTACAGAAGTCCGAGGAGTACAATTTACCACTATTTCTGGCGTATGTGGACTATGAGAAAGCCCAAAGACTTTCAATCAAAATTACGTCGAAATTCGGGCGGTGCTGCAGTCCCTTCAGCGATGCCAAGTTGACTGTCGGTATATCGAAGTGCTGAAGTGCTTGTACAGTAGGGCTACGATGGCTATCCGAGTACAGAACCAGAGTACGAAACCTATCCAATTGCAGAGAGGTGCAAGACAGGGTGACGTTATATCCCCGATACTCTTCACCGCTGCATTGGAAGACGTTTTCAAGCTTCTGGACTGGTAAGGATACGGTGTTAACATCAATGGCGAGTACATCACTCACCTTCGATTTGCCGACGATATAGTCCTTATGGCAGAATCGCTGGAGGACCTAAGCACTATGCTTAATGACCTCAATAGTTTTTCCCAACGGATAGGTCTTAAGATGAACATGGACAAAACAAAGATCATGTTTAATGTCCATGTCACACCTATGTCGGTAGTTGTTGGTAGCTCTAAGCTCGAAGTTGTTGACGTTTATGTTTACCTGGGACAAATAGTCCGACTAAGTAAGTCCAACTTCGACCGAGAGGTCAATCGAGGGATTCGACTCGACTGGGTAGCGTTCGGGAAATAACGGCACATCTTCTAGTCAGGTATACCTCAAAACTTGAAAACGAAATTGTGCAACCAGTGCGTGTTGCCAGTGATGACATACGGAACTGAGACGTGGTCCTTCACTGCTGGCCGGATGAGGAAGCTCAAGGTTGCTCAGCGAGCTATGGAGAGGGCTATGCTCGGAGTTTCTCTGCGTGATAAACTTAGAAATGAGGATATGCGCAGTAGAACCAGAGTCACCGACATGGCCCAACGAATTAGTAAGCTGAAGTGGCCATGGGCCGGACATATAGCTCGAAGAACCGGCAACCGATAGGGAAAAAGGTTCTCGAGTGGCGGCCTCGTACCGGCGGATGAAGTGTAGGGCGTCCCCCCACTATATGGAGTGACGACCTGGTAAGACATGCAGGAAGTCGATGGATGCAGGTGGTTCAGGACCGTGCTTTGTGGCATTCCTTGGGTGAGGCCTATGCTCTTTAATGGACTTATGAAGGGCTGTTATGATGATGATGATGATGATGAACTAGTGGAATTAGTACTTTTGCCGTTGTCGTGATAATTGACGATAATTTATGTGTACATAGAGAACTGAAGACCATTTTTATGTATATGTTTTTTATTCCTTTATTCGTTTTTTCATTCCTTGGACTTATGAAGGGCTGTAACGATGATGATGAATAACTTAAAATCAATATATAATAATTTGAATTCAATGCAAGCGTTTTTGTTCCTTTTATGAAATCTTTACTCTTCATTGGGGCCCCCCAACAAATTTTGATACAGGGCCCCTCGAAGGCACGCTACGCCACTGCCCTCACCTCATTGATTGTGTACCTATGAGGGTAACATGATCTAGTGGATCAAACCCTCTATAATCAATAAAGATTAAAAAAAAAGTAGAACGCCACAAATCGTTGACAGAGAAAACTAGTTTTCTCTGTCAACGCCACAAACTAATAAAAAGTGCTAGGGCAGAGGAGACAGAGACAGGAGAGTTTTGGCGGGAATTTAAGCGCCGATGGATTGCTGCTCCTGTTTTATAGTTTGATTATTTATCGTTTAAAAGATGCGGTTTTGTGTAATAAATGTCAGGGCATGACGGACATGATAACTATTAGTTGGAACGATGAAACAAGTTATCCGATGGTGGATGGATGGTGGTGATGTGTGTCTGTTGGTGACATGCGAGTCTTGAGACTCACATCACCATTAGATACACTTTTCTCATTATATTGGTAAAGATTGTAAACATTGCGTTATGCACCGCTTTGGCAGAACATGCGAACCAGAGACATGGAAATATAATTAACCAGCTGCCAGGTATAAAACAACAGAAGCTATATCTGTCATATATAAATACTAGCTGACCAGGCAGACGTTGTTCTGCCCCTTCTGCACGACCATTTGCTTTCCCAAAATACTTCTGAAATTAGCAATAAAAAAATTGAGGGTCACTTATCGGGATAAAAACTATGCTATCTCTCAAGTTGGACCAAACTGCACACAGTCTACAAAATTTAATTGAAATCGGTTCCATCTGTTGAATAGATACTTACAGCAACACGTGGTAGTTACACTACTAAACTAAATTGTAGTTTATATTAAATGTTTGTATTGTTTTTAACATAGCGCCATCTATTGAATATTTACTCAATCCAGTCAACAGATATCGTCATCTGACAGAATCGTTTGGAGCTAACAGATAATTGTGACTGTCAAATAATAGACAAATAATTTGCAATAAAACAATATTGTATTGCGACTATAAATTGAGATGAATAGAATAGAATAGAATAATTTTTATTCAATATACATTACATATATATGTACATATATATGTAATGTATATTGAATAAAATATACATATATAGTCATTTTTTACTTTACCACTGGTTCGAAAAAATACCCTCTGTCCTGGGAAGAACCAGCAAAAAACCCAGCGGGACATTTTTTTTTAAATAAATTTTACAATATAAATGATTACGAACTATTTACAAAATTTATTTTAGAAACTGCTTGGAAGCGACCACCTCATTCCCAGGGGTTATTATCAACCATGTATTCATTTATACTATAATAACCCTTTTTATACAGTTTCAGCTTAATAAAACATTTAAACTTGGTAATAGAGAGAACCTGTACACTTTCCGGGACCTTATTGTAATAGCGTATACATTGCCCCAAGAATGAATTACTGACTCTGTGGAGTCGAGAAACTGGTATCACTAGCTTGTGTTTGTTCCTAGTGTTTACAGAATGTATATTGTGAACATACATTAAATTTTCGTAAATATACTGAGAGGCCAAAGTTAATATATTAATTTCTTTAAATTTATCTCTAAGAAACTCTCTCTGTTTAAGATTGTAAATAGCTATTATGACACTTCACTGCAAAAAAATTGTTTCTAAATCAGCCACATTTCCCCATAGCAAAATCCCATAAGACATTATGCTATGGAAATAACTAAAATAAACTAATCTAGCTGTCTCGACACTAGTGAGACCTCTAATCTTTTTTACAGCATAGGCTGCAGAACTTAGTCTGCTTGCTAATTTGGATATATGGGGCTGGGCACTGAAGCTTTGCGTCAAGAGTGATGCCAAGAAAAACAGTGGATACAACAGGGCTCAATTCCTCCCCATTTAAAAACACATTGGTATTCAGATTTTTAACATTCGTTGTTGTAAATTTAACACAATTAGTTTTATTTCCGTTCAAATGCAGATTATTAACGTTAAACCAATGCACTAATTTTGATATAGCATTATTCACTTCGTTACATTTAAATGATTGACGTTTAAGTTTAAAAATCAAGGAAGTATCATCAGCAAATAATACTATATCATGACTATCCCCTACAAGGTGAGGTAAGTCATTAATATACACCAGAAACAGGAATGGGCCGAGAATCGAGCCCTGAGGAACACCCATTAGTACAGGTGTACTAATGGGTGTTCCTCAATGTAAGCTATCCTATCTTTTAAGTTGGACCAAACTGCGCATTGAGCAAAAATTTCATTGAAATCAGTTCAGTAGTTTAGGAGTCCATCGCGGACAAACAACGTGAGACGTAATTTTTATATATAAAGATGACGAAAGGAATGACGGTAGAGATGGGTAACTCAGGAGAGATAGATACAAAATATATGAATCAGTACGTTTCCATCAATCACTCTTTATATCCTTCCGCATCCGAATGCATCACTGTATCAGTGTATCTTTACAAATCATTCACTCAAGGCGTCTTTTATCTAACATCTGTGTCGCACATTGCGCACGGTGCTTTCTATTATACCTCGGCCGGCATAGCCGGCCATTCCAGGAAGATTTCGAAAAGTCCATAGTACAGACATTTCTTTCGCACCTCATTATTTAGAATGTTTTGTCGCGCTTTCGCAAAACGGAGAGAGTGAGTTGTTTGACCATTCTAAACTGTCATACGTCGACACAAAAAGGTAAATTGATAACTCTATGACTGGTGCATAGGGCTTAAAGTCTCTCTACTAGTATTTATAATTTGCAACTCTGACATTTGAATAAGTATTAGTATGTGTAAAAAAACGATATGAAGATATGTAAATGATGCTGAAAATAATAATCAAAAAATCACTGTACATAAACACTGATTTGTAAATACGCCAACCTAAGAATCTAATTTTTACTTAATAAATTCAACTACGTATAGGTACCCAATATTTTACACTATAACAGAAATAACTGCACGTAAATAGGTTGTCAGTCCTAAGCTTGGAAAAGTATGAAGGGAAATCGGTAAACTATATAATATATATTTTCTACAAATAAATACATACAATACCTACCCTACCTATGTTATTTTCGTTATTCATTAATTTAATTATTATTTTAAACTAAAAATTTAAGTGAATTTTTCGAAAAAGTGCCTATTAATATTTATCAATCATAACAAACTTACTCGCTGTAAGTTTCACAGTACGCGAGCAACCTGGGTTCGATCCCCGCCGGCACCAATCAAATTGTTAATTGCAATTTTAAGTGCTGATTTATCACGTGATCGGCGGTGAAGGAAACCTGCATGTCTGAGAAATAAGAAAACTTTAATTTTTTAATCATAACAAATAGATACCTAGAAAGAAGCAACAGCCAAATATATCAGAAAAATACACAATGTACGACCAAGCAAAATGCAAACAACTCTATAGGTACTTATCTATCATTCTTACTGATAGGATTTCTTAGAGAAAATCATTGATATAAGAAGAGTATATCAATGGAGAAAATATTGGACATATGAAACGTCATAGCAAAATGATATTTGACAGCTAACATCCCCCCTCGCCTCTCGACAGCCATTCTCAGCATGGAGTATAGAGTAGTCTAGTCTACTCTATACTCCATGCTTCTAAGCTCCATAGAATCGTAGATAGAGTGCGCGCAAGATAACTCTGCGCGCGGCCAAAATTGGAACTAATCGTGTGCCGCCATCTTACTGTTTATGGCAGGTGTCAAAACAGATTGTTAGGTGTCGTGTTTTTATTCGTTTTTGCAGTAAATAATCGTCATCATTATGCCGAAAGTGATTAAAATTGCTGGCAGGGATATTATTTTGAAGGTCAAACGTGCTTGTGAAGAAGAACGAGACAATAACGGGCCTACAGTACCGTTTTAAAAAGCTAGAGCCCACGTTTCATATTTCACAAGTAATTTTTAGGGCTGCCATAACAAATAAAACTCCCTAATTTTCTCGATTTGATCGTTTTTAGTTTTCTCGTGTAATTAATATCATGTATTCATAATGCATTGTTTTTATTATGTTTTAGGCGTTTCTGAACTCACCGTCACCCAAATAATTCAAGAGGGTACATAATGTAGCAGCAGCTTTATCTTCTAAAATTGTGACGCCGGGAAAAACTAGGAACCGGAGGAAAAAAAATTATGATTTAGATTTTCATACGTGGCGCTATAAGGCATTTAAATCAATCGTTTCACATTGTGAAGAATGAGATTCCTGCCATAAATAAACTTTGGTTGGAATTGCAAGCTGATGTTAAATATGGCAGAACAACGTTGAGTAGTAGATTGAAGACTATGGGCTACGAATACAAAAGGTGCCAGTTTAAATGGATAAATTTATAATGGATGACACATCCGAGTCTTCTGATGAAGACTCTAGCATAGATTCTGATGAAGATGTGAGAATGAAAGGCGTTGGCCCACTGCAGGACCATTGTTACAACAAATTTACATATAGATCCTAGCTATTCAATAAAAGATTTACAAGGTTTCCATGGACTTGTAATTTCGTTATTTATAATAAATATTTTTAAAATACCTTTTTTGAAAAATTCATTATAGACAAAATATCAGTGTTCATTAATCATAATAATAGTCATTTCTAACACGCATATAATATCATCACCTATAAATATGTAAAAAAAATGGAAAGTTAAATTTGACCAACTTTTAGGTTCTCGATGGAGCCGAAATTTTGCATATACGTTAAGTTTAGATGAAAATAAGTGATCTCATTCTAAATCCAATATGGCGGACTTCAAAGATGGGGGACTAGTTTTTTTTTTGCGCATTTCAATGATATGGATATCAAATAAAAGTCTTTGTTGAGAAGAATACCAAAAATAAAAGTGAAGCGTGTTTTTTGTTTTTTTTTTTTCTCAAACTCGCTCGCATAAATTAAACGTTTTCAAATGTTTTAAGGAATAATTTATATTAACTTAAATCCCACCATAGAAACTTGTGATGTGCACTGTCAAACTTACGGAAGTTACAATCAAGAAATATATTTCTTAATTGTAACTTCCGTAATATATAATATTAAACAATAAATATAGGGTTTAATATTTATTAGGTCTTTGTAAGTTTAAGCTGAACATTACAGTTTTTTTTTAACTGAGTTTTGGTAATCAATTCGGTTATTTATGTAATTTGATATAATTATATAATTCTAGTTATAAGATTAAATGAAGGAAAAAAATATTAGTTGAGTTGGTAACATTAAGTACGCCATCAGTCGCGCGCAGAGTTATCTTGGTAACTTGGTAACTTATAGTGGTAAGATACAAATTCTATGCATAGAATACGCATAGAATCTAATAGTTAGTCTGTGGCTCCATTGCAAGCAATGAGGGCTACTAATAATCTTCCGCTCACCAGATGTCGCTAGTTGTGACTGAGGTAAAGTTTTTTTGTTACACATTGTCACTTAATTGAGAAATTAGTTTTAAATAATAGTTTATCATTATCTAGAGTATTATATTAATACACAACACAATGCGTCAGTGGTTTGATTTTAAATTTTTTGCACTTTATAACTCTTTTTTTTTAAATCGGCTTTTAGTTATACTTATAGTTTGATTTATTTATTTCTTATGTAATTAATATAAAATATAACTAATAATACAGAAAGAAACTTTAAAGATTACATTTTCCTAAGAAATTATCGTCCCCGCTATGAAATCTGTCAAATATTTTACCTCACTGTAAAGTGGCGCCGCCCTGGTGGCAGAAAAAGTCGTGGATGCCCTCATTGCAAGCCGTCGCAGCTCGCAGCCATATTGTTTGATATTTGTTCATTGAGTTATTATGTACTACGTATAGTGCCACCAACTTATCTGTGAACTGACAGCTTGGCGCTTCTGCGCTGAAATGTTGCCAGTTCGGGAATATTCCCATCTAAGGGTCTTATATTCTTACATAGAGTCCACATACTAGGGTAATAAATTAGTCACGGAATAAAAAGACTAGAACAAAGATTTAACAGATATATGTCCAAAAACAAGAAGAAACAAAAATATCATAATTGAACAATTTAAACTTTAATTAAATAATATGCCTTTTTTACCGGGCGTTGTAATTTGCGTTTCTGTGGTTTATGCGATTTCCGGTTCTTTAACTATTTTGGAAATGAATCCTTGACTAACATCTGAAAAAGAAATGAATTGCATTAACCAATCCATTTATCTGAAATACGAAAGGAAGGAACAAAACATAGCAATACGGTCAGTATTGCTATGTTTTGTTCCTTCTTGTAGCAGCTGATTTTCTTTTATAGACCTGATTGAAAGACATTATCGGTGCTTGCCCTCGAGCTTCTTGCTCACAAAATTTTAATACTTTTAAAATAATGTTTTGGACATCACTTTTAATAGTTTTCGGAATTATTAATTTTTCTATAAACTCTCAAAACAATGACGTATCGAGTGACATTTGATTAAATGGCGGCTGTAGTTCACAATTTTGCCGTAGCTGTCAGTTCACAGATAAGTTGGTAGGACTATACTAGAGGCGACACTGCACTATGTTACGCTCACAGAGTACATTATATAGTTACGCTGTTCCATTCTACTGCAGCAATGTCACCGCACTTTAATCAGTCGCTCGCTAGGCGTTTGTAGAGTTGTCACGTGTTGTATTGATTTAAAAAAAATATCTCTTGATAAAATATGCTGCGGTGTGTTCTTAGATATTGCACAAAAAATTCACGAAATGTTAGTAAAAACCAAGAATCACTTTTCATGGGTAAGTAAGATGCTTAAATAATAAAAAAAACATTATAGATTAATAATTACAAAGTTATTTCTTTGGCGCCAACTTGTGTCATGGAATATAGATTATGAAATTAATTTGTTCAGATACGACATTTCTGTGAGCAAGTGTAGGACGATCATATTATGCACAATTTTTTTGTTGTAGAAATAAATATACCTAAGTATTTATAATTAGGCTAAATTTCTTACGTTTATATTTGCTGATTATTCTTTTATTTTATTTTTAGGTTTCCACGTCCAAGCCACGAAAACCGAGAAAAGTGGATTAAATTCGTCCAAAATAATCGTAGAGATGTGGTTACCAACAAATCATACATACATTTGTTCCTTGCATTTTAAAGAAGAGGATAAATATAGTACGAAGAATTTAAAAATTAACAAAACATGTATTGTTTAAAGGCACTTAATTAAATACCTAATATATATTTTTACAATAACATTTATACATCTTATTAATTGAAATTAGTTTTCAGCAAAAACAACAAATAAGTGTATATACATATAATTCATGTGTAAACAGAAATGGTAGAAGTTTTTAAAGTTTTACTATGTTTTCTCACAGTAATTCATAATGCATAATATAAATAGCATCAGCTCTGTGTCCATGCCTCACGCAAACTTAGGTTAGGGCTTTTGGGGACCCAGTTCTAGATTTAAATAAATATATTTCATTAGCTTCGATTCCTTCCAATTTATATAGTTACCTTAGAAAATATTTATATAAAATTGTTATTAAAATGCTATTGTGATAATATATAATATTATCATATTAATTTACTTCATATCATGCAAAATAATTGACAAATTATTGAAAATTGAACTCGTTTTAATAAATTAATTAACAATATACAGGGTATTTTTGGAACGCTCCCGAAAACTAAGACAGGCGACAGCACCAAGTATACCTTTGATCATGGGTCACAAATAAATTTGATCCTGATGAAAAAAAAATCATATTTTTACAACGTTTTACAACGTTAAAGCTAATACTTTATTCAAGCGCCATCATGTGAGTACAGCTAAATGAAACGATAATTTCATAAAAAAAAATCATGAAAATACTGAAACATAAAACCAGCAGTGAAAACTGAATTGATATCACCTGACTAATGGAGGTTAATGTACGCGCGAACGGTGAAAAAAGAATGCTGGCCTTGAACTTGGGCACTGAGCTATTTATCACATATTGGTACGAAGTGGGCGCGACGGGGGAACAATCCGCCAGTATTACTGTGCCTGCATGCTATTGGTTCCCGCGCTTTGTTCGCTCCAAAAATACAGTCGCATACACAGCTTACTTTGCGACTCGCGACGATGTTTTAAAAAGGAAGGAAAGAAAAATTATTTATATCTATTGTTTTATGACTAAACTAGTGAACCAAAAGGTAAATATGATAGGAGAAGGTGAATGGGGAAAATTGTGCAGTAAATTTAAAAGTGTTGAGGAAGAATACCGAAAAAATTACCATGTGATCGACCTGATGACGGAAGCTCAAGCGAAGATGAAAGTGATGATGAAGTAGCATCCAGTAACACCAACACACCTTCAAAATCTGGCTTCCATGTGACCCAAGACGACATAATGGACGGCGTGCCACCCTTACCTTAAGTTTTCTTGTTACAAACTACTTTATATTTTACGATAGAAATAACAAATAATGCTCAAGTAAACATTATCCATTTTTAATTCCAAGTAAGGCACCTATTATGATTCTACAATAAAACAATTAATTACTTACTATAATATTATAAAACAATATCCCAATACCATGTAGTATTTTAGAACGCGACTGTAACCTCCCTCCACTCGACCTCGGTGCGAAACAATGTAACCCGCCCGGCTCGTGTCGCATCACGCTGTGACGCAGTAGGTTTCAGTTTTATCGATTTGTTTATTAAATTGTAATTACGTGTTGGTATTATTCTTGTTCGTTTTTTGTTTTAATAATGCTTAACGCGTACGTTTATAGTGATTGTGAATACGACAACATGTTATGTATCCGAACCTAGGTACACGAAATATCGCTAAATAAATTGTTAAGACGTCGGGAGGGAACAAGTGCGTCATACTGTGCAGTGCACAAAGTGTTGAAGCGTAACCGAATGCGCCCATACAAATTGCACAAAGTGCAAGCTTTAGTTCCCGGCGATCACGACCGCCGACGAGTTTTCTGCCGTTGGTTATTATACCAGCAACGTGTGGCTGGTTCCATTGAGCACATTATCTGGACGGATGAGTCGACATTTACCAGAAACGGCCTGTGGAACCGAAGAAATACACACGTGTATTCAGAGTTTAACCCGCACGCTGTTCGACAAACCGGGCACCAAACCCGATGGTCGTTTAACGTATGGGCAGGTTTATTTAAGGATCGCATACTGGGACCAGTGTTTCTGCCACAGCGACTGAACGGACAGCGATACCTAAACTTTATAAATGAACAGTTGACAGACATTTTAGACGACCTATCGTTAGCTGAATATCGCCGCACATGGTTCCAGTATAATGGTGAGCGCCTCAATGAGCTATTTGATGATCGCTGGATTTGGCGGACTAGGACAACACGCTTGGCCACCTCGCGCACCAGATCTGACCCCGTTAGACTTCTTTCTGTGGGGTATGTGAAAGAAAGGGTTTTTAATCGTGAGTGTGATAGTGCTGACGAAACTACAAAAGGATCGTGGATGTTTTCGACAAACTACGTACGGACTGTGTCGAAGATCACACGATGATGCCCCGCCTCCATGAGGAGACGCAACACCGAGCCCAAATCTGCCTTGAAATGAATGGAGCACAATTTGAGTCGCATCTCATAAGACCACGGAGGATTTAGAGCGGTAAGCTGTTTCATAACTAATTCTTTTAAATAACTTAGTACTGAACTAATCTGAATACATACATAACTGAATACATGAGAATAATAAACATACCTACACGATGAATAAAAACGCATGACTCTAACCTTGGTTAAATTTCATTTATGTATTTTTTCATTAGCGGGAAATCGAACCAGTTATTTGGGTTATTTAACCTGTAAATTCGGATTAAAATGGCTACGTGGAGACAAGTACAGTGGCAAAATAGTAGGTTAAGTAGATAAGTTAGGTATTTAGACAAGTGTTGTAAATTATTAGGTATTGTGGTATGGCCCGCTAGTTGCGGGCCGCGCGAATTTGCGTTCGCGCGTACATTGACCTTTAATCAGCTGATATGAATTCAGTTATCCCACTGCTGGTTTTAGGTTTCAGTATTTTCATGTTTTTTTTTATTAAATTATCGTTTCATTTAGCTGTACTAACATGATGGCGCGTGAATAAATCTAATAAAACGTTGTAAAAAGATGATTTTTTTTCATCAGGATCGAATTTATTTGTGACCAATGATCAAAGGTATACTTGGTGCTGTCGCCTGTCTTAGTTTTCGGGAGCGTTCCAAAAATACCCTGTATTATGTACTCTTAATGAACAATAATTAAATACCTACTTATCATTCTACCTACGCATAATCTATTATGATTAAAAACCGCGCATGCGCGGTAAGACTGATGCGCAACGACATAGAGTAGCGCACATGTTTTGTTTGAAATAGCTGTTCTAGTACGTAAGTACATTATATTTCAATGTATTTGTTTACATTTTATTTTGTTACACTGATTTATTCCAATTCATTCATTGTGACACTGAGTGATATTACTGATTTAAATTACTGCAAGAGGAAACTAGAGCAGTTCAATTAAGGGAAAATAAAAACAGGTACAATTAATCAAAACTTTACCGCCAGGTTTACTTTTAATAGAATTGCCTTGCTATTAATATGTTTTATATTTTTAGATGACCTGATACAAAGATGTTTTATAGGTCCAGATACCGTGTTGCTAACACACCGCAACATTCATAGTGAAGACAGTCTTTGATTCATGTTTGCGTGAGTACCACGTGACGCGCATATCTTACGCACCATGGCTGCATTAATGTGCGTGACTTCGGTAATAACAGTGCGAATCGATTACCCAAAAAATGTGGGAGATTTTATATTTCATTCATATTGACGTACCTATTGATTCTAAGAGTATAAAATGTGTGTGCGTGGCGTGTGCATTTGTGTGCATGTGTGTATGGGGATATGGTTGCTAATGTGTGTTTTATGTAGGTACGAACATCGCACTAAAATATTGAAGATATGTAATAAAACCTATAATTAATGTAACAGTTAAAATCATAGATTTAGTATATACTTAGATTGGCAATGTAAAAGAGAAAAGGCATAGCATATGCTTATGTTAGAACGAGATAGAACAGCTAGACCATACACGTACACGCTATCAGCCTACATCAGCCTGACGTCAATGGTTATCGAAACAAATTCCGCCTATTTTCGCGATATTTTTCATTTTGAAGTATTAATAAGTACTTAAAAGGTGTAATTAAATATAGTGACGTGTGCCATACCTGAATGCAGTTCATCGAGAAAAGAAAATCCACAAAATTACACATTTTACATGTAAGTACAATTAAAATATTTAGCACTCTAAATTCAATATTTCAGAACTAGTACAAATGTTTTATACATAAATGGATAGGGAAAAATATCGCATTTTATTACGATAATGTCCTAATTACGTGAGAATTATATTAAAAATAATAACAAATACGTGAATTCCCGCTATTTCTCATCAAATTTTTGTAGGGATTGACACTATCAATATCATCTTATCGATAATATGTTTATAACAGGCAAAGGCATATCCTAAGATGCAGCCTCTTGTGACTTCGTTTTTTTTAAATTTTATATTTTTACGTTTTAGTTTTTCGTAATAGTAAATACATACGCATTATAGTACATACTTTAATGAGAGGATTTCAACTGTTATAATATTTCAGATTTCCAAAAAATATTCAGGTTAAACAAAAATGGTGAAAATTATAAATAGAGAAGAATGGGTTCCAAAAAAAAAATTCAACAACATGTAGCAAGCACTGAACAAAATATTTTTCTCATAGAAGTGCACAAAGAGTAAAGCTGCGTTTTGGAGCAATACCCACATTATTTGTGCCCGTGGGTATTTTCCTAATTATATATTTTGCTGTACATATGTTCATTTCGTTTGCGTATGTTCAAATGTGTATAACTAGTTGTTGTTATCCGCGTGGTGTATATTTTTTTATAAAACGAAAGTAACAAATGAACTTACAGTATCACTTGATAATAAACGGCTACTGCAATATTTGGTCACCTATAGTCATCTTCAAACAAAGAAAGTTACATTTTTTTTACGTGTTAGAGCCATGTTGCAGCTATATCAATAGTATAGTTGTAGCATGAATGGGTCGGCACGACCGGGGAAGGACCACGCTTTCACAGAATACCAGCGTAAAATAGTAGTTTAATGCTGCTGTGTTTCGTATGGTGAGTGTAGAAAACCGGAGACCCTTTTTACTGAAAAAGAAGCATTCTTTTTTATTCCTAACAGCGTATCTGCATTTTAATTCGCAAACGAAGATAGATGCAGACGTCTATGGGCCACAGCAACCACTTACCATCAGGTGGACTGTGTGCTCGTTTGTCACCCTAATTCTATAAAAAAAATGTGTTTTCACCCCAGAGGACTAAAATAAAATGTCTTACAACTTATAATTATAGAAGCTCTCTATACTCAAATGGCTAGAACGCGGCAGTGTAAGCACTGCTGTTTAGCGGTAGTGTAAGCACTGCCGTTTAGCGTCAGAAATAGGTAAAAGGGTTGTATTTTATTAATTTTCAATCATAGGTAAGTACATAATGTGTACACTAATTATATTTGTTTGTAGGTTATATTGAAGCCGGTACGCAAAGCATCGTCATGTGTCTACAGAGATATATTGCCAGTACCCAGTAGTTCACTTGCAAACGTTTCTGTTATAGACGATTACACGAAAAAGAAAAAAAAATGGAGAAAACTATTGATATTTTTCGGAGAAGATTAACAGAAACAAGAAAAACTGAAAAATGTAAGAGCACAAAAAACGGGCTAGTAAAAAAGTGGAAATGTTGCATTAAGTGATAAAAAACCTAGAAAGGCTTCCCTAACTTCAAAATAACATTAGTGCTGCAATACCATCTAGTTCAAACGATTTGTTGCAGCATCTCATCGAAAGGGTGATTAAGAAAAAGTTTATGAGATAGGTATTCGTTCTGAACTAAACTGATGTTTTCCGAAAACATGTGAAAGGAAAATTGTAAACGAAAATATGTTTCGAAAATTAGTAAACGAATGCCTTGTCTTGTAAAATTTTTTTAACATACTTGACATATTATGTACATATTATGTACGATTCGTCAGCACTATCAAACCATAAACACTTAATTATTAAATTAATAATCGAATTTTATTTGATTATTGGATTGAAGTATGAAGTAAAATTGCAAGATACCTCTTAAGGAGAGCTTATGACATTTTTATAATACATTCGTTATTTTTGGTGGAAAATAAAAATCACAAACTTTTTGTTTGTAGTTTTATTTTTATGCCCTCAAACATAATAATATTAATTTTATGACAAAGACACAGTGTTCTGTATCGATAATTGAAGTTGATACATGGCGCAGCACTATTGTTGTCGCACACATGCACATTTCACTTACGAGGGTACATTTCGTTTTTGGTCTCACCCTAATCACGCCATTGCCAATCTAATGTATACTATATCTATGGTTAAAATAAATAAAAAAGCACAGTAGATATTTATGTATGTAACATATATTTATAATCTATTATTACTAAATATATAAAAAGTACTACACTTTTGTACTGTAGAACACAAAATATTGCCGCTTTTTACGAAGACATTAAATTATTTTTCAATCCTAAGTAAATGACGAAAAAAAGCAAGTTTGGTTAAGCGTAAACTTCCGCCAAGAGATAGCAAAATGTTTGATTTTTTTAAATTGCTCCGTTCCGTTGCACACACACATCACACTTTCACATTTATAATATTATATTAGTATGGATTGTCAAGAATGATAGATAAACTTTTAAAACCGGTTTACAATCGGCTTTTGGAGGGTGAAACTATACACTCGCGCTCTCTTTTTTGCTCTAGTAAATAACGTTTCTGAGTGACCAAAAAGGATAGAAGCACAGGAAAGTGCAATTTCATGCTGCCAGATGTAGTTCAACCCTAACCCTTAAAACGGTTTAACTCTATAGGTTGGGTAAAATCTGTAAAATTAGAAAATGAAAAAATGGTAAAAACATTTCATAGACTAGGTAACACTCGAATATTATTGCGCAGTATTATTACTTGTATTGACATTTAGCTTTCGTATTCTTTTACAAAGAAATACACCATAAAATTGTATAGTTTCTTATGAAAAGTGATGTTCTTATCCTTATCTTTTTTCCAAGAGTAAGTTGTAAATGATTTCACAGCACAAACAGTCATTTTGCGAAATTAAAAACACCGGTGCGTGACGTATGTTCACAGCGAACGTCGCTGGCGTAATGGCGATGGGATGGCGGAACGATCGAACGAATACGCCAATATTGCAGTGTTGCCAACCGTACGATTTAAATCGTATTCATACGATCTTTTTGGCCCTAGTACGATGTACGATCATGTATTCGAAATCGTACGCAAAATATACAATCTTTTCAAATCTTACAATCTTTATAACAAAATAAAAATGATAATTGATTAAGTTCATTTTATCGATATAAAAATCAATAATTTCAAAATAAAACGAGCTTTAAACTTCTTCTTTGTATTTTTTTATGAACGCATCCAATTCAATAATTTTTTAAACTCTGTTCCTCGCGCAGTTTAACCGTCTTTCTTCGAGTTTGTTTTACGTCATTCTATTTGTTCTAATCCAAATAATATTACACCACACAGATAATCATATATTACATATTTTGTAATATACGGTAGAGTGAACTCAGTCCGAGCCCATTTTTTTTAAATAAAAAAGTCGTAGTAACGTTTAGTGTCAGATTCTTAAATGTTATATGGTTATACTCTAAATTTAAAATTTTGCTTTGACGTTATAATAATATTATTTTTGTATTTTTTACCATTGTTTTATTGAAATATTGACGCGTACTATCTTTTTTTTTTGAGTTCTTAGCAAAATATGATCTTTTCCAGTTTATGGTACGATCTCCTAAAAAATAAAGTTGGCAACCCTGCAATATTGGCGCCTTTGAAATGGAAGCGTTTTAGGCGCGCGTACACGGTATCTGGACCTATAAAACATCTTTGACCCGATACATATAAATGGTTTTTATATGCTTGTCATATTTGATCCACCACATTTAATCAAAGGGGTTGGATTTAGAATCTTTTGGCACGAATTTGGCGGAATAATGTGTTTTATTTGGTAGAGATTTGGTCCCCGATTATAATAAAGTTTCAATAAAGTCACTCACATTAAAAGGTAATGCACCGTTATAGAAAAAATGAATAAAAATTATTATAACCTGAAATACGTAAAACATGGAAAAATTACTGTGAAACATAGATAAATATATATGTAGCAAGCTACTGTGAAAGCAACGGCAAGGATGTAAGACTAGTGTCACATTATTCTGCTGTCTATACTCTCTGTCAAGAGATATTGCGCTAAAGACAACTATAATAATAAAGAAAATTTTACCGACTTGATATATGAATATTTATGGAGAAGAGAAATTATAAGGAATATAAGAGATTCTTTTGAGGAATTAATAAAAAAAATTATGTTTACAGACAATAAAGAAATGATTATAATATACTGTTTTTTCTGAATTGTTTAAAACTGCCCAGAAATAATTTCAGTTGTAATAGGTTAGAAGGTTGTGGCGGGAGCGCAGGCCACCTGACTTTATAGATAAGATATCTGATCTGATCTAATCTGTACTAAAATTAAACCAGCACGCGCCCGGCTCCACGTAGTCTTGTCTGCCCTACTCCTAGAGTGTTTTTGTAAAGCCGTAGGCGCGGAGGGAGAGGCACTTCCCACAGCGCCGAAGCCGTTGTAGAAGTAACTTTGGGTCAATATTCCTGTGTAAAAAAGTGAGCTTATGATTTTAGAAAAAAAAACTTTCCGTAACGAGAGAAAGGTAGAGGGGCTTTCCCTGATAAAGCACACTCCTGCTACCCTCTTCCCCCTTCCTGCCGGAGTCGATAAATGTTACTTTCAGGTTAGGTCTATGGGATTTTCTTTTTGATTTTTCTCAAGAACGGTATATACCTTTTAATGGGTTTAATGAGTGATGTCGGGAGTAAGGGGACGCTCCCCCCATTCCCCTCCCCTCAACCCCTTGCCCACTTCTCCTGCTAAACGATTCTAAATTTCAACCAATCAAAGAAATGCGAAACAATTTTTTAACAAAAAATATACAATTCCAAGAAAAGATTTCTACATGAACAAATAAGACAGATTATGTACATGCAGAAACACGACGGTTCAGACACGGCAAACTTAACAACGAACATGATATTCCTGAAGAAAAAAATAAGATATAAAATAATTGTAATATTATTTCAATTACATGTAATTTAATTTTTGTACATGTAATACACTTTCAAATTATATTCTTATGGATTATTTGTAGGTTAAGAATTATGTTCGTGTGAGTTAACAACGTTGTAAAGATCGGGAGTGTGTCGACGAGGGTTGCGTACCTTATACTCAGAATCACCAAACGGTATTCGCTGAAGGTCATACAGGTTTACGCACCAACCTCGGCACACCCCGAAGAGGAGGTGGAGGAAATGTATGAGGATATCTCTAGAGCCATGCATTCCTCCAAAACCCAATATACGGTTTTAATGGGAGACTTCAATACAAAACTAGGCACAAGAGAGAACGGTGAGCTGAAAGTAGGAAAATTTGTAATAGGGCAACGGAACCCAAGGGGCCAGCAGCTGGCCGACTTCATGGAGAAAGAAAGACTCTTCATGATGAACTCTTTCTTCCAGAAGCGGCCCCACAGGAAGTGGACCTGGTCGAGCCCCGACGTATCGACAAAAAATGAGATTGACTTCATTACGACGACCAGACGACAAATGTTCAGTGATGTCTACGTGATCGCGAGGGTAAAAACTGGTTGCGATCTCCGAATGGTTAGAGGCACACTGAACCTAAACGTTAAGTTGGAGAGGTCTCGTCTAATGAATTCAACGCTCCGTCCCCCTCGTGCTCTAATCCAGAGTCCCGAAACCTTTCAGCTCGAGTTACAAAACCGTTTTGAGTGCCTAGAAGACTGCAGTGAAGTGGACGATATGAATGACAAGCTCGTGGAAACTGTCCATGCGGTCGGAGCTAAGTTCTGCAAGACCCGCCGCAGAAGAACACAAAAACTCTCCGATCACATTCTTAATCTCATGGATGTTAGACGGGAGATGAACCTACATTCTTCAACAGATTTGACAGCATACAGGCAACTGAACAGACAGATCTCCAAATGCATGCGGCGGGACTTACGCAACTTCAATACAGCTTGTATTGAAGAAGCGATCGAGCGGAACCAAGGATCCAAAATCTTTGCCAGAGATCTGTCTGCCAGAAAGAGCCAACTGTCAAAGCTGAAGACCGAGTGTGGCAGCATCGTTTCCGGGGCACCTGAGATTTTGAGTGAGATTGAGAGGTTCTATGGACAGCTGTATACGTCATCGTTGGAGCCACACGCAAGTGTGAGTAACGATCCAAGAGCGAGTCTTATTCGACACTATTCCGAAGATATCCCGGACGTCAGCCTGAGCGAGATTAGAATGGCTCTCCAACATCTTAAAAACGGCAAGGCCCCAGGCGAGGATGGAATTACAGCGGAGCTTCTGAAAGCGGGTGGAAAACCGGTACTTGAAGTCCTTCAGAGGCTCTTTAATTCCGTCCTCCATGGTGGCATTACACCATGGAGAACGTGGAGCAAAAGTGCGGTGGTCTTGTTCTTCAAGAAAGGTGACAATGCTCTCTTGAAGAACTACAGACCGATTCCCCTTCTGAGCCGCGTCTACGTGCTGTTTTTGAGAGTCATTACGAATCGTCTCGCGCTTAGATTTGACGACTTCCAGCCTCCCGAACAAGCCGGTTTCCGAAAGGGCTTTAGCACCATAGACCACATACATACCCTTCGGCAAGTTGTACAGAAGTTCGAGGAGTACAATTTGCCACTATGCCTGGCATATGTGGACTATGAGAAAGCGTTTGATTCCGTCAAAATTTGGGCGGTGCTGCAGTCCCTTCAGCGGTGCCAAGTTGACTGTCGGTATATCGAAGTGCTGAAGTGCCTGCACAGTAGAGCTACGATGGCTATCCGAGTACAGAACCAGAGTACGAAACCTATTCAATTGCAGAGAGTTGTAAAACAGGGTGACGTTATATCCCCGAAACTCTTCACCGCTGCATTGGAAGACGTTTTCAAGCTTCTGGACTGGAAAGGATACGGTATTAATATCAATGGTGAGTACATCACTCACCTTCGATTTGCCGACGATCTAGTCCTTATGGCAGAAACGCTGGAGGACCTAAGCACTATGCTCAATGACCTCAATAGTGTCTCCCAACGGATAGGTCTTAGGATGAACATGGACAAAACAAAGATCATGCTTAATGTCCATGTCACACCTATGCCGGTAGTTGTTGGGAGCACTAAGCTCGAAGTTGTTGACGAGTAAGTTTACCTGGGACAAATAGTCCGACTAGGTACGTGAAACTTCGACTGAGAGGTCAATCGACGTATACTACTCGGCTGGGCAGCGTTCGGGAAGCTACGACACATCTTCTCGTCAGACATACCTCAAAACCTTAAAACGAAATTGTACAACCAGTGCGTGTTGCCAGTGATGACTTACGGATCTGAGACGTGGTCCTTCACTGCTGGCCGTATGAGGAAGCTCAAGGTTGCTCAGCGAGCTATGCAGAATGCTATGCTCGGAGTTTCTCTGCGTGATAAACTTGGGAATGAGGATATCCGCAGTAGAACCAGAGTAACCGACATAGTTCATCGGATTAGTAAGCTGAAGTGGCAGTGGGCCGGCCATATAGCTCGAAGAACCGACAACCGATGGGGAAGAAAGGTTCTTGAGTAGCAGCCTCGTACCGGTAGGCGAAGTGTGTGTGAAAACACGAGATGGAGTGACGACATGGTAAGACATGCAGGAATTCGATGGATGCAGGTGGCTCAGGACCGTGCTTTGTGGTATTCCTTGGGGGAGGCCTATGATCAGCAGTGGACTTATGAAAGGCTGTAATGATGATGACGAGTTATACCTCTGTATTTTCTGCCGACTTCCAAAAAGGAGACGGTACTCAATTCGACTGTGTTTTTTATGTGTGTTACCTCATAACTTTTTACTGAGTGAACCGATTTCGATGATTCTTGTTTATTTAAAAGCTGGTACTTCTCGTGTGGTTCTATATGAATTTTATTAAGGTCAGGCCAATAGTTTTTGAGTTATACTTAATAACTTATATTGAAGTCGGCTGTACAAAATTTTTAATTTTAAATTATGTAAGTTATTATATTAATTACTAGATGTTCCTCGCGACTTCGTCCGCGTGCAATTTAGTTGCGCGGAACCCTAATTATTTTTCAAAAATATAAGTAGCCTAACCTACTCCTTATAACATGAGCTATCTACCAGTGAAAGTCCCGTCAAAATCGGTCCAGCCGTTTCGGAGATTAGCCGGAACAAACATACAGACAGACAGACAAAAATTTTAAAATTGTGTTTCTGTTATAAGTACAGTCATATGCATTTACTAAAAAGCTCTTATTTTGACATTACAAACAGACACTTCAATTTTATTTATTTGTATAGATTTTATTAAATATAATATACATAGCACCATAAAACTAGTGTTTTACATGGCTAGTGGTGAGAACCAGAGACCCTTGCCCGGTAAAAAGGCATTCTTTTGTCTTCAAGGGTGATATTGCATTTGAATTGTGATACTTAATTCAGGATTAATGTAGGTGTCTGTAGGCCACAGCACTCACTTAGTATCAAGTGAAATGTGTGCTTGCCAAATGTGTTCGTATCAAAGAGTTCCAGTAGCACACACTGAAGTACACTTTTAAGTCACTCTTTCAAGTTCGGAGGTAAGGTCTCATCATAACTAATAAAACGAGGCCAAACAACTCAGTCATCAAAATACACTTTCAAGTCACTTTATCAAGTCCAGGTGTAAGGTCTCATCATAAATCACAAAATGAGCCCAAATTCGGCACATCTAGTTCTCCTCGTCGAGGTGTTCCAGTGGCAGTCTTCAAAGTACACTCTCAAGCGCGGGGGTAAGGTCTCATTATAACTAACAAAACGAACCCTACCTCGGCACATCTTGTTCTCTTCGTCGAGGAGTTACTGTAGCAGTCATCAAAGTACACTTTTAAGTCACTTTATCAAGTCCGGAGGTAAGGTCTCAACATAACTAACAAAACGAGCCCAAACTTGACTCATCTAGCTCTCCTCGTCAAAGAGTTCCAGTAGCAGTCACCGAAGTACACTTTCAAGTCACTCTATCAAGTCCGGAGGTAAGGTCTCATCATAACTAATAAAACGAGGCCAAGCTCGGCACATCTAGTTCTCCTCGTCGAGGAGTTCCAGACGCAGTCATCAAAGTACACTTTCAAGTCACTGTATCAAGTCCAGATGTAAGGTCTCATCATAAATCACAAATCGAGCCCAAGCTCGGCACATCTAGTTCTCCTCGTCGAGGAGTTCCAGTGGCAGTCTTCAAAGTACACTTTCAAGTCCCTCTATCAAGGCCGGGTGTAAGGTCTCATCATAACTAAAAAAACGAGCCCTAACTCGGTACATCTAGTTCTCCTCGTCGAGGAGTTCCAGTAGCAATTACCGAAGTACACTTTCAAGTCACTCTATCAAGTCCGGAGGTAAGGTCTCATCATAACTAATAACACGAGCTCAAACTCGGCACATCTAGTTCTCCTCATCGAGGAGTCCAAGTAGCAGTCATCAAAGTACATTTCCAAGTCACTATCAAGTCCGGAGATAAGGTCTCATCATAATTAACAAAACGAGGCTGAACTTGGCACATCTAGTTCTCCTCGTCGAGGAGATCCAGTTGCAGTATTCAAAGTAGACTTTCAAGTCACTATCAAGTCCGGGGGTAAGGTCTCATCATAACTATCAAAACGAGGCTTAACTCGGCACATCTAGTTCTCCTCGTCGAGGAGTTCCAGTAACAGATACCGAAGTACTCTTCCAGATCTATAAAGGCCAAGACGTATTGTTTGGACGTTTGGAAAATCCAAAAGTACATGATACATTATTCTCATATGAGAGTAAAAAAAATGTAATTTGTAGTTTTATTCGTCAAAGAATTCCAGTAGGTGTGATCAAAGTACACTTTCAAATCACTCTATCAAGTCCGGAGATAAGGTTTTATCATAACTAACAAAACGAGCCCAAACTCGGCACATCTAGGTCTCCTCGTCGAGGAGTTCCAGTAGCAGTCATCAAAGTACACTTTCAAGTCCGTCTATTAAGTACGAAGGTAAAGTCTCATCATAACTAACAAAACGAGCCCAAACTCGGCACATCTAGTTCTCCTCCTCGAGGAGTTCCATTAGCAAATACCGAAGTACACTTTCAGGTACTATAAAGGCCGTATAAGTACATATATTTATATATAAATCCTGCGTGCTTTTAGCGAAACAAAATATTGTAATAAAAATCTGTGATTATAAAAATAATAATAATATCTTACCTTGGTCTAGTATGTATCAAATTTGGTTTTTGGGATATTTCGTATTTCTACGGCGATTTTTTTCGATGCAAACAAGTGATACGGTATCCACTCACGACGGCGGTCGAGGCCGGAATGACCAGTTATATAATATGTATGTTTTGTGGGAATGACGGAGTGAGACACTGTCTGTTTAGTAAAATATCTTAGTACAAGGCTGCTTAAAACACTAAAATTGCGCCATTTCTAAGCCGAAAAAAATTAATTATAACTAAACAAAACAAAATTTAATTGCCATTTACATTCCATGGCTTCCCACATGATAGATTAAGAGTTTAAAAAATAGATTGAGTTGAACAATTAATATTTTAAAAAGTTATCGTGTTAACGATAGCATGTTTTGTGTTTTGGGGGATGAAGCTGCTCGCGTCCGTAGGAATTACTTGAATCCTGATTCCCTACACGTATCCCCTGGGTAGTGCTAAACGAGCAGTACTACATACTGGTGGTAGGTTGGTCCTCTACTAGTGAGAGGCTCGGCCGAGGGTTAGTTACCACCCACCTGGCAAAGACATATCGCCAAATGATGCAAATCGTGTTCCGGTATGATGTTAGGTGAAACCCATTTCTTAGGGAGAATGGGTCTGGACAGTTGCGTTACGCATACGGACCGGTTGCGACGCGGCCGTTTCTTAGTGTCAGGTGCCTGGTTATGGAGGTTAGCGGGATCCGAAGCACGGTTGCACCGCTGGCCGACCGTAGATAGTTGGGGGCCCAATTAATGAGCCAGCCACTCATGAAAGGCTGCCCCGCCATCTTACGAAAAATCCTGGGATGGCTCCACCATGCCGGTTGGCGACCGGAGGAGAGGGCCTGGTGGCGATTTCCAGGGGGGTTCGGGCGTCCCCGCGATCTCCATGCTAGGAACCATCGATGCTATGACTCTGTTTGCGTCCGTAGGTTATATGTGTGACGCCTCGTCCAACTGTCATTCTCTCAACCTATTCACTCCCACCATTGATGAAAAAAAGGAAAAAGAAGAGTAAGTTTGTACAGCGGTTGCACTCCCTCTCCATTAAAGTGCACCTCACAAACATCCGAGGCCTGCACTGTAAACTCAATGCAGTCCATTACCACCTTGAGACTGACAAGCCGCACTTACTCTTCTTGACTGAGACGCAGATCAGATGTCCTCTAGATGCGGCGTACCTTGGCTACCCTGGGTACATATTGGAGCATAATTTCCATCAGCGCGCCGGAGTTTGTGTTTACGTCCGCAACGACATCTGCTGTAAGCGTCTCCGTCACCTTGAAGACCCCACTTTCTCTACGATCTGGGTATTGATAGACACTGGAATGGATAAAATTATTTATTGTTGTGGCTACCGATCGCACAGCGGTGACCAGGAGACAATTAAGCTGTTTGAACACCTCAGTGAAGCCTCTGATGTGGCTCTAAATCGGTACCCTAATGCACAGTTGGTTTTTCTGGGGGACTTTAATGCCTGTCATCAGGACTGGCTGTTCCCATACCAGAAGACCGACCACGCTGGGAGAGAGGCGTGGAATTTTGCCTTGTCGCTGGGGCTCTCCCAGCTGGTGCAACAAGCGACTAGGGTACCTGATGTGGATGGGCACACAGCCAACTGCCTCGACCTTCTGCTGACGACCGATCCAGACAGGTACGATGTTCAGGTTACCTCACCCTTGGGAACTTCTGACCACTGTCTGGTGAAATCTGTGTCGTTATATTCCCCACGTAACTACGATTTCCATGGAGTGCGACGAATGTGGCGATACAAGTCAGCAGATTGGGATGAGATGCGGCATTTCTTTGTATCTTATCCTTGGCGGCAGGTCTGCTTCTCCTCTGGAGACCCATCGAGCTGCGCGGATGCCATAACCAATGTGATACGTCAAGCGATGGAGTATTTCATCCCCTTTGCTGACGTGCCCATTGGTGGTAAAGCTCGCCCTTGGTTCAACGCCGAGTGCGCTCGTGCTGAAAAGCACAAGGATATGGCGTACTTATCTTGGGTCGATGCTCGAGACCGTAAAGCTCCGGATGTTAGCCTTAAGAAAAGAGCCTTTAACCAAGCCGCCAAGTCGTGCAAAAAGGCATTACGCCAAGCCAGTTTCGACCGCATTAAACGCATCGGCACAAAGCTCTCTGTCAAAACATCTGGCAGTAGAGCTTTTTGGTCTCTCGCCAAAGCGATCGAGACAAACTTCTGTCGGTCTACACTGCCCCCGCTGGTAAAACCAGATGGCTCACTAGCGCATGCGCCTAAGGAGAAAGTGGACTTATTTGCTTCTCTTTTTGCTTGCAATTCGCGTCTGGACAGTAGCAACAGCGTGCCATCTCAATTACCTCACTGCGCTACCTCTATGACTGAGGTCCGTATCACCAACAAGGAGGTTCGTAAAACCTTGCGAAGTCTAGACGTGAACAAAGCTAGTGGACCTGATGGTATACCAGCTATAGTTCTTAAGGTCTGTGCACCTTAGTTGTCTCCTGTGTTGACACGCTTGTTCCGCCTCTCATTCAGGACTGGAATAGTGCCTAAATCTTGGAAGCTGGCCAATGTGCAGCCTGTGCCTAAAAAAGGTAGCCGTACCGACCCTGCCAACTATCGGCCAATTTCAATTACCTCCATACTCTGCAAGATTATGGAGCGTAAATTGAACGCCCACCTTATGGCATACCTAGAGCAAAATGATCTCCTCAGTGATCGCCAGTACGGGTTTCGCCGAAATCAATTAACTGGGGACCTTCTAGCGTATGCACTTGCTGTTTCCCTCGATGTTTCGAAGGCTTTTGACAGGGTTTGGCACGCTAGTCTATTGGGCAAGCTTTCAGCGTACGGCTTATCCCCTGGCCTAATTGTCTGGGTGAAGGACTTTCTGAGTGAACGGTCTCTCCGGGTCGTCGTTGATGGCTGCTCATCCAATACTGTGGCGACTAATGCCGGTGTTCCTCAGGGGTCCGTTCTCTCCGCAACTCTCTTCCTGCTGCATATAAATGATCTGCTCATTCCCGGTGTCTATGGGTATGCAGACGACAGCACAGTTGTGGAGAGATACCAACCATGCGCCCGGGCCAGTCGGGATCAAATCCAGTCAGAAAGAGAGGCTATGGTTGAGCGTGTGAGTCTCACACTACAGGCAGTCTCCGAATGGGGCGAAGCCAATCTCGTGAGATTTAACGCCTCCAAAACACAAGCGTGTCTTTTTACCGCTAAAAGGAGCCCGCTCACCATGGCTCCTACTTTCCGGAATGTATCCTTGGAGTACACTGACCGCCTTCAGTTGTTAGGGATTGAATTTTCTCCGAACCTAAACTATGGGCGGTTCATTGAGTCCAGAGCCAAAGCAGCCGCAAGGAAACTTGGTGTCCTTGCAAGGGTGTGGCGGTACTTCACGCCGGGGCAGCTTCTTACCTTATATAAAGCACAAGTCCGGTCGTGCATGGAGTACTGCTGTCACATATGGGCTGGTGCTGCAAAATGCCACCTGGCAGCATTGGACTCAGTGGAGAGACGTGCTAAGAGGCTCATTGGTGACCTTGATTTGGTTGAAACCAATCTTGTCAGCCTTGAGCACAGGCGCAGAGTAGCCAGTCTCTCTGTATTCTATAGGATGCATTTCGGTGAGTGTGCGCAGGAGTTACACGCCTTAATTCCTCCCTCTCCTTTCCACCATCGGACAACCAGACGGTCGGCGGGTCTTCATCCCTTTGTTGTCGATATCCCACGCATTAGAACCAAACGGTTTGCTTCGTCTTTTGTAATGCGTACAGCAAAGGGGTGGAATAATTTGCCGGCGTCTATCTTTCCGTCCGAATACAATCTAGGCGTCTTCAAGAGTGAATAGGCTTTTGTTACGATAAGACAGTGCGATTTACCATCTAAGACTGCATCACCACTTACCACCAGGTGGGATTGTGGTCAAGCACTGGCTTATAATAAGTAAAAAAAAATGTCGACTTGATAAATCCACACCATAGGACACTAAAACCCTTTTTTTGTGTAAATATAGCAATTAATCGATTTAAAAAAAAATATTAAGTTCAACAATCATTTATCTTTCTGACAATGTGCTTTATATCACTTGCTAGATACGATTTCATGCGACAAAACGTTGGAATCTTAATTTTTAGGCTCTAGTAGAACATACCGGCGTGCCTAGCGCTTACGGCATGCAATACCTAAATTTCAAGTCTCTCGGCCCGCATTTTCTCTTAATACAGAATGTTTTTCCTCAGTTACCGGATTCATTATCGTGTCGAGCCGTCTTTAAAGTCAAAAATGTTTTGAAATTTAATTTTTAACGATGCGTGATCGCCATGTGGCGGTTTATGTGAGTAGTAAGTTATACTTAACGTTGAAGTAGGTTTATCTAGAGTCCGTGAAATTAACATGCAAACGGTAGCTGGAACACTTAACTACAGTATAAATATGGACAGTACGGAAACTAAGCCTAGTTGAAGACATAATTACCTACGCTCCATTGAATCAATAGGGTTGTAACTTTAAATGTTTTTGATATTGTTTTTTTTTACATTTTGGTTCTGTAGTAATCAATCAATCGAATTTAAATAGCTAGCTTACAAATACAATTTAAATATGACAAAAAAAATTGATACCTATTGCAGCCGCCATCTTGGATTTATATTTCTACAGCCCTATCGGCTTCAACACCCCCGAAAACCATGAAAATGACACCCACGATGAAAAAATTGATACATATTTCAGCCGCCATCTTGGATTTACATATCTTTTAGAATAGAATAGAATAGAATAATTTTTTATTCTATATTGATTATTACATAATACTTATTGAAAGTCATTTTTTATTTACCACTATCGACAGCACTATCAGATTCAACATCCTCGAAACCCATGAACATTATACCCATGATGAAAAACTTGATACCTATTGCAGTCGCCACCTTGGATTTACATTTCGACAGCACTATCGGCTTCAACATCCTCGAAACCCATGAAAATTACACCCATGATGAAAAACTTGATATCTATTGCAGCCGCCACCTTGGATTTACATTTCGACAGCACTATCGGCTTCAGCACCCTAGAAAACCATGGAAATGACACCCATGATGAAAAAATTGAAACCTATCGCAGCCGCCATCTTGGATTTACATTTCGACGGCACTATCGGCTTCAACACCCTCGGAACCCATGAAAATGACACCCATGACGAAAATATTGATACTACTTACTTTTAGTACGTAGTACGTACTACTTATATTTATTCTGTGCCTTTAAAATATTGTAATAAAAAAACTCTCATTATTATTATAATCAAGTATTTAAGAAATTTGGTTATTCGAATATTATGTATTTGTACAGAAATCTTTTTGAGCTGCTGCAAACAACCGAAACAATGTCCACTCACGACGGCGACTGACGCCGAACTAACTGAGTGACGCAGTCGCAGTCTCTATTTAGTAATAATTTATTCATACACGGCTGCCGAATACACCGAAAATTTCGCCATTTCGCAGCCGAAAAAAATTTATTATAACTAATCTAAACAAAATTAAACTGCCATTTACATTCAATGGCTTCTCACATGATAGATGAAGAGTTTGTAGTGTTATGCTACTTACATTTCATTGTACACTATTTCTCCATTCCAGCTGTCAATGGAGTCTTACTTTTTCGGTCTTTTATTGAATTCTCGGTAACTCTACAATTTCAGGCTTCATGCACGCTGCCGTGCATTAGTTTTTCCTAAATGAATAATATCTCATTTCTTACTAAAATGTAATAGTTTCTTAATAACAGTCCAAAAACCAAAAATTGTTAAATATGACAACTATTATTTATATCGTTGTAATGGTAACTTTTATTCAAATTCGTCTCTAGTATGATGTTCTTTCTACATAAATACTCTTTGGCTGTAGGTCATTTACAATAAATTTCGTTTTAATTTAAATAATTTCTCGTTCTCTCTAAAAAGGTATAAAAGCCGAACAATTGGAGAATACAGGACAGTCTCGCTTCAGTTCTCAAAGGAGAAGCATCTACTAAAGGCCTTATCCCGGGGCCGCATTGCCCCGGGATCCTGCAAGCATCCATCTACACGTGAAGTCGTCGGCGAAGTCTACTTCAAGCGCGGGGCCACACTACTCCGGGCGCTACGACTGCTTGCTCCAGGCGCTGAGTGCACCTACTGCCGCGCTACCTTCAGGCGCTACGACTGCTTGCTCCAGGCGCCGAGTGCACCTACTGCCTGCGCTACCTTTGGGCGCTGCGACAGCTTGCTCCAAGTGTTGAGCGCACCTACCCCAGGCGCTACGTGCGCCGGCTCCGGACGCTGCGTGTGCCCAGTCCAGGCACTGCGTGCCGTCGCCGCTAAGAAACCTCAAGCTCCGCGTGTGCCTACTTCTACAAAAGCAGCGTGTCACTTCAACCTTTAAGCGCGGCGCCCACCTACGTAACATAACACGTGATCTGACGCGTGATTTGATGCGAAACTTGTCACTCGCCTCAACATTCAAAGGGATTGTATGTAGTAGCGCCCATTTGCGTGGCGTGACGCCGCATGACCTGACGTGCCATTCAGCTTGCTACTAGTGACGCATTGAAGTGGCACGTAACACGTAACTTGTAGTGACTTGTATATGCAAAATGAAAGGCGACCTAGCTTTTATTATTAAATTCACTGATTTAGTTAATGAAAGACCATGTTTATATGATAATATTAGACCCGATTACAGTAACAGGAACTCGCAAGATGCTTCTTGCAACTTGTAGTGCAAATCTATGCGAAATTTAATTCTAATTCCTTCATAAAATTGAAAGTACCACCACTTTTCAAAATTTTCCCTTAGGAATGTACTCAAAATCTTTTGCTGGCACTTTGAATGTTTAAAATCTATAATCTATAAACACTCACGCCTGTCACCCAGAGGGGTAGGCAGAGACTATGGACTTCCATTTGGCACGATCCTGACAGACCTCTCTCGCTTCCTCCACATCCATATACCTACGCATACACGCTCGTCGGTTAAAGGTACACTTGATTTGGCCCATTTTCAACATATCGCCAATTTGGTCGATAAACTTTCGCCTATGGCGACCCTTTCCGACTCTGCCGTTCACCTCTGCAACATAAATTTGCTTTGTCACTCTTTCCTCATTCATTCTTTCCACATGACCAAACCACCGAAGCATTCCTTTCTTAATCCTGGTCACAACATCATCTTGCAAACCACACTCTTATCTTATTAAACAATTTCTCACTCTGTCATTCAGATTCATCCCTAACATACTCCTTAAGGATCGCATTTCTACAGCATTTATTCTACTCTCGTGCTTCTTCTGCCACACCCAACTTTCACTACCATACATTAAAGTAGGCACTAACACAGCATTGTGAATTGCCATACGTGCCTTTTTGGACACATTCTGACTTTTCACAATAGAGTGTAAAGCCCCATTCACTCTATTTCCTGCATTCACTCGTCGTTCTATATCCTTATCATATCTACCATCCCTGCTACACACATCCCAAATACACAAATGTTTAAAATCTGTAGCAAAGCAAGGGCATATTTATCTTCTTCAGGCGACATTGTGGCTCAAAATAAATTCTGCGACATGCCTAAGCTACATGATTTCGACATGGCTTGTAGCATGATTCTGACGATGCTCTGACGTGACAACGAGTGACACTGCTTGCACCAACCTGTGCAACAATAGCATGTCGCAGAATTTATTTTGAGCTAAAATTTCGCCTGAAGAGGATAAACATGCCCTTGCTTTGCTACAGATTTCAAACATTCAAAGTGCCAGCTGAAGATTTTGAGTACATCACTAAGGGAAAAAATTTGAAAAGTGGTGGTACTTTCAATTTTATGAAGGAATTAGAATTACATTTCGCATAGATTTGCCCTACAAGTTGCAAGAAGCATCTTGCGAGTTCCTGTTATTGTAATCGTGTCTAGGATAATCATATAAACATGGTTTTTCATGAACTAAATCAATGAATTTAATATTTAAACTACAAGTTTCGTGTTACGTGCCACTTCAATGCGTCACTAGTAGCAAGCCGAATGGCACGTCAGATCATGCGGCGTCACGCCACGCAAATGGGCGTTACTACATACATTCCCTTTGAATGTTGAGGCGAGTGACAAGTTACGCGTCAAATCACGCGTCAGATCACGTGTTACGTATACTATATTCTCCTATTCTCCTACCTTTGTTTTTTTTTAAATCTAATTGTAATCTCACTTCATACATCATCATCATATTTAATTTTTTTTATAAAATTGTAAATACCTTTCTAAAACTTTAAATATATTATTTTATTGGTCTACTTTTGTTGTTTTGTTGTTCTTAGGTTAGGTTCTATATATATATATATATATATATATATATATATTTCTCTTTTAATTGTCGCTTCACGACAAGTTTTAAAAATATATTGAGTTGAACAATTGATATTTTCAAAAGTTATGGTGTTTACAAGCCTGATAAATCCACACCATGAGCCACTAAACCCCTTTTTTATTTAAAAATAGTAATTAATCGATTTAAAAAAAAATATTAATAAGTTCAACAATCATTTATCTTTCTGAAAATGTGCTTTTTATATCACTTATATGTACAATATGATTGCTAGATACGATTACATGCGACAATGGCGACAAAACGTTAGAATCTTAATTTTTAGTAGTCTTGGGCATAGTCGGTCACCATTGGGAGCGCTCAATTTAGTTCGTAGTCCTATAGCCATTGAGTTATATGTACTACGTACTAGAGAAGCCATTTCAAACAAAAACTGTGTCCTACTCTATGTTACTCCCGCGCTTGCTTTGCGCATAGTAGTAGTCGCGCATGCGCGAAGACTTTAATTTGATATAAAATAAGATATTAATGTAAAATAAATATAAGAATTTAATATAAAATATGTTAATTTCATCTAAACAAACATGTTATATTTCTAAATAAAATGTAATAATAATTATTTTATGGAATTCACAAATCTTCAATTTACGCAATATTTAGTTTGTACGGATTTCACTACAGTTCAGTTGAACATAGTCAATGTTCGGAATGGTTTCTCTAGTACGTAGTACATATAACTCAATGCCTATAGCGAACTAGTTCGCTCATTTAGTTCGTTAGTTCTTTTTTGGATCTAATTAAAAAAAAAAGATGAGTTAATTGAATGTCAGTAAATAAAAATTAATTGATTTTACTTTAAAAAACTAATAATGATTTAATTCGTATAAATTACTACATAAAATATAATATATGCAAGATACTTATCAAGAACTATTTCATAATACGGAAATTAAAATAAAATATAATAAACGAAACTAAACATGTTTTTATATTTTTGAAATGTATTGAATTAATGAAAATAACACAACTGCAATTTAAAGATTGTATGTCGCTAATTAATGTAACATAGTAATACAGTGTTGATATAACAATCATCCATTTAACGAATTTCTCGATTTAACGAATTTTCCAAAATCCTCTAGAACTGCCTGTAAAAGCTATAATGCAAAATATAACTCTACATTACGAATACATTTATCAAAAACCTGTTTATAACGAATTTTATATAATTGAAAATATAGATAGAAGATATTATTCATCTCTATTGAACCAATTTTTTCAACTTGAAACCTTGACATAACGTATACTATTAATTTTTCCCACTTATTTCCACAATAAATCATGTCTTGACATGTTCAGACACGTACACGACAGGCAGATCACTAGTTACATAATGCTGAGGTTAATAAACAAGTTTTCTTACCTTGTTAAAATGAATCGTAGTTCCACCTTACCTCTATATAACAAACCTCCTTATAACGAATTACTTGCTATAACGAATACTTTCTAATTCCCTTCAGTGTCGTTATATCGAGGTTGCACTGTATTCGAGTATTTATTACGATTAGTAGAAATAGAAAAGTAAAATTTAAATTTTGAATAAACCGTAAAATCGAATTAAGAACTATACGGTATTTATGTACCGTTTACTATCATCATCATCATCATTACAGCCCTTCATAAGTCCACTGCTGAACATAGCCCTCCCCCAAGGAATGCCACAAAGCACGGTTCTGAGCCACCTGCATCCATCGACTTCCTGCACGTCATCTCCATAGCCCGCTGAGCGACCTTGAGCTTTCTCATACGGCCAGCAGTGAAGGACCACGTCTCAGATCCGTAAGTCATCACTGGCAACACGCACTGGCTGTACAATTTCGTTTTCAGGTTTTGAGGTATGTCTAACGAGAAGATGTGTCGTAGTTTCCCGAACGCTGTTTACTATCACTTTCATATTAAAATTCTGAGCCAGCAATATTTGTTATTTGTTGTGAATTATGTACTAATAAAACTTTAACCATAGACTATAAATGACATACTTTAATAAGAAATTCTGGTAAGAGCGGTAAGAGTAAAAATAAATTAGTTGGTTAGCCATGCAGCGCCACTCCATAATAAAGCGGACGCCAGAAAAATAAATATATAAAGAACTAAGGGCGAGATTGTCGACGAACTAGTTCGCATAGTTCACCTAAAGGAGCGCTCTTCTCACCTAGGTCGTTCGCGAACTACCCAAGACTAATTTTTAGGCCCTAGTAGAACATACCGACGCGCTTAGCGCTTACGGCATGCAATAATATCTTACCTTGGTCAAGTATGTATCAAATTTGGTTTTTGGAATATATTATAATATTTCTACGGCGATCTTTTTCGCTGCAAACAAGCGATACAATATCCACTCACAACAGCGATCGAGGCAGGAATAGGACAGTTACTATACTCTTTGGGCCAGAAGGACGAATGTTGACGAATGACGGAGTGACACAGTGTATTTAGTAAAATAAATTAGGTACAAGGCTCACAAACCAACGAAAATTTCGCCGTTTCTTAGCCGAAAAAAATTAATCATAACTAAACAAAACAAAGTTATACTGCCATTTAACATTCCATGGCTTCCCACATGATAGACGAAGAGTTTTAAAAATAGACTGAGTTGAACAATTGATATTTTCAAAAGTTATCGTGTTTACGAACACCGTAAATTTAATAAATCCACACCATTAGCCACTAAAACCCCTTTTTTATGTAAGAATAGAAATTAATCGATTTAAAAAAAATATTAATAAGTTCAATAATCATTTATCTTTCTGACAATGTGTTTTTTATATCATTTATATGTATGATATAATTGCTAGATACGATTTCATGCGACAAAACGTTGGAATTTTAATTTTATGCCCTAGTAGAACATACCTCGCGCTTTGCGCTTACGGCATGCAATATTTCGAAGACATGTGAAGTTTGTTAACACGCATTGGGGCAGCGCTGTAGACATTTCCTGGACATGCCCTTAAAAATATCCAAAATGAGAGGAGGCCTGTGCCTAGCAGTGGGACATACATAGGCTGTAACTTTAACTTTAAATAATAAAACATACTTTAGGGGTAGTCCCATGAGAAAGAATAGGGGATGAAATTTTTAATGTAACTATTTAGACGACATTCGAGCTTTTTATATTTGTCATTCCACCAAAAGAGTGTAAAATAGACTTAAAAAATAAGTAAAACCCGACTTCGATAAACCAAAAAGAAAAAAAATTTTCGCATAATATTTAGTTTCAGAGGGGGCTTTAGTAGGTGGGGCTTTAGCACTTCTATTATTGTTTGTCTTGGTACCGACTTCTGAAGCTATCATATGAAAATTATTATCCTTTTATTTCCATGAAAGCGGGTTTTACTTTTTACGAAGATTCAATTTTCTTTCTTAACCATTACCTATAATAATAATGTTATATCTTAAAAACATTATTGCATGCCGTAAGCGCTAAGCGCGTCGGTATGTTCTACTAGGGCCTAAAAATTAAGATTCCAACGTTTTGTCGCATGAAATCGTATCTAGCAATCATATTGTACATATAAGTGATATAAAAAGCACATTGTCAGAAAGATAAATGATTGTTCAACTTATTTTTTTTTAATCGATTATTTGCTATTTTTAAATAAAAAAGGGGTTTTAGTGGCTCATGGTGTGGATTTATCAGGTTCGCAAGGCTTGTAAACACGATAACTTTTGAAAATATCAATTGTTCAAATCAATATATTTTTAAAACTCTTCATCTATCATGTGGGAAGCCATTGAATGTAAATGGCAGTTTAATTTTGTTAGTTTAGTTATAATAATTTTTTTTCGGCTGCGAAATGGCGAAATTTTCGGTGTATTCGGCAGCCTTGTATGAATAAATTATTACCAAATAGAGACTGCGACTGCGTCACTACTCACTAAGTTCAGTTAGTTCCTGTATAGTGTATAGGACAGTTACTATACTCTTTGATTACTGGTATACACAGTAATCTGTGTTTGGTTAGTTTAGCTTCAGCCACAGAGTACTTTTTATATACTTCAGCGCCAGTCGCCGTTTTCCGTATATACACTCTTATCTATGGTCGCCGTCGTGAGTGGACTTTTTTTCAGTTGTTTGCAGCAGCTCAAAAAGATCGCTGTACAAATACACAATATTCGAATAACCAAATTTCTTAAATACTTGATTATAATAATAATGAGAGATTTTTTTATTACAATATTTTAAAAGCACAGAATAAATAATAGTAGTACGTACTTAAAGTAAGTAGTATCAATTATTTGGTCATGGGTGTAAATCCAAGGTGGCGGCTGCAATAGGTATAAAGTTTCTCATCATGGGTGTAATTTTCATGGGTTCGGAGAGTGTTGAAGCCGATAGTGCTGTCGAAATGTAAATCCAAGTTGGCGGCTGCAATAGGTATCAAGTTTTTCATCATGGGTGTAATTTTCACGGGTTTCGAGGGTGTTGAAGGCGATAGTGCTGTGGAAATGTAAATCCAAGATGGCGGCTGCGGTAGGTATCAATTTTCATCATAGGTGTCATTTCCATGGTTTTTGAGGGTGCTGAAGCCAATAGTGCTGTCGAAATGTAAATCCAAGGTGGCGGCTGCAATAGGTATCAATTTTTTCATCATGGGTGTAATTTTCATGGTTTTCAAGAGAGTTGAAGCCGATAGGGTTGCCGAAATGTAAATCCAACGTGGCGGCTGCAATAGGTATAAATTTTTTCATCATGGGTGTCATTTTCATGGTTGTCGCGGGTGTTGAAGCCGATAGTGCTGTGGAAATGTAAATCCAAGGTGGCGGCTGCAATAGGTATTAAGTTTTTCATCATTGGTGTCATTTTCATGGGTTTCGAGGGTGTTGAAGCCGATTGTGCTATGGAAATGTAAATCCAAGATAGCGTCTGCAATAGGTATCATATTTATCTTCATGGGCGTCATTCTCATGGTTTTCAAGGGTGTTGAAGCCGATAGTGCTGTCGAAATGTAAATCCAAGATGGCGGCTGCAATAGGTATCAATTTTTTGTCGTATATAAATTGTATTTGTAAGCTAGTTATTTAAATTCGATTGATTGATCACTACAGAACCAAAATGTAAATAAAAACAATATGAAAAACGTTTATAGTTACAATCCTATTGATTCAATGGAGCGTAGGTAATTACGACTCGATACGATGATGAATCCGGTAACTGAGGAAAAACATTCTGTAGTATTCATGCACTTTTGGATTTCCCAAACTTTTTTTTAAATTGAAGTTTGATTTAAAATTATCGGAAAATTGGAAGTATAATACGTTAATTAGTGAAAAAAAGCGAGGGACGTAGGGACATGATAACACCTAAGTATGCAAACCAACAGCAACACGACACATCCCAGTGCAGAACAAACCAGCCTCTCAGCGACACCATCTTCCTTTCTTGGACTAGAAGAATTACTCCGCTAGAGTGATGCAACCCCTCTGTATTTTCTAGACACACCGACAAGGCTACATCTGACTGTCGCGCGTCCCCGTGCGGTTGACAGTGAACAGCATACGGTCTATCAGTAATCACCACCTGTGTGTATTTAAACTGCTTTAAAAATTCCGTATAATTATGTTATAAGTAATTCTTTTAATGTGCTTAAGGCATGCCCAATTGGATGTACCAATTTTTGTCTCTTAAAGAAATATCGAATTATTTTACGGCAAAAATTGGGTCAAAATAACCCACCTCAACCTCCGTGGAGTACGTTTCTACCCCCACAAAGAACATGAAAGCTTAAAACGAATAGGTATACAATGTTATTAACCTGACGTGGGTTAGTGGTAGGTTAGTAGGTGAGTTATGGCAGTGATCGTCTAATTAAAAACTGCTCACGCCTCGTGTGTATTTTTAATATTTTAATCATTTCAACATTATTTAATCGGTAATCTAGATAACATAGTCACTTCTCTAGTCGTGCACACTAGTGTATACACTATACAACTGTCAAAAAACGGATACGCTACAACCAAAACCCTCCGTCCAGATTGGTCCAGATATAATAATTGTTAGACATAGGAAAAATTGACAAATTTAAACAAAGAAAAACACATCCATAAGCTTCGTTCATTTTATTTGGACTTAAGACGCCAGTTTTGTAATTTTCCACTGTATATTAGGTACTTTCACTTTGAAATATATACAAATTAAATTTAATTAAAAAAGTTTTGTAAATATTAAAAAATGATTACATCAATCACTTCCCGTCTCAAGTTTTTTCTCTTTGTCGTACCTACTTCAGTTTATTGGTAATCAGCAAGTTGATCCCATTCGCGGTATACCTATAAGATAGACTTATCTCCTGCTTAACGTTACCCTCACTGCCTTAGAACTAAGATGGAATGTCTTTTATGCCAGTGTAGTGGGTCGCCGATTCTCACCATATGAAACAGCAGAATCATATTGCTGTGTAAGGCTCGTCACATACATACGGAATTCCGTGTCGGGATTCCGTTTCGATATTCCGATTCGAGTTTCCGAACGCAGCAAGTTCATATAAAATCTATGACCCGTCACACACGTACGGTAGTTTTCCGTTCGAAATTTTGCGCGCAAAACGTGATTCCGTATGTGTGTGGTCAACCCGTTCGGAATTCCGAAACGGAATCTCGAAACGGAATTCCGTATGTATGTAGCGGGCCTTACGTTGGTTTTCTGTAAGTTTTAAAGTAAAGGTACTGCTGTATAGTATTATTTATTTAAACTTTATACATACAATAGTATGTATAGGTGGACTTATTTTATATTATATTGTATAGTATTACGAGTATATTAGTACTGAAACCTCGCTTAATTTTCCATAAATTTTATTACATAAAATAACTTTTATTACAACCTTTATCTTTCTCACGTATTTGACACATTTACAACTAACTTTACGCATTCTAACATAACATCTTAATTATTAAGTTGTTGATTGACCACCTTACATCTCTCCGTAGCTGCTGTGACTGCACCTATTATAGCAGAGCGAAAACCTAGAAAAGAAATATTTATTTTGTAAATTTTTATTTTCTGCAAGTATTGCTTCGTTAAAACATGATTTCGTGAAAATTCAAACCATTCTGTTCAAGGTGATAAGTTCCCTCGGCAGTAGATCCTCCCGGACTTGTGACGTTATCCTTTAAAGCGGCCGGATGACCTCCAGTGCGGAGCATTGCCGCCGCTCCCAGGGTCGTCTGTGCAGCGAGCCTTAAAGCCAGATCGCGAGGTAGACCGCATCGGACCCCACCGTCTGCTAAAGATTCTATAAGCATGTAAACCTAAAACATAAAAAGAATTAAGCTATACTTTCCACAGCTGGGCACATTTTTGAGAATATAATGGCGCTGTTATGTAATGGCCACCACTCAGCTCCAGTGCATATTTACTTTATAACATATCCTTAATTTTTTTATTATCAGAAATGCAGGCTTATCACCATGTTTGGTGAAGACGACGATGTTTACGAAGGGCGTATATTGAAATTAAATAGCGATTAAAAATGAGAATAACAGATAAAATACGCGCTTAGATGTGGAGTTGCGGAAAATAGCCCGTTTATTCAATTCAATTCAATTCAATTCAATGAGCATGACAATTTTCGGCGGGGTTCAAACTCAACCCGAGTTTAATTGCCTAAAAGCTAATCTATCATTTTTAAAAGTTACTGTAGGCACAGACCAGCTTAAAAATAAGAGTCAGTTGATATTTATTATCATGAATAAATGAATGGGTGAATACAAACAGTCAAGCCACGGAACAATATAGAATAGTAGTAGTGGCGTAGGAGTGGCGGCTGAGGGAAACAAACCAGAAGATGAGTAGCATCTTCTTCCTAAAAACAATTGAAAATAAAATAAAACTGAAAACTGTGGTTGCCGACCCGCTTGGCAAGTATGGCAACTATAGCAAATACCCACTCTAAGACCTATGAGGGAGGCCTGGCCTATGTTCAGCAGTGGACTTTTGATAGGCTGTAACGGTAATCTTAATACTGGGAATTGAATTTGTTTTTATAATACTTTTTTAAAGTATCAGTAAGCAAAGTAGAGTGCAGTCCCTTTCAAGATTAAGTTACAACCTGGTAATAGATGGAGGAAGTGGATGGATGCGGGTGGCTTAGAACTGTGCTTTATGGCATACCTTGGGGGAGGCCTACATTCAGCATTTACGTGGTAGAGCCACGCTGTAGATATATTATAGTTGTAGGTTGTAGCACGAACAATCTCATGAATGAATGATGAGTCAAACTGACCGCCCTACCAGAGAAGGCCCACATTCTCACAAAGCACCAGTGTAAAAAAGCAGCTTAATGCTGCTGTGAATGGTGAATGTAGAAAACCGGAGAGCGTTTTTGCTGGAAACGAGACATTCCATCTTAGTCCTCAGGGGGCACAATGCATCTGCGTTTCGATTTTTAATCGATAATAGATTTGGGTGTCTAGGGCTTGCGGCATCCACTTACCATCACATGGACTGCGGACTTATTTGTCATCTTTATTCAATAAAAAAGCAGTGGAGTTGTAAAGGGCTGTATCAAGCTGTAATGATGATTATAATGAATATTTTTTCTTGAAGAATACAACTTCATTGCTTTAGAGATAATGAATTGTTCCACTAATTTCTATGTTATCGCACGAACTAAATGAATACTATTTGTGTATGTACATAGGCTGCACTAAAAGTATCGGGAATTGAATATTTCTACTGTTCCTGTCATATTAAAATCTGTTTAGGCCAAACAATTAATATTTGAAATTTGCATTCCACTCGTGTCCGCCCGCTGACTTTGTAAAGGTCACCCTCTCCCCACTACCGTGTGCGTTGCTCGGCAGGTGGCGTGTAGGCAGAACGCGAATGCGAAGGAGTAGCTTGCTAGCAGCAACCCGGGGAATCCGTGTGTTTCGGCTAGCGCTGCAGAAGTTCGCGCGAGACCGGTTTTGTGTGATTACGGTCTAGAATTTGGATATTGGGCGCGTGGCTTCGCTACGTAATTGGGTTTCGTGAAAACCGCCTCGGATTTGGTGGTATCGGGTTTAAGTTCCTGTACAAGAGGTCTTTATGGGGTTTTACGGTTTAAGTAACTTCGTTGAAAGTAATTGTGCATATTAGCTAGATGAAGTGCGTGTTTCTTCGTTACGTAGATATGTGAATTGTGCGATATTTAACTCTTGCGAGAGTGCGGAATTTTGTACGTGCATCGAGGAGATATACGGTCTAGGATTTGAGCCGCGCATTCCTTGTTTGAGAGCTTCTCCCAGTTAATTGTCAGGATATCGTTATAATTGTGTCGTCGCGTGCAGTGCCTTTTGTGTTTGGTTGCCTAGTTAGAATAATTTGCGTGTCAACGAGGCGTATTTTGAATCTTGCGCTACTGTCCTTGCCGTGTCGAGTATCACGTGTTCGATTCTGCGATGAGTGTGGAATTAGGCGAATTGAAGTTAGTTAAATGTACAATGAAGCTAAGAGACTGAATTAGTGACAGTGAAGAAAGAAGTGGTCCGGCGATGGAGCAGTCTGGAGCGATGCAGCATTTTGGAGCAGCCTGGAACTCGGCCACTGCTGGTCGCCTATGCTTGCCCAGGCCCCACACATTTACACATCACTAACCATTACTTCCCATGCACCCTATACCCACATGCGTGCGCTTGGAGCGAAGTTAGCTCCTGATACTGGTAAGTACTTTTGGTTTCTAGCTTTCTCCCATATAGTTTACAGTGATTAGAGATTTCCACGTGGCCACTTTGGAGGCCCGACCTGCGTCTGCTCGTTGGATTACCGATCAATGGGCACCGGGGTATTCAATCTTTGTAGGGGCAGCCGTAGACCGTAACAAAATCTTTTTAATTGAAAACTCCTTGGTTTTAAAAATCGAATACCTTTTATTTATTTAAAAAAAGATTCTCAGTCTTGTCACAAGGTTTTGTCAAACTTGTTTAGTCGTTGAGGAAATGGAATTGACTCGAGAAAATTCAAGAGCGATGATTTATTACGACTTTCGAAGTGGTTTAACACAAAAACAGTGTGTTGACTGGATGATTTCTGCATTTGGTGATGAAGCCCCATCCAAAACCACAATTTATCGCTGGTTTGCTGAATTTCAACGTCGACGTGTCACCCAAAAAAAACTGCAGTCACCCAAGAAAACGTTGATGCTGTGCGTACGCTGATTGAGGAAGATCGACATGTGATATACCGCAAAATTCAGGCAACTTTAGACATTGGCATGAGTCAAATACAAATAATCTTGTATGAACAATTAGGTGTAAAAAAGTTGTTTTCCCGATGGATACCGCATTCGCTCTGTGAAGAGTTACTTGGTGCGTCAGAACTCGCGAAAGATTCCACGCAGGATCCTCAAATGCTGTATACAACATCATATCAAGTGAGGAATCCTGGATATACGTGTACGAACCCGAAACAAAAAACCAGTCACGAGTTTGGGTGTTCGAAAATGATTTAAAGCCAACAAAATTGTTCGTTCACGGAGTGTTGCAAAAAAAAATGGTGGCCACATTTGTCTCCAAAACCGGCCATGTTACGACTATTCCTCTTGAGGGACAAAGAACAATTAATGCAGAACGGTATGCTAGCATTTGTTTGCCACAGGTCGTTTCTGAACTCCGTAAAGAGAACTGCAACCGCCGCATCATCCTCCATCACGACAATACGAGTTCTCACACCGCACACAGAACAAAAGAGTTTTTAGAGCAAGAAAACATAGAATTATTAGACCATCCGCCGTACAGCCCCGACCTAAGCCCTAATGATTTCTATACTTTCCCTAAAATGAAGAATAAATTGCGTGGACAGAGATTTTCATCACCTGAAGAAGCTGTGGACGCCTACAAAACGGCCATTTTGGAGACCCAACTTCCGAATGGAATGGTTGCTTCAATGATTGGTTCCATCGTATGGAAAAATGTGTCAAATTTCGCGAAGAATACTTCGAAAAGCAATAAATACATTTTTAAATAGTAATGTTGTGTCACTTCCTTGATTCCAGAAATTTTCAGTGCCGCCCTCGTACTCTATGCACGCAACGTCAGCAAAGAAATGCATGTAGGATGTAACTTTAGTAAAGTTTGCTTATATTTTATTTGGTTTTGGTAATAGATGCAGTTAGTTTGCATTGTACTCACATAAGCAGGACCACTTCCACTCAGAGCTGTGATAGCGTCCATCTGGTACTCTGGAACTTCGTCACAAGTACCAACTGCACGGAACAACTGCGCAGTAAGTTTGGCATCTTCATCTGTCGCTCTCGATCCTCGGCTGAGAGCTGCAGCGCCTTCTTTGACAAGAGCTGGTGTGTTCGGCATTACCCGAATAACACGAGCTTCTAATGGTAAGCTCTGAAATACGCAATAGAAAATGAAAGAAAAATATGTAAGTTAATAAATTAATCAAACCGTGTAATTGCGGTATAAGAATATCCGTTACCCCAAATCATCCCGTGGGTGTCGTTGAGAAAAGAAAGAGGGAAACTGAATCAGGAGAGCAGCAGGTTACTGAAAACAACTCAATTTTTTTTTATAGTATAAGGGTGACAAACGAGCACACAGTCCACCTAATGGTAAGTGGTTGCTTTGGCCCATAGACATCTACATCTATCTTCGATTATGGATCAAAATGCAGATGTGTTGTCATCCGTGAAGACTAAGATGGAATGCCTCGTTTCCAGTAAAAAGGGTCTCCGGTTCTCTACACTCTCTCTCACCAAACGAAACACAGCAGCGTTAAGCTGCTATTTTACGCAGGTATTCTGTGAGAGCGTGGTTCTTCCCCGGTCGAGCCGACCCATTCTTGCTAAAACCATAATATAGTTGCAGCGTGCCTCTACCACGTATAAATAATAGAAATAATAGAAAACTGCGGTTGCCAAGCCGCCTGCCAAGTTTGGCAATTATGGAAAAATCCTACCAATGAGACAAGTTTAGTTGTTCCTGTTCATCAATCGACTATAAGCTGTTATTATTATTATGTAATAAACTAATCAAATGAAGCTATGAATAATAAAGAAAAAAGGTTCACGAGTGGCGGCCTCATACCGGCGGACGAAGTGTAGGGCGCCCTTCACTAGATGGAGTGACGACCTGGTAAGACATGCAGGAAGTCGATGGATGCAGATGGCTCAGGACCGTGCTTTGTGGCACTCCTTGGGGAAGGCCTATGTTCAGCAGTGGACTTGTGAAGGGCTGTAATGATGATGATGATGATGAAACTAATCAAATGAAGCTATGTATAATTAATTTAATGAAGTCGTGGTAGCTGAGAGGCTAAGAGATTGCTGGGTTCGACCTGGTTTCGACTTCGACCCCAGCCGGCAGAAATGATTTTTTTGTTGCAATTTTAATTGCTTATTTACCATGTGCTCGGCGGTGATGAAAAACTTAATAAAATAAAATTGGTGCATTTGTTTAACGTTAATAATCTACATTTAAACGGCAATAAAAATTTACAACAACGAATGTTAAAAATCTGAATACCAATGTGTTTCTAAATGGGGAAGAACTGAGCCCTATTGAATCCACTATTTTTCTTGACATCACTCTCGGCGCAGAGCTTCAATGGGGCCCCCATATATCCAAACTAGCAAACAGACTAAGCTTTGCAGCTTATGCTGTAAAAAAGATTAGAGGTCGCACTAGTGTCGAGGCAGCTAGATTAGATTCTTTCAGTTATTTCCATAGCATACTGTCTTAAGGGATTTTGCTATGGGGAAATGCGGATGATTAAGAAACTATTTTTTTGCAGTGAAGGGTCATAATAGCTATTTACTACCTAAAACAGAGTCTTATAGAGAAAAATTTAAAGAAATAAATATATTAAGTTTGCCCTCAGTATATTTACTTAAATTTAATGTATGTTCACAAAAACAAAAGAAGTTTTTGTAAAACAAGTGATATACACTCTGGCAATACTAGGAACAAACACAAGCTAGTGATACCAGTTTCTCGACTCCACATATTGTATAATTTACTTTGTAAAAAGTCCCGCTTTGTTTCTTGTTGGTCTTTCTAAGGACAAAGGTTTTTTCCGAACCAGTGGTACAATAAAAATGACTTTCAATAAGAATTACATGTAAGTAATCTATACTTAATAAAAGTTATTCTATTCTATTCTACATATTAATACGTATAGTGAAACCTTTGTACGGATCAGTGTAAGAATTGACATAGTTAAAGTTTACAAATATAACAAACTAAATAAAACATATTATGTTTACGTTCAAACTGTCCATGTCAAACACATATTTGTTTCTTGGACAAATTTTACCTTTTTTTTTTACATGGGAAAATGCCTACGCATACCCGCCTCGCGGGGGCAAGGACGGGTTATGTCGGACTCGCACCGACTAAAACCCCATGGTGTCCCACCCTCGTCGCATATTGGCAGGGCCACGGGAACGCTTTCGCACACATCCGCGGCCCCACTTGCGCTGGCCGCCCCATGGCGGCCTCTCCTCGGGAGAGGACTACTCCTCCCCCATCTCCTTCTCAGGTAAGGCGCACCAGAACACATGGCGCGCCCTCCTCCTCGGCCTCTAATTTCACAAGCGCAACAGACGCCCCCATGTCCGATGCGCGAAGGCCATGGGGCCAGGAATAACTAGCACTCAGAGGCACCAGCCTTCCTGACGCCAGCGGCGGATCTTGTCTATGGCTCCGCCGCTCACCGAGATTCGGCTGCGGAGGGTAGGGAGAGCGGCGCCTCGCAATACCGACACTCCTCTCCCCCCGCAGCCCCACCACCACCGCATCATTAACGGTGCGGCCCCGTCAGAGTCGCGGAGGATAGGGCGAGTGGCGCATCGCCATACCAACACTCCTCTTCCTCCGCGACTCCACCTCGGCTGCAGCGGTAGAGGGAGCGGACACCCCTCTCACCGCAGCCCACCGACACACATCCGAAGTGGGCTCGTCAAGCCCACTCGGAGTGGCCACCTCGGGCCGGCCCTGTACGGGCCAGCCAAGGGGTTCCTCTTTGTTCACCGTGGGTGACCAAGCCACGGCTACTAAGCCCCCCCCGCCACGACAATGCGTAAACCCGTTCGGGGGGGGGGGGGGGACAAATTTTACCTAACCTAACCCAGCACGGCTAGCATGGGCTGGGGGACAAAAAAAATTTATCTCCCGATTATATTCACTTACTTACTTATAAAATTATCTTGTCCACGGTCCACGTATCTTATGCACGGCAACGGGGCGAAGTATATCCCCCTTTGACATAACGAGTAGACATATATCCCCCGTCCGTAGCATGCAACCAAAGGAAAGATAAAAATACTTTTTTGGCATTTGAAAGGGACATTTTTATCCTAGTTCATTTCACGTGGGTTTAATTTTATATTCATACAAAAAATCTATCTAAGTCTATCTCCTATTATCTACTGTGGATATTATATCCACCTGCCCATGCTCGAAGGGTGGATAAAACTAAGCGAGGTGATAAACATTTTCTCCTTTCCTTGGGGATAAAACTGTCTCCTACCCATGCTAGCCCTGCTGGAGACATTAGCAGTATGCACGCCAAACAAGTCAAGACAAACGACATAATTTGTCCAAGTGACATTATGTGTTTGGGTGTTAGCCATAAGCAATATGCACGTAAATAATATAAGTATCATTTAATTTAATTTAATGTACGTGTAAGACATATTATATAGAATTTACTTAGGTACTGCTCTCCTTCTCCTATAAGCTTTAACTATGCCAAATCTCATACTCCTCCGTTCAAATAATATGCTTAAAAATGAGTAGAAAGTTGTCCGTTCACGTAATATATAATAGAAGATTTTTTTATGTATTATGTTGAACCAGTCATTCGATTTATTGCTTTTTTTTTTAATCTTTATACACTAGGAATTTCATCTGTATTTTGAACGTGTATCCACATATATTTCTAATGAAGAAACTTTTAAATCCGAAACAATTATTTTAAAGCCATACCAAATACTTGTTCCGTGTGGGATTTGAACTCACGGCCCAAAACGCCGAAGTCAAACGCTTAGCTACTACACTATGGAATTTGTATACTATGGTAAACAGATTTGCGGGGTTTTGGAGGGAAAAATAAATGACACAATACCTTTTCAACAGTTGCGGTTGTGATTCCCATTGCCACAGATATGAAAAGTTTATTCTTGGAGGCTGGTAAATCCTTAACTTCTCGAAGTGCCGGCACCACCACATCGGGTTTCACCGAAACAATTACAACTTCGGAACGTTCTACAACCGGTTTGTTTTCGAACACAGCTGTGGCTCCTAAATCCTGAAACGTTAACATAATGGATGCGGTGAATTAAATTGTTTTTTTTTTTAATAAAATATTTGCTTATACAAAAAATACCACAAGACAAATTTCAACACACAAATTTTTCTCAATCAATCTTTTTATGTCATTATCGCCATTACAGTCTCTTAAAAATCCACAACTGAACATAGGTCTCTCCCATTAAATTGCCATATATTTGCGATGTTTGCCATTCTTTGTAGGCGGGTTGGCTAAGGCCCTGTCCGCACTGCGATATTTCACCGCGCGATTTATTTCTCGCAATTCTGTAACACAGAATCTTATAGAAGTAGCCGCACTGGCGGCAAAAAAATCGCGCGGGAAAAAAAAATCTGTGATTTGATGCAAATTGAAAGCGAAGCAGTGCGATTTATTTCCGCGCGAATATTTTGTTCAGTATAAAGTAAGTACGGCTACGTCGTACTATTATTAAGTGGCGAAGCTTGCGAAGACACTCATTAAGTGGCGAAGCTTGCGAAAACACTTTTTGATTTCACGATGTCTGTCCGTCTGTCCGTCTGTCCCACGATTATCTCGAGAACGGTTTCTAATTTTCAAATTCTGTTTTCAGTAAATTAGTCTCATGTTTAAACTTAAGTATGTTTCAATAAAGAAGTCAAAAAGAAAGAAAGATATGTAAAATTATGACACCTGCCCATACCATCCCATGTCTTAAGAGGCGAGCAGCGTCTTCCTGATGACAATTTCAAATAAAAATAAAACTGCGGTTGCCAACACGCTTGCCAAGCGTGGCAACTACGGCAAAATCCCTCTATGAGGCAATCTACGGGGGAGGCCTATGTTCAGTAGTAGACTTTTATAGCAGCTAAGGGACTTTTTTCATGACAAGTACTCTGTGTGGCGGCGCTGTCGTCGCGCCACAAGCGAAATCACGTCGGGGTCACCACTGTGACGGGAGATCTCCCCTTTTCCTTCCACCCGCCACATCTGTTTTAAACCCGAGACCTCTCGGTAGAGAGTAGGTAATAGGGTCCTGTGCCTAAAACAATCATAAGCTACGTTTTGTTATCTAAGGCTACGGTCTCCTATTAAATGCTATACGCGACGTCCGACTTCAGCGTAAACGTTCCGATCGACGTCTGAACGCCAGGCACAGCGTCAGCGGTCAATACATGTCTTAGCAGCGGACGACGTCTCGACTTTCGATCACACAAGAGTTAATTAGCCGACAGTGCTCGCGTGTGTATGTGATATTTGTATATAAAATGGATATAAATTCAATACTTTTGGCGGCGCTTGTGTTACTTGAAGAAGAGGCACAAGACGACCGTATACGTAGAAAAATAAAGGCAACAAGGCACCGATTATTTATGAAGAGAAATGAACAAGGATGTTTCCAGCTATTGATAATGAAATATACACAATTTTTATGTTCCTTGTCACTTGTATTGTATCTTGCAATGTAACATTTAATTGACTCAATCAATAACTCGTTTTTTCTTCATTAAATTTTGCCATTTTGTACTGACGCTAGACATGACGTTCACGCTACAATGGTTAGAAATAACTAGAGACGCCGCGCAAAGCGTCTGAACGCCGCCTACGACGTCCATACGCCGACATCAGTGTGTGAAAGAGACCACAACAGTACATTTACATATAATAAATAAAAACATATAATAAAGTACTTTATTCATTTAACAACAAAAAACATTAATTTATAACACATATAAAGATTCGAGTGATAACGACACCGAATAAGTACGTACTTATGCAAAAGATAAAACTTTATTTTTAATATTATATAAGAACTTTATTTTTATTCGGTGCAATCATCACTCGTATCTTCACTTGATGAACTATCTGTAACATTAATTACAAAGCGATCTGCAGTTTGGTCAATTCTATCATCCATGCCACGCATTTTTTGTTCAACCTTAAGGACATGCTGAACACAGTTTTTCCATTTATCTGGCGTGATTTGAGTTAAACCATCTTTAAGTAAATTTTTAACATCTTTTAACTTGAAAGTTGTATTTTTTCGTGCAACGTACCCTTTCACATCTGCCCACACAAGTTCAATGGGGTTAAGCTCACAGTGATAAGGAGGTAACCTTACCACTGTGATGCTTTTTTCTTTTGCCATCTCGTCGGTGACGTAACTTCGATAGTTATCTTTAACTGCCTTTATTTTTTCCATTAAGTGGGTCTTTGTGTCCGAGGGCACGTATGCGATCTGTTTAGATTCTAGCCATTCCTGCATATTTTGTTTCCGCCAAGACATTGTTGGGGTTTTTTCTAAACGTCTGGAGTGGTAACTAGCGTTATCCATAACTATGACATCGCCGCTTTGCAGTTTTTCTATTACTTTTCTAAACCAGTCCTCGAAATGGAGAGCGTCCATACTCTCATGGTAGTCACCAGTAGATGATGATTCAAATACCCAATCACATCCCTCCAAAAAGCCATTTTCATTGCCAACGTGTACAACTATTAATCGCTTTCCTTTACCCGAAGGGGCTTTCGCGCCAGTAGAGTAGCCTTCTAACCGTGATTGACGAGAAGATTCAATTGTGGTGTCTTCCCATACCTTTCCCATAGTATGACCTGCGTTAATCCATGTTTCGTCAAGGTAAAAAATGTTACGTCCCTCGTTTCTTAATATTTGTATTTCTCTCAAATATCTGGTACGCCACAGAACTATCTCTGGGCGATCTATTAGACCACTTTTTCTGTTTCTCTTTATATATTTGAATTTTAAATGGCGCAACACACGTCGCAGGGAAGTTTTGCTCAAGTTTGGCAACTGGTCATCTTGATTTATACTGAGCAAAATTTTGTCTAAAGTCGGTAATTCTCCTGCAAGAAAGAACTGATGCACTTTCGCTCTTATAGCCGATTTATCAAAATCGTCCAACTTGTCAATTACAGACTTTTTTCTTTTATTAATTATTCCCTTTTCTGGTATTTTATGGGAATCTCTATACACGCTTAATACGCGATATATAGTGCTCTTGCTGACTCCTGAGATCTCCGAAACCTTTTCTACCATATTAACGTTTGAAGGATACACGTCTTCGGGCCAGGTGTTTTTGACATATTTGTATACATTAATGATAATCTCTTGTTCCCCGACCGACAAAGTGGTAGGTTTTCTCTTTTTTACTGGTGACGTTAAAGGTGCTCCAGAAGATGGGCCTGTAAATAAATGACAAAAATATACTACCATAGTACTACATCACATAAATACATATTGTTTTAGAAAATAAATACCACATGGTCACATAAAAAGAGCGCTTTAAGAAATAGAAAGGCTACGTCGTCGCATTTGTACCTATTTGTACGTACCTGCTACGTTTATTATGGGTCGGCGACGTCTCTTTCCACTTGATGTTGAAGGACCGGGTCCTTCACCAAATTCTCCTGAACTCATGTCGATTTAGTAACGACCGTCACAGTAAAACTAATATAACAGATTCAAAAAACAAAAACTTAACGATATAACAAATTTAACAGTAAAAACTCAACTAAAACAATGCAATGAATGCTATGAATTACCCGAGACGTACACACGCAAGCGCTATCCGAACACGAATGAAAACAAAATGGCGGACCGGCCCAAAAAAGGTGACGCATCTCTGGCTGCCATTGTCACGTTTCTTTTAGAACGAACTGACGTAACGCGCGTTTTGTTTATTTTAAAGGGATGAATTTGCAAAAGCTCAATATGGTGATTATATTGCTTCAAATATTTTTTTAATATGAAACTGTTATTAAATGAATTGCTGCGTTACTTACCATAAATTGAAATATAAAATATAACACATTTTTCGCGATGTACCGTAAGATTTTACTATGTTTATAGGAACCACAGACAATATTATTTAAGAAACAAAAAAACAAAACATATGTGCTGACCTAGAAGTGGGAATAATATCAATATTTAAATATTGTTATCACATCTAAATTGAGATTTTGTAAGTTACGCCTTTTGACACTCGGCTCATATCTGAGGTCATTGTCCGTTTTTCTCAATCGATATGGCACATACTATAGTAAACATCGTAACGCGGCGTACGGCGTGACGCTGTAAGCGGCCGATGGCGTTTATAGGAGACCACCACCTAAGGCAAAAAGTGTTTTTAAGCATTTTCTTTCTTTCTCTTACCTTGAAAGCTTTAGCACTTGCTACATCGGACGGATGGCAGCTAGCCGTTATATCATCTGCTTTTGCAAGACCTATTGATATAAAAAAAAAAACTTATATTAGAATAATAAACTGCGCACGTTAAGCGTGATAGAATAAAAAATACCTTGCACTTGAACAAACATTCAGACTTGAGACAATAATTATTTGTTGTAGCCAATACAAAATCTCATTTCCGAGCAGGTATCGAACCGGTAATAAGCACAGCCGCAGGCGTACGCTTAGCTTTTGCGCTACTGAGCCTTCATAATTATATTAAACAAATAGGCACCATTATAACAGTTGTATTATGGCAGCACGGTGCGTATGGGTGCCTCCACCGGGAAAGGACCACTCTCTCAAAGAAAAAGTAAAGTTGCAGCAGTTCTTTTTAAAAAAAAACGTTACCCCCACACTAAGATTTTCTTCTGTATCGTGGAGGCAGTTTACAAACATAAATTGCACGAGGAAAAACATCCAGACCCGGAACAATTATTTGTAGGCCATACAAATACTTGTTCCGTGCGGGGATCGAACCCGCGGCCCCAGCGCAACAACTCATTGCTAAGCCACTGAGCCACGGAGCTGTCAACGTTTCACTTCTAAGTGTAGGCTTGGTGTTTTTTGTTATATTTTGAACATGCAGGTTTCCTCACAATGTTTTCCTTTCAACGCCGAGCACGTGGTAAATCAGCACTTAAAATTGCAAATTGCAATTAACAAATGTATTGGTGCCGGCGGGGTTCGAAATCTCGCGGTACTGTGAAATTTACAGCGAACGCTTAGCCTCCGAGCCACGGAGCTGAGCCACGGCTATCACAGAATAGCAGCGTGAAATAGCAGCAATAACGTCATATTGCTTCACTTTCGGCAGCACATTCCATAGCACATTATGTTGGTCCTTACGAGTGAAATCGCAATCGAACTGATGGAGCCACGGATGTGTGTGAAACATCGATATATATGTACTACGTAGTACGTACTAGATTGCGCATTCCGAACATACACTATATTCAACTGAACTGTACTGCAATCCGTACAGTGTGTCATTTAGTGTGATTTCAATCTACTAGTTATAGTCTGTGGTTTCAATATTCATGCAGTGTGGAGCGGCGCTAATAATACAAGATTTTAAATTAAAGTTTAAGCCTGGACGTAAATAACAATTCCGTAGTCACGTAAGTAAAATTATTTGTTGTTCAAATGAATAAATAGGTAATAATATCGTAATATTACAATAGAAAAAATCATGAAAAAATATATTTCTTTATATAAACTGAGCGCGCAGGCGCGACTTTACTAACTTCCGCGCATGCGCAAAGACATAGAGTAGTGCACATTTTTTGTTTAGAAAGGTTTCTCTAGTACGTAGTACATATAACTCAATGGTGTGGAAGTGTTTCCGTCGTCCTGTCGATATGTAACGAAGGTGGAACACTCATGGTGTCTAAGTCGGCACTAGTCAGACATAACCCGTCATTACCCCTGCGAAGGCATTCCCCCATGAAGACTGTATGCCCGTTTGTTCCCCTTACATGTATAATAAACATCTTCTTTATTCTTTTTTTATTTTTATATATTTATTTATCAGTCCATAAAAATCATGCTTTTATCACTAGCTGTGCCCCGCGACTTCGCCCGCGTTGAATTTACTACGGTTTCATGGATATCATTTTTTTTCACGGAACCCTAATTTTGTTTTTGAGTAATGGTACCATCTTAGAAATATTAACAAATATTTACATTAATATTTACACGATACTAACGTCACTCAATTGTTTTGCCTTCCCGGAACCCCTCCACTAATAGTTAAACTTCATGGTATGGTATTAAAGTTCAAATTGACTTTTAAGTATTATTACGAGTTATTATTACGAAAATAGAAAAGTGTAGTTTTTAGACATTTTCAGGCAATTTTATAACTTTTTCTCTCCGTAAGAACCATCTCAGTACTTCAAGGAATATTATAAAAAAGAATTAGCGAAATCGGTTCAGCTGCTCTCGAGATTTGCGCTTAGCAACACATTTAGCGATTCATTTTTATATTATAGATTACATCCATACTACGGAGTACTATTATTTATTCTGTGTCCATACATCGATTCATTACAGCAAAAAGACCACTGCTGGTCACAAGCCTCCACGACAGATTGCCGCATAGAGGGGATTTTGTCATAGCTGCCAGGTCGTGCGAACAGAAAGGCCACGACAGCCTGTTATAATTTTGGGCTGTTATTACGAAGATGCTGCGGCCCATCTCCTGTTTTAGTTTCCCTCTGTCGCCTCTTACGACACCCACGGGATGACATGGAGCAGATATTCTTACCACTACACGGTTCCATTACAACTTGTCAAAAATCCACTGTTGAACCCAAAGACTGTCCCATTTATGGCGGGGTTGTTACGCTTTACAACCGCAGTTTTTTTTTATTATGCATTTTGCTGTTTTTTTTTAATATTGTAATAAGGAGTATAGTGACGGCGTAAGAGAATCCACTACCCAATATGATCCGACATAGGGAAGTGAAACAAGAGAAAGGTAGCAGCACTGGCGTATATAACTGCGCTATAGATATATATATATGATATGATAATATATTTATAGATATAATATGATAATATATTTTTCACCATAGCGATATATTCCGATATTACCTGCGGTAATAAATCCATTGGCCAACGCGAAAGCCAATCTGCCGCCTCCGATGAATCCGATCTTCATTGCTTCGCTTAATGTTACTGAAAAGAAAATAATAATTATAAGCCTTTCTGAACCATACAAGCTTCATAAAATTTATTAAAAAAGGGTGATCAAAGAATAATTAAACAGACTGTAACGTTAATTACACTACAATTTAGCTCTACAGTTTATACGAGTTAAACTCTAGAGCCACGCTGCAGCTAAATAATGGTTATAGCAGGAACGGGTAGCTCGACCACGACCTCAGAAAATACCAGCGTAAAATAGCAGCTTAATGCTGCTGTGTTTCGCATGGGAACTGTAGAGAACCGGAAACTATTTTTACTGGAAACGAAGCATTCCATCTTAGTCCTCAAGGGGTGACAACGCATTTGCATTTAGATTCTTAATCTATGATACGTAGATGTCTATGGGCCATCCACAGCATCCACTTAACAGGTGGAATGTGTGCTCGTTTGATAACCTTATTTCTATTCTGTATACACCCAGTGCGTGTTGCCAGTGATGACATACGGAACTGAAACGTGGTCCTTCACTGCTAGCCGGATAAGGAAGCTCAAGGTCGCTCAGCGAGCTATGGAGAGGGCTATGCTCGGAGTTTCTCTGCGTGATAAACTCAGAAATGAGGATATCCGCAGTAGAACCAGAGTGACCGACATAGCCCAAAGGATTAGTAAGCTGAAGTGGCAATGGGCCGGCCATATAGCTCGAAGAACCGACAACCGATGGGGAAGAAAGGTTCTCGAGTGGCAGCCTCGTACCGGCAAGCGAAGTGTAGGGCGTCCCCCCACTAGATGGAGTGACGACCTGGTAAGATATGCAGGAAGTCGATGGATGCAGGTGGCTCAGGACCGTGCTTTGTGGCATTCTTTGGGGGAGGCCTATGTTCAGCAGTGGACTTGTGAAGGGCTGTAATGATGATGATGATGATATATATAAAAAAAAAACACGGGCAAATTGATATTTGGGTTGCAAAATATAATATATTATTTTATTTGGAAAACTTAGGCACAGCTATTTCTCTCTTAAAGATAATGGTATAGTAATTTAAAAATGAAGCTATTTCCAAGTTTACACTCTCAAAACCCAGACCAACATAAAAAGATAGACGGAGTATTTCGTACGTTTATTTCAAGCAAAGAGATTTAAATATATAGGTATACTAACTACTACTTAAATGTCTTTGATTTCAAGTGATGTCGTAACCATGACAACTTCTTGACACATACTCATACACTCATCTGGGGGCACGGCAGTGCCCCCGCCAAGTCGAGCAACAAAGCGGCACGGCCGTACCATCCTTTTCTCGAAGCAGTTTAGGCCATTTCCGAAACCCTATAACTTCGTTATGAATAAAACTAGAAGATTGAATTTTTACTAACCAAATAGGCATTGTATAAACTCGGTATATTTCAAATTTCATTGAATTTGAACCAGTAATTTAAGAATTATAACTAGTCAAAGTTTCTTAATTTTGTCACTCACTGACTGACCGATCATCAAAACTCTAAGGCACTTCTAGCAGACATAGAAACTTCAAATTTGGAATACAATTATTATTGTTTAATATATAAATCAAGGAAAAATTAAAATATTTTACAATTTCGGTCCAGTTTTCGAGAAACACCAACTGCATAAATAACTTTGTACTTTTTTTTGACTGAATAAATTAACCGACTTGGTATTACATGGATCTCACAACTTTTTACGGTAGAAGAACTGAGTTGCGAGACTTGGCTTTTTTTACAAGTTATGTTTTTGATGGCATCTTTCTTTTTCCTTCCTTTATCAGCCCGTAGTTCTCTACGGGACGTTCAGTATGGTAGGTATAAAACTAAAACCGCGGTGTTGGTTACAAATGATTTTAACTGCTCAAGTGTGCGGGAGTGCGGTTCTTACAAAGAGTGGAACATGATTTTAGCTTGAAACGTACGCAGCATCATAAAACACATAAACAAAAGCTACAGTCAAATACTGGAACATATTCTTCTGTAGCTTTTGTTTAAGCTGGGCATATGCCTCTTCATTTCTAAGAGGCGTTATAAGGTATAAGGGTAATTTAAATAAAGGTAATTACTTCATCTAATAGTTAACTAAAACTTAATGTTAAAACAATATTATGAATATTCTAAAATTATGATTAGCATTTTTAGGAAAAATAATCACTGGTTAAAGTTCTCATCATCATCAACCACAGTCCGAAAAGAATAGAAGGGAGTATTAACAAAGTTAAGCGAATTTATACCTTATTTTAGCGTTCCTGAATAAATACCGTAATTTATAAAATTTTTAGGTTATGACAGACATATGATTGGCCTTAGAGTAATACGTATGTCACTCAATAAGTTTTGAGATATACAAAAAGTATTCTAGATACTATTAATATTTATTTTACATCTTTTCAAAATATTCTCCATCATGCTCTATACAAAGTTCCATTCGCCTAAACCAACTCTAAAAACATTTTTGCCAGTCTTGATCTGACAGGTCGGAAATCGCTTCTTCGCAGGCAGCCACGGCTTCTTCGGCGCTTGAAAAAAACTTGCCTTTTATTTTTTCTTTGACTCTTGGGAACAAAAAGAAACCACAAGGAGCTAAGTCAGGGCTATAGGGTGGGTGACTTAAAGTTTCAACACCAGATTCCTCAATAAATGCTTTTGTTCTAAGGGAGGTATGTGAAGAGGCGTTATCGTGATGCAGCATGCTTCCCCGAAACCCGGTCTTTGGTCTTCTCTCCCGCAAAGCTTGAAAAGCTTTGGGTAATGCAACTGTAGTACACCATTTAAAGTTTACTGACCTACAATTTTCCAGCATTGACGTTGACAAATGTCCGCACCGCGAAAAAAACCAGCCACCATTTTTTTTGCCGACGTTGCGAGGTCTTTGCAGTTTTGTCGGTATCTGTCCTTCTGAGTAGACCGATACCGATGATTGCCTTTTATTTTCCGGATCATATTGATAGATTCATGTCTCGTCACCAGTAACGATTTCTGAAACACGCCTAGATGCCCCATTTTCATAACTTAGACGCATTTCATGGCACCAATCCACACGAGTTTGTTTTTCGCTTTCGGAGAGCAAACGAGGGATCCATCGACAACAAAGTTTTCTCACTCCAAGATGACCGGTGCTTGAAGTCTTTCAGAAGCTCTTTAATTCCGTCCTCCATGGTGGCATTACACCGGAGGCGTGGAGCAGAAGTGCGGTGGTCTTGTTCTTCAAGAAAGGTGACAACGCTCTCTTGAAGAACTACAGACCGATTTCCCTTCTGAGCCGCGTCTACGTGCTGTTTTCGAGAGTCATTACGAATCGTCTCGCGCACAGACTTGACGACTTCCAGCCTCCCGAACAAGCCGGTTTCCGAAAGGGCTTTAGCACCATAGACCACATGCATACCCTACGGCAAATTGTACAGAAGTCCGAAGAGTACAATTTGCCACTATGTCTGGCGTATGTGGACTATGAGAAAGCCTTTGATTCCGTCGAAATTTGGGCGGTGCTGCAGTCCCTTCAGCGGTGCCAAGTTGACTGTCGGTATATAGAAGTGCTGAAGTGCTTGTACAGTAGAGCTACGATGGCTATCCGAGTACAGAACCAGAGTACGAAACCTATTCAATTGCAGAGAGTTGTAAAACAGGGTGACGTTATATCCCCGAAACTCTTCACCGCTGCATTGGAAGACGTTTTCAAGCTTCTGGACTGGAAAGGATACGGTATTAACATCAATGGCGAGTACATCACTCACCTTCGATTTGCCGACGATATAGTCCTTATGGCAGAATCGCTGGAGGACCTAAGCACTATGCTCAATGACCTCAATAGTGTCTCCCAACGGATAGGTCTTAAGATGAACATGGACAAAACAAAGATTATGTTTAATGTCCATGTCACACCTATGCCGGTAGTTGTTGGGAGCACTAAGCTCGAAGTTGTTGACGAGTATGTTTACCTGGGGCAAATAGTCCGACTAGGTAAGTCCAACTTCGACCGCGAGGTTAATCGACGGATTCAACTCGGCTGGGCAGCGTTCGGGAAGCTACGACACATCTTCTCGTCAGACATACCTTAAAACGAAATTGTACAACCAGTGCGTGTTGCCAGTGATGACTTACGGAACTGAGATGTGGTCCTTCGCTGCTGGCCGTATGAGGAAGCTCAAGGTAGCTCAGCGAGCTATGGAGAGGGCTATGCTCGGAGTTTCTCTGCGTGATAAACTTAGGAATAAGGATATCCGCAGTAGAACCAGAGTAACCGACATAGCCCAACGGATTAGTAAGCTGAAGTGGCAGTGGGCCGGCCATATAGCTCGAAGAACCGACAACCGATGGGGAAGAAAGGTTCTCGAGTGGCAGCCTCGTACCGGTAGGCGAAGTATAGGGCGGACCCCCACGAGATGGAGTGACGACCTGGTAAGACATACAGGAAGTCGATGGATGCAGGTGGCTCAGGACCGTGCTTTGTGGCATTCTTTGGGGGAGGCCTGTGTTCAGCAGTGGACTTGTGAAGGGCTGTAATGATGATGATGATGATGATCAGCCATTAGCAAATAATTTCTGAACATTTCTTTAATTTTTTAACATAATGTTACAATACATAATGTAATTTTATACGTGATAGAGCCACGCTGGAGCTAAATAAGTTACCTTTATTACTGGAAAAGAGGCATCTTAAACCTCACGGCTGACAATGCATCTGCATTTTGATTCGCAAACTACGATAGATGTAGATGTCTATGGACCACAGCAACCACTTACATCTCTATGCAACGGGGCTAATATGACAAAGGCTCATACAAAATATTTTGTATTTCAAGCCAAACCTATTACCTGGGTGTATTTTTATTTGCAATAGTGCTTCGGCAAGTTGAGACTGTTCTTTTGGTAGAAATCGGTCACACAGTGATGATATAAATGTTTCTTTTTTTATATTCTCAGTAGTTTCATTCAGTCCAATTTTCTTACTACTCTGGGAAAGTTCAGTTTCGAAGTTTATTTTGCGAGGAGTTAAAGCGTTTAGAATAGGTGCAGCTTGAGTGCTTTCCGTTTTTATTGGATCAATATTTTTAGTTTGAGTTAAGGCATTTGCATTTGTAGGCGTAAAACCTAATATATACTTGTATCGCTTTGTATTGTTGCTCCTGCTGCAGGTGTAGCTCTGGTTGAGGTTGTTGTAGCCGATCCTCATCTGGCAAATTCAAAAATGGTAACGCCCTGCGGTTTAAGGTCTTGCGCTTAGAATTTTGAATCATAAAATCTTTATCGAAATGTATTTAAACACCATAGGGCGCCAACTTAAGAACTTCGTCTAGAAAACTATCTATAGGGGAAGGGTGCCTAGAGCGAGCACTTTATGCTACTAACGTAACGTTTTGAAAATTTTGGGGGATGTGGCCCTGCCTCTCGCGACCCGCAGTAGTCGTGAACTCGTGAAATTAATCTGTAGAACGTAGTGCGGCTCGTGTGAAAAAAAAAAAACGAATTTGACGGTTATGACGGTCAAAAACTGCATGTGTACATCGTGTTTTACCTATTTGTGAGTATAATAAAAAATAGGTCAATACCAAAATTCGACTATTCTTTTATGTGTAGTATGTGTTTTATGTGTGTAATTTAGGTTCGTTTGATAAAAACATTTAAAGCATACCAGTGGTGTAAAAGGCAAAGCAGCCAGGCAAAGCGCGCACGTGCTCGCTTTACCCAGTATAGAGATGGCATGTGCAATAAAATTGTGATTCCTTAAATTAGTTCTTTATTTATAGAACTCGCTAAAAGCTAGTATTTACTGCTACTATGTTTTTTACGTTCGAAAATGGTATTGTTAGAGTAGAATAGGGACAATAGCATAGAATATAATAATTTTTTATTCAGTATTGATTACAAGTAATTCTTATTGAAAGTCATCTTTTACTTTATCACTGGTTCGAAAAAACCTTTGTCCTGGGAAGAACCAGCAAGAAAAGAAACCCAGCAGCAATTTTTTTTAAATAAATTTTACTATATAAATTATTACAAACTATTTACAAAATTTATTTTAGAAACAGCTTGGAAGTGACCACCTCATTCCCAGGAGTTATTATCAACCATGTATTCATTTATATTATAATAACTCTTTTTATACAGCTATTGTTTAATTAAATATTTAAACTTGGTACATAATAGAGATACCTTGTATATTTTCTGGGACTTTGTTGTAATAGCGAATACATTGTCCCAAGAATGAATTACTGACTCTGTGGAGTCGAGAGATCGGTATCACTAGTGTAACGGCCTACAGCTGCTCCTGCAAAGATTCGATATCCGGGGCCCATGAGCGGAGATTCAACAAGCAGCCGTAAGTTCGAGCCCGAGTGGCTATATGGAAGAATTTCCTATAATACATATATATATAATACACATATATATATAAATTGTGGTAATCTCCAGCGGCGTCATCCACAGTCACTTTCTTCCTTCTTCACTATGACAGTCTATTAACTATACCGTACAATTAACTAACTTCGAGACGCCACTAACACTCGTTTATTATAAAGCGTAAAACACAACACGAATATAGAATGCTCGGATCAAAGTTCACTTCCGTTCGCGTGGCAACAATTATTTCTAGAACTTAACACGACCTTCTCTAGTATCACAAAGTTCAGCGTTCAACCGACAACGGAAAATGTTTCCGAACTACTTATATCAAATGCCGCACGAGTAGTTAATATTGTCAAATGCACTTATATACGCTGTTAAATTAGAATTACAAAATTCGCGGTAAATGAGGCGCGCATAACACACAATTCAGACGTTGATCGCAATCAATGTTAACTTCCTAACAATTTGTCAACCCATTAGACTACAATTCCTCGTCTTGCACAATTTGATATCAAAACCGACTTTAAAAAATGGAGGTTATCTCGAGCAACTTCACTACGTGCTGTCGATATCACTGCATTCAAGCAACTCTGTTGCACCCACGTTCTGCTTCGCTTCGAGTGTGAATACAAATTTCAAATGTTAATTGTTTGGCCTAAACAACTAGCTTGTGTTTGTTCCTAGTATTTACAGTGTATAATCACTTTTTTTATATGTATTATATGTTATAGTATAACTATCTATGTTTTTGTGAACATAAGTACATTAAATTTTTGTAAATATACTGAGAGGCCACAGTTATATATGTAAATTAATAACCAATTTTATTTTCAGATGTTGAATAAATATAAAAGAAAATCACAACAAGCTTCATGGGATGAGAGGACAATGAAAAAGGCTATCCATGAAGTTACAGAACTTAAAAAAAGCGGTAAGGTCGGCCACACACATACGGAATCCCGTTTTGTCCGCAAAATTTCGAATGGAAAACTACCGTACCGTGTACCGTGTGTGTCGGGTCATCAATACAAATAAATAAAATTGAAATATCTGTTTGTAATGTTAAAATAACAGCTTTTTACTAAATACATATGAATGTATATACGGTACTTATAACAAAAACACAATTTTTAAAATTTTTGTCTGTCTGTCTGTCTGTTTGTTCCTGCTAATCTCCGAAACGGCTTGACCGATTTTGACGGGACTTTCACTGGCAGATAGCTGATGTTCTAAGGAGTAACTTAGGCTACTTATATTTGAGAAAAATAATTAGGGTTCTGAGCAATATAATTAAAACCCTAAATTACACGCGGGCGAAGTCGCGGGGAACAGCAAATATGTTTTATATGAACTTGCTGCGTTTGGAATCCTGAATCGGAATTCCGATTCGGAATTCCGTATGTATGTATAGGCCCTAAGGTTGACCACATACACGAAATTTCGTTTCGGGATTCCGTTTCGGAATTCCGATTCAGGATTCCGAACGCAGCAAGTTCATATATCGAAACGGAATTCCGTATGTATGTGGCCGGCCTAAAAGCTACAGCAATAAAATATGGTATCACTCGTGCAACTTTACAGTGGCACCTGAAGACAGGTCCTTGCAACCAAAAAGTGTCAGTCGTAAGATTTCACGTCAAAAGTGAAAACTTCTTTGCTTCACAAACATATATACATACTCGTATATATATACATACACATATGTATACATATCTCTGCGTGATGGGCACGTGAAATCAGTGCTTTTTCTCAATCCAAAAGTGCGCAAAATGCCTAGAGAAGTTTTCATTTTAAAAATTAGGTAGATTTACAACTGTTTTTAGTGTAGAACTAGAGCTGGAATTGTTAGAATGCGTTTTCTAAATGAGTGACTTATTTTATGGATAATCGAAGGAAGAATCTCTCAAACTCACCTTCGAGTTTGCAGTAAAAAACCAAACATCTCACCTATTCAAGGATGCTACTGCCGAATCGCACTGGTACAAAGGATTTATCGAACGACATCCTGACTTAACCTGAGCCAACATCAGTCGCTAGAGCTAGCGACTTCAATATGCGTCCAGTCTCATCATCATGCAGTCAGTCCATCTATCAATTTGCTAGACGAACAAATTGAAAAGCATCACATCGATGCTAAACTAATAGACGAAGAAAAACTTAATAATTAAAAATTAAAAATTTTGTACAGCCGACTTCATTATAAGTTATTAAGAATAACTCAAAAACGATTGGTCTGACCTTGATCAAATTCATATGGGACCACACAAAAAGTATCAGCTTTCATATAAAAAAAGAATCATCGAAATCGGTCCACCCAGTAAAAAGTTATGAGGTACTACACATAATAAAAAAAAACATACGCGTCGAATTGAGTACCGTCTCCTTTTTGGAAGTCGGCAGAAAAGTAGAGATTTTAGAGCAGTATTCATTTATTTATTTCAGAGATATGGTACAATAATAAGTTATTGCATTATTGTTGGCTCACGGTGCGAACTAAAAAGTGTGAACTAAAGTGTGTCAAAGAAGGCACGTATGGCAATTCATAATGCTGTGTTAGTCCCTACTTTAATGTATGGTAGTGAAAGTTGGGTCTGGCAGAAGAATCATGAGAGTAGAATAAATGCTGTAGAAATGCGGTCATTAAGGAGTAAGCTAGGGCTGAATCAGAATGACAGGGTGAGAAATAATGTGATAAGAGAAAAGTGTGATTTGCAAGATGACGTTGTGACCTGGATTAAAAAAGGAATGCTTCGGTGGTTTGGTCATGTAGAAAGAATGAACGAGGAAAGAGTGACAAAGCAAATTTATGTTTCAGGTGTGAACGGCAGAGTCGGGAAGGGACGCCCTAGACGAAGATTTATCGACCAAATCGGCGATACATTGAACATGGGCCAGATTAGGAGTACCCTTAACCAACGAGCGTGTAGATATATGGATGTAAAGGAGGCGAGAGAGGTTTGTCAGGATCGCACCAAATGGAAGTCCGTAGTCTCTGCCTACCCCTCTGGGTGACAGGCGTGAGTGTTTGTGTTGTATTGTGTTATTGCATTATAACTTTTAAGAACTTTAACATGATGTCTTACCGGTATCAGCCTAGAAATAGCACAATTAATAATTCTTAGCTTTTTACAATGTCAGGATAAAGATAAGATGTCAATAAAATAATATTATGTTAATCCTATACATAACAAGTGATGCGCCCGGCATCTCACGGCTGATTCTATTTTTATGGACCACAAAGACTAATATTTTCAATATTATAATATTATGTTGTTTTAGTGTCAAAAAAGAAAATCACTGAAATCTGGACCCGACAAGTGATGCTGTGATCGTATTATAAATTTTATATTTACCCTGTAAAAAGGCCGAAGTGAATTCGGAATTAAACTTATCGCGCCACTTACCCGAAAGGGTAGAACAACACCTAACGGGGCAATTAGTACTATAATAAAATTTAAAATAATTTTTTTCGCGCATCACGAAAAAAGACGGCCAAAACAATTTTGATGTGGTTTTCACTATCCGAAAGGAAGTCTAACTTTAAATCTGCGATAGTTATTAATTATTATTCCGAAATATGAAAAACTTTCTATGTGACTCTCCGACTATGCGATCATATCGTAAACGGAGGTAAATACAGTCTAGACAATATAACTTGGCCGAGGGCACATTGACGCGGGTAACAGCTGTGCTAGTGAATGTAAGTAATGTTCTATTTGCGTTCACTTCACTAAGTGCGGGGCAGAATAGTACTATATTAAGTAGTAGCAGTAGTAGGTATCTGTCTTAACTTACCTACATATGAACAATTAAGACTGCATTTGGGAACCCCACAACGGCAGTACCTTTACTATTAAACGAATAGATGGCTTAACACAACGATATGTAACAATACAAAAAAATAATTTCTTACCGTTTTATATCTGTTGGCAAAGTAAAAAAGGACAAACCGGCAGTGGCGGATTTACCAGCAGGCTGAGTAGGCTGGAGCCTAGAGTGGCAGATTTTAGGGGCGGCGAATTTGGGGCTAAAACTTTCTCATTTTTCACTTGGTTGATAAATTTTCCTAGAATTTACATAGTCGCTTTTGGTTGTGGCGCGGAAACGAGTGACATGACCGTTCGCTAAGTGTGTTTGGTTGAAATGCCTGCCCTATGTAGTATATTATCTATGGAAATGCTGATGAATTGACTGAACGAGCGAAGCGCGGCCGCCGCGGTAATCGCAGTAGTATCGTGCTGTTAAAGGCGTATTATTTTATTCAATATTACTTCAAAACCAAAAGAAAAGCTGCCTCAGTTGAATCCTGGTCAATTTTTTGGAAAATTACTTATTGGAAAAACGTTCTGAAGAGGGTTCTTGCCGTAGTATGATAATGCAGCAAACATGTCTGGTGTGTGTACAATGGCTAAAATTCAAAGCCCAGCACCTTTTTCTTTTTTCGTTCCTTGCTCTGTCCTCTCTTAAAATTTAGTGGCAACTGCGACTGCTGAATTTTGCACATAAGCTTGTCGCTTCTTCAGTTCTTTGTAGCTGAACGAGAAATTTTTAAGTATTTCCAAGAAAAAGTGATCGAACTAAGCGTGTCGAAGCAGTATACAAAAGACGTGGGGTAAAATACAACTGGAAAGGAAAAAAAAAATATGATGAGATACCTGATAAGCAAATGAGAATGACTGTTGATGATGATGATGACACTTTCAGGGCTAATACATTTCTCGTCCTCATTGATAGACTCGTATCTGAATTAGAAAAACGGTAGGTGTTGGTTTAAAAAAAACTTTTCATTTCGGACCAAAATCAACATCATCAATATCAACCCTTACAGGAAAAGCCCTTTTCTTGGAAGAAATGTATCCTCATGACTTAGAGACTGACTTAGTTCAAGAATTCATACATTTTCGATGCCATCTTTCTACTGAAAGAATTTTGGTGAAACCAGATTCTGGATCATTGAAAATTTTATCTTCGTTCCTGCAAAACCAGAATTGTCAAAATATTTATCTAAACTTGGTTATAGCAGTTCACATGGATTTATGTACAGCAGTTGAAAATTTTTCGGGTGTTTAATTTTAAGTAAGAAAAGCTTCTCGCTTTTCTTACTTAAAATGGCTGAAGAATTATCTAAGATCTACCTAAAGTCAACATCTCGGCATGCCTGATCACTCCCTGCAGTTACCTACAACATCAAAGGACTGTTGAACTTCTTCGGGGAGATTTCATAGCTTGAATAATTAGATTATTCCTGTCAACGCGCAAAATACGCGCTTAGACGGGAGTTGCGGAAAACAGCCCGTCGTAAACTAAACTACCTAAAGTCAAGAAAAGCTAAACACCTTAGCTATTTTGTGACTAGAGTCAGAACTCTAAATGAATGAACAAGATTTCATCCGACGATTGATGATTATTTTGCGAATAGAAAATGATGCAAAAAGGTATTGTAAAAGTTGCATAATTTAAATAATTGAATTTCATCGTCATTATCAGCCGGATAGTTACTAGGTAATTGAATATATTATTTTTAAACTGTAAGTAATCGCAATAAAAATTATTTAATAACGTTTAAGTAGTATTAAGGCATACCGTACCCTTACCGTACCTTTACCGTACCTTATTAGAAGTAGGTACATGATTGAGCTTTTATTAGCTCAGAAATATAGCCAAAAGCTATTTCTTGTGCAATCTTAACTAAATCGTTGAGTTGTAAAGATAATCTGCGAACTGAGACATCGATTTATTAGTTCACAATAATTATATTAATGATGAGAAAAGGGTGGTGTAATTAGAACGATAATGCACAAATCATGAAGTTACAATTTCATTGACAAAAAATTGTAATTAATATGATTGTGAACTAGGGCATCGAATTCTAGAAGATCGGTAGGGGCGGCAAAATTAGAATAAATTTGCGGCAAATGTGCAAATCCGCCATTGCAAACTGGGATTATTTTTACTTGTGTTTAGACAACCCCATACACAACAAGATTTTTTAGCACTCATTTTCTATTGAGCGGACGACCACACCACACTGCAGATAACGGGTTTCGAACTAAGGGAGAGGGGCTCAGACCGGGCGGTGGCGCGAGTGGAGGCAACCAGTGTTTGCAGTACTAAATGTCGCGTTTTATCTGTCTCTGGAGTTAGGTCATCCCCAGGCTTGTGCGTGTGTTGCGAGATGTTTGTTTGCAGCTTCCTCATTCTCGTTCTATATAATTTATATTCTAGAACAGATCTACCGGAGTTTCGCTACTGTCGGTAGACTCAGTGCTAACGGTGTAACGCTTTGTAGTTATTTCGCTACTGCAATAAATTATATTTATTACCGCACGCGAATGCGTGTAGGTGTGAAATTAGTCAAGTAGCAATAGCTAGGGAGTCCGATATTCAGACCCTTGTTTTGCTACCTCTTAGAGCATTGAGAACTTCTTTAGTAAATCTGGGTTGTCCATCAAAAGGCACTTCCGAGGAGTGCTAGGATAAAGACAAACATGTGCTAAAAGCTTTGTAAAAATGTTATGTTATAGGTAGTGAACGCTCCAAATTCTGATGTGTATTTTTTTTCTTTACGTGTCCTGTCAATCACTTTTGTTGTCCCGTAATTAATTCCTAGTTCTCTATTCCTTCTTATTATTTCTATCCTCCTTATTTAATAAATCATTTTATGAAATATTGATAGCTCCACTATAAGGATAAGGGTGACAAACGAGCACACAGTCCACCTGATGGTAAGTGGTTGCTGCGGCCCATAGACATCTACATCTATCCTCGTTTGCGAATCAAAATGCAGATGCGTTGTCACCCGTGAGGACTAAGAGGCATTCCATCATGTCCAGTAAAAAGGGCCTCTGGCCACCTGAACTCATCAAGCGAAACGCAGAGGTAAACCTCTACTTCACGCTGGTATTCTGTGAGGTCGTGGTACCACCCCGGTTCGAGCCGGCCCATCCGTGCGACAGCAAAAGCTGCCGCGTGGCTCTACCACTGTTAAAAGCTCCAGTACTTATTTAAGTCATAATTATAACGAAACTTACCACATAAGCTTTGAATATTCAGTTATGTAGGTATACCTACGCATTTCGTACATTTGACAGTAAGTTCTCTTTTAATTAACTCTAGTTTTTTTTTTCTTTTAAAGTATTTGGGAACTGAATGAAAAATCATTGTGAATTTAGAATTTTCTATAGAAGAGAATAATGTCGAATATTTTACGTCTGTTAAAAAGACTGCATTTTGTGTCAGCAAAGCATCAGTGGCCGTGGTAGCTCAGATGGTTAGGGCTCGTTGTAAATTTCACAGTACGCGAGCAACCCGGGTTCGATATCCGCCGGCACCAATGACATTGTTAATTGCAATTTTAAGTGCTGATTTACCACGTGCTTGGCGGTGAAGGAAAACATCGGTCGGCAGGTTTCGCATGTCTGAGGAATTAGAAAAAACATTCGAAGACATGTGAAGTTCGCCAACACGCATTGGAGCAGCGTGGCGGACATTTCCTTGCCCTAAAAACCCTGTCAGAAATGAGGGGAGGTCCGTGCCCAGCTGTGGGACGTATATAGACTAACTTTTAAAGCATCATTATGATTCGTTCTCAATTAGTCCAGTCAAATAAGGTCTGTAATCAAAATTTTGCCACTCAACTTTGGATTTTTGATATAATGTAGTTTTAATAATACAAAAACAATGTGTATAGGTTTTCGTGTTTGCAACCCCCGGCAAGGGTTAAAAAAAACTTTCAAAAGTGTTTTTTCACAATTACTCGAAAACAGTAAAAATTAGATAAAAAAGTTCTTATAAAAATGTATAGAGCTGAAATTTTTACATAAAAAAGGTTTTATGTTTTTTTCCGCCGGTCAAAATTAAGGAGTTAGGGAGGTTATAAGTTTGTGGGATGAACGTAAATTTTAAAAAATCGTAGGTACTTAATAGAAAAATAAACGGTTTATTTTAGATTGCTTAAAAAATCTAATATTTAATTATAGAGGTACAGATATTTTTTTCGTACTATTTCTATTCTCCCAATATGATACAAGATATGATGATACAAGCATTTCCACTACACTCGTAAAAGGAGCTCCATACCGTGCTATGAAAATCAATGATTGAACGAACCAAACAAAAGTATAACAATTTGAGGCTAATATCAGAAGGCTATTGAACCTAAGATTAAATAAAAACATTCCATGGTTAAAAACTTTGTTAGATAACAATCGATTCAAGTGAATTTTTTTCTTAAAATCTAATTATAATAGAAGTTCCATATTGCAAAGTAAAGTAAAGAAAATTTACAGCCCATATACATCCCAATGCTGGGCATTGCCCTCCTCTCACTTCGGAAAGGGTTTTTAGGGCAAGGAAGTGTCCGTCGTGCTGTGCTGGCCCAATGCGTGTTGGCGGACTTCACATGTCTTGGAAACATTTTTTTATTTCTCAGATATGCAGGTGCTAAAAAGCCGTGGTAGCTCAGGGGCTTAGAGCTCACTGTAAATTTCACAGTACGCGAACAACCCGGGTTCGATCCCCGTCGGTACGAATAAAATTTTTAATCTCAATTTTCAGTACTGATTTACTATGTGATCGGCTCGGTCTATTTTGTCTAAGGTGATCGGCGGTAAAGGGAAATATCGTGAGGAAACCTTCATCTGAGCAATGTTGCAAAATTAAATAAGAAATGTTTAAAAAGACTAAATTTATCCTACATAAATTATTGCATTTAGTTTTGATATTATACATATTTTAATTATATTGTTTTATTATATGAAAATAACAATTATCCTTATTTTAAGTAAATTATATGTGGGTTGATAGTAGTCAACCCAATGAATATTAAAATGTTAGTAACACTATAATACAAACTAAGAACATTAAGGATGGAAGTTAATTTAAAAAAAGTCTTGACAATGTCTTATGTCTACAAATTATTACTAAAAATAAAATGTATGACGCTCACAGTATCTGAAGTAACCGAGAAAATTGGCAGTTCACGAGCTGTCACCTCGAAATATAGTTGCCAACTGACTGCGCCGGCGCCGGGATCACATGCTATCAGTATTATCGCTTAACTGTAATACAATTGTGTCTAGCGTCATGCTAAGATCAATATTTTTAATGAAAACGAGTCTCATGAGCTATAATGTTGACTAACGTAATTTGACTTCGTTTTTCTCAACTCATACATTTGTTTTTTTAAATGTCATCATTATCGTCATCATTGGCTTTAGCTTCTGTTAAGCCGGCGCCAGATATAACAACATTTGAACACTTATTTGAAGGACTTTGCACACTTATTGGCGCAACCTGCCAGTCATGCTTTGCAAACACATATCTCCACAGTCGTCCACAGTACGTTGATAAATGAAAAACAAGATGGACGACGATATTGTGGGTGCAGAGTCATTATTTATTACATGTGCAAAAATAATACAATAAAATACAATACAATAAAATATTTAAATACAAGATAATCTATTTAATTCATAAGTTTGTCATCTTCATCCAAGGGCTTTATCTTATCAGATAACAGCTGACCACACAAATAACATTCATTCGATTGTGTTTTTACTGCCTTTATGCTTGGACCTAATTTTAAAACGTGCTGCGCACAATCGTCCTGCTGGACAACGCTTGCGCGAATGAACTTTGCTCAAGTGTGGCAGGTAAGCAGGTAACGCAAACATTTGAACAGCGCACATCAAAGAGTTCAAAGTCGACATTGTTCAAATGTTTGCATAGGCCACACAGGCCACACTTGCGCAAAGTTCAATCGTAAAAACTAACATTAATATTCTTTTTGTAATGTAACTATCTAATGTCGTTTTGATAGATTTTTTTTACACACGTAATAAATAATGACATGCACTAAAATAATACAAGCACACTGCGTCCACAAAATCGTCGTCCATCTTGTTTGTCGTTTATCAACATATTGTGGAGAGATGTGTTTGCATTGCATATCTGGCAGGTTGCACCAATAAGTGTTCAAAGTCCCTCAAAGAAGTGTTCAAATGTTGTTGCTATATCTGGCGCTGGCTTTAGAAACTTCCTCTTAAAGGCTCTATATTAGATGCGAACATTGGAGAAAATTGATCTATATAAGCCGATTTTATACCTTTTAATTCCACTGTGAGCCAGTATCATAAAACGGCTCTCATATCATAGAATGTTACCGTCGCTATATTTAATTTCTCATTATTAATAAGAACTATGACAGTAAATGGGTTGGAAATCTTATTGTCATGTACGTGTTTAGAGGTAAGTCATATTATTATAAATCTGGAACAAGTTTTTGGAATAGGTTTTTTGTAGGATATTTATTACTTATTATTATATTTCTCGGAAATTCCGCAGAATAAGTTGAATCTTGTGATCTCGGAAATACATCAGGATAGCATTAAATTGTTAAAAATGATAAGTGTGAGAGCTGATGTTCAACTTGCTCTCCTGCTTACGCAATTAATCACTATCAGTAATAAGACAGCGCAACGCACTATACGTTCAGTATAGAGCAATTACAGTTCGACCATAGGTACTGTAGGTAATATGTTCTCGTCACAATGACACACTGGTGTAAAGTGAAGGACGTAATTACATGATAACGCCAACGTATGCAAACCAACAACAACACTACTTATCTCAGTGTAACACACAGGGCAGCCTCTCAGCAACACCACCCTCCTTGCCTGCACCAGAAGAACCACTACAACTGACAGAACCACGACACTATCTTAGCACTCACACGGCTATCCTGACGTACGACCGTCCTCGGGCGTGTATCTTCATGAATTCCTGTAACGAACACTATTAATCACTGATTCGTCCGCTTGTCCATCCTGACATGAATAGGTACACTGTCCCTATCTTTGGACATTTAGGGTCCCACACCCATAGGCAAGGAGATTAAATTTGTCCTTTCGACCAGTCGTCATCTCATATGGCAACATGGACCAGACAAAACTGTCACTAAATGCAAACTAAAGTAAACAAACGAAAGTTATCGATGAGTGCTGACATATTTCATTCTTAGTACTTCTCCGTACGTCCGCACGCGTTGTTTGAGACTCGATCGCTTGGATTCGTGGGCAAATAATGATATTAAGTACATAATAGTCATTATGTGTATTGTAAGTATCATCATATTTCTTATGATGAGCTGTAATGATGATGATAATGATGAAGACACATCATCATTATCATGTAATTATGATCAAAGTTCAATGTTGACCATAGGCTTCACCCACAGAAAAAAAGTATCTGGGTGCAAACGAGCATGCGACTCACCTTGATAGTTAGTGTCGAACAAATATAATACCAGGGGAAGTGCAAGTGGGCTGCACCGGCCTTTTAAAAAGGAGTAATTTTGTTTCTTGAAGGCCCCTTAAGTCGTATCGATCCGCAAAAATCCGCAAAAGTGGTAAACGATTCCACAAAAAAATCGTACAAGATCAACAATCTCCCAGTAAAACGAATGGTATCGTGAGTTTTGTCATGTGCGTAGGTGAAATTTGGCGGCTGGAATTAATCCGAACAATTCCTCAAAACACTCCCTGCGGTAAATTCAAAGGGATGCAACATATTTTCGCAGCGCCAGTGAATAGAGCCGCTCAGTAAGATTTGGTCGTTGACGCATTGAGCCGCTATCCGCTGGATGCGGTCAGTGGAAGGAGCTGGCACTATGTTGCCCCGGTCCAGAAATAAGAACATTATTCCATGTGAGGCCGAACCTGCGCCTTGTAAAGTTGCAAGTGGTGTGTCGGCATATAAAATACTGACCCGCTCTGGTGAACACCCCAAGCTTTATAAAGGCCAATTCAGCTTTGCCTTCCATGTGACAGCAGAACTGTATGTCATTAAATAAGTCGACGCCGAGGATTCTGATGCTAGCTGAGGCAACAACAAGAGGAGTGCCTTGAAATTTATTAACCTTTTTAGTGGTAAACGCGCAAATATGTGCCTTCTGAGGGTTAAACTCAGTTAAACTGGACTAGATTTAGTCATCCCCAATCCAAAACTTTATTCAACAAAAACTCAAACACAAGTTTTTTTCAGTAATCTACGATGTGTTTCCGAGAAAAGCTGTCACGGCCGCTGTAAAAAGAATTACCATTGATTTAGTCCGCATAACAATAAATGTTACAGTTTTGCAACATATCATTGATATGCGGAAGAAACAGTATAGGAAGGACACTTAGCCTTGTGGAACACCAGTATCAAAAGACTTGTAGTCGGAGTACGCACCGTCTAATACCATCTTGATCAGGTTCAACTGTTTATCCCTAACACCCAAAGCTCCTAGCTTACTCCTAAATAAGCTAGAAGCTTTGAGTGTTGGGGATAAACAGTTGGAACTCTTTCAAAGTTACCTCCACAACAGAATCCTATACGTTAAGATAGGCAACTATATTAGTTGTCAACTTCCTATAAAATTTGGTGTACCACAGGGCAATATAGTCGGTTAAGCACCAGTTTTTCGCCTAACAATAGTATCGTATCAGATGTAAGCACATATTTTTTGTTGTTTTCTGAATATATATTGTTGGTAGAAATAAATAAATAAATAAATCTTGATGCTTCGATCAACAAGAAAACGGAGCCTTTCAGTACTGTTGATGTTAAAATTGCCAGGAATCACAAGAAGTCGTCAAGGGTCTGTTTAGAAAGGAATCTGTAGCCTTTGTACATAGTCGATAAATCGGTCCTGTAGAGGCACGCTTGGCAGGCGGGTTGGCAACCGCAGTTTTTTATTATTATTTTGAGTTGTTATCAAAAAGATGCTGCTGCCTATCTCCTCTTTCATTTTCGCTCTGTCGCCTTTTACGACACCCTCGGGACGATATGGGGTAGTGAATATTCTTACAACGCCACTACACCAAAGAAAATCATGTAAAAGTTTTCCAAGAATAAAATCCTTAAGATTTTTCTAATTGTATCGTTTATCTAAAGATTTTTCCGCAGATGGCATTGAAATTGACCAATGCGCAGAATGGAAAAACTTGAAATCTGTTTTTTTTTGTTACTTATGTAAGGGTATCTCAAAAGTGTATCGTAGAATTCTACTCTAATGGACAATTCTTGTTACACTTACGTGAGTAAAAAAATCTGCCAACCCTAGTAAACGATTTGTATCGAGCAACAGATATGTACAGACAGATGTGATATCTTAGAAAGATGTCATTATGATCAAAGAAATCTTCTTCATCAGCCGTTAAATATTGCTTGACGACCGTCAATTTTATACGTGGTAGAGCCATGCCGCAGCTATATTAGTAGTATAGTTGTAGCACGAATGGGTCGGCTCGACCGGGGAAGGACACGCTCTCACAGAATACCAGCGTATAATAGCAGCTTAACGCTGCTATGTTTCGTATGGTGTGTGTAGAGAACCGGAGACCCTTTTTAATGGAAAAGAGGCATTCCATCTTAGTCCTCACGGGTGACAAGTGACAACGCATCTGCATTTTGATGCGCAAACGAGGATAGATGCAGTTGTCTATGGGCCACAGCAATCACTTACCATCATGTGGACTGTGTGCTCGTTTGTCACCCTATCCTATAAAAAGGCCTTCGCCCGTTGTAGGGAATAAGTACAGTTTACCCACAGATTAAATATGGTTTACCTTAAACGTCACGCCTCGCAGGCGGGTTGATGATCGTATTACGTCACACGTAAAATACCAGTCTGGGTGTAATATACCTAGTCAGGTCATAAATTCTGTCACATGTTTAATATAAAACAATTGAAACAAGTTTATTCATTATGTAACCATTTATATACCAAAATGAACTTAACAAAACATAGATTCTTATGACACTAAAGTTTATTCAAAATGACCTCCGTGATTTTAAATACAGGCCTTCAATCTGCGAGCCAGTTGTCTATCGCAGCACGAACGATGTCATGTCAGTATCGGCGGCTGCCTTAATCAAGGATGTCCTGAGTGACTCCAAATTGGGATGAGGTTTTTAGCACGCCTTTTCCTCCAAGTGTTGCCATATCTTGTAATCTAACGGATTCAAATCTGGACTGGAGGAGGGCCAGTCTTCGTGCCGGATGAAGTCGATTTCACGCGCCGCCAGCCAGTCTTGTGTGCTCGTCGCTCTATGAGCTGGCGCCGAATCTTGTTGGAATACCCAGTGCCTGTTATTGAACATGGTATGAGAAACAGGTTCCACAAGGTTCATCAGGAGTGTATTTTGATACACAACTGCATTCGTTTTTACACCTTTCTCACAAAAATGTACCTCTGTTAAGCCCCAATAAGAAACTCCCAACCATACCATGAGCGAGGATGGAAAATGACCTCGTTGGACACGCCGAATACGGTTGCTCGCTTCTTCACTACTGTGTGCGTACACCTTATCATTTTGTTTGTTGTAACTCTCTTCTACGGTAAAAATTTTTTCATCCGAAAAAAGAATTTCCTGATATTTTTTTCCCGCGTGCCCCTTCAACAAAGCGCGGCATCTCTTCAGTCTCAGGTCCATTAGACGAGCATTCAAACGATGTCCTGTTTTTCTTCGATATGCCCGAAGCCCTAAGTCTTCATTTAACACCCTTTTCACCGTGGTTCTGCTTAACCCCATCTGAAGGGACAACAGTTTCTGCTTACGTTTGGGATTTCTTTGAATTCGCGCCTTCACAGCTTTTATCACTGCTGGAGTCCTAACAGACCGAGGGCGACCACTTCTTGACCTGTCATCTACACTAGAGTCTTCATTGTATCGTTTGATGGTACGATAAACGAATCTTTTGGTTATATTCAAATTTTTCAGTATGTCAAATATATGAATTGGCGCGTAACCGCAATGATGCAACGCAATAACTGCAACACGGTCTTCTTTAAGCATCCACTCCATATTTAAAAATGAGTAAAATTCTAAAAAGTATACAGTTTTATTTTCATGAACAATTCGAAATTCGAATTCAATAAACTTTTTTGTGGCCAGCATTCTAAAAGAAAAGTTTTTAGTGTGTGACAATACTTATGACCTGACTGTGTATAGGTTCTGATGAAAATGTGTGTCATATTGCCACCTATGGGAGACCAATAGGTTTTTCGGGCTCTTCCCGTAATCACTTCTTACGACACCCTCGGGAGAAACAGGGTGACAGATAACATGTCAAATAAACCTAGCAAGCTAACAGCATAGCAAAGTGGCGAAGCAATCAGCTTTGTAGCGGTTTCTAACAGTTGCCGTTGAGCAATCAGTTTCAAAATAGGAGGTTCAGATGCCTGGGTGATCAGTAATTGATTGATGAAAACAGAATTTGAAAATTCGAAACCGTTCTCGAGATAATCGTGGAACAGACGGACAGACGGACAGACATCGTGAAATCAATAAGTGTCTTCGCAAGCTTCGCCACTTAATAAAATAAGTCAGCAATTTACTAAATAAGATATACTTTTTTATCTGTAAACAAGTATAGAGCAAGATATGAAAGTCCACACATTAATGTCAATTAATGTTACGTAAAACTACACGACCCAATAGAGTCCATCAACGTTATGATTAGTATTGTATTGAATGTATCTACTTCATCATTATTAGGTTTCGCCCAACAAGCTGACGTCGCGTCGTCTCCTTCAGCCTTGTAAACAATTACTTCATAACGAGTGTTAATAAATAGCTCAATATTTGTTGACCGCATTTAACTAATGTGTGCACTTTTATAATTTGCATTGTTACAAATATTATATTTACAATTAGTATAAATCTTAAAGAATAATGTTTTGATTCATTGAAGTACCTATACTGTACTTTTTTATTTAAAATAAGGGTAACAAACGAACACACAGTCCCCCTGATAGTAAGTGGTTGCTATGACTCATAGACATATATGTACATCTATCTTAGTTTGCGAATTAAAATGCAGATGCGGCTGACACCGTGAGGACTGAGATAGAATGCCTCTTTTCCAGTAAAAAGGGTATCCGGTTCTCTAACTCACCATACAAAACACAGCAGCATTAAGCTAATATTTTACGCTGGTATTCTCTGAGAGCGTGGTCCTTCCCCGGTCGAGCCGACCCATTCGTGCTACAACTATACTATTAATATATCTGCAGCATGGCTCTACCACGTATAAACTAACCACTGCCACATTATATCAATGATTTGATTTCCTTTGTTGAAGGTACCTATAAATTTATATGTTAAACTACCTTTCTATCCCAGTTTTGCTCGCGTGTATTTCGCTTTATAAACATCTTTTTTCACTAGTGTTCTATAAATTCCGGATCACCTCGTAGTCAATTTGTTACAGACTTTCTCTTCAGATATTTGACGATACATTCACAATTTTACCATCTGACAAAGTAATTGCATTTTTAGACCACCTCAATTCCTCTAAAATACAATTCATAATGGAGTTAGAGGCAAACAATTCTTTGGCTTTTCTAGATGTTTTAGTCATCCGAAATCCTGACTATTGGTCACACTGTGTATAAAAAGAGACCCATACGAATCGATATTTAAATGGTGAATCACACCATCATTCATCACAGTTAGCTACCGTGGGAAAATCTTTGTTTCAGAGATCACGAGGGATCTGGATGATCATTGATCATCCAGATCCCTCGTGATAGATTTTGTAATCACGGATCACAAAAGTCTGGCCGCCGAGCTTCAGCAAGTCGAGCAAGTAGTGCAAGACAACAACCTTCGGGTCGCGCGCCTACGTCACAGTGTCCGAGTGAAGCCGGGAGTGACCCTATGTCAGAGGAGTCACAGACAAGATTGGCTACATCTTGAAACGAGCTTCCACATTAAACATTCTTCAAGCCGTCGAAGAAGATTAGTCAATTTTTACCATCCGTCAAGTGTCATATCCCTCTACAAGATGCAGGAGTGTACAAGCTGGATTGTGAATGCGGTCTCTCTTACATAGGCAAACAAAAAGATCTATAAAAACTCGCGTAAAGAACATATAGCTGACTTGAAGCACCGACGTTCCGGGAAGTCTGCAGTTTGTGAACATGTTTAAGATTGTCCCCGCCATTACGTTAGATTTGACAGACCACAAATCCTCGCAAAAGGACACCGATTCCTATCAAGGATGATTTGCGAAGCTATTGAAATTAAAAAACATCCTAATTTCAATAGAGAAGATGGATGGGTGCTGCCATCTGCTTGGGATTCCATAACTAATAAAATTAAATCCAAACCCAAGTATACCACTGCAAGCCTTCAAGATACTGTACGCTCATTCTGCGTAGATCGGTCCAAAAATTAATATTCAAAAACTGAAGGTAGCCGGGACGTCAAACACCTTTGTCCCCCCGTGACCATGGGTGCTGTAAAGCACCCGAAACATTGGAAATTAAAAAGTTAAATTAAACGCGATAGAATCCGTAAAAAAATAGTTTAATTTAATGTGTAGTCTTCGCGTAAATATAAGAAAAGATTACTATCATATTAGTAAATTATAATTGCCTTGTTGGTCTAGTGGTTGTAGTAGTGTGACTGCTAATCATGATGTCCCAGGTTCGAATCCCGGGTCTGCCCAAAAAATCAGTTATTGAGTTTTTCCGTCAAGAAATTCTCAGTAGGTGCCCGAAGTCAGGAAGTTGGCGGTGTCTCACCCTCGTGCCTCGGAAAGCACCTAAAGCCGTTGATCCTGCGCCTGACCTCTCTCCGTTCGTGTCAGTTTACCGTCCCATCGGACTATGAGAGTGAGGGAATAGAGAGTGCACCTGTGCTTGCGCATACACTTGGGCACTGTAATCCTGACCTGCGCCAATGGCTAGTCTCCCTTGAGACTGGCCGCCGTGACCGAAATTCGGTCTGGAGGACATTATTATTATTATTAGATTATAAGAAGATATGCCGACTATATTACAGTAAACTCACCTCAGTGTAGCGCCACATGACATGAACCTAGCTATATATTGGATAGAGATTCATTTTAATAGTAGACTATACCAATACTCTAATTTCATCACAACATGATTCTACTAACACTTGCGCACCTAGCTATAATTCTTTATAAAATTGTTAAACATACTATCGTTAGAAAAGGTGCGTTGTGTTGAGGCCATTCATTTACGAGATCAGAAGTAGCGGACCTTGATCGGTTGTGTTGAATTTTGCATACTTTTTATATAAAATAAACCTAGCAAGCTAACAGCATAGCAAAGTGGCGAATCAATCAGCTTTGTAGCGGTTTCTAACGGTTGCCGTTGAGCAATCAGTTTCAAAATAGGAGGTTCAGATGCCGAATTTGAAAATTCGATACCGTTCTCGAGATAATCGTGGGACAAACGGACAGACGGATAGACGGACAGACGGACAGACATCGTGAAATCAATGTGTCTTCGCAAGCTTCGCCACTTAATAAGGGTGACAAACGAGCGAGCAGTGACGGTAAGTAGATGCTGTGGCCTATAGACATCCATATCTATCCTTGATTAATAACCTAAATGCAGATTTATACGTGGTAGAGCCATGTTGCAGCTATATTAGTAGTATAGTTGTAGCACGAATGGATCGGCTCGACCGGGGAAGCACCACGCTCTCAAAGAATATCAGCATTGAATAGCAGCTTAACGCTGCGGTGTTTCTTATGGTGAGTGTAGTGAACCGGAGACCCTTTTTACTAGAAAAGAGGCATTCTATCTTAGTTCTCACGGGTGACAACGCATCTGCATTTTTATTCGCAGACGAGGACAAATGTAGATGTCGATGAGCCACAGCAACCACTTACCATCAGGTGGACTGTGTGCGCGTTTGTCACTCTATCCTATATAAAAAAAGATACGTTGTCATCCCCGCGGACGAAGATGTAATGCTCCGTTGGCAGTAAGAAACCCGTCTCCGGTTCTTCTTCCGTTCTCTCTACAGAATTAAGCTGCTATTTCACGCTAATATTCTGCAAGGACGTGGTTCTTCACCGATCAAGTGAACCCATTAGTGTTGCAACCATAATATAGTAGCAGGATGGCTCTACAACGGCTCATAGCTCTTAACTCTTAATACTTGTTGGGTTGATAGTACACTGCATAGGTGACTACTTATTTTAAATAAAGTTCGTTTAACATGCAGTGGGAGATAATTCAATCGTTTACTATTCTATTTATAACCCGGGTACTACGTTATTTCTTATTATTGAATGAATGAATCCATGAAACTAACTTTTTTTAAACTTGTGTATGATGTACCTATGTTAAAAAATTTATTATATGTCACCGGGTGGTTTTTTAATTAAACATTTTTGAAATTTTAAATGAGTAAGTAAATTGTAGATAACTACAAAAGTTAAGACACAAGCTTTACCTTCCTTAATTTAAAAGTTTAATAAATCGGTACCTATGAAAATAGATACGGCCCAAGAAAGTTGTATGATTTATGACGTTATTGCAGTTTAGGAAGCTTACTTACTTACTTACTTATCGTCACGCACAATCCCTGACGGGGTAGCCAGAGAGAACAGATCGCCAAGTGTCACGATCCTTACATACCTCTTTCGCTTCTTTCAGATTCATCATCTTCTTCATACATGCACGTCTAGGTATCCGAGTACTCTTGACCCTCCCCTCTTCGAGCAATTTGCTCACATGGTCTTCGAAAGTTAGTCTCGGTCTACCTCGACACCTTTTAATATTAACTTTCGCGCTATATATTTTCTTCACCATTCGGTCTTCACTCATTCGCTCAACGTGCCCAAACCATCGAAGCACGCCCTTATCAATTTTTGTGATAAGGTCATCTTTCAAACCTGCCATATTGCGAATCTCTTCGTTTCGCTTTCGGTCGGCCATGGTAACGCCGCACATTTTACGAAGAGATCGCATCTCCACTGCATTCAACTTGCTTTTATGCTTCTTCTGGCATACCCAGGTTTCGCTGCCATATAACAAAGTCGGTACCAACACTGCGTTATGTATTGCAAGGCGTGCACTCTTCACTACGCCTTGCCTTTTGACTAACGCAGTCAGGGCACCATTGACTTTGTTCCCGGCAGCGACACGCCTGTCCACATCTAAATCACATCTTCCATCCCGGCTAATAGCACTCCCCAAGTATACAATTTCATTTACCTGTTCTAGACATTCCTGATTTACCCATATTTCACACTTCGTTCTCTCTTCGTCCCTTTCAAATACCAGAACCTTAGTTTTATTAGCATTCAAGCGGAGACCTTTAATTTCACATTCCTCTTTCATACACGTGACTAATGCCTGCAGTTCTGCCTCTGATGGTGCAATAAGCACTGCATCATCAGCATACAGCAGACAATTTACTTTAATGTCACCCAATTTCAAGTTTAGGAAGCTGCTAATTGTTATTCTTTCTTCATATTATTTACTAACCCGTGACAATTCAATACAGGCACTGCCCATATTGGGAGATTTTTAATTGTTTACCTGCATTAGCCTAGCGACCACTACAATATCGGTCTCTTCAAATATTAAGACTATTCAAGTACTTTTAGGTAACACTTTCAGAGGCTTTTCTGAAGTAGTCACAGAAATAAGATTTCTTACGATGAAGATTTCTTGATGTTTTGTAAATTTATTTTGATTGTCCTATATCATGATGTAAAGCTATCGCGATATTTGAATGCAGTTAACTAAAATGATTATAGATAAATAATTCATCCTACTTTTCTATAGATTGTATTTTTACAAAATCTTGACGTGAGTTTATAACTTGATTACGTTGGATTATATATGCACAACAATTTTAAAGACTTAAATACTTCTTAAATCTATACTAATATAATAAAGCGGAAGAGTTTTTTTGTTTTTTTTGTTTGTTTAAACGCGCTAATCTCTGGAACTACCAGTCCGATTTGAAAAATTATTTTTGTATATTATAGCCACATTCATGTGGAATAGTATAGGCTATCTAGCATTAAGCTATATCACTCAGCTAGCCTTAAATATAGATATTTGTTAAGCAAGTTAGAAGAAAAAGCACTCCCGAAATGATTTATCCGCGTACGCTGGTGTTATCGTTAGGGATAGTTAAATTTTGTGGCGGACTATAATAATTTAAAGTTATATCCCAAGATCAATGTTTCAGATGGGACTTGTGTAAGTGTAAAATTCAATAAATGTTATATCTATATACTCACATTTAATCATTATGGGGATTTTAAAGCGGCTGGCACAAAAACTAAATATTTTTTATGAAAAATAAGTCAAGTTTGCATAACGAACATCACACAAGTCACACAGTTAACTAAGTCAAGAATAATTGTTTTATTTGGATAAACTCCACTGCCCTGTTATCAAGTGGACTGTGAATGTACCACTGAATAAGTACGTTCGGACTTGTGGACTTCTCTGCGTCCATGTGATCGGTATAGTCGAGGAAAAAAGTGTATTGTGTTACACTGGATTTTACAGGGAAATTGATAGAAATCTATTGAATCACATAATGAGGATCGCCAATTACGTCAATTTATTTAATTGTGTGTTATAGGTTATGAATAAACCTATTATGAAAATAGCACAAAGCCAATTTAGGACAACATTTGTTTTATTTTAATTTTATACGCAAGTTACCCTACCCCTACTTTATAGGATAAGGGTGACAAACTATCAGATAGTTCAACTGTTGGTAAGTGGAAAGTGTGTCCCAGAAACACCCAGATCTCTCTTCGAATAAGAATCTAAATATTACCAATTTGTATCATTTGTTTTGTTTTATTTTATCTATATTTAATCTTACTAGCTCGTGCCCGGTATGCATCACAATACCTCTTTTATTTTACATCAGAAAACTTCGCGGGCACGCGCAAAAACCTAACTTAGTTTCATCATTGCTGGATGATTATAGAATATATTATGTACACGTTACATACACCTTACTTACACCTTTCTAAAAGGCCGGCAACGCATCTGCAATTCCCCTGGTGTCGCGGTTGTTCATGGGCGGCGGTAGTCACTTACCATCAGGTAAGCCGCATGCTCGTTTGCCCCCTATTCTATAAAAAAAATGGAAAACAAACAAACAAACAAATATTCATTTTATGTCAGAAACCAAGAAAAAAACGCTGATTATAAATAATTTATTGAAGGTTATATTTTAAATAGGAATAGAATGATTGGCCAAGGGCCACGGGTTTGAATCCCGCACGGAACAAGTGGATTTTGTCCTTGTGCAATTTATGTTTGTAAACTGCCTCCACGATACAGCAGAAAATCCTAGTGTGGGGTAATGTTGTTTAAAAACCATTAAAACAGAAAAAAAAGAATAATACCCAATACTTAGTTAACAATTATTTATTGTGTTATGCGATAAAATAAATAAATCATCTTAAAAATAGCGTGGTAAGGTTATCAACCTTATTCCCAGGAGTTGTTATCAACCATGTATTCTGTAATATTATATCTCTTGTAATACAATCGTGATTGAATAATTTGCATATATATAATAGACGACATTATACCATAAAAATAATTAAAATAATCTAGTCCATGTGTTACAACTTTCAACGCTGGTGAGACTCCTAATCCTTTTACAAAATATGCCGCAGAACTAAGTTTATTTGCTGGTCTCTTCTCTACATAGTATAAAGTCGCTTCCCGCCGTCTGTACGCTTAGATCTTTTATATTAAGCAACAAATTTTGATATAGTTCTCATCAGTAGACAAAATGATTTAAGAGAAAGGTTTATATATTTTACACATGCATACTATATATAATATAATCCTTCTGTCTGTGTGTATATGACTGAACTCCTAAGCGGCTGGACCTATAAAATTTAATGTGTGATTAAAGTTAATTAGAGAATGGTTTAGATTTGCAATTGGGCCCCACCCACCTACCGGTGTCGTTGTTGTTGAGATCCAGAAATCAACCGTGCAAAGCCGGGGCGGATGGCTAGTTTAGATATATTACTTCGTGTTCAAAGTGATTGGAATAAAAACGATAGTATCAAAAGATTAAATGAACTCTTCCACATTTAAAATCACTCAACACTACACATTACACAAAGAACCCAAGGCTATCCCACTGGTCAGGCTTGGAGGAGTACCTTTAAATAGAGTCACCAAATTTGAATACCTGGGGCACTGGGTTACAGATGACCTCTCTGATGACATGGATATTGAACGAGAACGTAGAGCATTGGCAGTGATGTGCAACATGCTGGCTCGCAGGTTTGCAAGGTGTACAAAAGCTGTCAAGATAACCCTTTTTAAGGCGTACTGCCAAACGTTTTACACCTGCAGTTACGTTCGTCACAGCAAAATAATTCTGCTGTAATGTTATGTTACTGTAGCTACTACTTCACGCTAATGTTTTGGTACGAGCTTGCCTGTTCGAGCTGACCAATTCGTAACAGCGTTGCTATACCACAAATATTTTTAATTGAATTTACAGAAAAAAATTCTTATTAAAAAACGTGGTTTATTGATAGTCTTGGGCTAAAGTATTGGTTTTACAAGTCTTTCTCAGTTTCGCAATAAATAAACCTAGCAAGCTAACAGCATAGCAAAGTGGAGAAGCAATCAGCTTTGTAGCGGTTTCTAACGGAAAAAAAATTCAAAATAGGAGGTTCAGATGCCTGGGTGATCAGTAATCGATTGCTGAAAACAGAATTTGAAAATTCGAAACCGTTCTCGAGATAATCGTCGGACAGACGCACAGATGGACGGACAGAGGGACAGACGGACAGACGGACAGACGGACAGACGGACAGACGGACAGACGAACAGACGGACAGACATCGTGAAATCAATAAGTGACTTCGCAAGCTTCGCCACTTAATAAGTACCCATTCTTTTTACCGCGGCGTAGCGCCAGGCTTAAAGCCTGAGACTTACTATTAACAACTTTTTGTAATAAAGCTGTATATAATTTGTCCATTCTTAATACACAATTTTTATCACAGATGCCACCACTCAGAGTGACTAATTATTAGTTATTTAAGTTGGAAAACATCAATAGGTTTATATAATTTAAAAGTAAGTTACCTATTCAACATAATAAAATTTAAAAAAGTTAATAACATAAATTATGCAATGTACTATTTGTGGGAGAATTAAATAAAGATTATTTCAATGTTAAAGAATAATAATACTGCTACTTGTATCAGGTAAGTAATAGATAAAAAAAATAAACTGGTATTGTATATCTAAGAAGACATTTGAACAAAAAAAAATACTCTACCAACTATCTAGTTAGTAAGATTTTTAACGCTGAAAATAAAAGTCTAATTCTATTAAATTAAAATGTCCTTTTCTCCGCCATTATAGACGATATTAATGTTTTGTTTGATAAATACGAGTGTTATCTCTCCAGCACATGGTCAGTATCTGTGAGCGTTGTCCTCAATGTTTAAACATTCCTAATGGCCATTATCATTAATAAAATTATCAATTATTATTTGTAAGGACAAAATAAATACATAAACTGAGATGAGTGTAGTTTTTAATCGATTTCAAAAAAAGGAAAGTGTACATAACGTATTATCTCTGAGAAAGAATACACCGAATTCGTTTATATTTTTTTTTGAGATTTTTATAGAGGTCCAACATTAATTCAGATCCAAAAATGACTCAAGTGTAAGTAATAAAATATGTGTCACTATTTCGTCCCGTGGGTGTTGTAAGGGGCGACTCTATGGATAAGCCAAAACAATCCTTGGATATGGCTTCTGATAAATAACAATATAACCATATAATTTACGCCAGCTCAATCAGCTTTTATACGTGGTAGAGCTATGCTGCAGTAGTATAGTTGTAGCACGAATGGGTCGGCTCGACTGGGTAAGGACGACGCTCTCACAGAATACGTATGGTGAGTGTAGAAAACCGGAGACCCTTTTTACTGGAAAAGAGGCATTCCATCTTAGTCCTCACGGGTGACAACGCATCTGCATTTTGATTCGCAAACGAGGATATATGTAGATGTCTATGGGCCACAGCAACCACTTACCATCAGGTGGACTGTGTGCTTGTTAACTGGTGACGAGAAGCAGCGTCAAATATGCGAAACGTCTGGTATTCTGATCGTCAATCCGTCTATCAAGCGTTACGATCAAGGCGAATCTCTACAACGTGAGAGAGAGAGAGTAATAATAACAAATTGATCAAAACGGTGCTGGGGGAAGACACAACCACAGAACATATGTACCCTGACGGGAAGAACGAAAACTTCATACAATAAAAATCCCAACAGCTTGCGACACTAGCGCGCCAGTTTTTGATACATGAACTAACAGATGAGAATGTGTGCGTGTGTATATGTATAATGCTCATTGCCCACCCCCACATTCAATATTCTATTTTTAATCGTAATATATTAACTACTATTTCCTTTCCAATTTTCTACGAATGTAGACATTACATTCTACAATAGTAAAAAATTGGAATGGAAATAATAATAAATGAATAACACGTTAGAGATTTTAAATATTTAATAACACAAACCTTAAGAGGATGATTAAAATTAACAATTAGCTATGTATTGATACATAAGTAGAAAATTGAAATGGAACACGGTTAGTAGTTTTTCAGGAATAAAACAATTATTTTCATAGAGATTTAAATATATTATTGACTAGTAATATTATAGACACAGAAATAAACTTGGACACTCAATTTTAGATGATTAAAGACGCATCTTAGAACACATCGTTTTCAGTAATCCATTATTATTCGTTAAAATCTTCATTAAGTAAAACAACAACCATAAATTAAATATTCACTGGGTAGTAACACCACACTTAAGTTATTTTTCTACGAAATATACTAAATCGACCTCAGTTTTGAATTTGGCTTAGAAAAGTTAAACAAAACTAACTCAATTTAATTTGAAAATGATTTGAAACACTCCCGTTTAAAATAATATCTAATTGATGTAAAATGAACTTTGAAACTTCTTCTTTTCTTAATTTTATGAATATGTAATAAATAATAATCTAGTTTACGTTTTTATTTCACAACAGCCATAGATACATTTATATTTTCGGCTACAGAAGTTGTTGCACAGAGTAATCATTTCAATCGGACATAAAAATAATCGGAACGTATCATTTAATTTATACTTTCATGGATTAAACAACTTTTATTTGTTATGTATATTACAAAATGTACAGTTTATAATTTATAAGATAAGTAAAGATAACTTTTAATGGGCAGGCGACAAAGATATTAAAATGCAAAAATAAAAGTTCCTAAACTGTAATTGAAATACAATGCGTAACATGGTTCAATAGTGATTTCTCTTTCTTGGGTATAGCGCTGTCTCTGTTTCGCTTATTATGCCCGATGTTTGCATCGGCTCCATAGAGACTTGACCCCCCATGGACACAACTTGCTCATAACAGTTTTTACTATTGTAGAACACTACAAGCAATATTACATAATATATTGTATGCTAGCAGCTTCAAAAGAAGCCTCCCAACCAATTGGAAAAGTTCAAGATAATCATTGTCCTGCAACTTTAATAAAATTTAACAAATACTATAACTTTTATAAATTTTAACAGTGGTAGAGCCACGCGGCAGCTTTTGCTGTCGCACGGATGGGCCGGCTCGAACTGGGGTGGTACCACGACCTCACAGAATACCAGCGTGAAGTAGACTCTGCGTTTCGCTTGGTGAGTGCAGACGGCCAGAGGCCCTTTTTACTGGAAATGAGGCATTCCGTCTCAGTCCTCACGGGTGACAACGCATCTGCATTTTGATTTGTAATAGAGGATAGATGTAGATGTCTATGGGCCGCAGCAACCACTTACCATCAGGTGGACTGTGTGCTCGTTTGTCACCCTCATCCTATAAAAAAAAACATTCATGGTACTATACTTCCAATTTTTATCTCAAACTCCAATTTAAAAAAGTTTGGAAAATGCAAAAGTGCACGACTCATAATGCTCATATGACATTCATATCATCATTCAGGTCACTCCATAAAGTCCAAGACTTATTTATCTATAAATATACTTAAATATATACATCGCACTTACTTTTAGTCCGTAGTGCTATTATTTATTCTGTGCTTTTAAAATCTTTTATATAAAATTCTCGTGTCGCGATGTTTGTTACCAAACTCCTCCGAAACGGCTGAACCGATTTGTATGAAATTATGTGTGCATATCGGGTAGGTCTGAGAATCGGCCAATATCTATTTTTCATACCTCTAAATGATAAGGGTGACCCACCCCATAAATATATTTTTCAAATTTTTTTGACATTATTTTTTATTTTAATTTTATTATGATTTAGCATTAAAAATACATACAACCTCAAATTTTCACCCTTCTACGATGAACACAGACGATGAACCTCTGTTTTTTAATCGCGAGTTTTATATTTTTTTTTGGAGCTTATGGCCTGGTATCTAGACCTTTAGGCCAAGTCTTGAGTATTATTATTCGGTTTATTATAACTTCCCCAAGCCTTGTCTTTATGTATTATTATCCTTCATAGTTTACTGCTTCACAATATGTTGATGCGTCACATTGTTCAGCCCTTGGGAGATTTTGACGGCAACTTGAGCCAGCAGGCAGCTGACAGTGGGCGATGGTATCTAAAGGCGCTTATGCAAACAGCTTATCTTGAGAATCCATCACCATCAGAGCACTTGTTTCACCGTTTCCACTAATAATTCACATGCGTAGACAGTTAATACATAAAATCGCAGCACTTTTACATATCAAAATCCAGTTAAGACTATTATTTAAACTATAATACAGGAGCAGCAAACCGTCGCCGATCAAGTTCCCGCCAAAACCCCCGAGTTTTATATTATTCTGTTCCATCCACAGATCCGCAATATGGTTGCAAGATGGCAACCGAATATAATAATTGTAGTACGATAAATTTTCATGTATAGTTTATAATTACAATTTACTTTAATTTTTTTGTCAACTTTAATTAATTTTGATCAACTACCAATTGATCAGTTATCCCGCCAGGTGTCTACCGTTGTCACCATAGACTTAGAATATATTGACGTATAGACCTATATAGTGTGCAAGAGAGAAGAAAATTTCTTATGGCAAAAATGCAAGATAGAAAAGGATACCAAATCTCATGACTCTGTAACCGATTTTGAATGACAGATCAGCACAATTCGGCACGCAAGTAATAGCTATTAGAAGTTTTGTAATTTTTTAGAATGTAATAGTGGTTCACTTCACACTTCACTGCTGGCTGGACGAGGAAGCTCAAGGTCGCTCAGCGAGCTGTGGAGAGGGCTATGCTCGGGGTTTCGCTGCATGATAAACTTAGAAATGAGGACATCCGCAGTAGAACCAGAGTGACCGACATAGCTCAACGGATTAGTAAGCTGAAGTGGCAATGGGCCGGCCATATAGCTCGAAGAACCGACAACCAATGGGGAAAAAAGGTTCTCGAGTGGTGGCCTAGTACCGGCGGACGAAGTGTAGGGCGTCACCCCACTAGATGGAGTGACGACCTGGTAAGATATGCAGGAAGTCGATGGATACAGCTGGCTTTGGACCGTGTTTTTGTTGCATTCCATGGGGGAGGCCTATGTGTTTGTATCAGTGGACTTGTGAAGGGCTGTAATGATGATGATGATGATGAATAGTGTAACCACTATTTATCATCATCATCATCATCATTTTAAGTTAAAGAAGAAAAAAAGAAGTTAAATTTTTGAAGTCGTACTGTAACAATATTATACTTACAAATTGTAAGTATAATATTGTACAAATAATGTACGAATGGTTCCTTTAAATAGAATTGTTTTTATTCTAATTTTTATTGTATACTTTTCAAGAAAATGTTTGCTGCAAATTGTTTTTTTTAAAGGATAAGGGTGATAAACGAGCACACAGTCCACCTGATGGTAAGTGGTTGCTGCGGCCCATAAACATCTACATCTATCCTCTATTACAAATCAAAATGTAGATGCGTTGTCACCCGTGAGGACTAAGATGGAATGCCTCATTTCCAGTAAAAAGGGCCTTCTTTCTGTTGAGTTCTTCTTTGGATTCCAACCAACTCGTCCAATTAACGTTAACCATATTTAATAATTATAGAATCCGGACATAATATGTTTGACAAAAGGCAAAATAAAATTACATTTTAGAACGCAAACCGAGGATTAATTTTCTTGTTGTGTGCAATTAGCAAATATGGTTAACGTTAATTGGACGAGTTGGTTGGAATCCAAAGAAAAACTCAACAATTTGCAGCAAACATTTTCTTGAAAATTTGTCGTGAAGTGACAATTAATAAGAAAAAAGAGAACCTAAGAACAACAAAACAACACAAGTAGACCAATAAAATAATATATTTAAGATTTTAGAAAGGTATTTACAATTTTATAAAAAAAATGAAATATGATGATGATGGATGAAGTGAGATTACAATTAGATTTTAAAAAAATAAAGATAGGAGAATAGGAGAATATAGTATTATAGTGGAGCCTAAAGGTTGAAGTGACACGCTGCTTTTGTAGAAGTAGGCACAGGCAGCTTGAGGTTTCTTAGCGGCGACGGCACGCAGCGCCTGGACTGGGCACACGCAGCGTCCGGAGTCGGCGCACGTAGCGCCTGGGGTAGGTGCGCTCAGCACTTGAAGCAAGCAGTCGCAGCGCCCAAAGGTAGCGCAGGCAGTAGGTGCACTCGGAGCCTGGAGCAAGCAGTCGTAGCGCCCGAAGGCAGCGCGGCAGTAGGTGCACTCAGCGCCTGGAGCAAGCAGTCGTAGCGCCCGGAGTAGTGTGGCCCCGCGCTTGAAGTAGACTTTGCCGACGACTTCACGTGTAGATGGAGGCTTGCAGGATCCCGGGGCAATGTGGCCCCGGGATAAGGCCTTTAGTAGATGTTTCTCGTTTGAGAACTGAAGCGAGACTCCCTGTATTCTCCAATTGTTCGGCTTTTATACCTTTTTAGAGAGAACGAGAAATTATTTAAATTAAAAGGAAATTTATTGTAAATGACCTAGAGCCATAGAGTATTTATGTGAAAATATTAAATTAAGAACATCACACCAGTGACGAATTTGAATAAAAGTTACCATAACAACCATATAAATAATGGTTGTCAAATATAAAATTTATGGTTTTAGGACTGTTATTAAGAAACTACAAGATTTATGTAAGAAATAAAATATTATTGATATACTCGTAGGAAAAAAGGTAGCGCGGCAGCGCGCACGAATCCCGAAATTGCAGAGTTACGGAAAACTCAATAAAAGATAGAAAAAGGTAAGACTCCATTGACAGCGATTTTAAAAGGAGCTGATAGTGTGAAAATACGAAGTGAAAATGATTTGTTATTGTGTAAAAACGTTACAGGATCCTATGGAAATAAAGGTGATGCAAAATATAAATGCAGAAAATCAAAAACAGAATGGAAAAATTAATAAAATGATATGTAAGTAGCATAACACTACAAAGTATACAATAAAAATTAGAATAAAAACAAGTCTATTAAAAGGAACCATTCCTACATTATTTGTACAAGTAAGTATAATATTGTTACAGTACGACTTCAAAAATTTAACTTCTTTTTTCTTCTTTCACTTAAAATGATGATGATGATGATGGTAAATAGTGGTTACACTATTCATCATCATAATCATCATTACAGCCCTTCACAAGTCCACTGATACAAACACATAGGCCTCCCCCAAGGAATGCCACAAAAACACGGTCCTGAGCCACCTGTATCCATCGAATTCCTGCATATCTTACCAGGTCGTCACTCCATCTAGTGGGGTGACGCCCTACACTTCGCCTACCGGTACGAGGCTGCCACTCGAGAACCTTTCTTTCCCATCGGTTGTCGGTTCTTCGAGCTATATGGCCGGCCCACTGCCACTTCAGCTTACTAATCCGTTGGGCTACGTCGGTTACTCTGGTTCTACTGCGGATATACTCATTTCTAAGTTTATCACGCAGAGAAACTCCGAGCATAGCCCTCTCCATAGCTCGCTGAGCGACCTTGAGCTTCCTCAAACGGCCAGCAGTGAAGGACCACGTCTCAGATCCGTAAGTCATCACTGGCAACGCGCACTGGTTGTACAATTTCGTTTTAAGGTTTTGAGGTATGTCTGACGAGAAGATGTGTCGTAGCTTCCCGAACGCTGCCCAGCCGAATTGAATCCGTCGATTGACCTCTCGGTCGAAATTAGACTTACCTCGGACTATTTGTCCCAGGTAAACATACTCGTCAACAACTTCGAGCTTAGTGCTCCCAACAACTACCGGTATAGGTGTGACATGGACGTTAAACATGATTTTTGTTTTGTCCATGTTCATCTTAAGACCTATCCGTTGGGAAACACTATTGAGGTCATTGAGCATAGTGATTAGGTCCTCCAGCGATTCTGCCATAAGGACTATATCGTCGGAAAATCGAAGGTGAGTGATGTACTCGCCATTGATGTTAATACCGTATCCTTTCCAGTCCAGAAGCTTGAATACGTCGTCCAATGCAGCGGTGAAGAGTTTCGGGGATATAACGTCACCCTATCTTACATCTCTCTGCAATTGGATAGGTTTCGTACTCTGGTTCTGTACTCAGATAGCCATCGTAGTTCTACTGTACAAGCACTTCAGCACTTCGATATACCGACAGTTAACTTGGCACCGATGAAGGGACTACAGCACCGCCCAAATTTCGACGGAATCAAAGGCTTTCTCATAGTCCACATACGCCAGGCATAGTGGCAAATTGTACTCCTCGGACTTCTGTACAACTTGCCGAAGGGTATGTATGTGGTCTATGGTGCTAAAGCCCTTTCGGAAACCGGCTTGTTCGGGAGGCTGGAAGTCGTCAAGTCTGCGTGCGAGACGATGGGAAATCGGTCTGTAGTTCTTCAAGAGAGCATTTTCACCTTTCTTGAAAAACAAGACCACCGCACTTCTGCTCCACGCCTTCGGTGTAATGCCACCAAGGAGGATGAAATTAAAGAGCCTCTCAAGGACTTCCAGTACCGGTTTTCCAGCCGCTTTCAGAAGCTCCGCTGTAATTCTATCCTCGCCTGGGGCCTTGCCGTTTCTATTATATATATATATATATATATATATATATATATATATATATATATATATATATATATATATATATATATATATGACGTATAACAGTCACTGCAACCTTCTGTTGCAGTGACTGTTATACGTCATCATATCATTTTAATTTTTCAGTACTATTATTATTTATTTACATTTTATTAATAAGCAATCTGATATAAATCAACACGTGTTGTGAGCTCCCGCCAACAACGGCCATTGCTTTACCTGTATATATCATACTTAACATTTTGTGGAAATAGTTTTAAATTAAAACAGAAACGTATACGTGTTTAATAAATATACGTGTTTTATTATTGTGAAAGGTTAGTCCAATAATAAGCAAGCGAATACGATATTAAGTTACTGTTTAGGCCAAAAAAGGTAATTTGTACGCCATCCAATTGCGTTCGAGCTGGCGCCTCACCTGATTTGGTATATAGGTGAGGTAAAGGCCGAGGTGGGGCGGCTGCGTGGGCATGCAGTCGCTCGACGCGTGGGCGAAGGGTCAGTGCACCGCCAGCGATGGAGATGGGAGCCGGGCGGCCCTCTTACCTTAATTCACGCGTCCGTGGTAGATCTAGATAGCTAGATGAAGTGCGTTTTTCTTTGTCACATAGATATGTGAATTGTTCGATATTTAACTCGTGCGAGAGTGCGGAATTGTGTTCGCGCGTCGAGAAGATATACGGTCTAAGATTCGAGCCGCACACTCCTTGTTTGAGAGCTTCTCTCGGTTAATTATCAAGATATCGTTATAATTGTGGCGTCGCGTTTAGTGCCTTTTTGTGTTTTGGTTGCCTAGTTAGCTTAATTTGCGTGTGAACGAGGCGTATTTTGAATCTGGCGCGACGTGTTATTCTGGTGTCGAATTAAGGAGCTTAGTTGTGTTTAACGATTAATGATTGATCCGTTAAGAGATCGCTTTAATTCCCTATTTATAATTTGTGATAAGTGAATCCGGGATATTGAATGTCGAATTTTGCGCTACTGTCCTTGCCGTGTCGGCTATCACGTGTTCGATTCTGCGATGAGTGTGGAATTAGGCAAATTGAAGTTAGTTAAATGTACAATGAAGCTAAGAGACTAAATTAGTGACAGTGAAGAAAGAAGTGGTCCGGCGATGGAGCAGTCTGGAGCGATGCAGCATTTTGGGGCAGCCTGGAAATCGGCCGCTGCTGGTCGCCTACGCCTGCCCAGGCCTCACACATTTACACCTCAATGTACACTGTTCGCCAAACACCATTACACACACTTACGGCCTGCCCAAGCCTTGGAGCGATGTTAGCTCCTGATACTGGTAAGTACTTTTGGTTTCTAGCTTTCTCTCATATACATAGTTTATTGTGATAGGACATTCCACGTGCCCATATTGGGGCCCGACCTGCGTCTGCTCTTGAAGTCTTCTACTGAATGGGCCCCGGAAGATTTTACCCTTGCTGGAGCAGCCGTAGGCCGTAACTGTTACTGTTTTTTCAGCAATAAGTACTTAGATTATTAACAGGTCATCGCGCGCTCCGAAGACCTATCAATAATCTAAGAATAAGTATTTCAAATTGATTCATTTATATGTTCTATATACAGTCAAAAATGCCAGCAAGACGCAAAAAGTCCAATTTGAGTCGTCGAACAATCAAATCTAGAGTCATGCAAGATAGAAGAGAACAAAGAGCAGACGAAAAAATCCATCAAAACAATGCAGATGTGCGTATGAGCATGGCGCAGTTACGTGGATCACAATCGAACAAAGACGATTCGAACGAACTAGCATTCCAATATGAGTCTGATGTTGAATATTACGCTCATTCTAAAGTGGTCAATCTACTTTGGACCAGTAACGCCCGCATTGTCATGCGCTTAAATTTAAAAATGAATCAGTCGGTATATCTTGCTCATCAGGAAAAGTGCAACGGAAATTGAAACACCACTTGAAACATTGCACGGCTTACTTATCGGACGGATCCAGATTCTAGCCTGTTCCTAAAGTCAATTCGCACATTCAATTCATGTTTCCAAATGACATCGTTTGGAGCAACAGAAATATTTCAAAATATTGCTGCAAACGGTCAACAATTTAGTTCCACGTTCAAAATCAAAGGCCAAGTTTATCACAAAGTGGGCTCATTGCTGCCAATGCCAAACGAATCTCATAAATTTTTACAAATTTACTTTATGGGTGGCGAGGACTCCGAACACGCACTTGCCAATCGCGTGGATGCACGTTGCGACTACAATAACCTCAATTCACCTTTTGCCAGGCGCATCGTCGGCGAGCTGGACGCTCTGTTAAATGAGCACAATAAATTGTTGAAATTATTAAAATCTCACATGCCCAAGCTACATAGTGACAATCACGTTATTGTCATCAATCCTGATAGATAGATAGAGACACCAGCTGGAGAGCATATACGTAGATTCAACGCACCTGTTATTTAATAGCATAAATAGCATCAGGCGTTACTTTGCGGAAATCCATTATATTAAAGCTTTTAAAAAGTTACTTCGCAAACATCCGCTCTATAAAATAAAATGACGTGTCTTACCTAGTATGAAGAGCACCTCCCGCCCTTCCTCAATTGCGTGCACTATCCTCGTCACCAATAATCGCAGCACTGCTACTCCCAACACCACTACACTAGGAAAGACACACCACTGATGATAGATAATACGACACGTGTTTCGTCTCTACACGCGGCATCCTCAGGTGATGTAGACTCTGCGGTGGCTGGCCGTTAAGAAGTCTGTGTCTTTCTCAATTGCGTGCACTATCCTCGACCGAGTATAGTGCACGCAATTGAGCAAGGGTGGAGGTGCTCTTCATAATAGGTAAGACACATCGTTTTATTTTAGAGAGCGGATGTTTGCGAAGTATTTTTTTAAAAGCCTGTCACCTGTTGTTGACGACGTTGCTGGAATCATGGTTGGCGACCGTACACCTACGCGACAAATCGTGATTCGAAGAAGAAATAATAATCTTCAGTTCATTGTTGATACCCATCGTTCATATGACGCTCTCCAATATCCGCTAATTTTCTGGAAGGGACAATACGGATATTGCATAAACATTAAACAACGAGATCCGGTAACAGGTAATTCATTCATCATTAAGAATATAATTAATTTATTATTAAATAATAAATTGTCAATTAACTTAAATATATATTATTACAGGAGCCGAAACAAACAAGAACGTTAGCTCGAAAGATTATTATGCATATCGATTGATGATAAGACGCGGTCAAGACAATGTCATTTTACGATGTCGTGAGCTTTGCCAACAATTTATGATGGACATGTACGTGAAGATAGAGAGTGAACGACTATCATACTTGCCACATAACCAACAGAAGCTGCGTGCGGATGAATACATTGTCGTAAAGCGACAATTTAAAAAAATGAACCTAACCTAACAATAACGAAACAACAAAAATAGAACAAAAAAATTATATATTTAAAATTTTAAAAAGATATTTATAATTTTATATAAAAAATAAAGTATGATGATGGTGATGGGTGACGTGAATTACAATTAAATAGAAAATAAAGATAGATGAATACTGAAGCGGAGCCTGTAGATCAAAGTTGCACACCGCGCTTGGCGGTGGTGGCACGCAGCGCCTGGTCTAGGCACACGCAGCGCCTGGAGTAGGCACACGTAGCGCTTGGAGTAGGCACACGCAGCGCCCAGAGTAGGCACACGCAGCGCCCAGAGTAGGCACACGCTGCGCCTTGATTAGACGCTCTCAGCACCTGGAGTAAACGCTCGCAGCGCCTGGAGCAAGCACGCACAGCGGCTAAAGATAGCTCGGGCACTAGTAGGTGGAGGCGTAGACGACGACTCCAGGTGAAGGCAAAGGTTTGCAGGATCCCGGAGCAGTGCGGCCCCGAGATAAGGCCTTTAATAGATGCTTCTCGTTTGAAAACTGAAGCGAGACTCGATTTATTGGCCGATATTGATTCGGCTTTTATATCTTTTTAGAGAGAACGGGAAATTATTTAAATGAAAAACAATTTTTTGTAAATGGCCAAGAGGAAAAGAGTATTTATGTGGAAGTACTGAAGTAAAAACATCAGACCGGTAACGAATTTGTATAAAAATTGCCATGACAACCAGATAAACAACGATGTCAAAACATGTCAATTTTTGGTTTCAGGCTCGTAATTGAGAAACGGCAAGATTTGAGTAAGAAATGAGATATTATTGATATAGGAAAAAAGGTAGCGCAACAGCGCGCACGAAACCCGAAATTGCAGAGTTACGGAGAACTAAATAAAAGATCAAAAAAGGTAGACTCCATCGATAGCGTGAAATTACGAAGTGAAAATGATTTGTTATTGTGTTCTTATGGTCTAAAAACGTTACAGGATCCTATGGAAATAAAGGTGATGTAAAAAGAAAATTAAAAACAGAATGGAAAAATAAATTTAAAACAGTGTAAAATGATATGTAAGTAGCATAACACTACAACATTCACTTGCGATATGCTATTGCGAACAACGCTGATACTGCCGAAATTGGTAACTCTGTCATTTTACCATCATCGTACATCGGCAGTTCACGTCACATCAAGAATATATACAGGATGCTATGACTTTCGTGCGCGAATATGGACGACCATGTTTTTTTATTACTTTTACAAGTAATCCAAAATGGCCGGAAACTACATCGTTGCTATTACCAGGACGAAATGCAATACATCGTTATGACATTACAGCATGTGTTTTTAAACAAAAATTGAAGTCTTTAATCAGCTTTATTACAAAATAACATGTATTTGGCCCCAAACGTTGTTGAATGTATTCGGTCGAGTGGCAAAAGCGAGGAATATCTCATGCTCACAAATTGGCCAGTATATCAACTCCAATGAAGCTGTCTGGGGTTTCTTCGGTTTCCAAATTCATGAACGGGATTCAGCAGTTATCCATTTAGCCGTACATCTATAAAATGGTCAGCGAGTATTTTTCACCAACGAAACAGCGCTTGATCTTACCATAAATCCACCAAAACCTACGCTCACCGAATTTTTTGAATTGTGTAATCGTGCGGATGTTTTTGGTGCCTTCGCACAAACACTGCTCCATTCAGAGGTACCACGCTATTTTAAATGGGCTCAATTGAAGAACTGAATGCCCCGCAAGCAAAGCACACCAGTTGATGCATACCCCGGTTTATTCAAATCAAATAATTTGGGTCGTGTATATACAGTCAATACAAGGAAGACTAAGTACTTTTATCTGCGACTGTTGTTGGTTAATGTCACCGGACTATTGTCATTTCAAGTTATACGTTTGTATCGACATCGCACAAGGTGCAACGATCTAACGATATCATTCGATGACGCAATGTACAATGAAGCATTGATTGCTATCGAGGATCATTGCATTGCTATTGCGAATTTACCAATCACTTATTTCGGTATGAGTTCACCAAATCGAAGTGTATCTGATTTAATCAACACAGATATGAATTGTGAACTGCAGTATGATACTGTAGAACTGGCAGCAATTGTTACTCGCAATGTTCCACAACTAAATGATGAACAAAAAACAAACAAGTGTGTGGGGATATAATTATAATTGAAAAAGGAATGAAACGTTGTAGACAATTAAAGTATACTTTATTTAAATTAATAAATTATTCTTTATTAAAGTAATAGATATATATATTAAATTACAATTCTTGATAGCTATATATACATCGAAAATAGTTATTCATATTTCTACTAATAATTATGGCTATTAAAAAATAAACAATGGTTAATCTCTCAGCGCAATGGAGTGTACAATATTTTTGGTCAGTCCATATTTAGCCAATACAAAGAAACTGAATGGTTTTCCCACACGAGAACATGCCATATATAGTTGTCCGTGGGATAGGCATGGTGTAACCAAATCTAAGCCACAAACAGACAACGTTTGGCCTTGTGACTTATTTATAGTTATTACGAATGCCAATCTAATTGGGAATTGAATGCGTTTGAATTAAATTGGCACATCTGTAGGAATCATAGGGATTCGTGGCAGCAATACATTTTCGCCTCGGAACTTGCCATTCAAACTGAATTGCCAGCTTCGATAAAACTTTTTATTTTTTTAATGACTAATCGTGTGCCATTGCAAAGCCATGGTGGGTTCAAATTGCGAAGCAAAATAACCGGAGATCCAACCTTCCATTGTAAATGGTGCGGTACCTGGCATATCCAATGAATTCAAAAACTCAATTGGATAATTCACAGCTTCGTTGGCATCACAAACTGCATCGACAGATTTGTATGACACCAAGTCCCCTGGCAACAACTGTTGTATCTTGGAATTTAATCCATTGACGTCTTCATTTTTTGCTGCCAAAATAACTCTTTCTGCCAGCCACTCAAAATTTTTGTATTGTGTTTGTACATCGGGATATATGCGGTCGATGAGAGTATTTTGCGGGTTGATGATTGTGCAGAAATCGATTGACAGTTTTATGCATCCAGTATCTTCATGTACAGCAACTTTTCCATTGCCAATATCTAACAGTTGTTTTGAGAAAGTTTCGACGGATGAATCCTGAAGCATTTGAACGCGCATGTTCACTGTCAAATGTACTTTTTCAACATTACGCCACAATCGCAATGATTTTAAGCAAGTGTTGATTTCATCAGCGTACGTTCAACGTGGAATAACGGTAAGAGTATGTCTGAAATCACCTGAAAGGAGTTACATAGTGCCTCCAAATACATTGTCGTTGTTTTTAATATCTTTCAATATCCTAACCCAATACCTCAAGCGAATGTTTGTGTGCCATAGTGCATTCATTCCAAGTGATAATTTTACACTGTTTCAGCACAGTGGCCATGGACGATGTTTTTTTTTAAGTTGCACACTGCATCTGGGTTATTTCGAATGTTTAATGGCAGCTTAAATGCTGAATAAGCTGTTCTGCCTCCATCTAATAAAGATACTGCAATCCCAGATGATGCAACGGCCAATGTGATGCTATTTTTTGATCTTATCTCGGTCGGCTAAGTAGCGAAATAAGGACCGTTTTGCCAGTTGCACCTGGTGCGTCCAAAAAAAAATCCCCCTTGTCCCGCCGAAACTGCCTGCATAATGCGGTCGCAAGTTGTTTTTTGTTCATCATTTAGTTGTGGAACATTGCGAGTAACAATTGCTGCCAGTTGTACTGTTCGCGCAAAAGCGCTAATGTCAGTAATGGACGTCAGAGGGCGCGCGCGCCTCTACGATACCGGTTTCGACGTCGCGTCGTGTCGAGGACACGCTAGAACAAGGGAGTCCAGATTCGTCGCGGCGAGAGATCGCACGCGTTCTTTTTTGTCGGGAGCTCGTTTATGATAGGCGCGTATAGTAAATATACCACTGGGAATTGTAGCGCGTATTCCTTGCCGAGAGTTTTACCCGGGATTTTTAGGTTTAACGCAGAATCTGTATAAGTGGATTCGACTGTATTAGTTACTAGTGCGGTATTTGATATTCTAGAAATAACGGTGACATTTGATCCGTACGTTCTGTGTTCATTTCGCGAGTCAGGCGTTATAACAAACGAGAGTTAGTGGCTTCTATAAGGTAGTTAATCGTACGACAGAGTTAAAGAACTGTCATCGTAGAAAACGAAGAAAGTGACTGCGGAAGGAGACCGTAGTTTGGAGAGGTGCTGAGGGCCGAACTGCTGCAGAGGGTAACGGTCTACTAAGGTCAATAACACTACCAGCCACACCCAGATACACATCACTGACCCTTACTTTCCTAGCACTATACATCCACACGCGACCTGACCGAATCCTGAGGGACCAGTCGCCTTGGATAGAGGTAAGTAAGCTCTGTTCAATAGAAGGTAACGCTCCCCCCTAATCGTTTATTGTAATTAGAAACTTAACCCTTGGCGTTAGGACGCCCGACCAGCATCTGTTTGTAGGTTCTCCGTCTATGGGCCCGCGGGGGACCCTACTCCTGGGATAAGCAGCTGTTGGTCGTAACATGTACAGTATCATACTGCAGTTTACAATTCATATCTGTGTTGATTAAATCAGATGCACTTCGATTTGGTGAACTCATACCGAAATGAGTGATTGGTAAATTCGCAATGGCAATGCATGATCCTCGATAGCAATCAATGCTTCATTGTACATTGCGTCATTGAATGATATCTTTAGATCGTTGCACCTTGTACGATGTCGATACAATATATCATCAGTCATTGAGTTTTGCCGAAGAAACGCCAGACAGCTTCATTGGAGCTGATATACTGGCCAATTTGGTAACTCGTTATTTTATCATTTTTATCTAAAGGAGGAGCATTCAAATTAGCATTTTCAATTCTAAATACAGCCATATCACTTTCTTTATTCACTTATTTGCAAATATATTTAATGTTCTTCACTGAACTGTAAAACTGAAAATTAATATGAGCATTGAATGTTTTGCTCAGCAGAGGTGAATATGGTACCAGCCAACGATTGTCGATGTCAATGTCTGCGTTACTGATAGTTTTAATGAATGATTATCCGCACTTATCGGTATTTCTTCGACGATATATTGGATATCCGTCAACATGTGTGACCGTATCGTTGGTGAAATCTTTAGGAAAACGCTTTGTACATTTTCCGTCTACCATGTAAGGCGATGAACGATTCAGATCTCCACATGGACCATGAATCATGTTTGTAGTAATAATATCAAACAGTAATTGATCAGTAGACGGATCGGAAATTTCTGCTGAAATTAAACTATCGATGTCTTCAGGACGTATTTTGTCGATGAACCAAATCAAAATGTGAGCATGAGATAATTCTCGCTTTTGCCACTCGTCCGAATACATTCAACAACGTATGGGGCCAAATACATGTTATTTTGTAATAAAGCTGATTAAAGACTTCAAGTTTTGTTTAAAAACACATGCTGTAATGTCATAACGATGTATTGCATTTTGTCCTGGTAATAGCAACGATGTAGTTTCCGGCCATTTTGGATTACTTGTAAAAGTAATAAAAAAACATGGTCGTCCATATTCGCGCACGAAAGTCATAGCATCCTGTATATATTCTTGATGTGACGTGAACTGCCGATGTACGATGATGGTAAAATGACAGAGTTACCAATTTCGGCAGTATCAGCGTTGTTCGCAATAGCATATCGCATGTGAATTTATTCTTCCGCACGCAGCTCCTGTTGGTTATGTCGCAAGTATGGTAGTCGTTCACTCTCTATCTTCACGTACATGTCCACCATAAATTGTTGGCAAAGCTCACGACATCGTAAAATGACGTTGTCTTGACCGCGTCTTATCATCAAACGATATGCATAATAATCTTTCGAGCTAACGTTCTTGTTTGTTTCGGCTCCTGTAATAATATATATATTTCAATTAATTGACAATTTATTATTTAATAATAAATTAATTATATTCTTAATGATGAATGAATTACCTGTTACCGGATCTCGTTGTATAATGTTTATGCAATGTCCGTCTTGTCCCTTCCAGAAAATTAGCGGATTTTGGAGAGCGTCATATGAACGATGGGTATCAGCAATGAACTGAAGATTATTATTTCTTCTTCGAATCACGATTTGTCGCGTAAGTGTACGGTCGCCAACCATGATTCCAGCAACGTCGTCAACAACAGGTGACAGGCTTTTAAAAAAATACTTCGCAAACATCCGCTCTATAAAATAAAATGATGTGTCTTACCTAGTATGGAGAGCACCTCCCGCCCTCGCTCAATTGCGTGCACTATCCTCGGTCGAGGATAGTGCACGCAATTGAGAAAGACACAGACTTCATAACGGTCAGCCACCGCAGAGTCTACATCACCTGAGGATGCCTCGTGTAGAGGCGAAACACGTGTCGTATTGTCATCAGTGGTGTGTCTTTCCTAGTGTAGTGGTGTTGGGAGTAGTAGTGCGGGGATTATTGGTGACGAGGATAGTGCACGCAATTGAGGAAGGGCGGGAGGTGCTCTTCATACTAGGTAAGACACGTCATTTTATTTTATAGAGCGGATGTTTGCGAAGTAACTTTTTAAAAGCTTTAATATAATGGATTTCCGCAAAGTAACGCCTGATGCTATTTATGCTATTAAATAACAGGTGCGTTGAATCTACGTATATGCTCTCCAGCTGGTGTCTCTATCTATCTATCAGGATTGATGACAATAACGTGATTGTCACTATGTAGCTTGGGCATGTGAGATTTTAATAATTTCAACAATTCATTGTGCTCAATTAACAGAGCGTCCAGCTCGCCGACGATGCGCCTGGCAAAAGGTGAATTGAGGTTATTGTAGTCGCAACGTGCACCCACGCGATTGGCAAGTGAGCGTTCGGAGTCCTCACCTCCCATAAAGTAAATTTGTAAAAATTTATGAGATTCGTTTGGCATTGGCAGCAATGAGCCCACTTTGTGATAAACTTGGCCTTTGATTTTGAACGTGGAACTAAATTGTTGACCGTTTGCAGCAATATTTTGAACTATTGCTGTTGGTCCAAACGATGTCATTTGGAAACATGAATTGAATGTGCGAATTGACTTTAGGAACAGGCTAGAATCTGGATCCGTCCGATAAGTAAGCCGTGCAATGTTTCAAGTGGTGTTTCAATTTCCGTTGCACTTTTCCTGATGAGCAAGATATACCTACTGATTCATTTTTAAATTTAATCGCATGACAATGCGGGCGTTACTGGTCCAAAGTACACCACTTTGGAATGAGCGTAATATTAACATCAGACTCATACTGGAACGCTAAATTTATTTTACATCATCAGATTTAGCATATAGCCCTTGCATAAATCAATTATTCAAAATTTAAGTTCAGATCACTGTGGACAGTTGGTATCACACTACCTTACATACACAAAAAACAGAAAAATAAGAAAGTTGTGTTTGTTCCAATAAATGAACATCGCTTGGAGAGGTTTAGAAGTAATATAATAAAAACACTTCCATCACTTTCGCTTAAAAATAGTGATAATTATTTGTATGCTACATTATTTAAAATTATAAGTTGTGAATTTAGTAGAATATTTACTTCTAAAGCTTTCTTTTTTAACAGTCGCAAATCATTTAATGAATGGGCGACAGTACGAATTTATAAAAGTAAGCGAAGGTTATACGAGCTTTATGATGAAAGATCATATAATAATAGTGTTATGTTTAGAGATTATGTAAAAAAATATTCTAAAATATTTAAAAAAGTGTGCTCCACTGCTAAGGCTTTACATTTAAGCAACAAAATTAAAACTGCATCCGACAAAATTAAAATGACCTGGAGAATAATAAATAGTGAAATGGGCAAGGTCAAACCGCGCAACTCGGATTTTAACAATAATTTAACGCGATCTGATCAAAAAGTTGCTATCGCTTTTGAGAAACATTTTACTGATGTTCCTTTTTTCACAACAAAATCATTAAATTCTTCTCCTACTGTCGCCGAATCATTGCTCAAACAAAATGTAAAGGCTTGTTCAAATATTTTTAAATTCCATAAAGTACTGCCAAAAGATATCGTTAAATATTTTAAAACTATTGATGTTAAGAAAACGGCAGACTTATGGGGGATTTCCGTTAAAGTTATTTTATCTATAATAGATATATTAGCACCTTATCTAGCCACTATATTTAATATAAGCGTCGAATCTGGTGTGTTTCCTGATTTAATGAAACATAGTAAAGTCATACCTATATTTAAATCTGGTAGTACATTAGACCCCGCCAATTTTAGACCAATTTCTATACTACCAACATTTAGTAAAATTTTTGAAAAAATTATTTTATATCAGATGTCAAGTTTCTTTAAATTGCTACATAAAAATCAATTCAGTTTTACAAGGGGTCGCTCGACAATTGACGCTGGAGTTAAGCTTATTAAACATATTTTTTGTGCATAGGAGAATTCAGAGGATGCTTTGGGTATATTTTGTGACCTTTCCAAGGCCTTCGACTGTGTTCATCATGAGACATTAATCAGGAAGCTACAGTACTATTGTGTCAAGAACACAGCGCTTAAACTTATTATTTCATATTTAAGTAATAGAAAGCAGAAGGTTATTATCAATGGTAAAAGTTCTTCCGGGTCACCTGTACTAATGGGTGTCCCTCAGGGCTCGATTCTCGGCCCATTCCTGTTTCTGGTGTATATTAATGACTTACCTCACCTTGTAGGGGATAGTCATGATATAGTATTATTTGCTGATGATACTTTTTTTTATATAGGATAAGGGTAACAAACGAGCACACAGTCCACCAGATGGTAAGTGGTTGCTGTGGCCCATAGACATCTACATCTATCCTCTATTACAAATCAAAATGTAGATGCGTTTGTAATTGAGGCATTCCATCTTAGTCCTCACGGGTGACACGTGAGGACTAAGATGGAATACCTCATTTCCAGTAAAAAGGGCCTCCGGCCACCTGCGCTCACCAAGCGAAACGTAGAGGTAAACCTCTACTTCGAATAGACTACGAATCTGCGCGTTTCTCTTCGTTCTAATCGTCTTTGTTCGTTTCGTTCATCTCGTGCCTCTTGCGATTGTGCGTCATGTAACTGCGCCATGCTCATACGCACATCTGCATTGTTTTGATAGATTTTTTCGTCTGATCTTTGTGCTCTTCTATCTTGCATGACTCTAGATTTGATTGTTCGACGACTCAAATTGGACCCTTTGCATCTTGCTGGCATTTTTGACTGTACATAGAACATATAAAAAAATCAATTTGAAATACTTATTGCTGAAAAACCAGTTACTTAATATTGTATTCGCTTGCTTATTATTTGACTAACCTTTCACAATAATAAAACACGTATTTTATTAAACACGTATACGTTTCTGTTTTAATTTAAAACTATTTCCACAAAATGTTAAGTATGATATATACAGGTAAAGTAATGAACGTTGGTAGCGGGAGCTCACAACACGTGTTGATTTATATCATACTAGAGCCCAATGACTTCGTCAATCTTACTTAGCGGTACCATGTAGCGACATCTATGGAAATGTATTAAATAAAGAACGATGTATTTAGCGCGTCAAATTTTCATATCGATATACATCGCAACCGCTTCCGTAGATAGATAATAGATGGCGCTAGAGTAGTCAAGTGAGGTCGGCCACGGTCCTTATTGCTTTGTAAGAGAGATTGCTTAATCAACTAAAAGTGAAAACTGTCTTTATTAATTATTAATAAAATGTAAATACGTATCTCGTAATATAAATTTGACGGCTCCGTGGCGCAGTAGCTTAGCAATCAGTTGTTGCGCTGGGGGCCGCGGGTTCGAATCCCACACGGAACAAGTATTTGTATGGCCTACAAATAATTGTTGCGGGTCTGGATGTTTGTCCTTGTACAATTTATGTTTGTAAACTGCCTCCACGACACAGGAGAAAATCCTAGTGTGGGGGTAATGTTTTTTTAAAAAGAAAAAAAATAAATAATAATAGTACTGAAAAATAATGATAAATTCACTATGACAATAAAATTAAAATGAGACTTGCACTGACAAATTAAAATGATATGATAACGTATAATCAAGGAGATTGTAAAATATAGGGAGTGCGCACTTCATACTAGAGAAACGTTCCTAATTCAGTGACCTTGAAATGAATGAAAGGCACCGAGTTAGGCGTAGCGTTTCTTTCTAATAGAGTGTCCATGGTACAATATTTTGAGGATAATAATAGTATATACAGCATTATGGAAAACGAAATGCGTATTTTTTTTTTCAATATGGAAAGTGCTGAATAATGTTATAATTAAACTCCATTTAATATTTTTATTACATGATTGCTTCGCTACAGTATCAAACCTTACGGCAACTAGTGGCGGCGTAGCGTGGGTTGACACCTAGGGCGGTTTTCTATCAAGCACACCCAAAATAAAACAAAAAATGCTATACATGCTAACGGGACTTTATTTTGCTAGAATATTCTAATATTTTATCAAAATTTACTTTCTTGTCATTTTCGATTGATACAATGGAAAGATTGGTAAGTCCCACGTGGCTCACTGTGGACCTTAAGTTAGATTTTATTAACTTGAGTTTTGAAAAGCTTAATTCACATGAAACTTAATAGTAAAAAAAATATTAGACACAGCCCTTCAGAACACAGGCAACAGATTCAGAATAGCCCAATTTTACGAGAAAAGCGAACCGCTTTTTAGGAAGAAATGCTGGCAGCTTTCAAGTCGTAAAATCTCCAAAATTATGTATCCTGCAGAAAAATCATCGTAGATTTTTGTCAGATTTTGAACTATTACACGAAGATGTTCATCTGGTGACGTTAGTAGAATGTAAGGCTGAACAACACTAAATGTCACGAGAATATCATCCATTGCTCTGAAGCGACGGTCTAGTTCCTTGTAAAATCTGTCAAGACATTCTAAAATAGGTCTCTGCAGCTCCTCTGGCAATGTTAGTCCAGCATATCGGGTCATTTCTCCTGGTAAACGTTTTCGAAATCTCCTCATTCCTCTTCTCCCTTCAATCGAAATGTCCACATTCTCACATTTTTTGTTACGTAGGAAATAGCTTTTTCCACTAGTTGAATACGTTGGCTTTGAAGAAAAATTTTTAGGCTTTGATTTTTATCACATACTTTTCGAGTGAAATATAGATTATTATTATATTATTTAGTATATACTTTTGTGTCTGACTAACTTCTTTTAGGATTTTACACCAAAAGGAAAGATAGCACAAAAAACTGAAATCACACAAAGCTGGTAAGAGTGTAGATGCTGCTTTCTCTTGTATCGACGTTTTCTCTGTTGGTGCTGGGATCATATATATCTTCGAGTGTTTATACTAGTTTTTTAAATAATTCTGCAGTAGTTTAACAGCATCATGATGAGCAATCCATCTCTTCTGTGAGAGTTTTTTTTTATAGGATAAGGGTGACAAACGAGCACACATTCCACCTGATGGTAAGGGGTTGTTGCGGCCCATAGAAACTACATCTATCCTCGTTTGCGAATCACAATGCAGATGTGTTGTCACCCGTGATGACTAGGATGGAATGCCTCATTTCCAGTAAAAAGGGCCTCCAGCCACCTGCACTCACCAAGCGAAATGCAGAGATAAACCTCTACTTCACGCTGGTATACTGTGAGGTCGTGGTACCACTCCGGTTCGAGCCGGCCCATCCGTGCGACAGCAAAAGCTGCCGCGTGACTCTACCACTGTTATGCGTATCTGTCTTTTGACATATACGACTACACTTTTAATTAAAAGTTTCCCATTTACTTGTGGATGATGACAAGAACCTGTAAACTCTTTCTACTGTTCCGAAAAAAGTTAAACTTGAATTAACGCTCCCTAAGTGAGTGCACACCACATAGTTTTTAGGGAAAGAACATTCGTGTTTTAGTGTTCTTTTCGTGTTAATAATATGCTTAATTGAAATACAATATGGAATATACCAACTATGATTAGCGATAAAAAAATGTAAAATCATCGTTCTAGAATACGTCTAAAATATTACTTTAAGTCAATAACTGTCTAAACGTTGGTAATGTTTTTATATTGTGTAAACATTTATCAATGTTAGAAGGAGATAAAATACAAAACTCGGTGCCTCTCTTTCTAAGAAAAATGAGAAACGGTTACAATGTTCCAAGCGCTCACTCTCTATATTATATTATAACCTCCTTGCGTATAACAGTCACTGCTACTATCGAGACACAAATAAAACCAAAAACAAAATGTACGAAAACTGTATAGAGAGCAAGGAGGTTATATTATATAGGGAGTGAGCGCTTGAAACATTGAAAACGTTCCTCATTTCTCTTAGAAAGAGAGGCACCGAGTTTTGTATTTTATCCCCTTCTAACATTGATAAGTGTTTACACAAGATAAAAACATTACCAATGTTTAGACAGTTATTGACTTAAAGTAATATTTTAGACGTATGCTAGAACGATAATCTTACATTTTTTATCGCTAATCATAGTTGGTATATTCCATATTGTATTTTAATTAATCTTATTATTAAATAACACGAAAAAAACTACTAAAACATTTAATGTATGAAATTTCTGGCTCCAAATGTCAAACAATTAAATTCTAATGTAATTTTAAATGGAGAGAAACTGAGTCTTGTAGATGCCATAATTTTTCTTGGAATCACATTAGATGCCAAGCTTCAATGGAGCCCCCATATATCAAAACTAGCAAGCATACTTAGCTCTGCAGCATATGCTGTGAAAAAGTTTGGAAGTCTTACCAGTGTTCAAACAGCTAGACTAGTTTATTTTATCTATTTTCATAGCATAATATCGTATGGTATTTTGCTATTGGGACACGCAGCTGACACAAAAATTATATTTGTTTTACAGAAGAGAGCCATTAGAGCAATTTATGATTTAAAGTCTAAAGAGTCGCTGCTATAAAAATTTACGGAAATTAATATATTTACTTTGGCCTCTCAATACATTTATGAAAATGTAATGTACGTAAACAAAAATAAAAGTAGTTTTACAAAAATAAGTTATATTCATTCTGTAAATACTAAGAACAAACACAAGCAAGTAGTACCAGTTACTCGACTCCGTCGAGTGAGTAATTCATTCTTGGGGAGATGTATACGGTTTTACAACAAAATTCCAGAAAATATACAAAATTTAACCTGCTCAAAGTTCAAAAACTTTAATAAACTAAGTTTGTATAAAAAGGGTTATTATAATATTAAAGAATTTATGGATGATAATAACCCCTGGGAATGAGGTGATCACTACCAAGCTATTTCTAATTTGTTGTGTTGTTAATTTATAGAACATACATGATTGTAAGCCGTTATTTAAAAAAAAAGTTCCGCTGGGTTTCTTGCTGGTTCTTCGCAGCACAGAGGTTTTTTTCGAACCAGTGGTAATTAAACAAAAGAGTGACTTTCAATAAGTATTACTATTACTATTCAATAAGTATCTGCCTCTATGCAAGCTTGATATATATAAAAGAAATGTATTTATAAATGCTATTAGAGTTTACAATAAACTGCCTAACACTTTTAAAAACCTCCCTTTCGTAATTTTTAAAAGGAAACTCACAGAATGGCTGGCAACAAAATGTTTCTCTAGGTTAGACGAATATATGAATTATAAAGAAATGTAAAATAATGGTGAAATGTAGAAAAACTTATTAATTTTATTTTATTATATTTTTTTTGACATTTTGTTACGTACTATACATTTATATATAATCAATTACCTAATTAATTCCATTTTTGACATATATTTATTGTAATTTAAATACTTGACGCTAAAATATTTTTAAGTAACTACATAATAATTTTTTTAAATACTTTACCTCGTTAAATTCTAATAATAATATTTTTGTATATTGTAGATATTGCACGCCATTATCTTGGTAGAATGTAAGGTCAAATTAATAAATAACAACATCATAATATTATGTACTACAATAAATAAATTTGAATTTATAATCTATATTGAATAAAAAAGTTTCTGTTTCTGTTACACGAATGTTCTTTCCCTAAAAACTAGGAGATGCATTTTACGCTATAGATGACAACACTATTTTAAAATTTGACATTGTCAAATGAATGAATATATTGTTTTTTTTTTAATATAGAATAGGGTGACAAACGAGCACACAGTCCACCGGATGGCAAGTGGTTGCTGTGGCCCATAGACATCTACATCTATCCTCGTTTGCGAATCAAAATGTAGATGCGTAGTCACCCGTGAGGACTAAGATGGAATGTCTCTTTTCCAGTAAAAAGGGTCTCCGGTTCTCTACACTCACCATACGAAATACATCAGTGTTGAGCTGCTATTTTACGCTGGTATTCTGTGAGTGCGTGGTCCTTCCCCGGTCGAGCCGATCCATAATTAAAGTTTAACTTTTTTTCGGAACAGTAGAAAGAGTTTACAGGTTCTTTTCATCATCCAAACGTCAATGGGAAACTTTAATAAAAAGTGTAGGCGTATCCGTCAAAAGACCCTCAGAGACAAAATGAATTGCTCATCATGACGTTGTTAAACCACTGCAGAAAAATTAAAAAAAAACTAGTATAAACACTCGAAGATATATATATATATATATATATATATATATATATATATATATATATATATATATATATATATGATCTATGGAGTGTAGAGTAGAAGGAGGACCATCTCTGTATATGAAAGTGTCCCTAAAAACGCGCCAAAATTAATTAGAATAAGTTAGAATAGAATAAACAAGGACCGACCAATCCGCTTGGTTTTGTACTACGTAAATAGTTGAGGTTTTGTATACTGGCATTTTACTAACTACTCTAGTTATGAAATTTTTAAATATTTGAATTCAGTTGACTTCACTCCGTCTACAACAGCTATATTCATATCGCAGTTTTTCAGACGCCAGCGCTATTGTGGTAGGTTTTGGAACCTCTATTTTCAGTATATAGTGGGACACTTTTTCAACTTTTGCACCTTATAAGATGGTTCTCCTTCTACTCTACACTCCATAATATGATCCCAGCATCAACAGAGAAAACGTCGATACAAAAGAAGTAGTATCTACACTCTTACCAGCTTTGTGTGAATTCATTTTTTTATTCTATCTTTCCTTTTGGTGTAAAATCCTAATAGAAGTTAGTCAGACACAAAAGCAAATACTAAATAATATAATAATAATCTAGATTATCACTGGAAAAGTAGGAGATAAAAATCAAAGCCCGAAAATTTTTCTTCAAAGCCAACGTATTCAACTAGTGGAAAAAGCTATTCCCTACGTAACAAAAAATATGAGAATGTGGAAGTTTCGATTGAAGGAAGAAGAGGAATGAGGAGATTTCGAAAACGTTTACCAGGAGAAATGACCCGATATGCTGGACTAACATTGCCAGAGGAGCTGCAGAGAGCTATGTTAGAATGTCTTGACAGATTTTACGAGGAACTAGACTATCGCTACTGAGCAATGGATGATATTCTCGTGACATTTAGTGTTGTTCAGCCTTATACTCTGCTAACGTCACCAGATGAAGATCTTCAAATAATTCAAAATCTGACAAAAATCTTCGATGATTTTTCTGCAGGATATATAATTTTGGAGACTTCAGGGCTTGAAAACTACCAGCATTTCTTCCCAAGAAGCGGTTCAATGTAACTCCTTGGAGCTTTTCTCGTAAAATTGACCTATTCTGAATCTGTTCCGAATCTAACGCTGTCTAATTTTTTTTTTACTATTAAGTTTCATGTGAAGGAAGCTTATCAAAATTCAAGTTAATAAATCAAAGTTAAGGTCTACAATGAGCCAAGCGGGACTAACCAATCTTTTCATTTTATCTATCGAAAATGACAAGAAAGTAAACTTTGATAATATATTAGCATATTTTAGCAAAATAAAGTCCCGTTAGCATGTATAGCATTTTTTGTTTTATTTTGGGGGGTGCTTGATAGAAAACCGCCCTGGGTGTCAACCAACGCTACGCCGCCAATAGTTACCATAAGGTTTGATACTGTAGCGAAGCAATAATGTAATCAAAATATTAAACGGAGTTTAATTATAACACCATTCAGCACTTTCTATATCGAAAAAAAATACGCATTACATTTTCCGTGATACTGTATACACTAATAATATTCTCAAAATATTGTATCATGGACACTCTATTAGAAAGAAATGCAACGCCTATCTCGGTGCCTATCATTCATTTCAAGGTCACTGATTTAGGACCGTTTTTCTAGTATGAAGTGCGCACTCCCTATATTTTACAATCTCCTTGATAGAGAGTGAGAGAAAGGAGGCCAGCTTTGTTCTCATCCCTACTCCGTGATGTTTACTCGTTGAGAGGTGACAACGGTAGACATATGGAGTGTAGAGTAGAAGGAAGACCATCTCTATCGATCTCTATATATGATAAGTGTCCCTAAAAATGGGTCCAATAAGGGTGGCGCTGCAGTAGCATAGGATAAATTTAAAAAAAGCGCCAAAAGTAATTAGAATAAGATGGAGAAATAAACAAGGACCGACCAATCCGCTTGGTTTTGTACTACGTAAATAGTTAACTACTCTAGTCATGAATTTTTTTAAATATTTGAATTCAGCTGACTTCATTCCATTCACAACAGCTATCTTCATATCGTAGTTTTTCAGACGCCATCGCTATTGTGGTAGATTTTGGAACCTCTATTTTCAGTAAATAGTAGGACACTTTTTAGCTTTCGCCCCTTATAAGATGGTTCTCCTTGTACTCTACACTCCATAGGTAGACACCTGGCGAGGATAACTGATCTGTACGTTACACCTAAGATGCTGCTGCTGATAATATAAATAAAATATGCTGCTTGAGTGAAATTAGAAAATATATTTAAAAACTGCTAATAGCTAATGATAAGTACACGAACGCGCTGTGTGGCGATGCAATGTGAACTGATTCGATGAACAATAAAATAAGTATATGAGGCAAGAATGCTGATCGGGCGATTTGTGCGGTTGCACCGTACATGATCAATTGGTAGTTGATCAGTTATCGACCGGCGAGGGTTGAAGTTTAATTAAAATTGAGAAAAAAATTAAAGTAACTTGTAATTATAAACTATACATGAAAATTTATCGTACTACAATTATTATATTCGATTGCCATCTTGCAACCCTATTGTGGATCTGTGGATGGAACAGAATAATATAAAAATCGCTAAAAAACAGAGGTTCATCTTAGAAGGGTGAAAATTTGAAGTTGTATGTATTTTTAATGCTAAATCATAATAAAATAAAAATAAAAATAATGTCTAATATTTTTTTTAAATACTAGTAATGTTATCAAATATTACTTATATTCCCTTTAACCACTTCTGGTAAGCTTAAAATGCTTGTGTTAGAAGTGGTTCGCGACAGTAGTCGAAGGGCGGATTCGAACTCACAACCTTTCGAGTTCGCGGTCCGCGCCCTGCCATTAGGCTACGGTCTCCTATTAAATGCTATACGCGACGTCCGACTTCAGCGTAAACGTTCCGATCGGCGTGTGAACGCCAGGCACAGCGTCAGCGGTCAATACATATCTTAGCAGCGGACGACGTCTCGACGTTCGATCACACAACAGTTAATTAGCCGACAGTGCTCGCGTGTGGTTGTGTGTGATATTTGTATATAAAATATAAATTCAACACTTTTGGCGGCGCTTATGTTACTTGAAGAAGAGGCACAAGACGACCGTATACGAAGAAAAATAAAGGTAACAATGCACCGATTAATTTATGAAGAGAAATGAAGAAGGATGTTTCCAGCTATAAATAATGAAATAAACATTATTTTTATGTTCCTTGTCACTTTTATTGTATATTGCAATATAACATTTAATTGACTCAATCAATAACTCGTGTTTTTCTTTATTAAATTTTTCAATTTTGTACTGACGCTAGACACGACGTTCACGCTACAATGGTTCAAAATAACTAGAGACTAGAGACGCAGCGCAAAGCGTCTGAACGCCGCCTACGACGTCCATACGCCGACATCAGCGTGTGAAAAAGACCATAACAGTACATTTACATAGTAAGCATCGTGACGCTGTAAGCGGCCGATGGCGTTTATAGGAGACCACCGCCTTGGGCTACTGACGCTTAAAAATATATTTAGGAGTGGGTCACCCTTATTATTTAGAGGTATGAAAAATATATGTTTGCCGATTCTGAGAACTAACCGATATCCACACAAAATTTCATACAAATCGGTTCAGCCGTTTCGGAGGAGTTTGGACACCGCGACACGTGAATTTTATTTATTAGATTGCCAGTTACTAGACTCCACAGACGTAGTAATTCATTTATGGGGCAATATATACGCTTTTACAACCAAATCCCATAACATGTTAAAAGTTTGTTAATAAACAAGTTTTAAAAGCTTTATTAAAGAAAAACTGTACAAAAAGAGTTATTATTATATCAAGGAATACATGAATGAAAATAACCCATGGGAATAATGTAATCGCCACCATGTTGGTTCTATGAAAATTCATTTAAAATTGTATAAACAAAATTATTGTTAAGTGAAATTATGTTTAAAAAAATCCCGCTGGGTTTCTTGCTGGTTCTTCCCATGACAGAGGTATTTTCCGAACCAGTGGTAAATATAAAATGACTTTCAATAAGTATTATGTAATAATCAATAGTGAATAAAAAATCATTCTATTCTATTCTATACACTATCCACTCACGACGTCGGCTGAGTCCCAAACTAGTGAGTGAGGCAGTCTATTTAGTAAAATAAATTATTAGGTACAAGACTGCTCAAAACACCGAAAATTTCTGGATTTCTCTGCCGAAAAAAATTAATTATAACTAAACAAAAGAAAATTAAACTGCCATTTACATTTCATGGCTTCCCACATGATAGATGAAGAGATTAAAAAAAGATTGAGTTAAACAATTAATATTTTCATAAGTTATCGTGTATATACCGTAAGCAACTAAAACCACTTTTTTAACTAAAGTTGGTAAAAATTACTTTGCGTACATCGGTGAAAGTTGGATTGGCCATGGTGGACCGGTCAACTGGCCGGCTAAATTGTAAAATAATCGAAATGATGCGAGATTTGGAAAAAAAATTCGTTACACGAATTATAAACCCTAAGATTCTGTTACTTTTTGCTTAATATACTCATAATGCGGACGGAACGGAAATTTTGAATCAAAATATACGCCAAAATCCTTAACAATCTCCTTGCGTATCAGAGGCTAACTGTTGATATTATACATAAAATCTAGGTGATTGTGTTGTGTAGTGAAGGTGATAACTAAGCACTTACTGATATTTAAGGACATAAAATTAGCAGAACACCAATCGTTAACTGCATCTATGTCTTTTTGTAATGCAATGCAGGCATTCACGTCAATTATCACGCGATATATCTTCATATCATCAGCTTAAAGTAGCCAGTGACTCTGGATTACGTCAACCAAATCATTATAAAAATAATGAAAAACAACGGCCCTAAATGGGATCCTTGGGAAACATCAGACATAAGCATTATAAGCGGGTGTCGCAAATGCATAGAGATTAGAGGTACAAGGTGCACATATTTAACAACATTTTCGTGGTCGTCAAGTACACATAGTGATGAACTAGTGTTCGTGCATAGCTACCACAATCGGTCGAAGTATAATTTTAAAAGTTGTGATAATCGGTTACCAAAGTGAACACAGCAGATGTCCTTTCTGTACGTCGTCTTTGATGCGTGCCGCCGCTGACTGCTGCTGCTTGCTGTTTCGCTTTAGCTTGCTTCATCATTCCATGCGGAGGTAATCTATCCACATAAAATTTAGAAATGTTATTTCGAAATTTATGTCGAGTTTTTTGAAGTAAAGTTATTTCTATACGTTTGAATACTGATTCTGATAATGCACTTAACGGGAACCACAGGGTTTTTGTTAAGTATATTTGCAATAAAAAGCTGGTGGAAGTGATTTAAGTAGAGTGAATCGCGATTTTTTGATTTGATGACAACAGAGCACTACATCTCCGCTTCGCGTTCTGAGTGCAATAAAACAAGCATACAGTGACCATTAAAGAATCGTCCATTCTGTGAGACATCTTAGCGATAAATGTGAAAACAAATGTGGCAGGTGCTTTAGGGTTCCCATTTGCACATACAAGATTTATTCAAATGTTTTGAAGATGTTTTTTCAAGTGTCTGGTGCTGGGTTCATAGATACAAAAAAGCAACAGCAAATACCTAATAATTTTAATAAACAATGTCATCAAAACTGAATACTTCAAAGCTAATAGCATTAGCATATTATGTTATCAAACATTTTAAGAAAATTATTTTCTTTATATGACCAGTCCCAATCTGATTCTTACTAGTCTGGCGCATTTTCCTTAATAAGAAATAAATGTATAAAACGGGTGCTTCTTCTTCTTCATTAGCCAGTAAATTCCACTTCTAGACATGGGCCGCTCCCGGTCAAGGGAGGTGCTTGGCGCATTAACGATCGCAGAGGCAGACGTTTCGCACCTTTGACGCTGTTTTGTTTTTTAAATACTAGTAATGTTATAAACATTACTAATATTCCCTTTAACCACTTCTGGTAAGCTTAAAATGCTTGTGTTAGAAGTAGTTCACGACAGTAGTCGAATGGCGGTTTCGAACATACGACCTTTCGAGTTAGCAGTCCGCGCCCTGCCATTAGGCTACTGATGTTAAAAATGCTGCTAATCATATACTGTAGTATAATTCTTGGGAGTTCTAATTCTTCTCTTATATCTTCTATATTTCTTGCTGCTTTAAATCGCTGATCTGAGTATTTTACGTACACATCTACTACACATTACATACACTATCAGAGCCATCTATAGTAAGTCACAAGATTTTTTTTTCAAGCCGTCTCTTATGACACCCTACGCACAAAAATGGGATATTGGATTTTTTTACTTCGCCGACAGATACTTAGTTAATTCATTTTATCATAAATACTATTATTAACTTTTAATCAAAATCAAAATAACTAAAAACTACGTTTCAAGAAATAGAAAATAAGCATTGGGTTTATGAGATACATATTCTAAATATTCATCCACTACCTATACATTATATCTACGCAAATTTTTTAGCCTTTAATTAAGTATTTTGCAAGGAAATACATTTTATTTACTTACAGCGCAAATCAACGAATATTAAAGACAGAACGCTACATACATTTTAAGTGATTTATGTAGAAACATGACATGGATGTTGTAGACATCTTGCTGAACTTTCGTCTTATATAAAGGAACTCTGTGCTCAACTTATTGTACACCTCCATGCCCACAGAATACTTTACTCATGGGCATGCAACTTAGAACATTATTTTACGAACAAAATGATACGTTTTATGTGCTTCCATCTATGTTCCGAAGCGCTAGGCTAGACTTATTTTACTTATTTTAATCTCACTAGAGGGCACTTATATATTAAGTCTATGCATACGCAATAATCCACGCGCACTACGCAGTTAGTAGCGGTCACTGGTTACGCTTAAATTGTTATTAATATTTATTGAACATTATTTATTTTTAGAAAATGCCATTTTATCTGTGTTTTCAAACAATGAAAAACTGCTAAAATATTATTACAATACGAAGGCAACGCGTAAGGTTATAATAGCTCAGGTGGATAATCGGGCAGTCCCGAAATCTAAAGATCCCGGATAGCGTCCAGCACATGTGTTTATTTTTCCCTTTTTTTCAAGTTCCTTCTTTTATAAGCGCCGTCTGTTATGCAAAGCACGACACTAAAGAAAATTAAATTTGAGTCGCGCATCTCTCTCTAGTATATATACAGATCTATGGTAAAAGTAAATGCATGAAATTACGTTCCCTATATATCCGAGTACAGAACCAGAGTACGAAACCTATCCAATTGCAGAGAGGTGTAAGACAGGGTGACGTCATATCCCCGAAACTCTTCACCGCTGCATTGGAAGACGTTTTCAAGCTTCTGGACTGGAAAGGATACGGTATCAACATCAATGGCGAGTACATTACTCACCTTCGATTTGCCGACGATATAGTCCTTATGGCAGAATCGCTGGAGGACCTAAGCACTATGCTCAATGACCTCAATAGTGCTTCCCAACGAATAGGTCTTAAGATGAACATGGACAAAACAAAGATCATGTTTAATGTCCATGTCACACCTATGCCGGTAGTTGTTGGGAACACTAAGCTGGAAGTTGTTGACGAGTATGTTTACCTGGGACAAATGGTCCGACTATGTAAGTCCAACTTCGACCGAGAGGTCAATCGACGGATTCAACTCGGCTGGACAGCGTTCGAGAAACTACGACATATCTTCTCGTCAGACATACCTCAAAACCTTAAAACGAAATTGTACAACCAGTGCGTGTTGCCAGTGATGACATACGGAACTGAGACGTGGTCCTTCACTGCTGGCTGGATGAGGAAGCTTAAGGTCACTCAGCGAGATATGGAGAGGGCTATGCTCGGAGTTTCTCTGCGTGATAAACTCAGAAATGAGGATATCCGCAGTAGAACCAGAGTGACCGACATAGCCCAACGGATTAGTAAGCTGAAGTGGCAATGGGCCGGCCATATAGCTCGAAGAACCGACAGCCGATGGGGAAAAAAGGTTCTCGAGTGGCAGCTTCGTACCGGTAGGCGAAGTGTTGGGCGTCCCCCCACTAGATGGAGTGACGACCTGGTGAGATGTGCAGGAAGTCGATGGATGCAGGTGGCACAGGACCGTGCTTTGTGGCATTCCTTGCGGGAGGCCTATGTTCAGCTGTGGACTTGTGAAGGGCTGTAATGATGATGATGATGATGATATATAATGTACTCTGTGAAATTACGCCAAGCTACTCTACAAACATCGAGATATTATGACATTTAGTTTTGACAAACAGTGTTGACAACATTGACGAATTACAATAGTGCTGTAAATGTCAATCCTCGAATTATTTTATCGATATAACCTTTATCAATATTTTTACATAATAAAAGTTAGAGCTTTATACTGAATTATTTATGAGGAATAATTTTTTTAACGTGGGGATTGAGTAATAATGCCGGTGAGGATAAGAAATCAATGTATTTTACAAAAAGCAATTTGTAATTAAATCTCTACAATTATTAGGTACAAATAAATGTATAAAGAAAATATAAAATAAAAAACGCACTATTATACGCTTAAACTATAGACATCCGGTACTCGCGTACAGGGGAAGCCTGCCCTACCCTTCCCCCGTTGCGGAAATGTATAGTTTATGAGTAATATTCTTTTTTGTAAAATCATAACCTCACTTTTTACACAGGAATATTGACACAAAATTACTTCTGCAACGGCTTCGGCGCTGCGGGAAGTGCAGCCCCTTCGCCCTTGCGTAGCAAATCACAGGCACCCATGCTCACCTCCGCAGCTGCGGCTCATTGGTTGCCTTCGGCGACCAGCCTCAGCCGCTACGGCTCACACAGGGGCCTGCGATTTGCTACAGCGGGCGGGGGCTGCTCTCCCTCCGCGCTTACGGCTTACAAAAACACTCTAGGGGTAGGGCAAACAAGACTACGTGGAGTCGGGGTGTTCTGATTCAGTTTTAGTACAAATTCGATCTATCTTATCTATAAGTCAGGTTTCCCTAAACTCTGCTATGACAGTGGTAAATGAAACAATGTAATTTTAAATAAAATAAGTTTAAAAACAGAGCAGAAGTCGTCAAAAAATCAAGGAGAACACAGCACTACGCATAAGAGAGAACATTCGTGTGACCACTAGACATAGAGATATATACTTCTAAGTCAGTGCCACTCATTGATATAAGAAAAGTAGAGGATAAGCTGTAAATTGCATATATATTTTTTGGTTATACAAATATCATGCAAACATGAACCTTGCCAACAAAAATATATCTGTCTCATTCTCACACGTTATGATTTTCAAATGTAAAAAGAGATAAGTACATATCTTAGCCTTCAATTTTCTGTTGCCAGTTTTCATAAATGTCACCAAGCTCCACCTTGAAGCATGACGCCATTTTAGGATGACGTTTATTTGTGGTAGTTCGTCTGTCATCTAAGCCTTGTTCAATGACACATGACAAAGTGTTGCATCAATGGATGTAATTCAAATTCTCGTAAAAATGAAGAAGGATTGTCATTTTTCAGGTTAGTTGTAACTTTTTTCCTTAATTGTAAATTTTTTCGTGTGAATTGCGTTTCGTGTTCATGTTATGGGTTCTAAATCGTGTTTCCCGCTATTATCTAGAATTTCTACATAGTGTTGTCCTTACGTGTTGGCATGTTTTGAAATTATCGATATAAATTTTAACAATATTTTTTATTAAACTGGCTTTACGGCTCTGGGTTCTAGCCCTTCTGAGCCTGTTTAACAATAATATTAATGTAGTCATGATCAAATAATGTTTTAGATACGTAAACTGTATATTTAATCAAACGATCGAATGGGAGCCTTTCGTTTAAGAAAAGAACTTGAAAATAGTGTAAATCGTAAATTTTCTATAATAGTTTTTTTCATCAAAAGATTTGATGATGTTAAGATTATTTTTGATTGGTACTTAAGGATGCATAATATTTATTTTAGGTTGCCAAAAAATGGAGGCCTTCAAAAATTGTGGATTGAAAATATAGGCCAGGAAAACATAAAACCTGCAGTAGTAAGAAGAATATGCTCCTTGCATTTTGAAAAAGAATGTATAAATAGAACGCTGGATGTAGTTCGGCTTAAGGGTGATTTGGTTCATGTCTAAAATAAATTTTCTGGCTAAATAATATTATTTCGTCACGAATAAATGATTTTAATCAGTATACATTATTGTTATTTTATTTATTTTTAATCCTTACTCTCTCGTTTACCTCCAGTATCCACCACTAATTACGCTACTGGTGGAAGTCATTACAACTTGCAGGTTGTAAACACTATAAAATTGATATTTTGTGGTGTTACACAAATGGGATATAATGAGAAATGAGTATGGAAGTGGAAGTCTGAAGTGGCGCAGCCACCCCTATTGATCGAATTGTTGCATAGAAATTGGTTGTCGTATGGTATGAACATGGGATGCTGAAGATTGAGAAATACGTTAGGATAGTTAAATGATTAATGGATTGTGTGAACGGTGGTATGGTTAGAAAGGGGCTGCTCAACTCGATTAGATTACTGAGATAAATAAATAAATAATCTTTATTATCAAAAAAAAGAGAGATGACTAACTATCTATCTATGAAAGAACACATGCTTCACAAACTTTAAATAAATCAAGATAAAGGTCAGTCCACTGCACGTTCATGGTGACTTGAACTGGTAACCGACCATTACCACGAAAGAAAGGTGTTGTCGAATCTTTATAACGGCTTGGAAGTTAAGAGCGTGCGCTAGTCCGTGCAGATATAGTTGAAAGAAAACTTGATGGTGTCTCAGATCACAGTACGTAAAGCGAAGCGTGAAGGTACAGGACTTGCACTCGCAACTAACTTCCCAGCCGCTATAAAGACTATATATATGATATAATTCACGCAACCTGGACGCATACCGTTGGGGCTGGTTCGATATGGTGCACGACAAAACCACTGGAAAAAACTTAGGGGAGACTTCTGCCTAGTAGTGGGACAGCATGGGCTGGACAAAAAAATCATACGAAGCCTAATACATTGCCTATAGTGGTGGTTTCGTTAATCTCTGCAGAGGAGAAAAAAAATTCATGCGTCGACCCAGGGACGCACGGATGGAGTGTTTATGTGCAGATTGCCGTCGTTACGAAAAAACGTTAGCTCGTTGCACGAACTCAGTATAATATTCTGGTGCACGTCGTATACGTCTTCTGAAAAGAAAGGAGTTAAAGCTCCAATCAAGTGCTCTTTCCTTGGTCTCTTCGCTCACTTTTGATTGTTGCTTCACCATATCTTAAAGCAATTACAGTTTTAAAACTTTCCTATTCTGAGTTGAACGTAAGATTTATTTATTTATCATCTCAATACAACTATTATTACAGGATTAACCCAACTCAATAGTGTAGTGATCTAATATTTGTTTATTTAATATATACCTATGAGATGGATGGTACGTCATAATTTATATAGCGTCGATACTGAAAATATTGACAAAAACAACGCTATTTCTTGTGGGTGGAGTCGTCGCCATATTTGAGAAACACTCGACTTCAGGTCACGTGACCACATGCCATATCCCCTATTTTTCTTATATCTATGGTGCCACTAGAGAATAGAGAAACGGAATGACAGTTGACATTTGACATCATAGATAATATTATATTATATTTGACATTTATGGTTGCCAAAATTATGGCCGTCAACACCGTTCCGTTTCACACTTTTTTACATCGATTATTGATATCTAATCTCATAACAATATACAAAATGCCATATTTGCGTTTCGTTATACGGAATTTTAAGTGAAATTTATTTTTATCGTAATTAATTCAAAACTCATTTCCGACATTCAAAAACATTGTAAAAGGTTCATGTTTAGCCCAGACAAGCCTCCTAAACTGAAAACATAATTAAAATCAAGTACCGAATATCTATAGCCAAACCTATTATACTAGTTATTAATTAAGTAAAAAATAAATGACGACTCCGTAGTGCAGTGGCTAGGCGTTTGGCTGCGGCATTGCATGACCGAGGCTTCGTTCCCGCACTGAACAAGTGTTGCTATGCTGTAAAATAAATAGTTTGCGTCGGGGTGCTTGTTTTCAACGTTAGTTTTTTTTAAAGTGTAAAAATATTGGGTTTTTGACACTGATTGGATTAAATTGCTTTTATGTGTAACAAATACTATGTACAAATCGCTAGGCTTCTTCACAGAGATACCTATGTACATACTATTCGCAGAGATCGTTTACTAATTGTCGCTTTCAAAATGAGTGCTCATTATAGCTAATGTTTGTAGATGAATCTATAAAAAAATATTTACCGCGAAGCCTGCCAACCGCGATTGTTTTTAATTTAAAAGGCAAATGGATCTTTGTCCATACAGCCTAGTCTGACTTAAATTTTTTGTTTATAAAATTATTCACAGTACTTATGCTGATACGGCGATGCAAAGTTGTAGAGGTATTTTGACAATAGCTTAATATATTAAATAAAAGATGCTAAAAACTGCAATAGCCTAATAAATTAAATGACCGGCAGCGTTTACCTGATTACAAATAAACAAATTATAAAAATACTGCGTTTGCTAAACTGTCCGCATGTAAAGTGTAGAAACTATGACAAATATCTCCCTTATGAGGGAGGCCTATGTTCAGTATTGGATTTTAATTCATCGTCATAAGAGGAGTAAAAGAAGAGAACGGTTAATCAGCCTTTAAAGTTGCGACTTATGATTTCGATGGTAATGACGGGAATAGAACTCAGTTTACTCGCGACATATGACATTCAAATTTTTCGAGCGCCCAGCCTCTTTTTTGTAAGTAGGGAAATTATTATGGATACCTGTCAGCCGCGGGGGCGATAGAAACATTATGTCTTAAGTTAACGGTGTTCATCACTTCGCTTTTTGTCGGGGCTACGGGAACGCTGACGCACACTAGTACTTTCCCGACGGCGGTAGCCCTTACAGGCTCCTTCTTGATTATGGCGTGAAGCTGGAGTTCTCCACCCCTTATTCACGGAAGCGCACATGAAACAAGTCGTAAGCACTACCTCAAGGCTTTGGGTATAAGATGACGGACAAGCTCCGTGGCCGCCACCCAAGCCTCAATTACGGGGAGTGGAGGAGAACCTGACATGCCCTCCTTCCATGCCCGACTCTCCAGCTGCGACATGGGGTATTTGCCGTTCTTTCCCGGTTCCTTTCCGAAGCCTCCTCCTGTGACATCACCTGATTGCAGGTGATAACACGGGCGCGTCACAACATCTCGCATCCACTTATAGCGAACTGGGGCTCTCGCTTCTAGTTCGTATAAATGCTAGTTCGTTCCTATAATCGCTACGAGATTACGACACAGCTCAACCCAATCTGGGCACTCTTTAAACGTATGTTGCGCCTCGCTACTAAATTGGTGGCACTTAGTTGTTGGCTCATTCTCTGCAATACGGTAAAAGTACTTACTAAAGTAACTATGCTTAGAAAGCACTTATGTCTAGAAAGCATCTGTACCAGCTGGAAGATCAGAGACCCGTGCCACCTCTGATCCGATCCGCTGCGCCCATGCTGTTTGGCGTTATTTAACCAGTCTGAAAGGACTTGGCGAGCAGCCTCAACAGTCCTACTTAATGTCTTAGAGTGGGTATCCAGTCCCTGAGCTATCATAACAATATTAACATTAAAAGTGTCTTCATGATTTATTGAAAAATAAAAAAAATAGTATTGGGTAAAATAGGTATAAAATTTGTACGCTATGGCAGCCTAGAATTTTGATTTACTTTTGATTTTAGCTCAATCCTTATCAAATGTAAGCGCAAGACCAGTCATAGGCCAGCTTATTCATGTTTTATTTGTCTATGCCATAGCTAGTGTCCATAGATGGATACACAATTCCGTAAGATGGGAAAACCCATATTTTACTTTGTAATTTTGCATCAGGAGCTTCGAAATGTTATTATTACGTATTTACTATCTAAAACATAAGGTTTAGTTTTGTATGATGCACTTGAAAATAGAAAATCGAACCAAGTGAGATAGCTTAAAAGTAGTTTCATATCCTTGTCTAAAAAGTTGCCAACGCCAATTGAATCTTCTTTGGTAATATCTGGTAGATTTCTTAAAGTTTAAATACTCTTGTTTAATATAATATTTTCTTTTAAATAATACATCGAAATTTATTATTGTTTTCGTTATAGGATCATTAATTATAAGTTAACGTCATCATCATTATCACTGCAACCCACAACAACATAAGCTAAATTATTTTATTTGCTGTTATCAACATTTTTTTTATAGGATAAGGGTTACAAACGAGCACACAGTCCACCTGATGGTAAGTGGTTGCTGCGGCCCATAGACATCTACATCTTTCCTCGTTTGCGAATCAAAATGCAGATGCGTTGTCACCCGTGAGGACTAAGATGGAATGCCTCATTTCCAGTAAAAAGGGCCTCCGGCCACCTGCACTCACCAAGCGAAACGCAGAGGTAAACCTCTACTGCACGTTGGTATTCTGTGAGGTCGTGGTACCACCCCGGTTCGAGCCGGCCCATCCGTGCGACAGCAAAAGCTGTCGCGTGGCTCTACCACTGTTACACTGTCTACTACTGTCTACAACATAAGCCTCCTTCAAAAATAGTCACAGTTCACGGTACTAAGTCACTTGCATCAATCGATTTGTGACACCTTTGGCCAGGTCGTCATTCGTCCATGTCTTAGATTTATATTGTCATCATTGGTATTGTTCTAAGATTTTGAGGACCACTGGTAGAGAGAAAGTGTGTAATTTTCTGATTTAGATCCGTCAATTGCCACTTGGGTTGAAGCTGAACTTACATAGTCTGATTATTTGACAGACAACTTTTATAGGTAAACACTCTCGTCAATAACTTCGATTACAGTGTTCCCAACAACTGCTAGCATAGGTATGACATACATGTTAGGCTTAGACACGACCTTAGTCAGGTAGATGTTATGAAATAGTATACGTATTTCTCATAGTACTTCCTAACATCGTATTCTTATTTTATTATTAATGTTTCGTAATCTTACCACACAGTTTAAGAAGTTAATGTAGTGGGTCTTTTATGTAAAGCAGTTTTAAATTTCCATGCTTTAATATGTGTTTTCTTATTATTACATGACTATGTCCCACGTCTAAAACGTAGTGATTAAAGTGTGAGTTATAAGCCTTCTGTTTGACCATGTCTATGAAACTGACGAAAAATTGTTGACAGTACTTGAAAATAATTTAAAGTCATTAAAAATGACTGAATACATTTTTTTTTGAAAATTGAACAACGTCGGATCAGAGATCGCTGGCTGATGTCTACAATATTACATTTCCAGGTTAAAAGAGCAGTAGGCTCTGATTTGTTATTAAAGACTTTGAAATAAGTGTATAATATGCATTTTACCTTATAAGATATATTTAAAAATAAAGTGAATAATTTGAGATTTTTATAAAAATAAATATTTCATAATTTTTTCGATTAGAAATTTTTGAAAGTTCTCTGAAAATAATACATTAATAAATTTAGATTAATTCCACTATCTATATGAAGGTTTATGTGTTAAAAATACAACAAGAATATACATTTGTTTTGTTTTTTTTATTTTTTAAGTATGTAATTATGGCAACATTGTTCCTTCATCCTTTTTTATGATCATTCGCGCTCTATGCGTCGTTTGAGGCGACGCGTTATGTTGCTGCTTGGTGCTTGCTGTGACGGATGCTTGTCTATGGAAGTGATCGCTCGAGAATATTGAATTGTGTTGAAATTTTTTAGGTTCAATAAATAAAAATTAATATTGCAATTTTCGCATGACAGTGAATAAAGTTAACGTTTAATTATGGCGTTGGAGGGTGTGAAAAGTGAAAAAAGTGAGGAAAACAACGGTGTTGTGCCGGACGGCAAGGCGAACGGGATCGACAACAAAAGTAAACAGGTACCAGTGGAACACTAAAGAAATATTATTTTTGCATTTTCGGGATTATTTTAAAAATTATTTTTTGTCATTAGTTATTTAAGTAGTTTTCTTGTTAATAAAATCATTTTGTAGAAAGCGACTACATTATTTTATCGGAATATAGGTAATGTCCTATTGCATATCACCGCTAAATTTTCGCGCAGCTGTTTTAAGATATTGCGGATACGGAGAGACTTGAATAAGGTTCATTGTACAGCTGCATGACCTATTTTAGTTACAGTATGCCTGAGAAATCACTATTGGTCTTTAAAATATTATTTTCGGGTCAAATGCGATTATTTTGGAGTAGTGTATGTTATATAAGTTTTTGATTTTATTAATAAGTCTTCTGCAAGGGCATGAGATTATGAAGATTATTTCTCAATTTGTATAGGTAATATGTAGCATTGAAATATAAATTTATTTAGGAACTTATTCTTTATTTTGATAATATAATTACTGTTAAATGGAGGGTGTGTAATAGTTTTTGATAATTTAGTTGTTTTAATTCTATAGAATTTTAGGACCATACCCATGCTCAAAACATGTTTTAAATGTTGTTAATTTGAATGAGAAATATAATATTAATCATAACCTGACAAAGTTATGTTAGTAAATAGTAAAAAAAGTGTTAATTTCATTTATTTTTCCATTCATATTTTAATTTTACTCTGCTGTTTTATTGTGATGGGTTATTGCCTGAAATTTAAAATTTTTAATTAGTCCAATTACTACATAAAATATTTATACATTATTGAAAATACTCTATTCAATTCTCACAGTGCTATAATGCAGTGATCTAATTTTTTTGTATCTTTATTTTTTACATAACATTAAATATTTATTTCACAAAACCTTTTAACAGGAATACTCATCATCAACAATCGTCTTCATCATCCCGTCTCAAGAAAATAGTTCATCCTCCACAGAATTTCATAAAGCACAGTTCTGACCCACCTGTGTTCACTGGTTCCCTGCATCTCTCATCAAGTTATTACATACACCATAAAGTGTGGCTTGCCTGACACCGCTCTATCTAGCACAAGAGCCTTCCTTCCACATCAATCAGTATTTTGACCAATACTTGTCTATTACCACTTGAGACTACTGATTGATTCACTGGGTTCTTGGTTCTTCTCCAAATATCCTCATATGGATTTTACCATGCACAGCTACTTCAAGCATAGTGCTCTCTAACTTACTAAGTAACTTTAAACTTTGTTATACAGTCTGCAGTGAAGGACAACATTTCAATTCTGTAAAGATATTCTAAGTCATCACTGGTAGCATGCACAATTGCACAATGCATGATTCTGAGGTATATTATGTTGGATTACTAAGTTAACATTGGAATCACCTAACTGACTAACTTTTATTACGTGGTAGAGCCATGCTGCAGCTATACGTAGTATAGTTGTAGCACAAATGGGTCGGCTCAACCGAGGAAGAACCCACGACATGCACACAGTCTCACAGAATACCAGCATAAATAGCAGCTTAATACTGCTGTGTTTCGTATGGTGAGTGTAGAGAACCGGAGACCCTTTTTACTGGATAAGAGGCAATCCATCTTAGTCCTCATGGGTGACAACGCATCTGCATTTTGATTCTCTTTTCCAGTAAAAAGGGTCTCAGGTTTTGTACACTCACCATACGAAACCACCGCTCTCTTACGTTTTATGTGGCCAAACAACACAATATTCTGGTCTGGAAGGGAACGATATAGAAAACCAGTATAACTGTAGTTTCCATCTTAGTCCTCACTCCTCACAGGTAATAATGTGGCTGTAGTATTCTTTGAAGTTGGCTGTAGGTAGCCATGGATTGCAGTAGCCATTTACTATTAGGTGGACTTGTAACTTTGTTTGTCACTTCTGTATTATAGAAAACAAAACTTCAGTTTAAGATAATTTTTTTTTTAATTTTTTTAAATTTCAATTTTTGGAATCAATTAAGGTTTTTGGGACTTTCGTTATAACACAACAGCATGAAGAGGACAGCATGCTGACATCATTAGAAGTGACCTCTCCACCTTAATGGTTCAGTTTAGTGTGATCCCTCACCATTCGGTTATTGCTACAAGTTTTCACCCTTGCAATCACTGAGACATTACTAAACAGTTGTTTGTCGTAATCTAGTCAATGTAAGTTTGGTCGAACAAATGTGGCTAGACTAAGTCCACTTCATGTGGGGCTGCTTTAGGAAGAAAGAGTTCATCATATAGAGTCCATCCATCCTTCTTCATGGCCACCTGTTAACTCTCTGGGTTTCATTGCTCTATTCCGAATTTCCTTACCTTTAGCTCACTATTCTATCTTGTGCCTAGTTTTGAGTTGAAGTATTCTATTAATACCGTATAGTGAGTTTTGGAGTAATGCATGGCTCTAGAGATATACTTATACATTTCTTCCATCTCCTCATCGGTGTGTGGTGAGGTTGGTGCATAAACTATTTGGTGCTTCTGAGTGTAGTTTACGTAACCCCACTCCTTTGTCAACACACTTCCAATCTTCACAACGTTGTTAATGAGTGCCTTGAGGACGATAAATCCGACATCTCCTTGGAACTGTTCTATCATTGGGGGGCCAATCCAGATTGTTGGAGAATAAGTTGCCGGACTCGAGAATTACTGCATCCTTTGTTACTGTTTCCGTTCTTCGGGTATAACACTAAAATATCCCAGCGCATCTTGAATGTCTCTTCTTCCAGCTTCAAGATCTTCTCGTAAGTCATTAGGGTTAAAACGTTAAATGTTACCAGGTCGAGTCGTCGAAGGTGGCAATCGAATTTCCGAAGATTCGTAGCACCCCCTGTCTATGGTCGCCAAAGTAGCCATAAATAGTGGGATCGCCGGAGATTGGAGTTGTTTCTTTTTTGCCATAGTTGCCACGCTTGGTAGGTGTTTTGGCCACCGTAGTTTTTTTTTAAAGGAGGATGCAGCTCTCCATTTCCTGGTTTGTTGCTATCCCTCGTATTTTACGACACACACGGTAAACTAATAGCAGCTTTTTAAAATACAGCTACTTTATCACATATTTGTCTTCAAGGGGAGGAAACACTTTGAGATATAGTTTAGAACGATTCAAAATTAGACAAGATATTCCTGTGTCCTGGCTGATTTGATGATTTTTGATGATTCTTTTAATTAGACAGTTCAGAAACTGGGTCTTAAATTTGGCGTACGAGCAATGTTTTAATAATTCAACCTAATATTTCAAGACAAGTGCCAAATAGGCCAATTCAATTGACCTGTTATAATGTTCAATCAACCTTTGTGACACTTTTGCTCATAATATGAATAAAATTCGATTGTCTAATTAATTACGACATCAAAATGTGTTATAGAACCATCTTATGTATAAGCATGATATAATATTGTTGAAAAAACTGTTCTTTAAAGTATTTTATTAGTTTATATTTCATTGATTTACTACCAATATACATAGTTTACATTTACAAGTACATTTTGTTTTGGTTTAAAAATCTGATATAAAATGCTCTGTCTTTGTCTAACTTGATTACTAGTGAAGAATTAGCATACAATCTGGGTCCAAAAAAGGGCACTGGTCTGTTGCTCTGTTTTGTAAAAAAGTTTCGCAGGTGCCCGCGCAACAACTCACCAAAGTTCCGTCGTAATCGGATGAATGCTGTTGGAACGCATTAAAACGAACGTATGGAGTGTAGAGTACAAGGAGAACCATCTTATAAGGGGCGAAAGCTGAAAAAGTGTCCTACTATTTACTGAAAATAGAGGTTCCAAAACCTACCATAATAACGCTAGCGTCTGAAAAACTACGATATGAAGATAGCTGTAGTGAACGGAGTGAAGTCAGCTGAATTCAAATATTTAAAAAAATTCATGACTAGAGTAGTTAGTAAAATGCCAGTATACAAAATCTCAACTATTTACGTAGTACAAAACCAAGCGGATTGGTCGGTCCTTGTTTATTTCTTCATCTTATTCTAATTACTTTTGGCGCTTGTTTTTTAATTTATCCTATGCTACTGCAGTGCCACCCTTATTGGACGCGTTTTTAGGGACACTTTTCATAGGAGATGGTCCTTCTTCTCTCTACACTCCATAAACGAACGGTTCTTTTGTGATAATTCTTCTCAGCTGCGTTACTTATTAATTCACTAAAGTTTCATCGTAATGGGATGAATGGTATAGGAACAAGTACGAGACAATTAAACAAACATTAATTTTTATGTTAAATAGTATAATGAAATAGATTCATATTATACCGTTGCAATCTATTAAAGTCCACTGCTGAACATAGGCCTCCATCATAGATTGCTTCAAAAGGGGGACATTTGTCATAGTTGCCACGCTTGGTAAGCGCAGATTTTTATTTTTAGTCGTTATAAGGAAGACGCTGCTGCTCATCTACTGATTTGTTGAGGTAGGTATGTTTTTTTTATTGAGGTAGGGGTGAAAAACGAGCACAGTCCTAATGTAAAAGAAAGTCGTGTCCCATAGACATCTATCCTTGACTAAGAATCAAAACGTAGATGCATTATGATTTCTCATATTTACGCGAACACTACACATGGAACAAAACTACTTTTACGGATTTTATCGCGTTTAATACTATTTATTTTTAATTTCCTACAGCTACAAAGTACCCGAAACGTCGAGAATTAAAAATAAGTAGTATTAAATGTGGTAAAATCCGTAAAACTAGTTTTGTTCAACGTAGCATTGTCACCCTTGAGGGCTAAGATGCCATGCCTTTCTGACGATGTCTTTTTGCCAATAGAGAGGGTGTCTGTTTCCCATATGAAACACAATACGAAAATTATGGACTAAAATGTATGAGTAACTTTTATTTATTTCATTATAATCTAGACACGCGACAGTGTGGCAGTCGAGTTCGGAAAAGAAAAGGGCAACGTACCAGCAATGTGTCCACCACTTCAAGCCACTTTTACCCCCCCCCCCCCCCACCCCCATAATTCGAAAACTATTAGATTTACATAGGTATTTATAGTTGTGCATACCTAGGAAGGATCTTTTAAATACCTAGAATCTCAAAATGATCAAGCCTGGAAACTCAACAAATCATTAATGAACCTCTTTCTAGTTTTGCGTCTAATTACAGGGTTTTTCATTAAGAGCGCTCGAACTTTGAAATGAAATAAATCAACCTGTGTAAGTGATATTGTCACAATTTTTATTTTATTTTAAAGGACATTCGATGACATTATGTATTAATTATAATTTCAGCCAAATGGCCGCCGTGACTTCGCTATAGGCGTATCCTGGTGGACCAATTTTGGACGACATCTTCGCATAAATGGGGCTCAATTTCATGAACAACGCGAGTTATGTTATCTGTATAAATAAAATAGTCGAGCGGTGTTAACCCATTCAGTGCCTTGCCCAAAAATTTTTATTCACATGTCGAGCCCGCCCATGGGCGGGCGGATTTCAAACCTTAATAAGTATGCCAAATAACATGAAAAAATTATAACATTTTTTCTGATAACTCGTTTTATTATGATTGATTCGTTACCAAAACGACCTGCGGATATCTAAAATTTTAGAAAAGGACAATTCTGACCTGTCATGCCGACCCCGCCCATGGGCGGGCAGTACGCGTAATCAGAATTAACAAACCTTTTGTTAAAATTTTAATCAAAAACTATAAAATAAAGTATGTTTACATGTAGTGATGATAAAATATAAACGTTATTGTTCCTTACTATTATTGCACCTTATTATTAAAACTATAGTATGTGCCATATCGATTGAGAAAAACGGACAATGACCTCAGATATGAGCCGAGTGTCAAAAGGCGTAACTTACAAAATCTCAATTTAGATGTGATAACAATATTTAAATATTGATATTATTCCCACTTCTAGGTCAGCACATATGTTTTGTTTTTTTGTTTCTTAAATAATATTGTCTGTGGTTCCTATAAACATAGTAAAATCTTACGGTACATCGCGAAAAATGTGTTATATTTTATATTTCAATTTATGGTAAGTAACGCAGCAATTCATTTAATAACAGTTTCATATTAAAAAAATATTTGAAGCAATATAATCACCATATTGAGCTTTTGCAAATTCATCCCTTTAAAATAAACAAAACGCGCGTTACGTCAGTTCGTTCTAAAAGAAACGTGACAATGGCAGCCAGAGATGCGTCACCTTTTTTGGGCCGGTCCGCCATTTTGTTTTCATTCGTGTTCGGATAGCACTTGCGTGTGTACGTCTCGGGTAATTCATAGCATTCATTGCATTGTTTTAGTTGAGTTTTTACTGTTAAATTTGTTATATCGTTAAGTTTTTGTTTTTTGAATCTGTTATATTAGTTTTACTGTGACGGTCGTTACTAAATCGACATGAGTTCAGGAGAATTTGGTGAAGGACCCGGTCCTTCAACATCAAGTGGAAAGAGACGTCGCCGACCCATAATAAACGTAGCAGGTACGTACAAATAGGTACAAATGCGACGACGTAGCCTTTCTATTTCTTAAAGCGCTCTTTTTATGTGACCATGTGGTATTTATTTTCTAAAACAATATGTATTTATGTGATGTAGTACTATGGTAGTATATTTTTGTCATTTATTTACAGGCCCATCTTCTGGAGCACCTTTAACGTCACCAGTAAAAAAGAGAAAACCTACCACTTTGTCGGTCGGGGAACAAGAGATTATCATTAATGTATACAAATATGTCAAAAACACCTGGCCCGAAGACGTGTATCCTTCAAACGTTAATATGGTAGAAAAGGTTTCGGAGATCTCAGGAGTCAGCAAGAGCACTATATATCGCGTATTAAGCGTGTATAGAGATTCCCATAAAATACCAGAAAAGGGAATAATTAATAAAAGAAAAAAGTCTGTAATTGACAAGTTGGACGATTTTGATAAATCGGCTATAAGAGCGAAAGTGCATCAGTTCTTTCTTGCAGGAGAATTACCGACTTTAGACAAAATTTTGCTCAGTATAAATCAAGATGACCAGTTGCCAAACTTGAGCAAAACTTCCCTGCGACGTGTGTTGCGCCATTTAAAATTCAAATATATAAAGAGAAACAGAAAAAGTGGTCTAATAGATCAAACCTAAGTATAATAAACGTTTTAATTTTGATAAAGGTAACTATGATGCTATACGTAGAGAAATCAAGGGTGTTGATTGGGGGACTCTCCTTTCAGACAACCAAGTTGACTTGGCGGTGGATTCCTTTTATTCAGTAATTAGCGAAATTATTGTTAAATACGTTCCTTTAAAAAAAGAAGCCTCCACTCACCCAATATGGTTCTCAACAGCGCTAAAAAAGTGCCTTGCAGAAAAGAAAAAATTCCATAAAAAGTATAAAATGTATGGTAATCCCCGAGATTACGATACATTTTCCATGCTGCGTGCTAGATCCAAGTCTCTGTTGGAGGAATGTTATTCTGCTTTTATTAACGTAACTGAAGACGCTATCAAAACGAATACCAAAGCTTATTGGAGCTTTGTTAATAACAGAAAAGCTAAAAAAGGTATCCCAAGCACAATAACGCTTGGTAATGCCAGAACTTCAGACGCAGCAGGAATTTGCGATTTACTATCGCAGTACTTTAGTTCAGTATTCGAAGATTCCACCCAATCAGTACTGCCATCACTCAAAATGTGTGAAAATGTGCTATCGGAATTTACTGTGTCAAAACATGATGTAACTCTTAAATTAAAGCAACTAAATCTTAATAAAGGGGCAGGACCAGACCAAATACCACCTACATTCCTCAAAAGATGTGCTACTGAACTAAGTCTACCCTTGACAATTCTCTTTAATAAGTCTTTAAGAGCAGGGTCGTTTCCATCAGAGTGGAAACTTGCACATGTTGTCCCAATACATAAATCAGGTGATTATTCGTTATGCGAAAACTATAGACCGATCAGTATTCTTTCTTGTATCGCGAAAGTGTTTGAATCTGTAATATATGATCGAATTTATTATCATGTACAACCAGCTCTCTTTGAGCAACAGCATGGTTTTGTCAAGGGAAAGTCCACAATATCAAATCTATTGGAATATAAGGCATATCTTTGTTCAGCCTTCGCAGTTAGTGGTCAAGTTGATACAATATATACCGATTTTCGTAAGGCTTTTGACAAAGTGAATCATGCATTGCTTTCTCAGAAACTCAAGTGGTACGGCATCCATGGTAATTTGTTGCGATGGATACAGTCTTATTTAGAAAACCGTAGCCAATTAGTTACTGTAAAGGGGTATAAATCAACTGCCGTCATCATTAAATCAGGTATACCACAAGGATCTCATCTGGGCCCTTTATTTTTTCTTATTTTTATAAACGACCTAATCCCAAAACTAACCTGTCCTTGTCTATTATACGCAGATGACCTCAAAGTGTTCAAGAAAATTAATGACCTTAATGATTGTATTGATTTGCAAAATAATGCTAACACAATTGCTGACTGGTGCAAACAAAACTGTATGTACTTACATATAAAAAAATGTTTCGTTATTTCTTTTACCAACAAACGCAATAAAATAAATCACGATTATATACTTGAAGGTCAAATTCTTAAGCGTAATTCAGTTGCAAAAGACTTAGGTGTTTACTTTGATGAAAAACTTACTTTCAGAAATCACTATGATTACATTATTTCTAAGTCATACAAAACATTAGGTTTTATTACCAGAACAACCAAACATTTCAAAAAACCATCCACATTTATACATCTCTTCTATGCTTTGATAAGAAGTACTCTTGAGTATGGTTCTGTTGTATGGTCTCCATTTTACGAAGTGCACTCCAAGCGTCTAGAACAGATCCAAAACAAAGCTCTTAAGATAGTTAGTTATAGGCTGAAAATAAGTCGCAAGCTACCGTCTTATCAGGAGAGACTACTTACATTTGGAGTTTCATCACTGCGTAATAGACGTGCTATACAAGATATTCTTTGCTTACATAAACTAATACACTGCAAAATTGTTTCCCCAGATCTTTTATCACAAATCACTTTCAATATTAAGTCTAATCCCAGGCGTCGTCTTAATACATTTATATTAAACGTCTATAAGAACAATACTTCATTTTACAATCCTTTAACACGAATGTGTCGCTCTTATAATGATATAGTTCTAACGGAGTCAGGTAAGGACATTGATGTCTTTGACAATAATGTAAATAAGCTACGTACTCAACTACTCCACTACTTCAAGTCAACTCCACATTAATTAATTATTTATCATCATAATAAACTTTTACTATATTGTCGTAAAATTTGTTAAATTTATAAATTGTTTTTTTTTTTGAGTAAAATATAATACATAAATATGTTTACGGATAATTCATGTTGCAACTGTATGTACGCGTTTTTGGTTTGTATTCCAGTTCAAAACTTTGTATATAATAGGTATTTATGTTACATAAAATTGAATGTAAACTGTTGTGTACATCCAATAAAATAAAAAAAAAAAAAAAATAGATCGCCCAGAGATAGTTCTGTGGCGTACCAGATATTTGAGAGAAATACAAATATTAAGAAACGAGGGACGTAACATTTTTTACCTTGACGAAACATGGATTAACGCAGGTCATACTATGGGAAAGGTATGGGAAGACACCACAATTGAATCTTCTCGTCAATCACGGTTAGAAGGCTACTCTACTGGCGCGAAAGCCCCTTCGGGTAAAGGAAAGCGATTAATAGTTGTACACGTTGGCAATGAAAATGGCTTTTTGGAGGGATGTGATTGGGTATTTGAATCATCATCTACTGGTGACTACCATGAGAGTATGGACGCTCTCCATTTCGAGGACTGGTTTAGAAAAGTAATAGAAAAACTGCAAAGCGGCGATGTCATAGTTATGGATAACGCTAGTTACCACTCCAGACGTTTAGAAAAAACCCCAACAATGTCTTGGCGGAAACAAAATATGCAGGAATGGCTAGAATCTAAACAGATCGCATACGTGCCCTCGGACACAAAGACCCACTTAATGGAAAAAATAAAGGCAGTTAAAGATAACTATCGAAGTTACGTCACCGACGAGATGGCAAAAGAAAAAAGCATCACAGTGGTAAGGTTACCTCCTTATCACTGTGAGCTTAACCCCATTGAACTTGTGTGGGCAGATGTGAAAGGGTACGTTGCACGAAAAAATACAACTTTCAAGTTAAAAGATGTTAAAAATTTACTTAAAGATGGTTTAACTCAAATCACGCCAGATAAATGGAAAAACTGTGTTCAGCATGTCCTTAAGGTTGAACAAAAAATGCGTGGCATGGATGATAGAATTGACCAAACTGCAGATCGCTTTATAATTAATGTTACAGATAGTTCATCAAGTGAAGATACGAGTGATGATTGCACCGAATAAAAATAAAGTTCTTATATAATATTAAAAATAAAGTTTTATCTTTTGCATAAGTACGTACTTATTCGGTGTCGTTATCACTCGAATCTTTATATGTGTTATAAATTAATGTTTTTTGTTGTTAAATGAATAAAGTACTTTATAACAATAGATGATTTTTCTTCTACAGCGATCTTTCACATAACTTTTTAATAATAGTTAATAAATATATATTATATCAATCATTATAAAAAAATCATTATAAATAAAGAAAGTACTACATATAAAATGTGCCTATATATTGAAGGTTTGTAACCCCTGGTTAAACGACCGAAAGGTCATTGTCCGTTTTTCTCAATCGATTTGGCACATACTATATACAACCGTAACCATATACAAGTTGTTACAAAAAAGCGGGTAATCCTTTTAGGGAGTGATTTTATTGCTCAAATACAACAACTTGTTCTATGGCACCTATATCGAAATTTTAAAGAAGTTGGCTTCCCCATACTAAACCGCCGATCAGCTGAGACGAGTTTGTGTGGAGAAGTATTTTTTTTCTTTGAGATTTCGATATAGGTCCTATAGAAGAAGTTGTTGTTTTTGAGCAATAGAATCACTTCCCAAGAGCATTACCCGCTTTTTGTAACACCTTCTAGATAAAGCAATATACTGTCGGTAACTAGGAAGCATGATAAGAATGCAGATGATAATCTACATAAAAGGAGCCGATCGGTATTCGTCACTTTGAAAACGGACAAAGTGCCGACACCTTTGTTTTGGTCACCGACCGTATACAATTTTCGGTATGATTTATGATTTAATTTTGGCTAATGACCTATTTCGGATTGTGGTTTAATACAGATAAGATCATAAACTGTCGGTAAATAGGAAACAAGATAAGAATGCAAATCTGAACAAAAGGATCTGGTCTGTAATAGTCACTTTGAAAACAAAAGAAGTGCCGATACCTTTTGTTATGGACACCAATAATTTTACAACTTGCATGATTTATGATTTAACGTAAGTAAGTAGCATGTTATAGAAAAAAATAGTCTACGGAAAAAAGCTTTCACACGCATCTGACTATTTGATGTTCGTGGTTTTCACAAGTTGAGTTTTGCTGAGTGTTTTGAATGTTCGTTTCCTGTTTGACTTAGTGCTCGATGCACTAATTTATACAGACCGCAGACGGTATGTTAAAAGGCAGTTGTTTTGGCTCACCGCTCACTTAACGGTCAGTCACCGTAGAGTCTACATCACCTGAGGATGCCTCGTGTAGAGGCGAAACACGTGTCGTATTGGCGTAAGTGGTGTGTCTTGACTAGTGTAGCGGTGCTGGGATTAGTGGTGCCGGGGATAGTGCACGCAATTGAGGGAGGGCGGGAGGTGCTCTTCATACTAGGTAAGACACATCATTTTATTTTATAGCGTGGATGTTTGCGAAGTAAATTTTTTAAAAGCTTGTATAGAATGGATTTCCGCAAAGTAACGCCTGATTCTATTAATTATAGGAATGCCTCGTTTCCAGTAAAAAGGGTCTCCGGTTCTCTACACTCACCATACAAAACACAGCAGCGTTAAGCTGCTATTTTACGCTGGTATTCTGTGAGAGCGTGGTCCTTCCCCGGTTGAGCCGACCCATTCGTGCTACAACCATAATATAGCTGCAGCATGGCTCTACCACGTATAAAATATTATAAAGGTTCATTATAATTACAGTCTGTGAAGCATTCCATCTTATTCCTAAGACGTGACACAGGTGTGCAGGAACTGCACACCTGTGTCACGTCAAGTAAACTGTTAGTTCGTTTGTCACTTTAGTTTGATAAAAAAAATTCATCTACCAGAAAGCTGTGATTTTATCGCACGTGAATTGAGCAATTGAGATACTGGGCCTGAGATTACCGTGATGCTCAGCCCGTATTGCCGAATTTCACTTTTCGAACATATATTAGGTGCCATTTTCCGGAATCGAACTCTCAGGTATAATGAAATTTTAGAACGTCCACCCCCTGAGCTATACGAGGAATAAAATCCTTACTCAATATCTCGGTCAAGGACGTTATTATTATGATATTATTTCATTATGATAAGTGATTCTTGTGAGGCGCGGCGCGGTCGATCCACCTTGCGGTTTATTACGTTGAAAATTCGTTGTGAAAGTGTTATAGTTTCGGCTATGTGGTTTAGGTCATATGATTTTTCTAAGGTTGACTGGTACAACAAGAACTAACTGCTTAAAAATTAACTTTCATTATAAACTTTAGCATTATAATTACTAATATTTATTTCATTAAATCATCTGAAAAAGTTAGAGGCACGTACCTTGGTGAAAAATTGGTGTAATCATTCGTGCACTCATCGGCTTCACTCACCATGCGGGAGGGGAGGGGGGGTGGGGAATCGCTGTTTACCCGTGCAACTATAGTACGTTACATTTGTACCTAATTTATATATTATATTAATTTCGGGGTCACACCGGCTGCACCCCAACCTTAACCTTACAGCTGATATTTCTTGACATAGTTACAAACTACTTTAATGCAGTAGGTGCACGGCTAAACAGGAATTCCCCTGCATCCACTGGTTTGTGAAGCCGCTGGATGCACAAACTTTAAGCACAGATTAAAAGATCTTTTTATGATGAGATTTTATGCCAGTCAGAGATCTTCTTTTTATGTTTATGTTATAACATGATTTTGTAAAATAAAAGTTACACAAGAAATTTTTATTTTTTAATTGTTATTAGGAAGACGCTGCTGCCCATCTCCTGATTTGTTTCTCTCTGTCGCCTCTTACGACACCCTCGGAATGATATAGGTTAGTGGATATCCTTACACCGCCACTACACGGTCAGTTGTCAACCGGCTTGCGAAGCGTGGCAATTATTTAAAATATCCCCCTTTGAGGCAATCTATGAGGGAGTATGTTCAGCGGTGGACTTTAATAGGCTGTAACGGTACGATAACGGTAACACAAGAAATTATTCATTTACTGGTTGTGTGGTACAAAATTATTTAACTACAATTTTATTTACGGTGAAGTTTCTGTTTCTTCGCTGTAGTCGGTGTCAAGAGGCTGTTTTTTTTTCAGAGGTAGAGTATACCCCGCCATTCATATTGTGACGCTATCGCGTGGATTGACTATACTACAATAAGTGTTGATTCTATTATCAACTCGAAAGAGTATTCTTTGCAGCGTCAAATAGTATTATTGATTTTTACTACGTGTTAGGGTTTCTATTCTGCCCTAGGAGTGACATGTCCGAAAAATGCCTCTAAATTATTTCTGCATAAGCATTATGATACTTATTGTCACGTTTCGGTTTAGAAGGTACCAAAGTACTTATATAGTTCAAGAAAGGCATTATATCCTAGTCCTCTGAGATGATTCTTAGTCTTTTTTATTTAGAGTTAGCTGCAGGTGACCATTGTTTATAGTTAAAAAAAAAAAACTCCCTATTCTCTAAGCATGTTGCCTGTTTTGAGATTATAAACTCAATTTTTTCGTGTGATCATTAATACCAATTGCGGCCGTCTCTTCAGTATTGATGTTGAAATGTATTGAAGCAGATATAATGCCCATCCTCTAATCAATTAAGCTTAGGACCCACAGGCGGCGCTGGAATCATCGCAAACGTGACATCATGTGTTCCCGGAATCTGATATTTCTAGTTCGGAGCTTTTGTTACACGTAGTTTTATTTAAATCACAAATATTTTTTTTAATTTATGAATTTCTAGCTCCCTACTGAACTTCAATTCCATCTGTTTGTGTGTGGTAATAAATTTAGCTAGATATAGATACTTAACTATGCTCTAGTTAACGGTATCATAAGTTATAGGTCGATCATAATATTGATTCATTATACATATTTATTTCACGTAACGGCACCAATTATAATAAGGTGAGACGAAGTATTGCAGACACTGGCCATGGCAACGCACTAACAGATCTTCGTACAGCACGTGTAGATAGTGATGGCATGGACAACAGGGTCCGCTGCTGCACCCATCTCAGCATCCACCACAACATACACCACAGCAAGGTCCGCAAGACATTTCTGGATGAGTACAAAGTCCTAATTGAACAGAAAACCTGAAAGGATATAAAATAGACATGGAACGAGTAGTGATTCGCCGAGTACTCGGCCTAGATTGGGCCGAGTACTCTGCCGAATACTCGGCTTTATAAATAACGCGGTAGCGGGCGGCGTACCATTATTTCCCATACAAACTAGACCCAAATAGGGCCGAAAAACTAGTGTTTTTGCATCACAATCTTCCTCTTAAATTTTAAATATTAGTAATAATAATTTCTATTATAGATTCTTATGTACGTTCTAAATATTTCTGCTGCTTCTCATGTTTCTGATTCTGATTTAATGTGTCTAATATAATAATAATGATAAAAACTGGCTTTTTGTCTTTATATTTCTCTGGAATATAATTAAGGCCGAGTACTCTATACTCGGCCGTTAATACTCGGTGCTCGGCCGAACCCTAAAAAAAGGCCGAATCCTATTCTAAAAGAGGTTAAGTTTTAGTACAGATAGTTTTTTTTTGTCTTTTTAATTATGTAAGTATTCCGCAAGATAATAAATTAATATCAAATCATTTATAAACATTTGGCTAAATGTATACTCAATTATCTACTAGTACACTATTAACTAGTTGATAATGTAATGTAAATTTTAAATATATTATATCAGAAAAATATGTTATAGGTTCAAATAATAATTATTATTTATAATATGATTTAGATTTAAGTTTTTATGAAAATAAGAGCATTTGAAGTTTCTTAGAAATACTAACAAATTTAAAGAAAATTGTCCAAAAGCTTAATATTCTGTTGCATATGGTTTCCTCTAAATTATTATGTAGTCGGAAAGTCGTCCAATTTATATTACAAGACATGAACGATTTGAAGACACGGATTTAGAATACCAATTGCTTTATTGAAGTTGTAACGGAATTGTTACCACCACCAATCTATTGTAGAGCCATTGTCATTGTCGACTATTTGATGCGTGATTGTATTGAACGTTGAATTTGTTTTGTGTTTGATTAATATGTTACACAGGCTGATTACTATTGTAGATTTTTATCATCTAAATCAAGATCTTGTGTTATGTTTTAAATCAAAAAGATTAAGCAATTAAGTTTTTTTAATAAACTGTTTTCCTACATGAAACTGTTTTCTCACGTTAAATGATTTGCTTTGTCTCACGAGTTTATTTATCTACTTTTCCTTCGCACTGTTTCTGTAACTTATTCACGTATTCTATAAGTATTCAGTCTAATGCTTCCCCTTTACTTTGTCAACCGTTACTCGTTATTGCTGGAATAATATCTGTCCCATTATATTGCTGGGCCGTAATCGCTATGCGGGACAGGTGTTATCTTGCATAATAACCGAGATGGATAAACTGCCATCTGTTGGAGGTCACGAGTTCTTTCTTGAGGCGCCTTTCTCCGCGGCTTCAACTCCACCTACGCAACGGACCCCCCCGAGTCCGATACGTGGAGGCCATGGGGCCAGGAAAAACGAGCACTCTGAATCCAGCTTTCCTGACCCCATTGACGAATCTATTCTGTGGCACCGCCGCCAACAAAGTTTTGGCCGTGAAGGGTAAGGGGAGCGGCGCCTCGCAATACCAAGTTTCCTCTTCTCCCGCGGGCCCACCACCACTACCTGATCAATGATGTGGCCCCGCCAGAGTCGCGGAAGATAGGGAGGATTTTGTTTACAGTCAAATCTACTTTTATTTCGAAACATAACCTATTGAGTATATTTCAGTCTGGGTTTCGCCCTGGTCATAGTACCACTACTGCTTTAATTAATGTTACTGATAATATTAGACAAGGTATGGAAGAAAAAAAGATAACAAAAGGTACTAGTTGATTTCTCAAATGCTTTCAACACAGTTGCTCATGAAATCTTCGTTTCCATACTGTCTCATCTGAATTTTGGTCCTACTGCTTTGGGATGCTTTGAATGATTGGAATCTTATCTTCACGGTCTACAGCAGTCTAGTCTGTGTGGGGCAAATGACCTCAGCTTGGGCTGATGTGGATGCTGGTGTGCCGCAAGGCGGTATTCTTTCTCCTATATTTTTTTCAATTTTTATAAACTTTATGACTGCTCGTATTTCAGCTTTATGTACAAGCTGAAATTGGGGATATCCATAATGGGATCAAAAAACTTAACGACAACTTATCAGCTATCAAAGATTGGTCTACTCATTATAGAGTTGGTCAATCCTTTGGAATGTCAAGCTATACTGGTGGGTAGCGCAAGGATGCTGGCTAAGATTAATCTTGCGGATTTACCTCATATTTATTATGATATTATTAAAATTCCGTTCAGTAATTATGTTAAAAATCTTGGCCTACACATCGAGAGCACGTTGAATTGGAGAACCCAGGGTTTAGAAGTGAGTCATAAAATCATTGCCACGTTATGCTCTCTGTATCGTTTAAAATATTTTCTTCCCACAAAATCTAAGGTCATGCTTGTCCAATCGCTCATATTACCCATAATAATTGATTATGCAGATGTGTGTTACCCAGTACTGTCTCAAGATCTTCTGCACAAGCTGGAACGCCTTCTTATTAACTATAGCTAAATAAGCTGTAAGCTAAATTGACTTACAATCCGGCAGAGACGTAATTCCAGAATATTGCTTGTTCTTTTTTCCATTTTAAATGACCCATCTTCGCTTTTCTTATCTTAATCTCTCCTCATCTCATGATAGGGTCCTACGTTTTTCTTCTAACAACAAAATCTGTATTCCTGTTCACTTCACCGAGTTTTATGGTAACCTTCACAGTTCAGGCTACACGCCTTTGGAATTCCTTGCCCGATGACATCACAAAAGCACCCAATAAGAACGCTTTTAAAAATTGGTCCGTAATCATCTATTGAAGACAACGCATTTTACATGATTAAATGTATGAATCTGTTGCTAAACAGACGCATGTCATCATCATCATCATTACAGTCCTTCACAAGTCCACTGCTGAACATAGGCCTCCCCCAAGGAATGCCACAAAGCACGGTCCTGGGCCACCTGTATCCATCGACGTCACTCCATCTAGACACTAAACAGACGCATATACTCATAGTGATTTGTATTTACTAATTATTATATATGTATTTAAATAATATGTATATATGTATAGTTTATTTATTAGTTTTTTTTTATAGGATAAGGGTGACAAACGAGCACACAGTCCACCTGGTGGTAAGTGGTTGCTGCGGCCCATAGATATCTACATCTATCCTCGTTTGCGAATCAAAATGCAGATGCGTTGTCACCCGTGAGGACTAAGATGGAATGCCTCATTTCCAGTAAAAAGGGCCAGTAAAATTATGTAGTTAATTATCATTTTGTGTAGTGTTATTTTATTCTATACTACCACACCTACGTTTTTACGTGGTAGAGCCATGCTGCAGCTATATTACTGGTATAATTGTAGCACGAATGGGTCGGCTCAATCGGAGAAGGATCACGCTCTCTCAGAATACCAGCGCAAAATAGCAGCTTAACGCTGCTATATTTTGTGTGATGAGTATAGAGAACCGGAGACCTTTTTTACTGGTAACGAGGCATTCCATCTTAGTCCTCAGGGGTGACAACGCATCTGAATTTTGATTCGTGAATTCGAGGATAAATGTAGATGTCTATGAGCCACAGCAACCACTTACCATCAGGTGGACTGTCTGCTCTTTTGTCACCCTTATCATGTATAAAAAAAACGTCAAATTCTCACCACTCCATGGGTTGCCTGGTAGAGAATGCCTCAAGGCATTAAGCCCGCTCTTTGTATTCTTTTGTTTTAAGGAATGCAATAAAGAATAAATAAATAAATAAATGGGTTGAGTAGCGCATCGCCATACCAACACTCCTCTTCCCCCGCGATTCCACTTTGGCGGTGGCCGCAAGGAGTGAGATGACACCCCTCCCGCCACAGTCCATCAAAAATACGGAGTGGGCTAGGCAAGCCGTGTTCGTCATAATACATTGTATACTTTGAGCACTAATATGAAATGCCTCGTTATACCGTCTTCGAGTACCGAGTCTATACTTGAACAATTATGGATTGATATTAAAACTAAGCGACACAGTTTGTTAATTGGAATTGCATATCGTCCTGAGTGTGTAAGTCAAGAAATTGCAATTGATTCCCTTCATGAATCTTTATCAGTACTAGGATATGAATACGAGTACATATTTATTGTAGGTGATATTAATATAAACTGTATAGATCGTAACAATCTGGTAACCCTACCTAAATGTTTCGAAGTTCTGACTGACTCTTACAAGCTACATCAAATTGTTAACTTGCCGACTCGTATCACGCCACATACTTCGACACTTATTGATGTCATATTTACTAGAGTTAATCTGGAACCCATATCGGTAGATGTAGTACATAATGATGACTTAAGTGATCACGGACTAGTAATAGCAACATTCCCTATTAGTGTTTCTAATATAAAACCCCGCACCGTCCAGTATAGACCACTGGCAGATAATGCCAAATATATTAATAATGCAGCTGCATTCACGCCCTGGGAACTCATACTGGAATATAATGACCTTAATGAAATAGTTAACTTGTTCAACTTTCTTATCTTAGACTTAGTAGATACTTTTGCCCCTGTATGTACACGTAAATTTAATAAATCTCCATCTCCATGGATGACCAATACCCTTATAGAAATGAGAAATATTCGTAATAAAGCATGTCGTAAAGCTAAAATAAGTAATTCCGAATCAGCTTATAAATTCTACCAGGACATGCGCAACCTATATAATTGCGCTGTTCGTGTTGAGAAACAAGCATATTTTACCCAATTTGTAAATAATAATATTAAAAATCCGTCCGTAATGTGGCGTCATATTAATAAAACAATTAAGAATGGTGCAAGTAAATCAATTCCTGCACATCTTTTGGATTCCACAAAACTCAATAGACATTTTATAAATAGCGTTCCTGTGTTACCGGTTGATTTAAAACAGTTTGAAAAATTTGAAAGTAATTGTCGTAGTAACTTATCTGAGTTCAATTTTAATAGAGTGACTGCTTCAGAGCTACATAAGATTATTAATTCCTTTTCTTCTAACTCTAAAGGATGTGATGAAATTAGCATGAATATGATTAAGTTTACATTACCCTACTCTTTGATTGCTATTGAAGCCATCGTTAATAAATCATTGTTAGAAGGAGTATTTGCTGATGTTTGGAAGTGCTCATTGATCATACCCTTACCTAAAAAACAGAAGATAGACAGCTTTGACGACCTCAGGCCAATAAGTATATTGCCTGTTTTGTCAAAAATAGTTGAGAAGTGCGCACAGTCACAAATTACTAACTATCTGAAAGAGAATGCCATCCTTCCAGATTTCCAATCGGGTTTTCGGCAAAAATTTAGCACAACCACAGCATTATTACACATAACGGACGATATTCTTACCGCCGCTGATAATGGACAAGGTACCATTCTAGTTCTACTAGATTTCACTCGGGCTTTCGACTGCATTAATATACCACTTTTACTGACAAAATTAAAAAACGTTGGTTTTTCCGAATCGGCATGTTCGTGGTTTCAGTCTTACTTCTGCGGGCGTAGTCAGAAAGTAAAATGCATCAATATTGAAGGTACTGCTGATACATCGGAGCCCCTATCAATTTCTAAAGGCGTTATACAAGGGTCCATTCTTGGCCCAACACTCTTCGCCATATACACAGCAGACATAAAAAATGTAGTTCACCACTCCAAATATCACCTTTATGCCGATGACACCCAATTGTACGTCCATACGTTACCAAAAACCGACAGTATTACAACAGCGGTTACCAGCCTCAATGATGATCTAAAATTAATAGAGCTTTGGTCAAAGTCTCATGGCCTACTACTGAATCCTAAAAAAAGTACTTGTATAATTATGGGTACACGTCATCAGGTTGCATTAATCAAAAAAAATTGATCCAACTATCATGATCAGTGGCACAACTATTCCTCGAGAAGATTGTATTCGTAACTTAGGCCTTAACATGGATGAAGGTTTAACGTTTGAACAACACGTACAGCAAAAGATAGGAAAATGTTTTGGATCTTTAAAATCTCTTTACAAAATTCGTTCTTTTCTAAAACCAAATATCCGGCTCCGTCTTTGCAACAGTCTAGTCTTGTCACACTTACATTATTGCGACTTGGTATATGGTCCTTGCCTTTCACAGAAAACTATAGGAAGAATACAAAGGGTTCAAAATGCGTGTATGCGTTATTGTTTTGACATACCTAAGACTAACCACATAACTCCTTATCTACTTAAAAATAATATTTTAAATATGGGTTACACCAGAAAACTAAAATATGCTTGTTTCGTACACTCGTTAAATAATTCGCAATCTCCTCATTATATATATGAAAAATTATCTCCAAAATGTCAAATAACACGTTTGAGACAAAGGGGTAAACTATTATATATACTTCCAACTTATAAGCGTGTTAAAGCAAAGGGATGTTTCAAATATGCTGCCTCCAAAATTTGGAATAATATACCTCCTCCTTTACAGGAGATCGTGAATGTAAAATCATTTAGAAAGAAATGCAAAGTATGGTTACTTGAACAACAAAAATTGGAGGCAGGTATTAAGTATCATATTATATAAATTTGCCGATTTACATAGCACATGTGTTTATATTTTCTTTACGTTGTTTCACGTCAATGCCAAGATTAGGTTACGATACTGTGTTTTTTAAAAGTTGGCTGTGGCAGAATACCAGCGGTGACCTCAAATCACCACATAGCTGAGTCACAGGCCAGTTTGTCTCATTTTCTTTTTTAATGTATGTTTTTACTTACGTATGTTGCTAGATAAGTTTGTGATAATTTTTTTGTACACTTTTAGCTACCGTGTGTGAATTGAGACAAATAAAACTCTTTATTATTATTATTATTATATTAGAATGCAGTTAATGTGGAATAATCTTCGTCGTTTGGTCTAGAAGAACCAAACTCTCACAGAGTAGTAGCGTAAACAAGCAGCGTGATGCTGCGTATTGTGGGTACCGAGAACCAGATACCGTTTTTATTGGTAACTAACTCCGTCAATCCTAATCGAGGATAGATGTACTCGTAGATGTCTATAGGTCACAGGATCCTTCGCCAATCTATTTCTTAAAAAAAAACAGTCTAGCATGGATTGCTCGCGTTTATATTTTAAGATAAAAATTTGGCTCTTGTCAGTTATAACTTATAACTAAAAAGATTATATACTGTAATCATAATATTATCTTTTTATTTCCTAAAGTTTTTAACACTTCATTATGTTGGTTATATTATTCTTAATGAATATTTAAAAATAAATAACAGCTCACATAATTTTGTTCTGCATCCAGAAAAATCTTCGAAGGAATATCAATAACACAACCAAATTATGTATGGGCACGCCTCAGTCACTTACTTGTCAAATTTAGTTTTTGATTCCTTTCAACTGTACTTGTCGTGTTATATTGTGATGAAGTTTCTTTGCCATTGATTTGCATAACAGTGGTTCCATTACAAACTAATTTAAATTCGAATACACGAGAGAGCATAATGTATTCAATTACATTATTGGGGAACGCGAAGGTCAGAGTAGGTCACAATGTCACCGGAAATATATGAAAAGGTACATTGTGGTAGATTTGAGATCAATTGGAAGCTTTATTTAACATAACGTTATGATTAATCACGGGAAGTAACAATAAAGTATAAAGTTTCTGTATCCTTTGTTTAAGAATCACTAATATGTTAGTATGTGACCGATAATTTACCAGGAGATCATCATTAGTGTCTGACCAATCACCAGTCAGTGGAATTTTTTGAGTATATTTGAATGGACTGCTCTAATTTTTGAGATGGTTTAGGCGAGGGGAGTCCTCCACGCCGACCCTCAGAAATGAGAGGAGAGACGGACCTGTGCCCTGCCCAGTTACTTCAGCACTTTTTATTTTTAAACGTTTTTCGCTATCAGTCGTCAGTTAGTAGGTTGCGTTACGTGCAGGTTTTTTTTATGGAAGGGTGACAAACAAGCACACAGTCCACCTGATGCTTCTTTTCCAGTAAAAAGGGTTTCCGCTTCTCTACACTGTACACTCACCATACGAAACACAGCAGTGTTAAGCTGCTATTTTACGCTGGTATTCTGTGAGAGCGTGGTCATTCCCCGGTCGAGCCGACCCATTCGTGCTACAACTATACTATTAATATAGCTGCAGCTTGGCTCTACCAGGTAAAAAGTGAAAAGCAAGTAAAGAAGTAAGCAGGTAAAAATCAACTTGGTGCATACACGCCAACCAAAAATGTTTACAAAATCATCCATTAGCGATTTTATCATCCACCACTCGAATCGACTCGACTATTTCTTATCGCAACTTTTCCTATCCATTTATGTTGAAAACGAATTGTATTTTATTCATATTTAGAATGTCGTTAGGTTAGGCTCCAGTTACTCGACTCCATCGAGTCAGTAATTCATTCTTGGGGCGATGTATACGCTTTTACAACAAAATTCCAGAAAATATACAAAATTTGACCTGCTCAAAGTTCAAAAACTTTATTAAACTAAGTTTGTATAAAAAGGGTTATTATAATATTAAAGAATTTATGGATGATAATAACCCTTGGAAATGAGGTGATCGCTACCAAGCTATTTCTAATTTGTTGTGTTGTTAATTTGTGTAACATACATGATTGTAAGCTATTATTTAAAAAAAAAGTGCCGCTGGGTTTCTTGCTGGTTCTTCCCGGACAGAGGTTTTTTTCGAAGCAGTGGTAATTAAAGAAAAGAGTGACTTTCAATAAGTATTGTTTATAATCTATATTGAATAAAAAAGTTTATGTTTCTGTTTCTGTTCTGTTAAGAGTGAGAATGAAATTTATATTGTTACCTGTTTATTGAGATTGAACCAAAATTAACGGAAAGCATTTTTGCATCTTGAACATGTTTGAAGTAAATAAGTTACTCAGGCAGATGTGTTCTTCCTTCTTCCTATCTATCCTTTTTATTACAAGCTCATTTTCAATTGTCAAATTTTTAAACCATTGAACTTTTAATCAGTGATAGCGATTGAGCAAAATTTTTGCACATACTTTTAGTGCAGGTTTATATACTCGTACTAGCTAGCCAGGCAGACGTTCTGCCCTTTCCGAAGACCCTTCCTGTAAAAAAAATTCTTAAATTCGTTATAACAAAACATTGAGGGTCACTTATCGGGATAAAAACCATCCTATCTCTCAAGTTGGACTAAACTGCACATAGTTTGATAAATTTCATTGAAATCAGTTTAGTAGTTTAGGAGTTCATCGCGGACAAACAATGTGTTCCGAATTTTTTATATATAAAGATAATACAGAATATATTTTTGGTGTAATAATTTAAAAACTGCCACCGCTTCGAGATGAAAGATATTATTTTTTTTAAAACCCCCTTGATATGGCTTTGAAAGCTATGGCGACCTTTGCGCTATCAGCAAAGTAGCATTTCCGAAGCAGTTGTGGAAAAACTTTAAATTTAAAGGATACGAATGTACTATGAATGTAGTGAATGTAGTTGTTTTTAACAAACCCATTATCTCTTATTTCTTGGATGTCCCCAAAAGCAGCCAATTATTATATGTTAACTGCAAACATTTTAATCCTAAAACAAAATATTTTTGTGATTCTTCACAGAGACGATGAAATGGCTAGGGGTCGCGGTTATGCTATAAAATATGCTCATTTATAATTTTGCAAAATTTTAGTAATTATTTCATATCACATTCATCGGTCATCAGACTGCGGTATTCCTCTGTTAGACATAGGTATAAACATTTTAGGGCGAAATTTTAGCCGAATTTTACAAGCTTTTATTTAACTTGCAATGTAACTATGTTTGTTCGGGTGGAATCTTGCAACTCAATTTTGGAGCAGATATCTTCAATCGATTGAGCTGAAATTTTGTATACGCGTTAAGTTTGGATGACAATGCATGGTTAGCTGTGTGACGTCATTCTAAATCCAACATGGCGGAACACCCAAGATGACGGAGTAGTTATTTTTAATGCACTCCTACATATGGGTATCAAATGAAAGAGCTTGCTTAGTATAACTCGAAAAATAAAATGACATCACTCTAAATCCCATATAGCGGACTTCTAAAGATGGCGGACTAAGTTTTTTTATATTTTCCTACAATATGGCTGTCAAATTAAAGGGCTTGTTGAGAATACGAATGCGAGTTAATCAAAAATAAGATGGTGATCATAAACTCGGTTGCTCCAATCCGTCTGAAATGTTGTACGGTGTACGGTGTAGGTGTACTGCGGTTTTTGGAGTCCTCGAATATGATATTGAGGTCGAATTGCTCGATTCTGTAGCATTGGTTGGTAAACTTTGACTGTCCAAATTCTGGTGAATGGTGCTATTGGACATATTACAGAAATCATATGGCCCTGCTTCCAGAGAGCACAAATGTATGATACTGACATACCATCCGTCCGTATAGACTTCGGTAAAAACGGTGTCCATTTCATTAAACCCAAGACTACAATTCCAGCAAAATATAGTCACGCCACTGCAGAACGAAGAATGCTGCCAAGGCTTGCACAGTACACAAAATACAGGGTAGTACTGTCGACCATGCTGTTGGTCAAGCATACGTGGCCTTGAGTAGGGTAAAGTCATTAAAAGGTCTCCTTATTGAAGAGCTAGACTGTTCGAAATTAACCGACAAACTACCTTGCAACAATGATGCGTTGAATGAGATGATCAGACTGAGAAACCTGTCCAGCGATAACTAAAAAATAAAAAAAATAACAGTAAAAAAAACTTTTTTGAAACAAGCTTTTATGTAAATGCGCTAAAAAGAATAAAATAAACTTTTCCTTTAAAACTTTTATTATCAACATCTAACGTCATTACATAATTTATATGATATAAAAGCTTGTCGCGAGATTTACCTGTGTAAATAAACAGGATCTAATTGATTTTAATTTTTAAAATTTTCAATCTAAGTCAATACGAGTAAGTAGAAATGAGTAGAAACTTAAACCTTGCGACAAGCTTTTATATCATATAAATATTTTTATATATATTTTTTCAACGTGGTAGAGCCATGCTGCAGCTATATTAGTAGTATAGTTGTAGCACGAATGGGTCGGCTCGACCGGGGAAGAACCACGCTCTCACAGAATACCAGCGTAAAATAGCAGCTTAACACTGCTGTGTTTTGTATGGTGAATGTAGAGAACCGGAGACCCTTTTTACTGGAAAAGAGGCGTTCCATCTTAGTCCTCACGGGTGACAACGCATCTGCATTTTGATTCGCTAACGAGGATAAATGTAGATGTTGTATAGGCTACAGCAACCACTTACCATCAGATGTACTGTGTGCTCATTTGTCACTCTATCCTATAAAAAGAATTGTGTAATGACGTTATAAGTTGATAGTTAAAGGTAAAGTTTATTTTATTCCTTTTAGCGCATTTAAATAAAACTTGTTGTAAAACGAGTTTTTTTTACTTTTAATTTATTTTAGCTTAGTGCATCCAATTGCTGCCACTCGCCTTGTGCAGGTCGTTGCTGCATCTAGTTAGTCAACTTTGTCTTGAATTTAATGACTGAAATATTCTAGAAAGTATAATATTAAGTTGATATCACAGCACTGAACTACATTTCGCCTGAGGGTTATATAAGCACGCGCGGCTTAGCTATTGTAAAAGCAGGAGAGTGACCAAAATGGATGAAAAAAGAAAATTGTTTGATAATGTTGTACTAGTTCAAACAAAACTACAATGTACAGGAAGCCGAAATCATTAACGCTGCATTCGGTATGGGCACCACCGATAAAATGACAGTGAGTCGCTAGAACAAGCGCTTCCTTTGATTCATATACTGTTGAACAATGGAACACAGTTGCTGACCGTGTGAGTTTGATAACGTCGCTTTTCGGCACGCGCTGCAATTACACGGAGAATTGGCCGATATGCTTAACTGTAGCCACACTGCTATTGAAAAGAATCTCTATGCACTTGGTTAGAAATAACTTTTTGCTTGTTTAATACCCCATGTATTAAGTTAGTTAGTGAGGCTACCCGGACTCCTTGTTGTTGTTATCAAACTGTCAGTCCTTTGTAGTCAGGCCCCATTAGCACATTCGGTGAGAGAAATCTATACCAAACATCTGCGTCAACTACCCACTGCTATTTAGGTAAAACAAGTAATCTTATTGTTAAAATTATCCCACATCTAATGTTAGAAATATATATATATATAAAAAAATAATATAAGAGTGACAAACGACTACACATTCCACCTGATGGCAAGTGGATGTTGTGACCCATAGACATCTTCTACATGTATAATCGATTAAGAATCAAAGCAGTTGCATTTTCACCCCAGAGAATTAAGATGGAATGCCTCGTTTCAGTAAATACAAAGGTTATCCGGTTCTCTACACTCACCATACGAAACACAGCACAACTAAGCTACTATTTTAAGCTGGTATTCTGTGAGATCTTGGCTTGGGACCCCGGTTGAGCCGACTCATTCGTGCCACAACTATAACATAGCTGCAACGTGGCTCTACCACGTATAATATATTAGGAGGTTATTTTTAAAATTAATAATAATTAACAGTATCAGTCGTCACTGCGGAAATCCATTGTATAAAAAAATATCTTAGACGGCCCCCGCCATTACATTAGATTTGATAAACCACAAATTCCCGCGAAAGAACTTCGATTCCTGCCAAGGATAAAATGTGAGGCTATTGAAATAAATAAAAAACATCCTAATTTCAATAGAGAGGGAGCCTGGGTACCTGCTTGGGATCCTGTAATTAATAAAATTAAAAGTAAACCCAAGTATACCACTGAAAGACTTCAAGACACAGTAAGTTCATTCTGCGTAGAACGGAACAAAATTAATAATTAAAAAAGCTGAAGGTGCTCCGGGTTAACTCTGACATCAGGACGTCAATTACCTCAGTCCCCAGTGACCATGGGTGCTATAAAGCACCCGAAACGTCGGGAATACAATAAAAATAAGTTAATTAAACGCGATAGAATCCGTAAAAATAGTATTATTTAATATCACTTTAAAGTTAAATATTTCGAAAACGGACCCCTGAATCGAAAAGATGTTGTTCCATAGCCCCCAGTGTTTTTGAAAGACCAGTCCAACGATACCGCACATGATGGAATAGACAGGTAAAAAAAATCATCCTGCATTTACCTGTATAGCATCAACTTACCATCAAGTAGACTAAACTGTAATGGCGATAAAATAACTTTGAAATCTCTAAATTGGGTGTCACAATGAAAATGAGGAAAGGAATGAGGAATGTCTATGGGCCGCAGCAACCACTTACCATCAGGTGGACTGTGTGCTCGTTTGTCACCCTTATACTATAAAAAAAAATAGAGTATAATCGTAGTGAGAGCCAGTATAATTAATTACAGGCAGTGAGGAATCGTTGTTAGTCCTCAGAGATGAGAAGGCAACTGCCATATTGCTTGAAGTTGACTACAGGTGTCTATGGACAGTTATCATTCGGTGGACTTAAAATTCGTTAGTCACTTCTGTTTTGTAAAAAAAAAGGAATACAAACGTTTGAATTGCATAATTCATATGACTGTATTCCTTGAATGATGATGAGCAACTTTTAACGTTCTGTAACTTGTGAAGACTAATTAAAAATTCTATGATTGAGGCTACAAAATCGGCTAATTTACTACTAAATAGAAAAGAACACATTTTAAAATTTACCATTAAACAACATATAAGCAAGTTATTATTAATGTGTTATTAAATGAACCTAATTTCTTTATTTCTAAATAGAGGCAATCTCCGTGTTTAAATATTAAAAATGCTTTCTCAATTCTTACGGACGTTTAATTTTTTTTACCCATTATTAATAATTATTATTGACATAGATTTTATTATGTAATCTCTATAAATGTAAAAAAATATTGCTGCCCGTTCGTCTCGCTAAAACGAAACTGGCTTGACCAATTCTAATTAAATTTTTTGTATTTGAGTGGGTCCCTGGATGGTTTAGATTCACAAATGAACCCGGTAGGTGGGGTTATTGTCGAGATTCAGAAATCTGAATCACCCGCACGAAAGCAGGGACGGATCGTTAGGTATAAATAAGTAAATATTTTCTACACAATAACAAATGAGGGTTTTTTATGAATGAGATGCTTTTTATTTGCAGTTTTAAGGTGGTAAACAGTTCATTAAATATTTTTGTACTAGTTAGGTCTCCATGGAATATTGACTGACATAAATAGGTCGTATTTAATGACACTACCTGCTGATACAGCGATGACGTAGACGCTCTATTAAATGTGCCATCGCACCACAGTAATAGTGGAATAATTTGCATGACGATCCCTTCGCGTGCACTGTCAGGATTACTACTGATTATTTAATGTTACTGGATAGTGACATAAAGTTGTTTCAGTGTTGTTACTATTTTTATAAGTTACTTATTTTAATTGCGTCGTAGTCGCCTAAACATAAAAAAGAAACAGGCGGCTGTCTAGTTCAGGGCGTGGTGATATGTTATGACGTAGGTGTAGCAACTATGAATATAAAGAATAAGCTTAAAGATACATGTCTAAAAGTAATTTAAGTACCGATACATAAATAATAAATATAATAAACTTACAATGTGACATGTAATTTATATACATAATTTTATGTATATAAATTATGTACATGTCACATTGTAAGTTTGCGATGAACTCCTAAACTACTGAATTGAATTCAATGAAATTTTGCACACTGTGTGCATACACAGAAACAGAAACTTTTTATTCAATATAGATTATAAATAATACTTATTGAAAGTAACTCTTTTGTTTAATTACCACTAGTTCGGAAAAAACTAAGAACCAGCCAGAAACACAGCGGGATTTTAAAAAAAAAATTACGAGTTAAAAGGGTAGCGAAGTGGGTCTTGGCCTCCGATACGAGAACATGCCACTTCTCCCTGTCATCAGCTTGAAGGACCGGACCCTCCAGCTGCCGTCCATCCTTCTAACTGGGCCAAACATCCTTCTCAGGTTCTTCCTCTCGACTACTAAAGATGTTGTTCTTTTCCTTTGTGGCATTCCTTGGGGGAGGCCTATGTTCAGCAGTGGACTTGTGTATAATGATGTGTTTGTGTCCAGGCTTAACAATCTGGTGATTGGTGATATTAACGCTCACCATCCTGAATGGCTTGGGGGACCAACTTTTAACTGATCATGCGGGTAGAACTATTTATGACTTTGCCTTGGAATATGGTCTGACACAACTAGTTACTTCGCCTACGCGGATCCCAGATGTGGAGGATCATTCCCTATTGAATCTTCTGCTGACCTCTCGTCCAGACCGATATCAGGTCTCTGTCGATGCCCCTCTTGGCTCTTCGGACCATTATACGATACGATGGCACTCAGGCTCCCATCTCTGTTGCGATCTGCAGCTTGCCGCCGTGTTTGGCACTGGTCGGCCGATTGGGACGGGGTGCGGTCTTTTATTGATTCCTACCCTTGGAGTCGGGTTTGCTTTTCGCCGGATGATCCCAACGTTGTTGCTGATTCTGTCGCTGATGTGGTACTTCATGGAATGGAATTATTTATTTAAGTTTTCTGCAAAATATTTTTTTAAATTGTCTACAGTATCGTTACCTAGTTCTGAGATTTGATCATCACAACTGTCCTATAACAAAACGGGTATCGGGTACGCTTTGTTATGAAGTGGCGAAGCTTGCGAAGACACTTATTGATTTCACGATGTCTGTCCGTCTGTCCGTCTGTCCCACGATTATCTCGAGAACGGTTTCGAATTTTCAAATTCTGTTTTCAGCAGTCGATTACTGATCACCCAGGCATCTGAACCTCCTATTTTGAAACTGATTGCTCAACGGCAACCGTTAGAAACCGCTACAAAGCTGATTGCTTCTACACTTTGCTACATAGGCTGCACTAAAAGTATCGGGAATGGAATATTTCCACTGTTCCTGTCATATTAAAATCTTTTTAATTGAAAACTCCTTTGTTTTAAAAATCGAATACCATTTATTTATTTAAAAAAAGATTCTCGGTCTTGTCACAAGGTTTTGTCAAACTTGTTTAGTCGTTGAGAAAATGGAATTGACTCGAGAAAATTCAAGAGCGATGATTTATTATGACTTTCGAATTGGTTTAACACAAAAACAGTGTGATGACCGGATGATTTCTGCATTTGGTGATGAAGCCCCATCCAAAAGCACTATTTATCGCTGGTTTGCTGAATTTCAACGTGGACGTGTCAAGCTCAGTGATGATCCCCGTCAAGGTCGTCCAAAAACTGCAGTCACCCAAGAAAACGTTGATGCTGTGCGTAAGCTGATTGAGGAAGATCGACATGTGACATACCGCGAAATTCAGGCAACTTTGGACATTGGCATGAGTCAAATACAAATAATCTTGCATGAACAATTAGGTGTAAAAAAGTTGTTTTTCCGATGGATACCGCATTCGCTCTGTGAAGAGCAAAAATCGGCTCGCGTTACTTGGTGCGTCGGAACTCTCGAAAGATTCCACGCAGGATCCTCAACTGCTGTATACAACATCGTATCAGGTGACGAATCCTGGATATACGCACCCGAAACAAAAAACCAGTCACGAGTTTGGGTGTTCGAAAATGAGTTAAAGCCAACAAAAATTGTTCGTTCACGGAGTGTTGCAAAAAAAATTGTGGCCACGTTTGTCTCCAAAACCGGCCATGTTACGACTATTCCTCTTGAGGGACAAAGAACGGTTAATGCAGAATGGTATGCTAGCATTTGTTTGCCACAGGTCGTTTCTGAACTCCGTAAAGAGAACTGCAACCGCCGCATCATCCTCCATCACGACAATGCGAGTTCTCACACCGCACACAGAACAAAAGAGTTTTTGGAGCAAGAAAACATAGAATTATTAGACCATCCGCCGTACAGCCCCGACCTAAGCCCTAATTATTTCTATACTTTCCCTAAAATAAAGAATAAATTGCGTGGACAGAGATTTTCATCACCTGAAGAAGCTGTGGACGCTACAAAACGGCCATTTAGGAGACCCCAACTTCCGAATGAAATGGTTGCTTCGATGATTGGTTCCATCGTATGGAAAAATGTGTCAAATTTCGCGGAGAATACTTCGAAAAGCAATAAATACATTTTTAAATAGTAATGTTGTGTCACTTCCTTGATTCCCGAAATTTTCAGTGCCGCCCTCGTATGCTGTTAGCTTGCTAGGTTTATTGATTTCACGATGTCTGTCCGTCTGTCTGTCCCACGATTATCTCGAGAACGGTTTCAAATTTTCAAATTCTGTTTACAGCAATCGATTACTGATCACCCGGGCATCTGAACCTCCTATTTTGAAACTGATAGCTCAAAAAAAAAAGCTGATTGCTTCGCCACTTTTCTATGCTGTTAGCTTGCTAGGTTTATTATGTACTAGATGTGTTTAATGAAGTCAGTCCACAGCGTAGTAGAGGTGCCCACCGGTAGTGACGGTGTAAGCATAACCCTTACCTCATATCATCCCGTGGGTGTCGTAAACGGCGACTAAAAGAAACTAAACCAAGCGATTGGCAGCAGCGTCATCCTAATAACATCTGTTTAAAAATAAGAAATTGAGGTTGATAACCCGCTTAACATGCGTGACAACTATAGCAAATATCGCCCCATAAGACAATATACGGGAGAGGCCTATCCTATGATCATAGGCTTTTGATAGGTATACTCAAAGGCTGTAATGGTAATGTTAAATAAAAATAGAAATATTCGGTAAGATCTGTACAGTCATCATTATATATATTATACGCCGTATATTGAACAGAAGTTTTTATCACTATATGATATAATGAAGGCATTTTTTTTATAATAGTTGTATTGCGAACCGTTCACGTCACTCCTGCGATCTATATTTCTATACTTTGTCAGGAGGTACAATATGTTTAAACATTTGCGCCTAGGGCCGTAAGTGTAATCGAAATTTTATGAAAAAGCGAAATTGTGGGTGAGTTTCACCCATTCAGTGCAAGACAAGTAGTGGATCTCACACTACTACACTACACACTCCCGTTGTTATCGGGAAGATGCTGCTGCCCATCATCCAGTTTCTGTTTCCCCCTGCCGCCTTTTATTATGTAATATTAATATACTAACTAGAAGCTATTAAACAGCCGGTGAAATTATAGTGTCACAATAAATAATAACGCGCTAATATACAGCTTGTGCACTTGTGGCACTTCCAAACATTGTATGGCTTTTCAAATTATATATTCATTCAATTTTGTGTATGAATAATATCGATGAATATAAAACAATACAATAAACAGCATTCACTCTTTCTAGTCTACCGTTACTTATGTAATGAGATCTGAGGTAGGAGATGCAGTGTTGAGAGATATGAAGGCAATCACAACCAGTAAAAAAAAACAACAATTTATGCTTTTGCTAAATGATGGCCTTGTCCGGGGTTCGAAAACAGTGCTCGCGATGCAGTAACTAGTTCTCTAATCCTAGGCCTTGCTTCAGTCATAACTAGTCATTGTTTGTAGCTCACAATTGGGTCGTCATATCCGCGACAGGATCGCGTTCTCACAGTGTATTTGCGTGCTCTATGTTCTACTTTTCACTCAAATTGTATTTTTGCTAATTCTTCGCGAAAGGAAATGAAACCATGTTAAGATAAGCAACAAGGTCTCTTAGAGTGTTATATCATTAGTAGAAGCGAAACTATCAATTTACATGACATTGCGTTAAAACCGGTTTTCTCATATGGTTTTTTTCCTGTTTTTGACTATTATTCATGATCTATTTTTTATCTTTAGTGTCAATCCTAATCAGATACATTGGATGAAATTAATTTTACGGATTTTGTCGCGTTTAGTTTTAACTATTTTTTGTCTATGGCAAGTCGCCCAGGTTCTATACATAATTTGTGCATTTTTATATGTAACTGGTCTCTCAGAAAAACAACAATTAAACTTTAAATTTATAGTCATACGCTCGCATACGCATAGAATACCAGCGTAAAATATGTGTTTCGTATGGTGGTGAGTGTAGAGATCCGGAGACCCTTTTATCTGTAAACGAGGCATTCCATCTTAGACTTCAGGGGTGACAACGCATCTGCATTTTGATTCTTAATCGAGGATAAATATACATGTCTATGGGCCACATCACCCAAGCAACACTTACAATCAGGTGGACTGTGTGCTCCTTTGTCAAACTTATTCTATAAGAAAAGTCATATTGATTTTTATCTAATGAATAATCATTTTAAAATAAACGATTATTTATAGACAATGAGGAGTCAAGCAGGCATGTGGCTCAACTGATGGTGACTTCCGCCGCCCAAGAACATGATTCTCGCATAATTTTTCGATCATCTAAGGATGCTTTCTATAATCACGAATTGCGTGATCAGCGTCCGGTACTCTGTTTGGCTTTGCTTAAAAAAATTCCTCCCTATAAAGTTGAAAACATAAAAACAATATACTAAATGTAACGAGCGAGAAATGATTGTGAGAATACTTTTCAAAGTGCATCGAGTGGTTTTCTAGTCGAGTATTGCTTGCGGAAGAAGTTAAATAGAATTGAACCGTTTATCAATTGAGACTCCAGCGGTTTGTATAGTATCAACGTTTTAAAATTGTTTCAATGTTTTAAGAAATTGTGGCGCATCAGAGCGAAAGCAAGGACGCCCCACACCTGCCAGAAAGAACCAACCCGTTTTTTAAATTAAGACTAAGCTAGAATGCTTCATTTCCAGTAAAAAGGGTCTGTTTCCCTCTTTCACGACTTACGACACCCACGGGATTATGTCAATAAGATTTTGATGAAAGTTTAGTTTTTAATTAGAAAAGGCTTTCCACGACGATTAAAAAATTACATTTTTATTTAAAACAAAAAAAAACGGAAAGTTTTGCCCCCTCTTCTATATAAAAAAAAAAGATATACTTATAATAAGAAAGTTTCAATTTCTATATATTCTTCTTAGACTTCTCTTGTTCCATGAAATTGGAGATTAGAGATCCAGTTTATTTCATACATTATAAACTCGTTAACTAATTAAATAAAAACGCTCGCTTTAAAAACACTACGCAAGTAAACAGATCTTCTCCGGCATCTATCATTTATGTACAGATTCACAACCTGCTCGGCATTGAAGTAAAATATCGCAAAGAAACCAGTTTGTTGTTGTTTCCAAATTATTTTTTGATAAAGTTGTCCAGTACCTTTGGAGTTATTAAAGAATGTTGTGTTCTAAAAATTATTACTACTACGACATGTCCCGTGGTAACTTATAGTGACAAAACGTTAATTATTGAAATAATTTATTTTTATATTTGCCCATAAAGTTTATTAATAATGTGTTAAAGATATTCTTATTTTTTTACTTAAATCATCTTTTTTAAATTTTTTAAACCATTGTAAAATGGACTTCGTTTATCTGTTATTTTTTATGGTCAGAATGCAATAAATGAGTTATAAAAATGTGAATAACCAATCAGTAAGTCAATCGTTACTATTAGAAAAACTGAACACAAAATTTTAATGCTCATTAGTGCATAGCAAATCCGATTAAACCTGTTCCAAAGTAAGACATTTATTATGGCATCCATACGCAATTTTAAATGCTAATTTACCATGAGCTCTGTAAATTATAAAATAAAAGCTGCATAAAGGTATTTTTATTAAGTATAAATGTCAGAAAAATGGGCAGAAGATGGCCTTTGAAGTACCTGCTCCAGCAATAAAGTAATAATTTTGTCCACCATGTTGTTTCGGGTACTTGTTGCATTACTTTTTCATGATTTTATTTTCTCAGAAATTTGAGAAGACCAGTTTCTTACATACCTTATTATGTACACTTTCAGTTTAATTATTATATGCGAAGCTTGACTGCAATCCTACCTGGTGGTAAGTGGTGATAAAACTCTAGATGCTTAATCGTACTATCTCTGCGCAATAAGAACCTATTTACTCGTGTCTTAAAGACACAACCACATTGTAATCGGGCGGAGTGACAGATGCCGGCAAATTATTCCACTCCTTTGCTGTTTGCATATAGAAGACGAAGCAAATGTTTAGTTCGAATGCGTGGAATGTCTACAACAAAGGGGCGGAGGGAGACCCGCCGAGCATCTGATTGTCCTAATCGCATTACCCTGTTTAAGACGTTTCCTAGCTCCAATTTTTGCAAAAAAATGCTGTAGGTTTTCGGTTGTCAATTTTCTTAATGTATTCGTAGCGAACGTCATACAAACGGTCAAAAATGAGCTAAATATACAAAATTGCTCCATTGTTCGAGATCTATGTCATCTCAATCGGACTAAACTCTAAGTACAAAAATAACGAATTTAAAGTCGTCACTTTAAATTCGTTACAGAAACAGAAACAGAAACTTTTTTATTCAATATAGATTATAAATAATACTTATTGAAAGTCACTCTTTTGTATAATTACCACTGGTTCGAAAAAAACCTCTGTCCTGGGAAGAACCCGCAAGAAACCCAGCGGGACTTTTTTTTTTAAATAACAGCTTACAATCATGTATGTTACACAAATTAACAACACAACAAATTAGAAATAGCTTGGAAGCGATCACCTCACTTCCAGGGGTTATTATCATCTATAAATTCTTTAATATTATAATAACCCTTTTTATACAAACTTAGTTTAATAAAGTTTTTGAACTTTGAGCAGGTCAAATTTTGTATATTTTCTGGAATTTTGTTGTAAAAGCGTATACATCGCCCCAAGAATGAATTACTGACTCGATGGAGTCGAGTAACTGGTACTACTAGCTTGTGTCTGTTCCTAGTATTTACAGAATGAATATCACTTATTTTTGTAAAACTACTTTTATTTTTGTGTACGTACATTACATTTTCATAAATGTATTGAGAGGCCAAAGTTAATATATTAATTTCCTTAAATTTTTGTCGCAGCGACTCTTTAGGCTTTAAATCATAAATTGCTCTTATGGCCCTCTTCTGCAAAACAAATATAATTTCAGTGTCAGCTGCGTGTCCCCATAGCAAAATACCATACGACATTATGCTATGGAAATAGCTAAAGTAAACTAGTCTAGCTGTTTCAACACTAGTTAGACTTCTAATCTTTTTTACAGCATATGCTGCAGAACTAAGTCTGCTTGCTAGCTTTGATATATGGGGGCTCCATTGAAGCTTCGCGTCTAGTGTGATTCCAAGAAAAATGGTGGTATCTACAAGACTCAGTTTCTCCCCATTTAAAATTACATTAGTATTTAATTGTTTGACATTTGGAGTCATAAATTTCATACATTTCGTTTTAGTGCCATTTAAATGCAAATTATTGACATTGAACCAATTCACTAATTTAGATATAGCATTATTTACTTCGTCATATTTTAGCAAATGTCGACTTAATTTGAAAATTAAAGAAGTGTCATCTGCAAATAATACTATATCATGGTTATCTCCTACTATGTAATGTAAGTCATTAATATATACAAGAAACAGAAAGGGGCCGAGAATTAAATTAAAATTATTTTTGTACTTAGAGTTTAGTCCGCCATACGCATACGCCGACGTACGCCGTCGCGTATGTCGAAAACACTTCGTCTGAGATTTTACGATAAGACGAAGCTCGCAGATCGCCTACGCGCAGTGACAAAAAATTATTTTAAATTTTTGTCACTGCTTTTGCAATTAGTAACAAAATATGTCCTAACTGAGCATGCGCCCTTTTTGTCGCGACTCGTAATCGTTTGTTCACAATATAATGTTACACACAACAAAGAAAATCATTCCAACAAAAGCTGTAGGTGCATACTGTATAGTATAAGTATGTGCCAAATCGATTGAGAAAAACGGACAATGACCTTTCGGTCGTTTAACCAGGGGTTACAAACCTTCAATATATAGGCACATTTTATATGTAGTACTTTCTTTATTTATAATGATTTTTTTATAATGATTGATATAATATATATTTATTAACTATTATTAAAAAGTTATGTGAAAGATCGCTGTAGAAGAAAAATCATCTATTGTTATAAAGTACTTTATTCATTTAACAACAAAAAACATTAATTTATAACACATATAAAGATTCGAGTGATAACGACACCGAATAAGTACGTACTTATGCAAAAGATAAAACTTTATTTTTAATATTATATAAGAACTTTATTTTTATTCGGTGCAATCATCACTCGTATCTTCACTTGATGAACTATCTGTAACATTAATTATAAAGCGATCTGCAGTTTGGTCAATTCTATCATCCATGCCACGCATTTTTTGTTCAACCTTAAGGACATGCTGAACACAGTTTTTCCATTTATCTGGCGTGATTTGAGTTAAACCATCTTTAAGTAAATTTTTAACATCTTTTAACTTGAAAGTTGTATTTTTTCGTGCAACGTACCCTTTCACATCTGCCCACACAAGTTCAATGGGGTTAAGCTCACAGTGATAAGGAGGTAACCTTACCACTGTGATGCTTTTTTCTTTTGCCATCTCGTCGGTGACGTAACTTCGATAGTTATCTTTAACTGCCTTTATTTTTTCCATTAAGTGGGTCTTTGTGTCCGAGGGCACGTATGCGATCTGTTTAGATTCTAGCCATTCCTGCATATTTTGTTTCCGCCAAGACATTGTTGGGGTTTTTTCTAAACGTCTGGAGTGGTAACTAGCGTTATCCATAACTATGACATCGCCGCTTTGCAGTTTTTCTATTACTTTTCTAAACCAGTCCTCGAAATGGAGAGCGTCCATACTCTCATGGTAGTCACCAGTAGATGATGATTCAAATACCCAATCACATCCCTCCAAAAAGCCATTTTCATTGCCAACGTGTACAACTATTAATCGCTTTCCTTTACCCGAAGGGGCTTTCGCGCCAGTAGAGTAGCCTTCTAACCGTGATTGACGAGAAGATTCAATTGTGGTGTCTTCCCATACCTTTCCCATAGTATGACCTGCGTTAATCCATGTTTCGTCAAGGTAAAAAATGTTACGTCCCTCGTTTCTTAATATTTGTATTTCTCTCAAATATCTGGTACGCCACAGAACTATCTCTGGGCGATCTATTAGACCACTTTTTCTGTTTCTCTTTATATATTTGAATTTTAAATGGCGCAACACACGTCGCAGGGAAGTTTTGCTCAAGTTTGGCAACTGGTCATCTTGATTTATACTGAGCAAAATTTTGTCTAAAGTCGGTAATTCTCCTGCAAGAAAGAACTGATGCACTTTCGCTCTTATAGCCGATTTATCAAAATCGTCCAACTTGTCAATTACAGACTTTTTTCTTTTATTAATTATTCCCTTTTCTGGTATTTTATGGGATCCGTTTTTCTCAATCGATATGGCACATACTAGTATGTGCCATATCGATTGAGAAAAACGGACAATGACCTCAGATATGAGCCGAGTGTCAAAAGGCGTAACTTACAAAATCTCAATTTAGATGTGATAACAATATTTAAATATTGATATTATTCCCACTTCTAGGTCAGCACATATGTTTTGTTTTTTTGTTTCTTAAATAATATTGTCTGTGGTTCCTATAAACATAGTAAAATCTTACGGTACATCGCGAAAAATGTGTTATATTTTATATTTCAATTTATGGTAAGTAACGCAGCAATTCATTTAATAACAGTTTCATATTAAAAAAATATTTGAAGCAATATAATCACCATATTGAGCTTTTGCAAATTCATCCCTTTAAAATAAACAAAACGCGCGTTACGTCAGTTCGTTCTAAAAGAAACGTGACAATGGCAGCCAGAGATGCGTCACCTTTTTTGGGCCGGTCCGCCATTTTGTTTTCATTCGTGTTCGGATAGCGCTTGCGTGTGTACGTCTCGGGTAATTCATAGCATTCATTGCATTGTTTCAGTTGAGTTTTTACTGTTAAATTTGTTATATCGTTAAGTTTTTGTTTTTTGAATCTGTTATATTAGTTTTACTGTGACGGTCGTTACTAAATCGACATGAGTTCAGGAGAATTTGGTGAAGGACCCGGTCCTTCAACATCAAGTGGAAAGAGACGTCGCCGACCCATAATAAACGTAGCAGGTACGTACAAATAGGTACAAATGCGACGACGTAGCCTTTCTATTTCTTAAAGCGCTCTTTTTATGTGACCATGTGGTATTTATTTTCTAAAACAATATGTATTTATGTGATGTAGTACTATGGTAGTATATTTTTGTCATTTATTTACAGGCCCATCTTCTGGAGCACCTTTAACGTCACCAGTAAAAAAGAGAAAACCTACCACTTTGTCGGTCGGGGAACAAGAGATTATCATTAATGTATACAAATATGTCAAAAACACCTGGCCCGAAGACGTGTATCCTTCAAACGTTAATATGGTAGAAAAGGTTTCGGAGATCTCAGGAGTCAGCAAGAGCACTATATATCGCGTATTAAGCGTGTATAGAGATTCCCATAAAATACCAGAAAAGGGAATAATTAATAAAAGAAAAAAGTCTGTAATTGACAAGTTGGACGATTTTGATAAATCGGCTATAAGAGCGAAAGTGCATCAGTTCTTTCTTGCAGGAGAATTACCGACTTTAGACAAAATTTTGCTCAGTATAAATCAAGATGACCAGTTGCCAAACTTGAGCAAAACTTCCCTGCGACGTGTGTTGCGCCATTTAAAATTCAAATATATAAAGAGAAACAGAAAAAGTGGTCTAATAGATCGCCCAGAGATAGTTCTGTGGCGTACCAGATATTTGAGAGAAATACAAATATTAAGAAACGAGGGACGTAACATTTTTTACCTTGACGAAACATGGATTAACGCAGGTCATACTATGGGAAAGGTATGGGAAGACACCACAATTGAATCTTCTCGTCAATCACGGTTAGAAGGCTACTCTACTGGCGCGAAAGCCCCTTCGGGTAAAGGAAAGCGATTAATAGTTGTACACGTTGGCAATGAAAATGGCTTTTTGGAGGGATGTGATTGGGTATTTGAATCATCATCTACTGGTGACTACCATGAGAGTATGGACGCTCTCCATTTCGAGGACTGGTTTAGAAAAGTAATAGAAAAACTGCAAAGCGGCGATGTCATAGTTATGGATAACGCTAGTTACCACTCCAGACGTTTAGAAAAAACCCCAACAATGTCTTGGCGGAAACAAAATATGCAGGAATGGCTAGAATCTAAACAGATCGCATACGTGCCCTCGGACACAAAGACCCACTTAATGGAAAAAATAAAGGCAGTTAAAGATAACTATCGAAGTTACGTCACCGACGAGATGGCAAAAGAAAAAAGCATCACAGTGGTAAGGTTACCTCCTTATCACTGTGAGCTTAACCCCATTGAACTTGTGTGGGCAGATGTGAAAGGGTACGTTGCACGAAAAAATACAACTTTCAAGTTAAAAGATGTTAAAAATTTACTTAAAGATGGTTTAACTCAAATCACGCCAGATAAATGGAAAAACTGTGTTCAGCATGTCCTTAAGGTTGAACAAAAAATGCGTGGCATGGATGATAGAATTGACCAAACTGCAGATCGCTTTATAATTAATGTTACAGATAGTTCATCAAGTGAAGATACGAGTGATGATTGCACCGAATAAAAATAAAGTTCTTATATAATATTAAAAATAAAGTTTTATCTTTTGCATAAGTACGTACTTATTCGGTGTCGTTATCACTCGAATCTTTATATGTGTTATAAATTAATGTTTTTTGTTGTTAAATGAATAAAGTACTTTATAACAATAGATGATTTTTCTTCTACAGCGATCTTTCACATAACTTTTTAATAATAGTTAATAAATATATATTATATCAATCATTATAAAAAAATCATTATAAATAAAGAAAGTACTACATATAAAATGTGCCTATATATTGAAGGTTTGTAACCCCTGGTTAAACGACCGAAAGGTCATTGTCCGTTTTTCTCAATCGATTTGGCACATACTACTTTTTTTTTTTTTTAAAGCAAATTCTAAAGAGAAAAGTCGTCACTGTTAACGTTTTATAGATATTGACCGCAAAGTTATTTACACCGAATTTCATGGCACATTTAATATGTCTTTGAAAAAAAGAGTTTATTTTACGACACATTACTAAATGTGAGCCAGAACAGCGAATGCTACCACCGGGTGGCAAAATTTTAAGGCGTATAAGATGTCTAAAATATTACCTATCTCTTGAAGGCCAAAAATACCAAATGTGCAGTAACCTACTTTTTTAGACCACATTTGCTGTCTGAAAATTTTGTTTGTATTGTTTTGGTTATGTCTAGTCAGTCAGGAATCATGCGTCAAGATAATTGAGGTGGTCGTGGAGAAAGTCTCAAACACGACTATTACGTGGTAGAGCCACACTGCAGTTGTGTTATGGCCGCAGCACGAATTGGCCCACTCGACTGGGGTCTCGCAGATTACTAGAGTAAAATATCAGCAGCTTAATAGTGCTTGCTGTGGTTCATACGGTGAGTACGGAAGTTTACTGGAAACGAGACATTCCATCTCAATCTTTAGGCGTGACAACACATCTGTGTTTTAACTCCTGATTGAAGATAGATGTAGACGTATATGGGCCACAGCATCTATTTACCATTAGGTGGTCTGTTATTGTTTCACGGGGCCAGAAATAGAACGTAGACGTAGAGACAGAAATTGCCATGGCTGTATCTATCTTCTTAAATAAGCATGACGTAGAGACTACTAAATCAATCAGCTTGTATGGTAACGATTGTGCGGGACGAAATAAAAAATCTATTGTCGCTTCTGTTTCACAATACTGTATTGATAATGTGACACATTTGCAAAACGTCACTCTTAGATTACTTGCTCCAAACCACGGTCAGAATGAAGTTGACTCTGCGCATAGTGCCATAAACCAGTCCATTTTAGTGGTATTCCATTATCCAAATGTTAAGATCTTCACACTCGTACATTGTTCAACCATTACAATACTTTGAACTCTTTTTAAACACTACAAAGAGTTATCTCAAAATAAAAAGATGCTAATTCTACGGAAAGACAATGAATCTGGTAGTTCCATTAACTGGACAAAAGTACTTGAGTTTAGAGTAGACATGAAATGTCTATTTAATACATTACACTCATGCTGTATAGGTACAGGTATATTACAGTCAAGAGAACGCATGCTGAATTGTTAAAGGAACCTTTAAATCCATTGAATAATTCTCTAATTAAAATACCGCTTCTGAAGGCGGTGCTAAACTTAGAGTATAAATAAACATAGCTAGCTTATTTACCTGTACTTAGAGTATGTAGGGAGTTAAAAAGCAGCCGAAATATTGAAATGTATTAGTAAGTAGCTTTTGAAAATATCAGCCATTTTGTTCTTATTTGACTATTGTTTTCAGTGCAAGTAGGGTTTGAAATCAGGTTATTCAATTGAATATCCGCTATGACTCACCATCTTACCCTACAATATAGAGTAGCAAGGGAGGAATTTATATTGTTCTTCTGTTGTCAACGTAGCGCCTGAAGTATAATACATAATAGGAAGGAAGACATGTTATACAAACTTACTTATTATATGTTACTATTTTGATATGGATGATCAAGAAAAAATTATTAAAAACAATATGATTTCCAGAGTTAGGTCTCTTTAAAAAAAATTGTATTACTAGACTGTGTAGGTACTACAGCAGAAGGGAGAAGGTTATCAGCACCTAGGTTAATAACGCCATAGTCTAATTAGAAAGATTTAGTCCTTTTTACAATCTACTTATTTGTAACTTTCTTTAACTACTTTACTAAAACAGTTTTATAAGACGATCTTCCAGACAATTTTAAAAATTAATAAAAAACTATAAAAATCAGGCAGTCACGTCAACAGTCGACTCAAGATGATTTCAATCATTTTATAGTTTTCTATTAACGCTAACGATTGCAGAAAGCCAACTTGGCTAACTTCGCTGTATTGTTATGATAAGCTAATGTAAAATATATGAAGGCAAAGCACGAACGAATTAACAGTACAATTATCATAATGAAGCATTTAACATTTAGCGAGCAGATCTTGGCCGAGTAAGTGTACAAGGCGACGCAACGTTTGTGATGGACAGCTCGAGCATACTAATTTTTTATTATGGTAAGAGGTAACGGATCTACCGCTATTTCTGTTAGTAAACAATTGGATCTGGCTCAATGCAATCAGTGATACCTTAGGGATGTATTATATTCTAGGACTAGCGACCAGTCGCGGCTTCTCCTGCGTGGGATCTATATTAATGTGGCGTCATTTAGATTTTTAAAATAATCGTCACCGTCGTCGTCAATCGTCAATCACATTCGGTTAAGCCATTTCAGAGATAAGTCCGGAGACAGACAGACAGACAATATTTTACAAATGGTTTCTTATGTCTTAATGGCATGCAAGTAACTCCCCGAAAATATTACAGACAGTTATTAGATTTTACGTGACTACAATATGCAATGTGTACACTGTAAAACATCCGATACAATAAAGTAGTGAAGTGAAGAATAAAGTAGTAAAGTGAAGACTACGTTTCTTTGTTAGAGGGTTTATGGCAACGGAGCGTCTGCCGTGCTTGTCCCAACATGTTGACCGACTTCACATGCTTTTAAAGGATTTTATTTTTTTATTTTTATTTTACTGACATGCCCATTTCGTTGATGTTTTCTTCACCGTCCGACTTTTTACGGACTTGTCTATTTCCTCATAATATTTTTCTTCAACACTGGGCTCGTGAATGCAATTAACAATTTTACTGGTGACGGTGGTAGTTAACTCGATTTGTTGTACATAGTACAACAAACCGAGGCAAGACGCGGCTAACCGCCTGAGCTGTTATGGTCCGCAAGAAACAAAAGTTTACACAAAAGGGCGTCACATGAGTTTTGATTAATTTTTAATTTACAATTATTGTAATAATATTTTATGTTCGGATCCGAAATAAAGTTGGAAAATCAACTTCAACACCTTACCCAAATCACTCAATTACTACTCAACTCTATTGTGTTCTTATCTTTAAAATTATGTACTATTTTTTAAGGAAAAATAATTAAATTTATAAAAAATATACAGTTAATAGATCACAGGCACCGTCCGTACTACTATGCAACCGTTTGAGATCTAAACCTAAATTCCTATTTGTTTGTGGTCCTAAACAAAATGTTGTTTTAAAACATGACATTACAGTAAAATGACTAAATAAAAACTTCTAATTATATGGTATGTATTTTTATTATCCATAATTTAAATAAATTTTTTTTTTTCGAATCCCGCACGGAACAAGTATTTGTATGGCCTACAAATAATTGTTCCGGGTCTGGATGTTTGTCTTTGTGCAATTTGTGTTTGTAAACTGCCTCCACGATACAGGAGAAAATCCTAGTGTGAAGGTAACGTTTAAAAAAAAAAAATTAAATAAATATATTTTTAGTACCCACTAGCTGGGACCCGGCACGTTGCTGCCAGAAATAATTGTGAAAATATCATACATTCATTAAAGTTTAATGATATAATATATAACTTTCAAATAAATTTGTTGGTACGATACGCGTGCCACCTACTGTAAATTAATTGTACTATGCTTATAACCTTTGCGCAAGTGCAAGCAATTAGTTGACAAAGTTTTACCGCAGTCTGATGAACGGTATGGCAGAGCATAAAATACGAACAAACAAACAAACAATAATTTTTATATATTAGTGTAGTAATAAATCCTTACAGCTGCTGTAAATGACTATTGTTATGTTTCAATGGTTTGCTTTCCATTCATCTATTATTAAACGAAAAAAAGCTCCCTTGCTGTGAACTGATTATATTATTAGAGATTTTATAATATATTGTATATCGTCGTTTTGTTCACACCGATATACCCCATGCGTAGTGCTTGTTTTTGTTTAAAACACATAAATATACCTACTTATTATTTTGTACTTGAAATCGTTTGATAATATATCAGTGTAAATACATTTTATTTAAACATTATATTTTACTTAATTTCTTTTCAAACACTGTCATCGGATTCTATTTTTGTTTTTCACTCTGCATTTGACAAAACCAAGTGATATATAACAACAAACGTTACCTACCAATAAACAATAAATCTACCAGCCTCTATAATATACGTTGAGAAGAAGTAGAGATGAAAAAGTATTTGCAAAAGTCAGTTTTTTAATTGTGCCTTCATGATTCTGTCTTACCAACGTACGTTTCTTTGCGGGAAACAAAAAACTAACTAAGTAAAAAATTAATAATCTTAAATGTACTGTTATACAAAACGTTTGCTGCAGACTGTTTGTCTGGTGTGCTCGCTGTATCGATACAGTACTTATGGCAGAATCGCTGGAGGACCTAAGCACTATGCTACATGACCTCAATAGTGCCTCCTAACGAATACGTCTTAAGATGAACATGGTCAAAACAAAGGTCATGTGGAATGACCATGTGACACCTATGCCGGTAGTTGTTGGGAGCACTACCACATTAGTAAAGAAACCGTACCGTAGCACTACGCTCGAAATTGTCGACGAGTATGTTTACTCAGGACAAACAATCTGACTAGGCAAGTCCACTAGATACTAGATAGAGTGACGACCTGGTAAGACATGCAGGAAGTCGATGGATGCAGACGGCTCAGGACTGTGCTTTGTCCTTGGGGGAAGACTATGTTCAGCAGTGGACCTGTTTTATAAAATTTTACCAGCAGTGACAGTCATTATATCCTTTTCAAAAATTTAAATAGAACTGCAGTGATTGATAATTATTTTTTTACTTAAAACTACTTGTGTTATGGAGTCTTTAAAAGTTTTAAAACCGATCTTTTTTAAATTAATATCGTATATTGGGTTACAAAATATTACAATAATAAAAAAAACAACGTAGTTTCAACGTTAATCCCACGGAGAAACGATTCCCACCAGAGTTACACAATTGTACTGCAGACTGCAGGCTTGAATAAATTTTATTATTAATAATACCTCACAGTACTCTAATTGGCAAGTAGACTGTTACTATATTTTTTATAATATCTGCACGTAAGAAGATACCATACTTGTCAAGGATTATATAGACAGTTTGACGAATGTATACACATGACACGTATTACGAGACAGCTGCAGCGTGGCTCTACCACGTATGAATTTTTTCATATTATAGTTGTAGCATGAAAGCTCGAAAGTTGAGCTCGACCGGGGTAGGACCATGCTCTCAGAGAATACGAGGGTGACACTGAAAGTTCCACTAAATGTGCATGGAGGATTTTGTGCACTTGACTCATACTGATGCCTAAGCTTGATCGAATATGCTGATAAGTCACTCTTTTGTCAGCCTATGTCATACGCCGCACAACACTGATGTTATCTTCAATCGTCGCCGTAGAAGACCGTCCCTCACGCAGATCATCGGTGAAATTAGTGCGACCACGTTTAAACTCATTAAACCAGTTGTAAGCAGTGGCACGAAATGGGGCTTCATCATGAAACACCAATCAAAGTCTATCATAACTTTCTTGTTGACTTTGTCTTAAAAAATCATTGTACTTACGAATACTTTCTCGCGTTAAATTCATGCTGACGTGACACAGACAATTTTCAATTTGCCGCCAAATCGTAAACAAATTAATTAAAACATGCACAATAATATTGGCAGAGTTCCATTTTCAAAATTTTAAGTTATTTTTTTATTATATCGTTTACAAGTGGCCAGTTCTTTCAAAAACTTTCAGTGTCGCCTTCGTACCGACGTAAAATAGCAGTATAATGCGGCTGTGCTTCGTATTGTGAGTGTAGAGAACTGGAGACCAATTAAAATGGAATCGAGGCATTCCATATTAGTCCTCAGGGGTTACAACGCATCGGCATCTTGATACTTTATCGAGGATAAATGTAGATGCCTTTGGGCCTCAGTATCCGCTTACCATCACGTGGACTGCTTGCTCGCTTGCCAGTCTTATTCTATAAAAATATTTTGCTCATAGGTCATATATCCATCACGCTATATTCTCTCATGAGCTGGTTATGCAAGAAAGATTTCATGGCATGGAAAAAATAACAGGGAACAGTGTTCAATATGGCGATTATGGCGAATTGTCACTACGATGGACGGGCTTAATTTCAGCTGTCGACTGATAAAAAGGAGAAAAAAAATTTTAGTGTTAAAGTTACAGACATACTAGTGCTTAAAAAATAATCTTTTAATAAATAGTAAAACTGATTTCAGAAACTAATACGAACTAAATAATTTCTACAAGAATAGCTTCTGAAGTCGGTAAAAAGTGTATCAAAGAATTAAGGCCGACTTCGGAAGCTATTACATAATATGTAGATATTATTTTATTAGTTTTTGTTTGTACATCTGGTTTTTACGGTATATTACAATATAATATTTTTATCATTTGAATGTAATATCACATTCACATGTCCAACATACCTAATACTAGAAAGTCGTTAAAATATTTAAGTACGTTAAAATCCTCATCCTCATTTTTCCACCCAAAAGGGATAGAATTTTTTCTTCAAATTTATGTTGGACCACCCCAAAGTATAATTTTAAGTAATTAAAAGAATGATTAAAATCGGTTGAGATATCTCCGAGAAATCGGTGAACATCTAAACATAATTGACAAGTGAAGCTGGCTGCCTGGATCGCTCGCTAAGACGGGACTAGGCCGAAACGCATATAATATCTTATTTACTTTTAGTATTTGTACTGATTTTAAAGATAACATGTGTGGAGTGGGCTAAGCCCACGCTGGCCTTTTTATACTTGTAGGTACATAAAAATAGTATGCGTCGAATCTTTCGTGCCTCATCGTTTTTTGAACTCGGTTTAAAAAAAATATAAAGCGAGCTTTGTAGAACTACAAAAAAACTTCAAGCTAAAACTAGACTAAAAATCTGCGTCTATTATCGCATGCAAGGTTAGATTAGGTCATCCGTCTGTCGCGACGTCTCACCGTTAAATTTGTCAATTGTGTTATTGCTATACCTCTACGCTATTTTCGACGATTATCAAGTCAGATGCCTTGCAATTTTTATATGGTTATTTGTTATAGCCTTTATTCTTGGTTTCTGTCTTGTTAAATGAAATAAAGAAACTCTAAATAACTTTCTTGCATTAGCTTTATCTTTATTATAATTATTGTTGCGTGTGATGTCGCTCGCGGCGCTTGCATAGCAATATCAAACTTGAAGTTGTTTGGTGTATTAAATCGAATTAGGCATGTTTTTACATGTGAAAAAATACTTAATTCGCAATAGTATATAATAAAGCAGAAAACTATACACCGGCCGTGCCAATATTTCTCGGGAAATCGTCGCCGAGTGCCGGAACAAACTTGTGTCTGAAGTCGAGTCTTTGCTGGACAAAGTCTCAGATTGGGGGCGACTGAATCCAGTCCAGTTTTATCCCCCGAAGACACAAGTTAGCGCGTTTACCGCTAAAAAGAACCCCTTTGTCGTATCTCCTCAGTGTCAAGGTACTCCCCTTGTTGCCTCAGCCAGTATCGGAATCCTCGGCGTCGACTTATCGAGTGACGTGCGGTTTCGTGGTCACTTGGAAGAGAAGCCCAAATTGGCCTCTAAAAAGCTTGGCGTGCTCAGTCGAGCGGGACAGTATTTCATGCCGGCACACCGCCTGCAACTTTACAAGGCGCAGCTTTGGCCTGAAACACCGACATGAAATACCGTTCACATCTCTGGGCTGGGGCTCCCCAGTGCCAGGTCCTTCCACTGACCGCATCCAGCGCAGAGCGGCTCGAATCGTCGACGACCGAGTCCTTACCAATCGACTCGATTCATTGGCACTGCGAAGAGATGTTGCATCCCTTTGCATTTTCTTTCGCATTTACCACGGGGAGTGATCTCAGGAATTGTTCGCATTAATCCCAGCCGCCAAATTTCACGAACGCAAATTGCGGCAAAACTTCCGATACCATATGTGTGCCCAAATAAACCACCACTGTACGTTTCACTAGGAGTTTCCTTCCGCGTACTACCTCTCTGTGGAATGATTTATCACCGGCTATTTTTCCGGACCGATACGACTTAGGGACCTTCAAGAAAAGAACTTACTCCTTTTTAAAAAGCCGGCAATGCATCTGCCCTTGGTTTTGCAGTTGTTCATGGGCGGCGGTAGTTACTTACCATCAGGTGAGCCGTATGCTCGTTTGCCCACTCTTCTTTTAAAAAAAACGATCGAGGCACGGTCGGGGTATCGTGTGAATGCTCATAAAATGTATGTTAATGTTTACGTTATTGAACAACCGGTACCTTTTATGCGAAAACCGTGTGCGTGTAAAGGAGCTAATTATTAAACTGCAACCATACTTGCAGTGGAGCGTGGGCCAGTGTTAGCACGTTTACATATTTTACAGTTGGGAGTCAGTGCGCAACGCATTGAGACTCTTCTGATATGTTACAAAACTGACCCAAAGGTTTTTATTTCGATAAAAAAACGTGGTCTTGCTTGTGATAATAAGACGACTCTGTCTTCATAAAAAGATTTCTAAGTTCCATTTCCAGCGATGAGTGATGCGGTCATCGGAAGTATACTGTGTACATGTGAAAGCGTTTGCAAGCTAGACACGGTACTGCGTCATTTATGCAGTAGGCGGTAGCCGCATCGTAGATGGGCGATCCGCGCGCGGCGCCAAGTAAGTTCAACTGGTTTGAACATATCGCTAGGGATGATAGCATTTTTTTTTTTTTGTATTAATAAAAGATCAGTTTATCAGTGCTGTTTAGATTTACTTAGAGTCAAAACTATCAAAACAGTTGGCGATTTAATATATCCTTTAATTAGTTATAACTTATAATGTTAGTTAGGATTCATATTCCAAACTATGATTTTTTTTAAATATTTTATCCGTTCCGTGCGGGGTTTGAACCCGCGGCACTCAGCGCCGAAAGTCAATGCTAAGCCACTACACCACAGAGTCGTCAATAGAGTCAGTTCTCTTTCTATTAACATTAAACATGCAACTCTATTTAATGGCATCTCCTGTTTTAAATAGGAAATAGTCTTCTAACACTCCTGCAAACGATATTAACGCACTCGCGCCCGCGAGTTAAACGTGAACAAGAATAGATAATATACGGCTGTCAGGGGACGTTCAGGTTATGCAAGCGGAGATTGCAAATTGCGCAGGATTTATTACAATTCACCAATCTTCTTCACCTTCATGTTAGTAAGGTCAAAGAAATTTCGGTATAGGCAACATAAACAGTGAGTCATTATTTTGTGTTTTATGAGTATGAATTCCAATTTCTATTCAAATCGCCGATTAAACACTCAGTAGGTAATTATGCTTATAATTTTTTCTCAGCAACTAAATAACAGTCATTGCTGGATATGGGACTCTGCTAAAGTGCGCACGATTTGTCACGCTGGACATACAGATTGACAAAAAAACAATCTGGTACAACTCTGACGCTACGTTCTATTTGTCGATCTGTGTACATTTATTGTGCACATTATTATCTAATTGTAAACCTTTAGTTTAGAATAATTGTACGGTTCATTGACATTAAAATATTGAACCTTGCACTTAGACTGTAAGTATATAAGTATAAAGTTATAACACATTTTAACAAACATGTAACAGTAATTATCGTTTGCAAAAAAAATGTGTAAAAGTCAACGGAGGTGCCAAGGTTGCCCGCATTGCTGTATCGTGTTTTGTAATATATACGCAAATGGTAATCGCGCGAAAGTTAATGAAACGTTAAATTAGATTAAAAAATAATTAAAATGAAGTCCTGGTGGCGTGAATTCTGAGAAACTGATACCGTCACTTACAGGTTTATTTATATTATTTATTTTATATATTTTTTTGTAGAATTACATAGCGTAAATATTAATAAACTACAGGTTTTTTTATGTTTGTTTCATAATAATTATTACTTGTCTCCTAAAATAAATATATTTATATTATGATATATTTATGTATTTTCTTATGTATTTACAGGATTATATTATTATTCCAAGAATGATTCGTTATTGGACGTCATTGCGATACTCCTCCAAACATTTAATACCCCATTTAGACTCTCGCCTCGCGCCTCGCCTCGTACCTCGCCTCGCAGTTCGCGTGTTGTTGCGATGTAACGAGTGCCTGTTTACACTCTCGCGATGCGTTCAGTTTGCGTTGAACCAGCAACGATGGAAGACGTCGAAATAATAGCGGCATCAACTCTTGCCTTAATAAATATTTATCGATGCTTGACCATTTTAAAAAGATAAATATTTATCGATGCTTGACCATTTTAAAAAGAAGGAAATTAAAAAATGTCATAGATTTTTTCAAAGATTTCATAGATTGCTTTTTTCTTCGTAGGTGTTGATGAAAGGTAATGAGCGCATTCTTTTTTACTTTGAGCTCTGCTAGCGGTCTGCACATAACCTCGGAAATTCTATACCACGCATCATTTACTTTTTGGGTATTTATATGCATAATATGTTTTGGATCCCAAATTATTTGCTCAGTCTGATAGAGTTCCAAGAACTGCAGCGTTTCTTCTTGCGACCAGTCCATTTTTAATTCAAGTAAAGATGAGACGTATTTACGCTACCAGTTTCAAAGTACGGCGCCCTGGTACGAGCAAAAAATACTTGCAAGTATGAAAATACTTGCATAGGAAAATTATCCATATCTCAATAGTAATAAGAAACTCAATCGTATTTGTGAATGAAAAATACTTTGAACTTCAAAGTAGTTTTTTTTATTTATACGACTTTGCTCCTTAATCATAATAGCCTAACAAGGAAAGCGGGTCGAATTCCTATGCAAGTATTTTCAAACTTTGACACCGCGACTGGTCACGTCATGTAAGTAGTAAGTAATAAGAATTATGTTTATATTCGAGGAAGTAAAAATTTTGTTTCGATTTTTTGTAAATTCAATTGTTATGGTGAACTGATTACGTAACCTACTGACCGTGACCTAATTTTTAAATAGATATTTCGCGTGTATATTGAATTATAGACAGTTTTAAAACTTTTATTAATTATGAGTCCTAAGCCAAAAAGTAGGAAGGAAAGATTTCATTTCGTTAACAAAAAAATTACAAACGTTCAGTATAAATTTTTGCCCGAATCAAATTAGGCATTCATATATAATATATTGACACTAACAAATACTTTCAAGTATTTTTAAAACCTGGTTTTCGACCCTGGTATTTTTCCATACTCGTACTTAGAAGCCCTGGTATTAAATTTTGCAAGTATGTTTCATCTCTAAATTGAAGTCGAACGTGTAAACCCAACAAAACAACACAACCTGCACGGAAGGGCGCCGTAAACAAACTGAAACGAGAGCGAGAGTGTAAACACCACGCTCGCGTCGCTCGCGAGGCCCTTTGCCTCGTGCCCAAAAAACCGCCTCCGACGCGAGCGCCGCGAGTGGCGAGGCGAGCTGCGAGGCGAGCCACGAGCTAGCGTTTACACTCGCGCCTCGTGGCTCGCCTCGCGACTCGCCTCGTCGCTCGCGCGAGAGTGTAAATGGGGTATAAGATCTTCAAACTTCAGTGTTAGATTCTTTTTCCTCATTTTGCCACTTAATTACGGTATTAAAAGAAAGAAAGCAACTTTTTGTCGGAATCTTTACTTATTTCACTGAGTTTTTTCAAAATATTTCAAAGCTTAAAACCTCGATGTTAACATAAATTTCCTATTTTTTTTTATTTAATTTATGTTATATATCACCACGTAAGTGTTGTAAGTGGAAACTGAAAGAAACTGAAATAAAATGGGTAGCAGCATCTTCTTGATAACAATACTATTTAATAAGAAACCGCGGTTGAAAATCCGCAGCTTAGCACGGCAAACATGGCTAATATCCCCTTCTAGAGGCAATATATGGGGGAGGCCTATGTTCAACAGTGGACTTTAATAAGCTGTAATGATGATATATGAAAAGCCGCGCGTTGCATTACTACTACCAAGGAAAACCTACCACCTGTGCTTGCGCACACGCTCGTGCACTATTATAATAATAATCCTGTCCTGCGCAGATTAGTCTCGGTGAGATAATCGCGGAATTTGTTTTGGAGGGCATTTTTTTAATAATTAAACTTTGTTATTAATTATGATGATTTCTTTGTGATGCTTTAATTTTTTTTTGTATCTTTCCAGGTAACAATAAATTTGGATAGCGGTAAAAACTGCAGTGGCGTCGGAAAACTTCGACTTATTGAGACTTTAATTATTTTAATAAATAATGATGTTGATATAACAATGTTTAATTGTTTACAAAAAGTAGTCCCCATTTTAGAAACAACAGTTAGTAAGTAGGCTATGTGAAGATTAAATCATCAGGATAAATGAAATTGTCGGTATGTCATGGATAATAAGTCATGGAATTCAAAAAATTCTTGTAATCCCATCCCACGTTATCGAAATAAAAGAGTTAATGACTTCTGTAACGCCGGAAATGTCTCCTCCCTACCATAAAGAGTGATTAATTTCGTCATCACCATTGACATACATGAGTTTCAAGTGCTGGTAATAAGTACAAAAAGTAAAAGAATGCCAAGTAAAGAATGTAACGACGTTCTTTATAAAAAGCGGTCAAGTGCGAGTCGTGCTCGCCCATGAAGGGTTCCGTAGCAGCAAGTAACATAATTTACGACTTATGACGTTTATAAAAAACTACTTACTAGATCTCGTTCAAACCAATTTTCGGTGGAAGTTTACATGGTAATGTATATCATATATTTTTTTTTATTTTTATCATTCTCTTATTTTAGAAGTTACAGGGGGGGGGGGACACATTTTACGACTTTGTGTCTCTCGCACAAACTATTCAGTTTAGAAAAAAATGATATAAGGAACCTCAATATAATATTTTTGAAGACCTATCCATAGATACCCCACATGTACGGGTTTGATGAAAAAAAGTTTTTGAGTTTCAGTTCTAAGTATGGGAAACCCTCAAAATTTATTGCATTTTTTCTATTTTTGTGTGAAAATCTTAATGCGGTCCACAGAATACATCTACTTACCAAGATTCAACAGCATAATTCTTATAGTTTCGGAAAAATGTGGCTGTTACATACGGACGGACGGACAGACAGACATGACGAATCCATAAGGGTTCCGTTTTTTGCCATTTGGCTACGGAACCCTAAAAAATCATCAACTATGTTAATAACGATCAATAGGATTTATGTGGCCGCCGTATGTGTACCTAATGACTATTTTACAATAAAAGAAAATCAATAAGCAGTAATCATATTGTCTAACTTAAGGAAAGCGGGACACGGGGGACTCGGGATGCATAATACATTTAGCGAGATTATTTTATTTATTTATTTAAACTTTATACAATATGATATATAAAAGTAAAGTAAAGTTGCAGCCTATTTACGTCTCACTGCTGGGCACAGGCCCCCTCTCATTTCTGAGAGGGTTTTAGGGCAAGGTTCGCCGCGCTGCCCCAATGCGTGTTGGCGAACTTCACATGTCTTCGAAATATTTTTTTTTCTTATTTCTCAGACATACAGGTTTCCTCACGATGTTTTCCTTCATCGCCGAGCACGTGGTAAATCAGCATTTAAAATTGCAATTAAGAATTTCATTGGTGCCGGCGGGGATCGAACTTGGGTTACTCGAATACTTTTTTTTATAGGATAAGGGTGACAAACGAGCACACAGTCCACCTGATGGTAAGTGGTTGCTGCGGCCCATAGACATCTACATCAATCCTCTATTACAAATCAAAATGTAGATGCGTTGTCACCCGTCAGGACTAAGATGGAATGCCTCATTTCCAGTAAAAAGAGCCTCCGGCCACCTGCACTCACCAAGCGAAACGCAGAGGTAAACCTCTACTTCACGCTGGTTTTCTGTGAGGTCGTGGTACTACCCCGGTTCGAGCCGGCCCATCCGTGCGACAGCAAAAGCTGCCGCGTGGCTCTACCACTGTTAATACTGTGAAGCTTACAGCGAGCGCTAACCATCTGAGCTACCACGGTTCTTCTGAGCTACCACGGCACGGCATGATATAGAGGCGGGCTTTATGCCTGAGGCGTTATCTAACAGCCTTTAGGTGATGCAGAGATAAAAATATTAAGTATTTTACCTGTTATTACAATCATCATTACAGCCTTTCACAAGTCCACTGCTGAACATAGGCTTCCCCCAATTACAATGTTGTATTATAATGGCAATTGCGGGACTGTCGCACAGAAATATAAAAGTCACCTAATCATTATTGGTATTTGTCATTTACCTCCATCCATTCTTCCATCCATTACAGCATAAGTCAACAACTGAACATATATTGTCTCATAGAAAGGTAATTAATAGAATCAGGCGTTACTTTGCGGAAATCCATTATATAAAAGCTTTTAGAAAATTTTTCTTTTAACTTTGCAAATATCCGCGTTATAACTTTTTATAACGCGGATATTTGCAAAGTAAAAAAAAAAATTTTTTTCTAAAAGCTTTTTTCATAGAAAGGTATTTTTCCACAGTTACCGCAGATTTTTTTTCTTATTTTGAGTTGCTATAAGAAAGATGTTGCCTATCATCTTTTTCAGTTTTAAAAACATAAAAACATAAATATAAACACTCACGCCTGTCACCCAGAGGGGTAGGCAGTGACTACGGACTTCCATTTGGCGCGATCCTGACACACCTCTCTCGTCTCCTTTACATCCATATATCTACGCATGTACGCTCGTCGGTATTACCAGATTAGGAGTACCCTTAGTACTCCTAGTCTGGTCCATTTTCAATGTATCGCCGATTTTCTTTTTATTATATTATATTTATTTTATCTGGTCTGTCAGGATCGTGCCAAATGGAAGTCCATAGTCTCTGCCTACCCCTCTGGGTGACAGGCGTGAGTGTTTATAGATAGATATAGATTTATTTTATTATTATTATTATATTATATATTTTTTTCTTTTTCAGTTTTCTTCTTATTATTTAATATTTTATTTTCCTCTTGTCATTTGTCATTTAACTTATAATAAAATTTATAAAATTTTACAATTCTACAAAAGTTCTTACAAGCCGATATACCTAATATCTGCCAGAGATTTATCCTGTAATACAGCTTTTAAAGTATTTTCAATTTCGTTATGTTAAACATATTTAAATATAGATATATAAACTAAAGCAGTTTATGTAAACTTGACAATTATCCTTTGAACTTTTTTATGACCCGGGGCAGCACTTGCCCTCAAGGTGAGCGCGATATAATCTGTTCTTGGAAGCTGACATCATTCGGCCGTTGCGCTATTACATTTTTTTTGTATAGTAGAGAGAGAACTGTGTGAACTGTTGTGCGTAATATCAGTAATATGTTCTAGATTGTGAAAGCATTTTGTGTTTTATGGGGAAACGTATACAAGTATATGGATAATTACGATTACAGATAACGTACCTAATCAAAAGTACTTTGACAAACATCTTTAATAGGATTTTGAGCATAGGGACTAAATATATATTCGCATGTATTATTAGAATTGAAATTATGACAGTTATTTTTTTTGTTTCTTTATCCACAATTAGGCCAAATTATCTTTATATATAAAAATTACGTGTCACGTTGTTTGTCCACGATGGACTTCTAAACTACTGAACTGATTTCAATGAAATTTTGCACACTGTGTGCAGTTTTGTCTAACTTGAGAGATAGGATAGTTTTTATCCCGATAAATGACCATAAATTTTTTTTATTGCGAATTTAAGGATTTTTATAGGAAGGGTCGTCGGAAAGGGCAGAACAACGTCTGCCTGGCGAGCTAGTATTATTATATAATATGACTTGTATTTCATAAACATTTAATGTGTTTGATTATAACATTGTCTAAAATATTATGTTGTAAATTAATGTTTCAATAAATAAGTCCCGCTGGGTTCCTTGCTGAATCTTCCGGACAGAGGCTTTTTCCGAATCAATGGAAAAACTTAAATGACTTTCAATAAGTATTCTTGTAATTAATGTTGAATAATAATAATAATGCTATTCTATTTTATTCATAATTTACAGTTAATATTGATATTTTCAATAAAACATTAATAAAATATGCATTTTTTTTAAATTTTGTTTATTTGCACTGTTTTTTTTTCATCATTATTTTTTACAATTTCATACAAATTTACTGTGCGACAATTAACAGTTACATGATGTATATATTACTACTAGCTGGCCAGGCAGACGTTGATCTGCCCTTTTCGACGAACCTTCATGTAAAAAATTCTTAAATTCGTAATAAAAAAATATTGAGTGTAAAAATTGAGGATAAAATCTATCCTATCTCTCAAGTTGGACTGAACTGCACAGAGTGAGCAAAATTTCATTGCAATCAGTTTAGTAGTTTAGGAGTTCACCGTGGACAAACAACGTGACACGTAATTTTTATACATATATAAAAATAATTAACTTACATAATAAACTACATACGGTACCTAAAATATTTAACAGGTTTAGTCTATATCGGTTAAAAAGCATACGCATAATTAAAAAATAATACACGCATTTTAAACATACATATATACTACGAACATACGAGGGTGGATTGAAAAGTACTCGGCCTAACACAGATCCATTCAATTCTAAAAATCAAATCTACCCACATTATTTAGTTCAGTTCAGACTAGTTCATTGTGTGAAGTTCGAAACGTGTGCGATAATTAGTTGTGATTTTATAAATTTATTAACAAAGTAATCGGACATAATTTCCGCGAATGGAGCAAATCGAGCAGCGTGCCGCCATTAAGTACCTCCATAAGAAGGGGCTATCATCAAAAGCCATCCATGATGACATGGTCAGTACATTAGGCGATTGTGCTCTGTCCATATTCATCCGTCAAAAAATGGATAGCAGAATTTAAGCGTGGTAGAGAGAGTGTGAAAGATGAACCCCGCTCTGGAAGGCCTTCGACGTCAACTACTGACGAAAATATTAAAAAAGTACTTGATTTAATAATGGGAGACCGCAGATTAAAAATTAGAGAGATAGCCGAGATTATAGGCATCTCTTATGAACGAACTCAAAACATCATTGTAAACGAGTTGGGTTTCCACAAGGTGTCTGCGAGGTGGGTTCCGCGACTGCTTTCAATTGAACAAAAAAGGACGCGATTGACTATTTCACGCGACTGTTTGGAGTTATTTGAAGCCGATGCAGATGATTTTTTGAATCGTTTTGTTACTATAGACGAAACATGGGTTCATTACTGTACACCGGAAACAAAACAACAATCAAAACAGTGAAGAAGACCTGGTTCACCACCCCCTAAAAAGGCTAAGTCGATTTTGTCGGCAAATAAGGTGATGGCTTCAGTATTCTGGGACTCGAAAGGTGCGATTATGATTGATTATCTTGAAAGGGGTCAGACTATAAACTCTGATTACTACAGCACCTTACTACGTCGTTTACGAGAGGAAATAAAAGAAAAACGTCGAGGAATGCTCAGAAGAAAAGTCCTGTTTCATCAAGATAACGCCCGTGTTCACACGTCAGTACAGTCAATGGCTGAAATTCACAACTGTGGCTTTGAACTGTTACCGCATCCGCCGTATTCACCTGATCTGGCACCATCAGACTTCTTTCTGTTCCCTAACCTAAAAAAGCACTTGGGAGGTCAAAGATTTTCGACAAACGACGAGGTCAAAGCAGCTGTAGACGCATATTTTGACTCTAAGGAAGAATCATTTTTTTTCAACGGTCTAAATGCTTGGAAGGGGAGGTGGCAAAAGTGTATTGAACTTGATGGTGATTATGTAGAAAAATAAAAATATTACTGATTTAGTATGTGTTTATTTTCTTGGTTAGGCAGAGTACTTTTCAATCCACCCTCGTATATTATAAATAGAAAGCATATCACAATTTTAACAGTGGTAGAGCCACGCGGGGCAGCGTTTGCTGTCGCACGGATGGGCCGGCTCGAACCGGGGTGGTACCACGACCTCACAGAATACCAGCGTGAAGTAGACGTTTACCTCTGCGTTTCGCTTGGTGAGTGCAGGTGGCCGGAGGCCCTTTTTACTGGAAATGAGGCATTCCATCTTAGTCCTCACGGGTGACAACGCATCTACATTTTGAATTGTAATAGAGGATAGATGTAGATGTCTATGGGCCGCAGCAACCACTTACCATCAGGTGGACTGTGTTCTCGTTTGTCACCCTTATCCTATAAAAATAAAAAAATATCACCCCATGCTTAAGCAGAATTTTTTAATAAATTTACCCACTGGAAGAAGGAAAAGTGTGATCTGACGCCAATATTTTAAAAGGCAGCTACAAAAATCTGGTCCCAGTATATGAAGGTAATTTATTTCAAAGCTTTTTTATGGCCTCGGCGGCGAAAGATTAAATTTGGTACGGCAAGAAAAACACAAAGTACATAGGTAGTCCCCTTTTAAGATCGCAGGATACGTTCGATCAAATCATCTTTGTCGAGTCGAATAAAATTTTGTCACTGGAAGTATATCAAACAAGAAGCTTATGGAGAAGTGAGATTATCCTAATAATATTATTGATCCTTTAATTAAATAATTCGTATTGGAAGCAGGACATACGGCTAAGTGAGGCAGTAGTCCGCGCGTCACGACATTCGTTTTTATAATGGACTTGAATTCACTGTGTCATAGAATTCATGGCATTCCATTGTTATATACAGTAAGAGTAATGATTTTAGTTACAATACTTTAAGGTATTTTCGTGAATCTACATATTAAGTATATATTTGTATAACATAAACCATAGATTTATTAGATTGGTAATGGAGTGCGTAAGGTAAGACCAAAAACAAAAAAACTGTGCGAAGAATAGTACGTATGTGTGCTTCGCAATTAGTTACACCATATACGTGTTGCAGATTAATATCCAGTTATCGATAAAGATTAGTATGAAGTGAAAAGTTAATATCTGTCTACCGATAACTGATAATTAGTTTTATCGATAAAGATTGGTGTTAAGAGAAAGGTAAATAGTAAGTATAACATACCTTAGTAAAATTAAAATTATTAAATGACAACTGTGTTCCAGGTACGTAAAGTACTTGGGTTTTACACCACCAGTCTTTGGTTCGAATCCCAACCGGAGCCAACATTTGTCTAAAGAAACAAATGATTGGTTTTCAGGCCTAGTTGCTTTTCGATTGAATCTGTCTGTGATACTTTATTCTAACCTTGTATTGTCTTTGATGTTTGCACAAAAACATGGTATGTACATAAAATATTAAATAATGTGGAATTAACATGTATTGCAGTAATTGGCATGTAAAAATTAAATTAAACATAAAGTTATGTTGCAGAGGTGAACGACGGAGTCGGGAAAGGACGCCTTAGGCGAAAGTTTATCGACCAAATAGGCGATATATTGAAAATGGGCCAAATTAAGAGTACCTTTAACCGACGAGCGTGTATGCATAGGTACATGGATGTGGAAGAGGCGAGAGAGGTGTGTCAGGATTGTGCCAAATGGAAGTTCATAGTCTCTGCCTACCCCTCAGGGTGACAGGCGTTGTTGTAAATACAATCTTACGAGCTAAAATTACACTTTAAAATTATTTCCCCATTAGTTAACAAATATATCTATTAAATTTAATTATTATGTACAATTAAAAAAATACAAAATTATTTTGTATTTTTTAATGTACAATTAAAAAATACAAAATAATTTTGTATTTCTTTTTACAAAATTATTTAAATACACAGAAAATATTGCAAAGAAGACATGTACTCGTATGTTAGAAAATTAGTTACGTAGGAATGGAGTAGTGAGTGTGAGCTTCGATGTTGTACGAGGAGCAGCCTCAATTGTGCTAATCGCCAATCTGTCTGCCTACCAACCGTGTCCATTGTGGCATAATATGTCAAACATGGAGAAGCCCATGTAATAAGTAAGTTAAAAACGTGTTAAGACGATTTCTTTCACTAACATAACCTGCAATCTTTTTATGCTTTAACGTATTTTTAACAATTGGCGTTGTTATTGGTACTAAATAATGACAGGAAGAAATGTTGCCATATTAGGCAACATTTCTTCCTCCTTCTTGTCTATGTATTTTTTTAAACCCAAACATTTCACCTTTGTAGTAGAATAAATACATCATCAAACAGCAACTTTTTATATGTAACTATTTTGTAAGAATAATTACGCATTATAAAATAATATATTAAATTTTTTTTTTTTTTTTAAAAACGTTACCCCCACACTAGGATTTTCTCCTGTATCGTGGAGGCAGTTTACAAACACAAATTGAACAAGGACAAACATCCAGACCCGGAACAATTATTTGTAGGCCATACAAACACTTGTTCCGTGCGGGATTCGAACCCGCGGCCCCCAGCGCAGCAACTCATTGCTAAGCCACGGAGAGAGAATTATAACACTAAGAAATAAAATAATTATTCTCGGCTCGGTATCGAAGTGGCTAAGCGTTTATTTTCAGCGCTGTGGGTCTCTGGTTCGATGTCCGCATTTAAAACAAGGATTTTTATTGTTCGCGACTTGAACATAGGAAGACCTCGCACCGTGCCTGTGCTCGCACATTTGAGACTTGAACGTCCTTTTGACCGCTGGCGAGATCATTCAAATCGAACGCTGGCGTAAACGAACGCCTCCCGTACCTTCTATTATCTTTTGCATTAACATCTTAATTTTTACAAATTATCTTAATTAGAATCGAATAAACCTATAAGTCTACTCGTGTATCAATCAACAACAGTAGTGTAAAGATAATTTCTATGGGGTCAGGATCTATGTCCATCAATATGTATTTTGTTTCAATAACGCTTCTAAATCGTATGGCTGTTAGGGTTTATGTTTTAAAAAGATAAAAGAAGAGTTTTTAAAACAATACTGCATATTTAAAACTAAACGTATTCTGGGTACATATGCATGGAACTTTAAATGGATAGTTGTTTAAAATTTTCTTCTTAGATCAATAACATTCAAGCACTATACTTATAATATCATAATGAAAAATCGTTATTAAAAATGGTATATAGATATAGATGTTTCTTTTACAATAACGACAGAACGAAGTATTCCTTTAGTTTGTTTGTTTTGCATCACACTCTTCGTGTACAAATAGTGTTTTAATCTTTTTTTTTATATTTTCAAGCTATATGTCAGTAATAATATTATAAATGAACTTTGGCGTGAACTTGAACAGCGGGTGGTTGCTGTTCTTGTATTATTGTTTAAATAATGGTTTGAGGTGGATTTTATTATGTAAAAGTGGTACGATTTTGTGTATTAAACGTCTGCACATGTGAATTATTAATGGAAATAGTGAAACAAGTGTTCCGATGGTGATGTGATCCTCCAGATAAGGTGTGTCTGCTCAGGCGCTTTGAGATACTATCCCCAACTGTCTGCTCTCCAAAAAAACCGGCCAAGTGCGAGTCGGACTCGCGCACCGAAGGTTCTGAACAAATCCGTAGGTATATAAGTTTAAAATTATCAAAAATATTTTTATTATATGATGTACCTAACTAAAAATTTATGCTTTTCGCAATTTTTCCTTTACGTGTGCTATAAAACGCTGCTTCGTACCAAATTTCAAGATTCTGAGTTCACGGCAAGTACCCTGTAGGTTTTGATTCCCCTGCGAATGTCGAAAATTTGCGGCATAAACGGCTGTATCTTTTGATTGCGTTGGCTTGGAAGTTTGATTTTTTCACAGCTCCAAGGGACAATAGATTTGAGTATTTGATATGAATTTCAGCTTGATACCTCCACGAGTTCCTGAGAAAAAGGGTCTTGACAGACAAACAGACAGACGGACAACAAAGTGATCCTATAAGGGTTCCGTTTTTTCCTTTTGAGGTACGGCACCCTAAAAAATCTCCCAAAAACTACGCAATGTGACGAATCAAATCAACATATTATTGTGAAGCAGTGTTCTATAAAGGATTATTATTTATAACTTGATACTGAGATAATTGAATACATGGCTTAAAGGACAAACATCCAATCTTAGTAAAAAAAAATCAATGTTATAAAAAAGCTATAACATCACCGAGTTACGAGTTGTCTGTTTCTTTATCATTATGAAATTGAAGTAATAAGCGAACTTATAGTTACTTGATGATAATTGGCCCATGGACATCTGTAGCCTATTTTAAACAAGGAATGGTACAGTTGCGTTGTCAACTCTGAAGACTAAGATGCAATGCCTAACAGCCTTAATTATACTGGCTTTCTATAATTAGCGTTAGAATATATAATTCTTCGGACCGTAACACAGAAGTGCAGGCACTGCTATAAGAAATAGATAAGAGGGTGGTACTTACACAGACTTAGATCAGTTTCAGACTTTTTTATTGAAAATAGTACAAAAAGTTTTATTAAAAATACAAAATTGCGGTTCAGAATTCGAAATTTTATGTTGGCTCGTACAAGTGATTTCAAATGTCCTAAAACGCCTCGTTCACCTTATAGGTTTACAACATTTTTTCCTCCAGAGCAGTCTAAATTTCTTTAAATGCGTTAGTTTTCCTCAAGATTACTATGTTGCACGCAGTGTGTCCGAGTTACGATACAAAGCAAGATCGTAGTAAGATATGCGGTAAGAGTACAAAGTGCATTATTATCCGTCAATATATACTTATAACATATAATATTATAAAATAAGGAAAGATAATACACAGTATTAGTAGTGATAGGTGTTAACGCGGAAAGTTAAAAAGACTGGGCAAAAGCAAGTAGGACTTGCATGCTTAAGGTTCCGAATAAATTTAGTTACGTATGTCGATAGTTTATTCGCCCATGAATCGAAAGTCGATAGTTTTTGCTTGTTTTATATTATATGATGCACAAACACCGAAAATTAACACATAATATGAATTTATGTAAAATAGGACGATAATCCAATAGTTTGTCTTTCTTGTATGCATTTCAACTAAATCCAATGATATAATGAAATGACAATTAAGCATATTATAGCCTATTTGATGATAAGACTTAAGAGGATTGTGAAGTGCCGATACGCGACGCGAGTAGGTATTTTCAAAAATGCTATCTGTTTCATGACGCACGGTCTGCCTCCCGAAGGGCTCCGGGCGTGAAGAACACAAATACAACATATTACACTAATTCTTACGCACACTACGATACCAACAGGAGGAGCGTTCATTCATTCATAGCCTATATTTGCGTACATTTACGACAAGTTACATAATGAATTTGTTTGTGTTACTTTGCAATTTTATTATATTGCATAGTCTATGTAGACGTGGGGACTTACTACATATAACTTATAGAAGTGGGCTGTTATTTTTTTATGTAAGTATCTACCTATATAATATGTGAGTGATTATAAGATATGTATTACATTCAATCAACTAAAATAATTTTATACATTTTAGAATAGAAGAGAAAGATTAGAGACAAAACTAAAAATATGCAATTTGCTTCGTAAATCGAAAGGACGGGCAACAGGTAAGTAGGCGTACTTACTTACTTACTTACTTATAATAAATTATACTTTGATCGCGTACCTTACCACCTTACATACTATTGTATGTACATTGGTTGACAGGTAGGAGATAGACCGAAATTTATTCCACAAAATATAAAAGTATGGGATAGCTGATGTTGATTTGACTACAAAAACGGAGGGGGTTCTATATTCGGCTGTATGTATATTTGTTTTATTTTTATATGTTCACCGATTTCTCCGGACCGATTTTGAATACTTACCTATTCTTTTCTTGTTCACAGTTGGTCTCATACAAATTTTATGGAAATCATTTCATCCATTACATATATATTATGTTGTAATTGAGTTTTATTGAAATCGGTTGTACAAAATTTTTAATTTTACCACTTGTCCAGTAATAATATTAGTCCGTTAGAAGTTGTTCATATCACTGTTACTGTGGAATTCCGATGATTCCAAGGAAAATGCTAAAATTTTCGAGATACAAAGATTTGATTAGTAAAATTTCCATACGTAGTAAAAGTAAAAAGTAAAATATACTTTATTGTACACCAAGAAACATATTACAGTATTTATATAGTTAAAGGGACATTGGTACAACAGGCGGCCTTATCGCTAAAACAGCGATCTCTTCCAGGCAACCTTAGGGCAGAGGATACTATTTTTAAAAGATAGCGGAAGGGGTGTACAGAATATAATATAGAAAGATAAATAGAAGAACATACGAGATTAAAGGAAAAAAAGAAAGAAAAAGAAGTGAATGACGACAGGTAGTAACTTAAGAGGAAAGGTAATAAAGTTTTAATTTATTTTTAAATATAGGAAGAGATTTAGATTCTTTAATATGTAAGGGGAGAGAATTCCATAGTCGTATAGCGGTAACCGTAAAAGAATTAGAATAGAAGGAAGAGGAATGTCTAGGAGTACTTAGAAGGAGATTATTTTGAGATCGTAGAGGTAAGGAATGTAAACTACTTAAATATATAAATCGGTCTTTCAAATAAGAAGGAGTGGTCGGATTGAACAGAATGCAGTAAAGAAGATGAAGAATGTGAGTATTCCTGCGAAGGCGAATCGGTAACCACTTGAGCTTATGGCGAAATTCGGATATGTGGTCATACTTTCGTAACCCAAATATAAACCTTATGCAATAATTTTGAAGCCGCTCAAGTTTATTAAGTTGCTCGACTGTTAGGTCAAGATAACAAGTGTCCGCGTAGTCAAGGATCGGTAAAAGAAGAGACTGAGCCAGCGCAACTTTAGTAGGAATGGGGAGAACATTGCGTAATCTTCGAAGTGAACCAACTGCGGCAAACATTCTTCGACTTACTTCACTCACTTGCGGTCCCCAAGACAAAGTCTGATCGAACATAATACCCAAATTCTTAACTTTGTCACTGTATGGGATAAGTGTCCCTTCGAATATGACTGGCGGGAGCAGCGACAAAGTTAACCGAGAGATTAATTTTGAACTCCCAATAATAATGGCTTGAGTCTTCAGTGGATTAACTTTAAGCCCAAATGAATTACACCAATGAGAAATACTAAAAAGATCTTCATTAATTAACCTAATTGTATTGGGGAGATCCGCAATCTTACATTGAGAGTAAATTTGTAAATCGTCTGCATATAGGTGGTAAAGAGAAGTAATGTGGGAACAGATCGAGTTGATGAAAATAGAGAACAATAGAGGAGACAACACGCCACCTTGTGGGACGCCAGCTTTGACAGCAGACCAATCAGAAAACGTGTCTTGAATTTGTACACGTTGCCGGCGCCCTTGCAAGTAACTATGAAACCAACCAATTACTTCAGGAGATATGTTAAGAGAACTTAGGACAGCGAGTAAAACATCAAAGTCTACAGTATTGAAGGCATTACTAAAGTCAAGCAATGTCAATACTGTAACCTGCTGATTATCCATGCCTAGGCGAATATCATCAGTGATTCTAACCAAAGCCGTAGTCGTACTATGACCGGGACGGAAACCAGATTGGAATGAATTCAAAAGGTTATGATTGGACAGGAAATTGCTCAGCTGTTGGTATATTAGGCGCTCGAGTACTTTAGAGAGAAAGGAAAGGATGAATATAGGACGGTAATCCTTATATGTCGGATTAGATTTTTTAGGGAGTGGAGTTACTAGGCCGTCTTTCCAGGATGAAGGAAAAACACTGGTGTCAAGGGAACGATTTAAAATAAGTGTAAGGATAGGAGCTAAAAGATCGAGTAATGGGATAATCATCTTACGACTAATGCTGTCGGAACCAACTGCGTCGGAAGTAATGGCTAATATATTCTTCTTAACATCACTGACAGTAACTTGGCTAAAGACAAAAGAGGAAAAATTGGGAGTTGATATAGCAGAAAGTTGAGCAAGTGTATTTTTCTTCGTAGCACCGTCTATAGTGGCGCTAGATAGGAAATGAGCATTAAGCTTATTTAAATTCAAATTTAGAGATTCTACATTACACTTTGCTTTTCCAACCCCTAAAGATTTGAGAAAATTCCAAACTTTAGTTGAGTTATCTTCCTCAACAACAGATTTATAGATATGGCGTCGTTGACTATCTCTACACACCATATTGCAGCGATTTCGTGCCCTGTTATATTTCTCTCGGTTGGAATCATTAGGATTCATACGATATTTAGTTTTCGCTATGTTCTTTTTTTCTTGAAGTTTTTTTATGTCGGCAGTGAGCCAGGGGGCCGGAAGATGCTTCATTCGGACTGGACGAATTGGAGCGTGGATGTCATACAGTTGTGTAAGTATGCTGTTAAAAATAGATGTTTGCTCATCAACCGAACTAGCATTCGCAACTACTGACCAGTCAACCTTAGCAGTATCTCCTCGTAACTTATCCAGATCCATTCTACCAAAATTGCGCCGGAGAAGGATCCTTCGCTTAGCTTTAGGAGGTTTTAATTTATAGCACAGGTAAAGTAGATCGTGGTAAGAAAAAGCGGAGGCATTGCATTGGCCATGCTTTGCAACGTGGTCAATGGAAGAAACAAGTATTAAATCAAGAAGAGAAGGCACACAATTCGGAAAAGCATGAGTCGCAGAAAGTGGGAGAATATGTAAGTTAATGCCATTAACGAGAGATTTGAGACGGGATGCTCTAGCATCATTTTTGAGAAGACAAGTATTGAAATCTCCCATGACAATAGTGTGATTATAAAGAGAGGAGTATTGTTCTAAAAGAATTTCAAATGATGTAAAATAATCAACTGTAACATTTGGACTGTAATAGACACCGAGTAGAAGCTTTAAATGTCCAAACAATATTTCGATGAATAGGTGTTCAGGGCCGGCACTAGATGGCTGCGAAGTATTTAAAACTGTGTAAGGAATGTGTGATCTTAAATAAATCGCCACGCCACCGCCAGCGCGCCCAAGGCGATCGTTGCGAATCAAGTGGAATCCGGGAAGAGAGTAAGATATTGAAGGCAAACATGGTTTTAGCCAAGATTCAGAAACTAATATCGCATGTATATTTTCGTTATAAAATGAGGACAACATGTCAGAATAATGTGCGGGAATACTCTGGGCATTTATATGAACAACATTAAAGTTTTTCAGAGTATCTGAGAAATGAACATCAAGAGTTTCACTTAAAGAAGGGATGCTGTGATAACTGTCATTACTGCTCAATCCATCTGAATCACCGAGGGAAAAAAAGCTGTCGTCTAAATTATCATTATTGAAAATCATAAATATCAAACTATAAGTATAATATAAATAATAAATATAAGAAAAAAAATGGTTTACAAACCCACCCGCCAGTTGCAAGGAAAGATTCACTTCATAGAAGAAAAATTAATAGCATTCACAGAAGAAACATAAAAATAATTGTTACTATAAACACACAAAATACTTATTTATATACTTAAAAATTAACAAAAAGAAACAAAAATTAAATATTACGAGCAACAGGATTTTATATTACTCAAAAGCCTTATAGCCACGGCATATATTTTGTCTGTGGCTAGATGTCAAACCGTACTGCTGTCATAAAGATAAACAAAACGAACTAAAAATACCTATCTACTAGTTTTAATGCACGCTTATAAAAATAAATATGAGGGTTAAATAGTTTAAATTCTTATATAAAAACAAAAACCGTAAAGTTTGTAAAACTATGACATATCGGTAGTATACAAATAAAGAGGAAGATGAAAGTAAATTTGTGTTTACAATGTATATTCTAACTAATGTAATATATACAAAGAAAAAGTAAAATTATAGGAAAAGAATATTAAATGCAGCGTTTACTTAGTCTTTACAACTCTTTTGGACCTCGAAGTAAGACTAGCAGTGCCTTGAGTCAGAGGCTTATTTGACAACTGAGGTATGCCATCCAAATCAGCCTTACACTCAGCTCGATGACGCGAACCATCAGGGGCTATGATATGAATAAAGCCATCCCTAGTCCAGCACTTACTGATACCGAATCGCTGCCTTGCTTCCATAAACAAGCCATGACGGCTCTTTGTTAAAAACTCTGACAGAGTAATACCGCTGCCTTTTAATCCAGTTTTAGAGAACCAAACCTTGTCATGTATTGCAGTGTCTGTAAACTTCACCAATATTGGCCTGGGTTTCTTGCCAGAGGGACATCCCATGCGATGAGAAGTTTTAATGCAAGCTGAAGAAAAGGCACTCACACCAAGATGTTCACCCACAATGTTACAGACCTGCACAGCAGTATCTTCTGTTTTCTGCTCGCTGACTCCATGGAACAATAGCATTTTGCGCCTTCTACGCATCTCCTGACGATCAAGCTCAGTGCTAAGGAATTCAACCTGTCTCTGTAGGGTGTTCATTGCAGAGAGCACAAAGCTCCTGAAACTGTTGAACTCCGTTCCCAGGGTTGTGTTAGATGTTGGTGTACTTTCAAGGCCCTGTTGAAACTCACTCATTTTCTGCTGGAACATTTCTGACAAAGCATTGAGCGATTCTTTAACTGAGTCCATAGTGATGTGTAGTGACAGTGAAAATAAACAAAAGAATAAGTTTATGAAGTGATGTTAATTTTAGAGACTTTTACTAGGAAAATACTGTCCGGTGGGTTCTATAAGTCACATTTATTAATATATTATTGAAAATGTTGTAAATAATACTGTGTAATTAATTTTATAACTTTAAAAATTAAAGAGCTCTTTTCAAAACGTGTCAACTTTTTCACACCTACCCTCCAAAAAAAATAGAATAAAAAAAGTATAGCCATGCTGCAGCTATATTAGTAGTATAGTTGTAGCACGAGTGGGTAGGCTCGACCGGGGAACAACTACGCTCTCACAGAAATTTAAACGATGAACCGAATTATATAGGTAAACTAGCTTTTCACCCACGACTTCGCCCGCGTTAGTTAGCCGTAAAATATAATTTAAACTATTATGCTTCTATTTATTTTTCAGTGACTCCGAGATAGACAAATAATTACCAGACAGTAATGTGCAACGACGGTGTACTTCAGTTGGCGAAGGAATCGAATCTGACAAAGAGAATCAAAAAGAATACAATAATAATAAGTCATGTAAATATATATATATATATATATATATATATATATATATATATATATATATAATACATCACACGTCTTCGACTGTCGACAACTCCCGATGGGTTTATTGGACATGATTCTCTAAACGAAAATGTCTTATTTTTGATTCTAATATGCTACATTTGGAGGCCATAACTAAAAACAGATCAAATTTCGTTTGATACGAGAAGGACAAAAAGAAAAAAGAAACCATGATTACTATTATCAGGTCCAGGGATAATTACATATCACTGGTAGGCAATTTTGTTTTTTTGTAGTATGGACACAACTTTTTCATGTTTTCGTACTTAATTTAAGAAACCATGATCATTTTTGGGTAACAAAAATGCAGCCAAGACTACTCATTTCATTTTTAATGTTTATTACCAGAAATGATTGACCCTCGAGTTCCTAGAGCAATGGCAGTTCGAGAAAGAGTGTAATTAAGTAATATGTAATAATAAACAATAATAATTTCTTCAAGTTGTTACTTTTTATTTATTTGCCTACCCACTTTATTGTAAACTCGAAATATTTTAATTTAATGTCCTTATTCAATAAAGACTAACTTAATAACTAAATAATCGATAAACACTGAATAATCACAGACATTAACTTTTTCATCCTTCTAGATTATCGATATTATTTTCTCTTCCCTAGGCGATAATAATATCGATAACACCTCTAAAAGTTACAGCCTATATACATGTCCCACAGCTGGGCACAGGCCTCCTCTCATTTCTGAGAGGGTTTTAGGGCAAGGAAAGGTCCGTCGCGCTGCCCCAACGCGTGTTGGCGAACTTCACATGTCTTCGAAATATATTTTTTTTTAATTTGTCAGACATGCAGGTTTCCTCTCGATGTTTTCCTTCACCGCCGAGCACGTGGTAAATCAGCACTTAAAATTGCAAATTTCATTGGTGCCGACGGGAATCGAACCCGGGTTTCTTGCGTACCTACTGTGAAACTTATAGCGAGCGCTAACCATCTGAGCGACCACGGCTCATTTTACAAATATAACTTTTATTTTTACAACATAATCGTAAAATACTGATATTCACACCCCACCAACCCTAACATCACTACAATATGCCCCTGCCCCCCGATCCGTATCGTGCGATAGAGAGAGTTGCAAGTCTTGAAGGCAATTGCCTACATTTTCTTTTTGAAATATTGTTTCCGGCGATAACGTTTTTACCCCCCTAAAACTTTACAAAATAAGACAATTTTGGTCTTATTCGATTCAGTACACTTTAATCTAGGTCTGTACGTTTTACTTTTTTAGTAATCAGTTTAGTTTAAATAAAAAAAAATAAAAACGCTGGAGGAAGTTTTTAAGTCAAAAATATAGATATTTAGATGCTAATAACTTATATTGTATACAATATTTCTTTAGAATAAAAACGTACGGGCCTAGTTTTTTGTCATATCTACAACATTTCCAAACATTATTGAAATTGGACTATATTTACGGGGGGGGGGGGGGGGGGGGGACGGGACGTTATCGCTTTTTGTATAAAAATTTACAGCTTCACAGTCCTCTTAAGATGTTAGTTTATAGCCATTAATGTACGACGCGACTGCATTTTTTATTTACGCAAGTCCGGTCTGTCTACTGTGTACTGTCCGTTTAACGGCGCTTTATGGGCATGTTTTCATTATTTTACCCTTACTTGGCTTTCAGCTTGCATTTAAACAAATGAAACTGTTTCGTTGTTCAAAGTGAGGCAAAGTTTTACATTGTTATAGTCGCATGCAATCGTCATGCAAATTCATTTGCAACATGTTCAGCATCAGCGGCTCAAGTGTACGACAAAAGAAAGATGAAGTTATTGAAGTGAAACTTCCTTATCGACGTAGTGGAGAAAAGAACGATATTAAAAAACGTCATATATGCAGTTCACATCCAGTAGAAGTTAAACCTTCAAAAATTTACGATCAATAACTTTGTAATAGTGTAAAATCTACTTTATTCTATAGGTAAAATCATTTTATCGAACAAAAATTGATTGACTCTCAAGTTGGTACGTAAAATAGACTTTTAGGGGGCCTAAACATGACTAATTTATTAAAATAAATCGGTAAGTTAAGAAATCGTGGATTGTTATGAATGGATTGGTTGAGATAGTAATTTTATGCAATATGGTTAATTTCAATTATTTAATAGTTTTTTGTAAAAAGTTTAACTGTTTATTTTAACAGCTAAAAGTTATATTTAATCATCCATATGGGTGCCCTAAGCACAGAGAGGAGATCGAGATACTAGGAAATAGGATATTGTATTCTATTTTATTATCTCGTAGGCTAAACCCTATATATATATATATATATATATTTGTCTTTTTTTTAGCTTCGCTTTTTCGTTTCATCGAGTTTCAAATCACGACGATTCTAAACGTGCCCATTGACGATACGCCCATCAATCCAAATGGAGTGGACGTCTTCCAACATCGTTTCGTGAATGTGAAAAAGTATGTCATTTTAATGAACGTCGTCCAGTTTTGGATTTCCAAACGAATTGAAATCCATGCATCTAAGCCAAATGGACGTCTTCGCGGGCGACTGTCATTGTCAAAAACGTGCGCCACGCTATTTCGAAGCCGTCCGAATTGTCTGTGAATGGGCAAAATCACGTCCATTTTTTTTGTCTCAGTTTGTGCTCCAGAGGCGTGGTAGCTCAGATGGTTAGCGCTCGCTGTAAGTTTCACAGTACGCGAGAAAACCCGGGTTCGATCCCCGCCGACACCAATGAAATTGTTAATTGCAATTGTAAGTGCTGATTTACCATGTGCTCGGCGGTGAAGGAAAACATCGTGAGGAAACCTGCATGTCTGAGAAATAAGAAAAAAATTTCGAAGACATGAGAAGTTCGCCAACACGCATTAGGGCAGCGCGGCGGACTTTTACTTGCCCTAAAACCCTCTCAGAAATGAGGGGAGGCCTGTGCCCAGCAGTGGGACGTATATAGGCTGTAACTTTTGTGCTCAGGTATTGACGGTCGTATATGTTTATATTTTCTTTGATAGGAGCGTTGTGGCTGAGTCTATGAAACTGAAACAAAATTCTCCGGATTGAATTCAATGTTATTATGTCTATGCCTACACGTGACTTTGTATTAGATGTAATTGAAAAATATAATTCGCATCCATGTTTATAGCAAGTGAAACATCCTTATTATCACATAGGGAAAAGAGAAATACAGCAATGCATGCTTTGTTGGCGTTGTTTGTATTGCACTTTCCAGCCACTCTTTCATCCATTTTCTCTTACGTTTTTTCTGTCTTTTTATCGAAATACACACTGTTGTTGCCACCTTAAAAAAACATTATTTGTTTCGTACGTGTAATTGAACACCGTGTAACGTTCGAAGTGACGGCGCGTACGTCCAAATGGAAGTATAGTCAATGTGCCCTTAATCTGTAGTACTTCCATTAGGAAGTATTTCATTTAGAAGCATTCCAAACAGACATATCGTCAATGGGCACCCCAAAGAAGTTTTCACTTCGAAAACCGTCACGTTTTTTTGTAATGTTTCACCGCCGGGGCTACATTGTATAACCTATTTATTTAACCTAGGTACTTAGGTAAAATATAAGTGATATGTCGTAAAGAAATTTAACTTCGTACGTGTGTACATAATTACACGCATTTTTTTTCAAATTACGGCGGTTATTAACAAGAAGTTTAATTCATTTGATTAAAACAAAATCCATCCAAAATCGTACCATGGATTTCGTATTAAGCGACTGTAGGAAACACAGAAGGACCTCATTGTTTACGATTGATGGCGGTGTACACGAGATGGTACGATATACCAGATTTACAATATCCAAACCGGCCACGGGGTACTACGATTGTTTGCTGAATAAAGCTATTACGGCAAATTCTTTCAACAATGAAGAAGGTAATTTCAAACATTGTTTTAATTCTACGCCAGCAGTAGAGTATAAGCTGGTGAAGAGAGAAAGAAGGATAGAGATTTGGAATGAAATTAATTTCTATCTCAACATAACAAAGTCGCTTCCCGCCGTTTGTACGCTTAGATCTTTTAAACTACGCAATGGATTTTGATGCGGTTTTCGTCAATATACAGAATGATTCAAGGTTGATATGTATATTACATGCATATTATATATTGTCTAATTCTTCTGTCCGTGTGTATGTGACTGAACTCCTCCTAAACGGCTGGACCGATTTTGATGAAATGTTGTGTGTGTGGTTTAGATTAACAATTGGACCCGGTTGGTGGCGCTGTTGTCGAGATCCAGAAATCAACCGTGCGAAGGCAGGGCGGATTGCTAGTGTGATTATGTATCAAAACCTCATTAAAGGGCTGTAATTCCAACACAAACGGTGGTTACCCCGTCGTACCTACCGGCTTAAGTAAAGCGTTTACTATTAAGTTGGAATGTTACTAAGCCCGGGTGCAGTGTACTATTAGAAGCCATACCATGGTTTGTCTTTCCTGTTGTTGCAATCTATTTATGCAATTAGATTTTATAATAATCTGTTGGTTCTGTTGGTTTAAATGTTCATCAATATCAGACCTCAATAAACATAGCTTAATTGCCTTTATTCTGTTAATATTTACTTCTTTCTTTAAGAAATGTTATCATACCTCCAAAATATATTAGTTATCTCCGCTTAGGACTTATTAGGTGGACTGGTAGAGAACGCTTTAAGCTTGTGGCCATGGTTAGGAAAAGGGGAGATCTCCTGCCGGGCAAGGTGTCCTACCACGCTCCAAATGGTAGTTCGGAGCTATTCTATATATACTGCTTTACTTCGGAACTTTGATAGCGCGATTTAGGCTTCGATGTGTTTCGCTTGTGGCGCGACGACAGCGCCGCCACAAGCTTGAAGTTCGCCTTTGTCATCAGGTGTTACTAAATACATAAGTAACCATTGCTTCTTACTTCCAGAGTTTTCCTAAAACGGCAATATTCAAGATTTATGAGTTACACCATAAATAAAAGTAAAGTAAACATGTAATGAAGTATCAAGTATATTATTTAGTCAGAGTATTATTATGATTTGAACAATTCTATTGTTTAGTCATCAATTTCGACACAAAAGTTGCAGCCTCAATACGTTCTCACTGCTGTGCTCAGAGCATGCCTCCAGTTATTGCTCGGTTTTTGGAGCAGTTAATCTGCCGCGTTTGCGCTCCTGTTGGCGGATTTTATTTGTCAAACTTAATATGTGTTAGGCCAAAGGTGCAGCCATATTATGGTTGTAGGACGAATGGGCCGGTCTACTAACGGGCTAGAACTACACTCTCACATAATACCGGCGTAAAATACCAGCCTAATGCTGCTGTTTCGTATGGTGAGTAGAGAACCGGTACAACCATAATGTAGCTACAGCGTGGCTCTACCACGTAGAACTGGGAATCCTATAGCGTAAGTTTGCTTCAAATTGGTTGATGCAATTTCAATTTTATGCAGCCTTTTTATGAATATTGTCGTTGAAGTGGATGAATAAGGTAATCGGCCTGCGATTTGCTTAATTACCCAGGAATCCTCGGGGATTGTTATGAATGCGAACGTATTACGTACAACTGGTGCTCTGGGGGTGTTTTGATGCCACTATAAACTCAGATAAACAGTAACACGACATTCAACTATATTATAAAATATTAGATGGAGTGACGACCTGGTAAGACGTAGGTGGTCGGTGGATGCAGGTGGCTCAAGAATGTGCTTTGTGACATTCTTTGGGGGACACCTATGTTTAGCAGTGGACTTGTGAAGGATTGTAATGAATGAATGAAACAAATGAACAAAATATGTAATCGATTCTTTTGAACCAATTTTTCTTTATGTATTGAATATTAATATACTTATGTTTCATCAAGAAGATCTGGCTCGTTTCTTTAAATCATAAGTTATTAATCATACATAATCAAAAGTTATTTCCACCTGTTTTACCCCTGGTTAACTCCCGATCCAAAAAGAAGGGTGTTATAAGTTTGACCGTTATATGTGTCTGTCTGTCTGTGTGTCTGTCTGTGGCACCGTAGCTTTTAAACGGGTGAACCGATTTGGGTGTGGTTATTTTTTAATTTAAAACCTGTTTTTCTAGCGGTGGTTCTTAGACATGGTTTATCAAAACCGGTTCAGCCGTTTCAAGGTCATCAGCTGTTTTTTTCGGGGGTTTTTCAAATTTTGAATCAGAGTTATTTAGAATTTATTGTATTTCGAATCGAATTTGTTTTGTCTACAGTTCTAAGGCTAATATTTCACGCAGCGAGTAGCGGTAGTGGAACTGCCATTTTATTATCAAACTCATATGACTAAGGTTTCTGTGGATTACATTTCTTAATAATATATTCTACGAGTCTTAGTTTCGCTATCGCTGTGGACGCGGCAAAATATCGCACCATGAGTTCGTAGCCTAAAAAAGCCCACTATCTAGCAGTGCCAATTAAGTTTCAGTTTTTATTTTATTCTTGGAATAATTTACGAAACTTATACGTTAGAAATTCTCTCGTTGTAAGTAAAGTAAAAGTTAGAGCCTATATAAAATTAAGTTCGGCTCATAACTGTCTGACATGGTTTTGAAATCAATTGCGATGCTTCGGCGAGTGTTGGCGCTCGTCATACGTCCTAGGAATATTCTCTTTGAAAAGTATTAATGAAACTTATTTATATTAATAACAATTTTGGCTTTGAATAAAAATAAGACTATGTTAAAGACATGCAATCTTAACGTTTGTCTTTATTTTTAAACTAAATTATGAATGGTCCACGTTTAGAAAATTCTGAAACGGTATTATTAATATCTTTAATCCACTATAAGGGTATTATTAATATCTTTAATCCACTATACGAATTTTACAATTTAATTTTGGTATTTTTCAGTAAACTATCACAAAATGAACAAGTTTGTTAACAAGTTCTGGAATAAAAAAAACAAGCCTGTATTCTACATTACCGAATAGAGAGCAATTTGCTCGATATGTATTTTTATCATCATCACTGCAATTTTAAGCTTACTGCCCCAGAAGAATTGCTGTTGAAAACCTGTTTTATTGCTTAACGGAGTTCTAAGGTCGGTAAATACGATTTTATCTCAGTAGGGTCATTAGTTTTATGGTAATAATACCATCCAAGCCTGACATAAAATAATATAACGCCTGCTCTAAGCACATTCCGACGAAACATAGTTTAATAATTAGTAAAGCATTACTACAATCTGTTTCTTTGATTTTTTAACCAGAATTCATGATTTGCGATTGCTCTGTAGTCAAATCTGTAGGCGGTGCATTCAGATACTAATGAGTTTTTAGTATTGGTGTTTAGATCTTTAGAAAGAAATATTCGTGCTATAATGCTATAGTACAAAAATATTACCTACCTAATAATATATATAACATTGCTTATATCAAAGCCTAACTACTAAAAATACTGAGGTCCCTTAATATCCTTCAAATAATATGAGTCCATAAGTATATAAGTAAGAAAGCTGTAAGTATATTGTGTGTTACACATCTTTTATTATATACAATGTAAATCTTTAATGTCCGTTATACTATCGTAACGTTTAACAAAATCCGCTTTGTATAATGTTTTGATATCGATCGCGTCAATCCCATAAATAAATTCGTGATGCAATGCGTTTCAAAGTAATACCGCCGAGCTAAAAATTGTTTAACCTTCACTTATTAAAATATTAATAATTTGTGATAGATTAGAGAAACTATTTTTATTCTTTACTATTATGTTCATCTTACATTGGCGTGACAATAGGAGAGGGAACCCAGTCCTTTACAAAGTGAGGTTTTGATTTATTAACGCAACAATGGAGCCTTTGATTTGAATTGACTTGAATAGTAAATATGGAGCTATACTGAATAAAATAATCCTATAATTTTATTAATTCTTATATATGCGCCACAATGCCGAGTGTTTCTTTATATTATTCATAACATTTTAAATTTATCTGAATTTTAAAGTAGATACATTGCCAATAGTAAAGGTTTGTGTCAAAGATAAACCGCCTTATTACAAAACGTGGTTTATTGATAGTCCCAAATTTAAACTATGGTTTAAGTAGACTCCTTATCATTAAAGAAGTCCTTTGGCCGCGGTGCCACAGTCCTCGCGAAGTTTGATATTTGCTGACAAATTCCATAATTGAAATTTGTGTTTGCATATTGCCTCTGAACTTCTAAATAAAACAGATTCTTGTTTAAACCTGAAACTTACTAATTATTATAAACTACACCGTGTATTAAGGCCGAGAGAGTTCGAGTACAGAGACATGAATTTTTTGTAACATTCTTGTATCCGCTTTGTAATAATTTATTATAATGTATTCACAGTTTTATATTTATTACTATTTGTCCCCGGACTTTCCTTGTGTGGGCTTCGCTTCCATTGTTTCTCCGTGTGTCTGCTTGTCTCCCACAAACGTTCTTAAATTCATTCCGTAGATAATTTTTTGTAGTGTAAATATAAAATTTGTTAATAACTGAACTGCCTCGATGCCTGATGATGATGATGCCAACCTAGCGGATCCATATTTTGTGATTTTCATTTTTGGTACAATATGAGAAAATAATAATGTGAATATTACTTGAATCGGCAAAATTGTTCAGAAGTGTTACACGCTATATGATGTATATTATATTATAAAGAGAGAGACAGAAATAATTACTACCCTACTATTATTGGTACATATCCTCAAACTTGATGGTTCATTTATTTTAAAAAAGCTTGAAAAAGCTTAGTGTAGGTCGACATTTACGAGTAGTAGTCATTCATTGCAACAACTGTAAACAAAACAGTGATTAATATCGCCTTCGCCAAAGTCGCGTTGTTATGTCTCGACGTTTCCTACCTACTCGATACCTACTTACGGCATGTTCTTTTTACGGTCTCAAACATTGTACACACTGTAAAAAATATGTACTACGTATACTCTAATTTTGAAGCATAAGTAGCTTTCAACTGAACACTATGTAGGATGTAGTTATATGTATGTATTACTAACATCACATTTGCTCAGAACTTGCAAACTAAAAAGTGCTTGAATGTCGATTTTAAATTAGCATGGATTTCAAAGAGTAGAATAATAGTTTTAATCAATACAATCTGTACCCCTCACTGTGTGAAGTCGAAGAGACAGATTAAATCGTTTAAATTTTAGCGTTACTTTTATGCCTAACCTAGCCTGTATATTAAGTGTTACTTTTCTTGGTTTACAAAAAGATAATTGACATGACAACATAACAGCATCACTTGAATAATGTTTTTTTCAGTAAATTTTTCGAAAGATGTTAGTTTTTTTTCTTTCTATGTTTGTTACTTACTATATTTAGATAACAGTTATAATGTTATCAAGTCCAATTCGTTGCCCTGTACGAGTAACGAGATGATATTGCAGTGTTACACAACTTTTTAACGTACGTAACTACGAATATCTGTTAGTCCATAGATAATTAAAAGTATTTTCATCATTTATTTTGTGCACCCCCGATTATTTTAACTATTGTTGTTCTTATCTCTTTCAGAGTGATAAGATCGCCTGTTGTACATATTATACTTTAGATTGAACTCTATTCGTTTTTCTGTATTTTGGTGTACGATAAAGTTATAAGTAAATAATACACATTTAATATACTGAGATGTTAGTCGGTCTTGTATCGAATTCCTCCTGAAACGCTTTCACGCATGCGTTTGTGTGTCATTTCCTTCAATTTCTGTACAGAAACCCGCTCAGTACGTCCGATGATACTTACTTACTTGAAATGTAAAATACAATCAGTATGGGTTCAATAATAAAGAACTGACAGGATTTCGGTAATTAAAGATTTAAAGCTAATTATCTTCTTCGTAATATGTAAAACTATCTGTTCCCCGCGACTTCGCCCACGTGTAATTTATTACGATTGGATTTCATATGTTTTATTTTTAGCGCGGAACCCTAATTCTTTTTCTAGAATAAAAGTAGCCTAAGTTACTCCGTATAACATCAGCATCTGACAGTGAAGGTCCCGTCAAAATCGGTCTAGCCGTTTCCGAGATTAGCCGGAATAAACAGGCAGACAGACAGACTGGCAAAAATTTTAAAAATTGTGTTTTGTTATAAGTGCCGTATATACTTTCATATGCATTTATAGTAAAAAGCTGTTATTTTGACATTACAAATAGACACTTAATATTTATTTTTTAATTTTTTTATAGGACAAGGGTGACAAACGAGCACACAGTCCACCTGATGGTAAGTGGTTGCTGCGGCCCATAGACATCTACATCTATCCTCGTTTGCGAATCAAGATGCGTTGTCACCCGTGAGGACTAAGATGGAATGCCTCATTTCCAGTAAAAAGGGCCTCCGGCCACCTGCACTCACCAAGCGAAACGCAGAGGTAAACCTCTACTTCACGCTGGTATTCTGTGAGGTCGTTGTACCACCTCGGTTCGAGCCGGCCCATCCGTGCGACAACAAAAGCTGCCGCGTGGCTCTACCACTGTTATTTATTTGTATGTATGTATGTATAGATGTGCCTTGCAGTGGGAGTAGTGAAACTACCAATTAATTAAAGTCATCGTAGTCAGAATACGTACAAATAGTGTAGTTAAATTACTTTATACGCCATATTATGTCTAATACGCATACCAGTTCGAATTACGGCTTGACTCATTGCATTAATAAACTTAAATTGACTAAAATGGGCCAAGGTTCAGTCGTATTCCTAATAACAAATGACGAAGGTGTTACATTTGTCTATAAAGAGATTGATCTGCGCATAATAGATAGGTGGCATCCTCTAGATTATCATCGATTATCTTCTGGGGGTGACTGTATAGGTTGATCGGCCCGACCTAGGAAGGATTATGCTGGCACAGAATGTCAGCGTGAAGTGGCAGTATAACAATGCTGTGTTTTGTATGGTGAGTTACGAGAACCGGAGGTTTTTTTTTTACTATTGTTTTTACTGTGTTAATACTGTAAGGCATTTCATCTTAGTTCTCAAGGGTGACAACGCATCTTAATTTAATTCTTAACTATGTATAGATGTAGGTGTCTATGGGCCACAACATCCACTTTCTGTTACTTAGATTGTGTGCTCGTTTGGCACATTTATATTATTAAAAAAATACGGTTGACCCTACAGGCCACCCCTGCAACTTCCCGCTAATTTCAAATGCAAAGCGCTACAAAATTATCTTGAACGAATAGACCAATTTTGATGCGGTTTGTGGCAATTAATGTTGTTTTGTGAGGTTAAAAGCTCATTAGATTTTGGAATCATTCGATTCAATAGTTTAAAAGTTGTCACAAGAAAACATTTTTTGAAAATTTAGTTTTTAAGATTTCTCAAAATCTACCGATCCAAATTTATTCAATTTCACATGAAATGTAATGGCAATAGAACTCTGAAATGCCGCGAACCGCGGTTCGATTGGTCAAGTCGTTCAAAAGTTATAGGGAGTTTAAATACACACACGCATACGAAGGACTAGGACCTCAAAACGTGAAGATCTGATGACAACTCGATTTTCGAAAACCGGGTGAAACTAATTACTTTCCGATTTTTGAAAATCATTGACTTTCATAGCGGGAAGTTAAATATGTATTAAATTATTTGATTATCTTTACCTTAAATGCTAATACAATGTTTGATTAAAGAAATGAATACTAGATTTAAAATACTCTATATGTTTATATAGAGTATTTTAAATCTAGTATTCATTACTTTTCCAGAAAATCTTTACTCACCCTGCTCACTTACAAAATTTATTTAAATTTTAAGAGCACAAGGCTTATGGATATGCAGTACTTAATTAAAAACAAGTAGTACATGTCTACGGCACTTTGAAAAGAGCCAACTACGACGCTCTTAGGACGTTAGACAGAAGAATTATTTCAGCTTTTAATAGATTTATTTTTTGTTTTGAGAACAAAATTCTCTAACACCTGAATGATGTGACAGGGCAAACCTGATCAGCTTTTTCATTAAAAAATCAATCCTTCCCTCAATCGCTCTGTAAGCGTTGAATATACTTTTTGACGTACGGTGTGACAGATCTGACCAACTGAACGCAGTTTTAATGAGATTTTTTTCCAACATGTAAATTTTAAAATATTTTTATTTTATTAAATTATTAGACTAGTATCACTCATCACCATCTTTACAGCCCGTTACAAGTCCAGTTCTGAACATGGCCTGGGTCATTAAGAAGTGCTCTAAGTGCGATACAAAGTCATCAGCATCCATTGACTCCCTGCGTGCTCACCAGGTTGTCACCCATATGATGGAATGACATATCATAGTGGGAATCACCTTACACTGCGCTTGTTTTGATTGTATAAAGCTGCCGTTCTAGAAACAAGAAACATTTTCTTTTCCATTTGAAGTCGATTTTCGTGCTAAATGGCCGCCCCATTACTACTTCAGCTTTCTGAACCAGAAAGAAATTAAAAATATATTTCCAGGACATCTGAAGTGCTATAACTTACACTGCAGCACTATTTTATGTTCTATTATCCTCACAGAGATGTGGAACGGTCTTTGTGGCCCATTACTGTACATTTATCTCGTTAAAAAATTCTAAATAGTTATCAAGTTAAGGTAACTTTGGTTATTATAATTTAACATGATTATCTTTTGGTTAGCAGCAGATTGTTCAAGCAATAGTTGCCTGGTTTTGACCATAGTGAGCATCAAGCGTGGCGTGGGCAGACCAGTCACGTTGGTCAACTTAGACCAATTGGGAAGTGAGTCAGCGAAGAACGAACATATCACGAAGGTAGACTGACTTTCATGCGCGCACTTCTAATTAATTTCTGACAGTTTTGTGCGAACGCACTGATTTGTTTCGTCCTCTCAGTTTTCAGTCTCAGAACTAATCTGCGCTAAAGCCATTTATGTATCTATGTTATTTCTAACAAATGTGAATAAGCAGTGAAGTAATAAATTTTATTGCAATTGTCAATAATATCGGCCCTATCACAAAACGTGATTTATCGATAGTGTCTTAACCGCGGCGTTAGGCATAGTCTTCGCAAAATTTGGCATTAGCTGTCAAATTACATACTTTACATTTTAGTTATCATATTTTCCACGGGACTTCTGTATTGAAACAGACTCTAGTTTTAACCTGAGACTAATTTTAAACTAGTTTTTGTAAACAGACGGTATATGTCGTATAAAGTACTTTAAAGCTTAGATGCATTATCTATAGAAAATAATTTGTTCATAAACATTTTTAAGCTTTTTAAAAAAAATACAAGGAGGATAATAACTTATTAAAATTTCACGACAGCGATATATGTTTATTATCATATATCTGCTGATCATCATTAACTGTTTGGTAGACGTAGGTGGACGAGTCGAAGTGCGTAATGCAGTGAAGAACCGGTTTCAACAAGACGGCGGGCGTCGCAGAATCCATATTTTTTGTTAGCGCCTATTTTAGTAGCATGTTTGCTTTCAAAGCAATTGATTAATTTATAAAATGTTACGCAATAAAGTGTTTAAATTTCGGATATCATTTGAAGCACACTAAAAAAGAGCTTTAACGACCTAATATATCCTTTTAAACATCAGATTCGGATATTTATTTTATTTATAACTAAAATCTTACAGTAAATATAATTGATCATAATCGAAATCTTTAAATTACAATTGCATAAGAGTGTAAATAATTAGTTCATAAACTAAACCCACATTGTATGTCCTAAGCTTTATTGTAAGCTTTAGAGAAATTCGTATAATATAATAACAGTTGTACCGCACCGTTGATCAGTTCGCAACAATATATGTTTCTTATTCATAAAATCGACTTCAATTTAAGAATAGTTTAAAGATGATCTCACTCTTGTCACTAAATAGGAATAGAAAGAGACAGCTATAGAGACGATTAATACTTAATTTATGTAAGTGATAATCAACGATTATTAGTAAGACCGTTAGTGTCGATCATAGATATACTGGCGTATAGACGACCTGACTACTCGAAAACGCGACTAATTTTGATTTGTCATTGTGTGCGTTAACTAGTGATGTAAATTTTACTTACAAGGACTATCGAAAGAGTATTGTTAAGGAAGCGGTAAAAAGATTTAAAGAAAATAGTTTAGTGCACGAAATTGAATAATTTCAAAAATTAACTGAATTTTTACAATGATAGTTCCAAAATAATTAAAAAAATATTTATATAACATGTTCCTGGGGAGCTGAACCTACCTGCCTTTTGTTGGATTTTAATTCAAATGTATAAAATCCCAGATGACTCTACCGATAGACTTAAAAAAAGAACTCCCCACGAATCAGATCGGAAAGTTGTATTTACGAGCTATGATCTTTGGAGAAAAATATTTACTGCCAAAGACAGTTTCCCGGGAATTTATTTTTTAACATATTGTTAATATAAATAAGTAAATACTAAGTATATACTCGTACCTATTTATATTTTATAAAATGTTTTGATGAGGAAATAAAAAACGGGGACACGGAGTACATAATGGCTGCTTTACTTATCATATAAGTATTACTTTTGATAATTACGAACTACAAACATTTAATAATTAAATACATTATAGAAGTTTATTTTAACATTCGACTTAAATATGAATGTAAACTTAATAATTTAAGTAAGGAAACTTGTAGGAATCAGTTAAATAAGATTGCTCCGTTTAAAAGCCAATATGTTTATGAGGCTTCATCATGCTTCATATTTATATTCTTTCATCTGTACCTGAAAAGTATAAAGTAATAAACTTATTATCATTTTAGCTGCATGAATTTTAAAAACATAATGATCTTAACAGAGTAAAGTGCATCAAGTGTCTGAGGATACAGATCCACTCTCGATTCTCTCAATCTCGGTATGTTAAGAAAATGGTCACTCATTTATGGACTGACCTCGGCAAGTGCAACTTAATCTCGCAGATCTATTGATCTGCGCAGCTATTACTTAACCACGAGTTCCTCTTCTCTACGTCGACGGCATCGCATGGTCATATGAGTAAAGACTTACTCCTTACTCTGTGGTGTAGTGTCATGGTGTCGTGGTGTCGTTTTGTCTTTCTTACCTTAGGACAACCGAGCACTAAAATATAAATGATGCACAAAACGTACCCAGCTCATGGTACTTTCTAATTATCATTAAACCCTCTAAATGTTATTTCATAATAACATTTGTCAACTCCCCCAAGTTGACAGATATTATATTTTAATACGGATTCGTCTGAATAGGATTGTTAATGTGGAGTTATTTAGATTTGACGAGTATACTTCCAAAGATCCACAGTGGTCCCATATAAAGTTTTAAAACCATTCAGTTACTTTATATTTTCCTACTACACAGGTTCGCATCGCATCATTACGCGTAGTCTCTTTTTCTCGCTGACTCAGGGCAACCACTTACCTTAAAGTTTGTTGTGTTTTTATTTTATATCATAATTTAAAAAATCACCTGTAGTTTTCAAACTAAATACCCTATAAAGCTAAAATATAAATACCCTAAGCAGACTTAGTTTTATAATATTCTATTTTTATCAGCTACATAATAAAAGGTTAAATTCTAATTTGGTACAAAACAGGTTTATCTGCGCCCACGCTAAACGCCGACGCACTCTTCAACTGGGCTTAACTATAACAAAGGAGAAAGATGCACCTTTGTTTTTTTTCTGTGATAAAATTTCTCGACTCATGATTACATGATGGGCCATCTAAAGTTTTGAATTGTAACTATAGGTTTTTTGAGGTTGGAAGATTAGATGACATTTCCGATGTGACAGAAGGTTAGTTTTATGTTTGACATTTATGAAATGGGTCGCTTTTCGCTTGAACAAAGTTTGGAAATATACGAAAAAAAATTTACATAAAGAAAGGCCAAAAACGCAATTTGTTTCGTAGCGTTGTTTGATAAAACAACCCGTGTACGTACTTGTCCAGTGCGCTAAACCGAAAACATCGCTGCTGTTGCTCAGAGTGTGCGTGAACCACCATCAACATTAACCCGTCATCATCTCAAGAATTGAACATTTCATGCATCAGAAGAATTTCGCATACAGATCTCGGTATGAATGCGTACAAAGTTCAATTAGTGCAAGAGCTGAAGCCGAATGACCATACGATGCGTTTTCGGTCTGTACAATTGGCCGAAGACCGCTTGATCGAACATGAGCATTTTTACCGAAAAATCATCTTTTCAGATGAAGCTCATTTCCACCTCGAAGGATACGTCAATAAGTAAAATTGTCGTATTTGGGGCTCAGAAAATCCACACGTCGTCGTGGAGAAACCAATGTATCCACAAAGAGTGACTGTCTGGTGCGGATTTTGATCTGGCGGCATTATTTGGCCATTTTTCTTCGAAAATGAGCAAGGAAACTCCGTTACCGCGCCATGCTAAGCGATTTTTTGTTTCCCAAAATTGAAGAAGATGACACAGACGACAATTGGTTTCACAGGACGGCGCAACGTGCCACACAGCCAACCTAACTATCGATTTTTTGCGCACTGTTTTCGAAAAGCGCATAGTCTGCCGAATGCTTATGTCAATTGGCCACCTCGAAGCTGCGATTTGACGCCGTTGGACAAGTTTTACGCTAATTAACCATCCATAGACGATTGACGACTTGAAACATGAAATCGAAGTTGCCATTAACGAAATAGAGGCCCGAAAAATCGAAAATGTACTGAAAAATTGGACTGATCGTATGGGGTAAGGCTAGCCGTGGCAGTCATGTTTGAATGATGTTGTCTTCCATTCATAAATGGAAAGGTTCAATATTACTAATAAACTCATAACTTTTTTTTTATAGGCGATTCAAATATAGCTTTGGTAGGTAGGTATATTCGGTTCAAAATAAAACATTAAGCAGTATTTATCGACGCACGTTATACGTTTTCGTTGTATACTACTTGTATCGTTACCGTTACAGCCTTATAAAAGTCTATCGGTGAACGTAAAAACATGTCTCTGACACTGCATCCTCACTCATCTCCTCTTAAGACGGGCAGAGTTGACTGTGATCAATTCGTTCTTAGCTCTAACATATTTATGTATTGAATAACGTTTCATGCGGTAAACTCTATAGAGTTGGAGATTAATAACAATAAAACCTAATGTAAAAATCAATAAAGTTAAAGTTAGTTAGTTACAGCCTATATACACGTCCCACTGCTGGGCACAGGCCTCCTCTCATTTCTGAGAGTGTCTTAGGGCAAGGAAAGATCCGCCGCGCTGCCCCAATGCGTGTTGGCGACCTTCACATGTCTTCGAAATATATATATTTTTTTCTTATTTGTCAGACATGCAGGTTTCCTCACGATGTTTTCCTTCACCGCTGAGTACGTGGTAAATCAGCACTTAAAATTGCAATTAATAATTTGATTGGTGCCGGCGGGGATTGAACCCGGGTTTCTCGCGTACTGTGAAACTTACAGCGAGCGCTAACCATCTGAGCTACCACGGCTCAAAAAAAAAACAATAATTTGTTCATTACTGTGAATCAATCCCATGATATGAAATTCATTTTTAGGTAGCACTAACTACTTAACCATCCACTTTCATTAAATTCTTATTTAAATAGCATTATTTTATGACGTAATACATATCTATAGCATGTTGTGAGTCTAAAATGCTGCTTATATTTACAACAGTGACCTTTTATACAGGCGGTCTTTAATCGGAATTTCATTACACGTGCCTCTCATATTATGGCTTAAAATATTTATCAAAGGTTGCTACCGTTTTAAACTTAACTAGGTTTCGCGTTAATTAATCTCATCTCAGGCTTAATATTATGCGTTGTTTTTCTAACGAGAATTATGTAGTTTTAATGAAGATTATATACATATTGATTTTCGCTAGTGTTTAGTGTGTTGGGGTTGAATTATATATTTATTACTTGCTTTAACCTGTAACTTCAGTCGCGTAGAGCTTAGACAGAAAATCTGCATTTCTAGAATAGTGTTCTTCTGGAAGTTTTTTGCCATTATCTCAAAACCTATGTGCTATAGGAAAATGTTTAAAATAATTATTGATAATCATGATAAATGTTTAAAATATATTACGTAAAAGGTTTAATTTTGGTCAATAGTAGTCAGTAGTTGGCTCAACTGGTGCTGAAGTAAAACAAAAAGTTAAAAATCAATTTTGCATCAAAATTTTAAAAGAAGATAGAAGATGGTTTGAGGACATTTTTATGTAAAATTATCTCAAAAAAAGTTTTGTCGACACTTTTTTATATCTTCTATAGTTTAAGGGATAATCATCAGAAACCATTTATATTATCAGTTTTTCGATTTCACAAAAAATCCTGTTCCATTTTCTGGTATAATATCGGTCTTTTTTTCAACATCTGTAAATCAGTGTTACAAGCGAGCACACAGTCCACCTGATGTTAAGTGAATGCTATGTCCCATAGCCACCTACATCTATCATTGATTGAGAATAAAAATGTAAATGTGTTGTCTCAAGGAGGGTTAAAATAGAATGCCTTTGATCGTTGCCAGAAAAAAAGGCTGAGGTGCTGGAAATTTATGCTGGTATTTGTGAGAGCGTAGTTGTACTGTCAGGCAGCATGGCTCTTCTGAGCATTGATTAAAATTTACTTTATCGTCTTTTCAAACATAAAAATTTAGTAAGTTGCATACACTGTGCATTAAATACCACATATATATTGTATACCTACAGGTGTTCCTCAGGGCTCTCACTTAGGTCCACTTTTTTACAATGCCTACCTATATGACATTGGTTCGTGCATTGTACACACAAATTTCCTCATGTATGCAGATGATAAGAAGATTTTTTGTAAAATTAACACCATACATGACTGCCTATTGATACAAAAGGACCTGGACCGTTTATTTGAATATTACAAAATAAATAATATAACTGTTAATGCAAGCAAGTGCGAATGTATTAGTTTTACACGGAAATCTAAGCCAATTCTAAATAAATATCACTTTGACGGATTAGAAATCAGCCGAAAAGTAAGTGTTAGGGATATCAAAATCTAAAAAAATATAATCAAAATAAATCATTAACAATTTCAATTTATAATGAAATAATGGGTGATTTTTTAAATTTTGTTTATACAAAAGTTTGTTAGTCTATACCTCTGTTGTTTACTTAACATAATGAACTTTGGACCGTGATGTAAACAAGTATTGTCGCTAATACATTGCGGATACGTACTATACTCAAGACTACGTCGGTTGCATATCTCAGTATTTACTGTATATAATCATAAGGCATTTTTTTTTCTTTTTACTTGAAAAGGAAGTGACCGAAAAGTAATTAGTTAATACATATTTTGTTAACCTTTCATTAAAATGTCATCACAGAAAAACAAAAACTTGTCAACGAATTCTAAGACAATTATGAATATCTGCACCCATTGCAAGAAAGTGATCACTTCTAAAGAGATCTTAAAATGTTTTATTTGTAATGAAAAATATGATCTAAATTGCATAAATATGTCAATTAGAAGATTTAATGCTATGAATATTGAAAAAAAATCCAAATGGAAATGTGATCAGTGCATACATAAGAAAAATACTAAAAAAATATGTTCACCTAATGCAGATATTTCTGATAGCGTTGAAAAACAAGTCAATATCTCAAAAAATAACGTCACACAATATGAAATGCAGCATAAAAGTAAAAACGATAGTGAAAACTTATGTCATCAACTATTAACTACCAATAATTTCCAAAACAGAATGAAAAATCGAAAACAAATAGAAACGTACTCGGACCCTGAAACTTCCTTAACATCCGAAGATTCAAATATAATGAAAAGCTTACCAGATCTATCGACATTAGTAAATGATGAATCTATTGAGTTAAAACAAAGAAACTCCGAATTACAACTTGAATTAGACAGTGCGCATATGGAAATAGAAAAGCTTATTCTTGAGAAACAGGAACTACAAAAAGAGGTTGAAAAATTATCAGCAAAAACAAAAAGATTACTCATGATATATTCATCAAATAGTCCTAAAAAAAATAAAAGCTCAAAAAATGACTCATTACTCCAAACACCTAAAAATTTAGATTTAGTAACACAAACACCTAATAAATTAGATTTAGCAACGCAATCACCTAATAAATTAGATTCAGGAACGCCAAAGGTGGCAATAAAAGACGTTAAGTTGAATGACAAAAATAACCTGTTATTGACACCAAACAAAAACATAAAACTAGAAAATAAGTTGGAGGAAGGTATTCAGGATATTATATGTCAAACAAATTGCAATGTTAAAAAGAGAAAAATATTTATATTTGGGACGCAACAATGTGTCGGCTTAGCCTCAGCGCTGCTTCGTTCGAGAGAACATACTAAATATGAGGCATATGATATAATCGGTTATACGAAACCTGATGCCTTAACTGAAAGTGTATTAAAAAGTTGTGTTCTCAATCAAGACTATGGTTTGTCAGATAAAATTATTATTTGTGTTGGCGAAAACGATAAAAATCCTTTGGATGTTACATCAGAATTATATATAACATTAAAACAACTAAGAAAGCATCCTATAATTATTTTAACTGTTTTAAATAGTAGATATTTAAATACATGGATGTTAAATTCCAATGTTATCAAAGTATGTAATCAATATAAAAACTGTTATTTCATAAGAGAAAATTCCTATTATAAAAATCTATTTAACACCTGTAAAAAAATTAACTATATAATTGATTGTATAGATTACGACCAAAAATTTTTAGATTACTCCCAACTAAAAAATATTATTAAGCAACGTTCAACTGTAATTAAATGTTCTCATTTAATTGATAAAGTATATAAGAAAGGTACAATTCCTTACTATTTCGCAAATATAAAAAACAAAACAAAACAAAACATTTTAAATTATGAATCTTTGGAAAAATTGGATAGAATAGAGAGTGTGAGTGAGTATAAGGAACCTTTAAAGTTCAAAAAAGGAACGCTCCCATTTTACTTTCCAATCCTACAACAAAATAGTTTATTTCGAAAATAAGGCATTAGATATCTCTAGAAACAGCGTTTTAATAAATGATAAAATGCATAAAATAGGAAATTCCTGTATGCGAGTATTACACCAAAACATAGCAGGATTACTAGGAAAATTAGACTTACTTGAGGCGTGCATCGCAGAATTTAATTACATTGAAGAACCAATAGACGTGATTTGTCTTACTGAAACATTTGTAAAAAATGGAGATGAAGAAAACGTAATTTTTAAAAACTTTAAACTGGCTGCCAATTTCTCAAGAAAACAATCAAAACGTGGTGGTGTGTGTATTCTTATAAAACACAATTTTAACTATCGTATCTTAGATTTTTTACAACCTTTTTCAAAAGAAATTGAGTTTGAATGTTGCGGTATAGAATTGACTGAACAAAAATGTATCATTATTTGTATTTATAGAACACCAAATTCGGAAGTAAGTGTATTTTTTACTAAACTTGATGCTTTATTACATAAGCTACGTGAAAAATCAACCAAAAAAGTTATAATTGCGGGTGACTTTAACATAAATATGTTAATATTGAATAATAAATCTAATAGATTAAGAACTACATTAAAAAGCTATGGATTCCAAATGCACATAATGGAAAAAACGAGACAACATACGTGTATAGACCAAATGGCAAGTAATATTCAAGGAGCTATCGGGAAAGTCCATAAATTAGGTCTATCAGATCACACGGGGCAAACGTTAAGTTTTTTATTAAAAGATACAACAAAATCTTCTGGGCATTATTATGTATTTAGAAGGCAATACACCGAAAGTAATATTAACAATTTCTGCAATCACTTAAATTCATTATCATTCTTAGACGTTTATGAAGAGGATAACGTAGAAAAAGCATTTACAAAATTTTATAACACGTTTTTATTAATTTATAAACTGTGCTTTCCCATAAATAGAGTCAAAGTAGATAATTTTGACCAAAAATTAAAATGGCTTACAACCGGTATAAAAATTTCCTGCAGAACCAAACGTACACTTCGCTATAAATATTACAAAAATAAAACTAACGAGAACAAAAATAAATATACACGTTATAGAAATATCTTAAAAAAAACTGTTTTATTGGCACAAAAGCAGATGAATCACAATTACGTAATAAACTCAAAAAATAAAACTAAAGCCACTTGGAACCTAATAAAACAAAATAGTCAGAAACATCCAATCCTTATTGATAGACTCACAGTCAATAATCAAAATATACAAAATCCCATTGAACTAGCTACAACATTTAATCAACATTTCATCTATTCCATTAAAGACAGAATATCACAAAATAGTACGGGAAAATTAAGCGTAACTAGTCTAAGAAATGAATCTAGTATTTATTTAAGACCATGTGATGTAATAGAAATTAAAAATAATATTTCATCACTTAATAACACAAAATCTACTGGATGTGATGAAATACAAACAAAAATTTTAAAGAGGTGCCCAGAAAAAATCATAGACGTATTATGTTTTCTCATAAATAAGTCACTTGAAACGGGAATTTTTCCTAAACAATTAAAATTTTCCGTTGTTATACCTTTGTATAAAAAAGGTGATAGAAATAACATTAATAACTACAGACCAATCACATTAATATCAATACTATCAAAATTGTACGAGAAAGTTATGCAAAAAAGACTCTTAGCATTTTTTCATAAGTTTAACATATTAAAACCAGAGCAACATGGTTTTCAAAAAGGTAAATCTACGACACTTGCTACCTTTTCCCATATAAAAATTGTAACAGAATATATAAACAGAAAAATACCAATTTCGGCAGTGTATTTTGATTTGAGTAAAGCGTTTGATAGTGTTAGTCATGATATTCTCTTAAAAAAAATTGAAGCGTATGGCATAAGAGGGCCAGCTTACTCCTGGATACATAACTATCTAAAAGATAGAAAACAATGTGTTGAAATACAACAAAAAGATAAAAAACGGCAGGAAATTTTAAAATTTCAATCTTCATACTTACAAAATGATTACGGAGTGCCGCAAGGGAGTGTTTTGGGTCCTTTGCTTTTTTAATTTACATTAATGATCTACCAAATTACATTAAATATAACACAATCATATTTGCTGACGACATTTCTATATTAATACCAAAAATAAATTTTAATTCTAGTTGTAATAAAGAATATGAAAATGAAATAAATAATACAATTGAAAATGTTGTTGAATGGATTAACAACAATAATCTAAGTATAAATCTATCTAAAACTAAATTTATGCAATTCTACAATGTTAATAGTAAACCGCAATTACTTGACATTAAGTATAATGATGAAGAGATTACTGCTACTGAATGTACCACATTTTTAGGTATAAGTTTAGACAAACATTGTAATTGGAAAGATCACGTTCATAAAGTTTGTTCTAAAATATTTAAATTTAATTTTGCTTTACGTAGATTAGCTTCAATTTCGTCAAGAAACACTTCTCTTATAGCATATCATGCATATGTTGCTGCTGTTTTAAGGTATGGTCTCATATTATGGGGAAACTCGACAGATGTGAACCGTGCTTTTATAGCGCAAAAACGCTGTATACGAGCAATCTGTGGCGTCGGGCCACTTGTTTCATGCAAATCACTATTTAAAGAATTAGGTGTTCTTACTCTGCCATCGATGTACATTTTTGAGCTTTCAATATTCGTAAAAAAGTATCCTCATTTTTTTACTAAATTAAAAGATACAGTAAAATATAGTACCAGATACCCCGAAAAAATTATTTTGCCTTCATTAAAAACTAGTATGTACTCAAAAAATTGTTATGTGATGGCTATACAAGTATTTAATAAAATCCCAAATGAAATAAGGCAATTAGATTATAATCGATTTAGACGTAATTTATTAAAGTGGCTTTTGGAAAAACAATTTTATTCGGTAAATGAACTGCTAAAAATAAAAGAACGTTTCTAGTGGCTGTTAAAACGCTGTTTCTTCTTTGATCGTGTTTTAAATTTAAATTGTTAATATCAAAAATTGTAAACTGATGCACGTTTAATTTTACTTAAATATTGTATTTTCTATTCATAAGTTTTCATATACCAAAATTGGTGAAATATGTGATACTTTATTATTTCACATGAACATCTTTGTACCATATTTCTTATGAATAAATTTATTATTTATTATTTATTTATTTATTAGGCGTAAATTTTGATCATAAAATGATACAATCCGAACACATTGATTACATAATACATACATACATAAACACTCACGCCTGTCACCCAGAGGGGTAGGCAGAGACTATGGACTTCCATTTGGCACGATCCTGACAGACCTCTCTCGCTTCCTCCACATCCATATACCTACGCATACACGCTCGTCGGTTAAAGGTACTCTTGATTTGGCCCATTTTCAATATATCGCCAATTTGGTTTCACATTGATTACGTTATCAGTAAAGCCTATAAAAATCTTGGTTTTGTTCTTCGCATCTGTAAACCATTCTCGAATATTAATGCAATTAAAATGGTTTATTTTGCGTATGTCAGAAGTGTTTCGGAATATGCTAGTTCGATATGGTCTCCACAGTACAATGTCTACAAAAGCCGCCTAGAGCGTATTCAAAAAATATTTGTTAATCACCTTAACTTTCGCTGTAGGAATAAAATCGATACTTACACAGACAGTTGCACTGAGCACGATCTCTTATCTTTGGAACACAGGCGCATTTTGCTTGACATGGCTTTGTTATATGATATAATAAACAGTAATATTGACTGTCCATATCTTGTCTCAAGAATCACCTTTCGTACTCCAAAATTCCGCACCCGCAATACTACATTGTTACAGACTCCCTGGCATCATTCAAACTACTGTCGAAACACTGTTCTTTCGCGGCTTGCTCGTACATATAATGAACAATTTGGACACATTGACTTCTTTGCGAAATCTAAACTTACGTTTAAAGATTACATCAAGAAAACTATTAAGAAATAGAGCAGTTGAAGTTAAAATCACATACAATCATATATTCTCTCATCTATTTTTTCTATATGTATTTTTGAGGCTACTAATATAAATATAAGTACTTAAGTTATTTTATTTAATATATATTATAATTAATTATTTGTATTATGTTTATATATTTAAACATTTAATATGTATATATACATAAGTATATATATATATATATATATATATATATATATATATATATATATATATATATATATATATATATATATATATATATATATATATATAAAGGTAATGTAATATATCATTCTACCTGACTATCTCTCCTGATCTTTAAACTTATGACCACCTTCATTACATTGAATTGCTTATAATTTTGCTTATAATTTATCTATTAGATTGTTCTTCTTTCCTTTTCTTCTAACAACAATACACCTACCATCAAGCAATATAAGGGAAACCTGTTATTAGCCATACTTTTAGTTTGTTACATTAATGTTAATATTTTCTATATACGCTGTTGGTTTTCTAAATAAATAAATAAAAATAAAAAATAAAGATATTTTGTACAAAGGCACTGCTTATTTCATATTGAAATTTCTTCCAGCAGGCCTGATACTGGACAAATTCAAAAAGAAGCAGATTTAGTGTGCACTCTCATAATAAATTTTATAATATTGATATACTTAATATAAAGTAAATATAATAAATACATATATTCATACAAACATACATATACCTAAATACTATACTATATACATACATATATACACATACATACACATATACATATATCTATATACAAGTCATACATTAGATTATTGGGACGATAAAGAAAGATCTTTAACTCGCCTTTTAAACACTGAAACTGTTTGAGCCTCACGAATTGCAGCAGGAAGAGAATTCCATAGCCTAACTGCATGTACTGTAAAAGAGTGAGAATAGGACTTAGTTCTGGAGGAAGGGAAATTTAGGAGGATTTTTAAATGTGATCTGCAAACCGAATCGGGGGGATGCGCAAAGCGGAATCGATCACGTAGATACGGTGGTGATGTTGGATTGTATAGTATGTTAAAGAGGAGGCATAGGATTCGGGTATTCCTGCGAAGTCGGATTGGGAGCCACTTGAGATGTTTGCGATAGGAGGAGACGTGGTCATACTTTTTTAGCCCGAAAACATAATAAATACATAAGTTTTGCAAGCACTCAAGTTTATTTAATTGCTCCTCTGTCGCATCCAAATAACAGACATCAGCATAATCAAGAATCGGGAAAATAAGTGTTTGGACAAGAGAAATCTTGGTCGATATCGGCAGAAAACTTTGAAGGCATTTTAAGGAATAAAAACTATAATTGATTTTCCTGCTAATTTCTGTGATATGTGCATTCCATGTCAACTTGCAATCCTTGATAATGCCCAGATTCTTAACCGTTTCTGAACTGCTTAGTGGGATGCCATTAATTTGCTGAGTTGGGAGTGAAGTAAAATCAAGTAAGCTACGAGTAAACCTGGTGCCTATAATCATTGCTTGTGATTTTTTAGGGTTTATAACATTAATTTAAATTAAAAAATTTAATTACGATTTACCTAGATCCTAGAAAATGTTTTATAAATTTATAATAAATTCTTGCGTCAACAATTAAGTGTTAGTAGGTGTCGCCGGCTTATTCTTGGGTTGGTTTACGGAGTGTAATTAAAACTTCGAAAAAGTCTTCTTTCCGGTAACCTGAGTATAATCACTGAAGCCAATATAATGTCGAACCCTTTATCAATCGCAAATTAAGTCGCAAGGCGATTTGTTTAGAACGCGCTTGGCAATGTTTAATACATTTAAATGTCTACTTTTTTACATTATTATTGGTTCGTTAGTTTTCTAGATTTCTATTTTATCCTGTCTACAAAAGTGGTCCTATTTATTTATTTATGCTATATTATATACCGAAACACAGAAAACGAGAAGAATACAACTTAAAGTGTTACATGTACAATAGACAGTCTGATAAGACTGCCTGTTGTGCTCTGAAAGTGATGTCCCCCAGACAACCTTTGCGTAGAGGACCGATGCGAACAATGGTTAAAATAGAGGATACCTACCTGTATTTTTGTTACGAATGAAAAATATGTATATACATATAAATATAGATATGTGAAAACATCGGTCAAAGTGTACATAATGAAAAGAGTACGAAAAGATACAGTAATTTATCTAATAGCGTTCTAAATAATATATTTTAAAAAGACATGAAAGAATAAAGAGATTTAGGTTGACGTATGAGAGGTAAAGAGTTTCCAATTGCATAACAGTGACAGTAAATGATTTCTTAAAAAAAAACTAGGAGCTCTACTCCTGTAGACCTCAAATCCACAAGTGACAGGAAAGGGTAAGATACTGGTAACGTAAGTAATGAGGAGAAATATTAAACAGCACGCCGTACAAAGCAGAGACAATGTGAGCATTCCTGCGAACGCAAATCGGGAGCTATTTGAGCTATTTGCTAAGTTCAGAGACGTGATCATATTTACGGAGGCCAAATTTAAATCTAATACAAAAATTTTGAATGCGCTCAAACTTATTAAATTGCTCCTCGGTAAGGTCAAATTAGTATCAGCATAGTCATGGATAGACAGAAGTAGATACGCGTAACTTTGGTTACTTTGGATAGATAATGATGTAATCTACGTAAGGAGATTTAAGGCAGCAAACATGAGAAAATGATTATCATTTGTACACAAAGTTACATTCTCCGTATTACGTATGTCTTGCGAGATTAAAGCCAAAATAAAATGGTAACTTAATTATTACACAATACACATCCCGTCAACAGCATATAATTCCAGCTGATGTGTCTGAGAAGATTTGCCCATATTTAACACACTGGTCAGGCGAGTTGGTGTGCGCAGAATAAATAAGATTTCCTCCTCCTCCGGACAGAATTTAGGTCACAGCCACCAGTCTCAACGGAGACTAGTCATCTGCGCAGGACGGGATTATAGTGCACGATTGTGTGCGCAAACTCCTTCATTCTCATAATCCGAAGGGACAGCACGTTTTGGTTCGATTTTCCGCCATCAGGCGATTGCCAGAATTGCGTATGTTGATTACTAGAGCCAGCCGCGTAAAGGTAAGATTGGTATGTGACGAAAAAGTTGATTCCCCTAAAAGCCTAATCTTTCAGAACCTTACATAATGGTGAAGTTAATTAAGTAATAAAAAAAAACTGGTGTTCATGTGCTTTACTGACTGCCATTTTAGCAGTATCAAAAAAATAAAATACAAACTCGATTGAAATGAAAACTTCTCCCAAATTCGAACGGGAAAGGACCATGCTCTCACATAATACCAGTGTAAAATAGTAGCTTAATACTGTGAGTGTGAGTGTAGAAAACAGAGGGATACTTTTTTACTGAAAACGAGGCATTCCATCTTAGTCTTCATAAGTGATGATCCTCTTACCATCAGGTGAACTGTGTGCTCGTTTGTCACGCTTACTGTATAAAATAATTATTCGCTTAGGTCAATATGCAAAAGACGCGTCGAATGAAATTTGTCGAACCAAAGACATTTTCTACTATTAACAAGTCATTCGACCTTAGTCTTCAGGGGGACAACGCAAAATATTACATTTTGATTATTATTCGTGAATAGGTGTATTTGTCTATGAACCACTCTTATCTTCTACCATTAGGTGACTGTGTGGTCGTTTGTCATATTTACTTCTATATTATGCTTTATGTCTTTAATACATTTTTATCCGAAAATAAACTACAAAACGTGTTTTTTTTACTGTGTTTAGTCTGACATTGCATTACCAAGATCATTAATAAAGATCAAAAACAAAACAGGACCAAGTTTGATCATTTAGTGAAACAATTTTGCTACGATTATTTGAATAACTTTCCATCATATTTAGTACAGCTCTTTGAAAACCATAATGCTGCAATTTTAATATTAAGACATCATGCCGTAAGTAATCAAAAGCCTTTGATAAGTCACAAAAATACTGGCACATCTATTCGAGCTGTCAAAAGTTTCTAGAATGAAATAAATTACTTTTCTTATGGCCATTTTGGTCGATCGTCCTCTTCTAAATCCAAATTGTGCCGTTGTAAATAAATAATTTTCTTCAAAGTACCTTATAATTCTAGATTTTATAATGGCTTCTAATATTTTTGATAATGTCGGCAATATACAAACTGACCTGTAATTACTGAGCTCTGTGGAATCCCCTTTTTTTGAAAAGTGAAATAACTTACCCGGTTTGAGTACGTCAGATAATATGCCTTTAGGTGATATCGAATTGACAACAATAAATATCAATTCAAATAAATTATTGTTCTTTCTAATAAGATTTCTTAATGTCCTAGTGTTCATATCGTAAATGTCTAATGTACATTTTTGCTTCATGCTAGTAACAATCTTTTTTAGCTCTGTATAATCTAATAGGTAAAAAGAAATAGATTTTAGTGGCCTATTGGAGTAATCTAATTATTTCATGCAATTTTCTGCGTCAACTTCTAAATTACTTGTTAATTTATGTGCAATATTGCAGAAAAAATTATTAATTCTGTAATAATTTGCCCACTATCGTTTTTTATCTTAGAGGTATTAAACTAACAGGAGACGACATTGGAGAGCGTTCCCCGCTGTCAAAAGTACGAGAGCGCGGATCATTCCCGTTATATAAAACTAGTTGCGCCGCGTACGGCATCAGTTAACAAGTAGTCGTAAGCGAGAGTTGACCTCCAGAAAAATTCCGAGTTGCAGTGTGTTTTCTTGTAAAAAAAGATCACAGACCTCAAATTTACAAAAAGACGACGTTACCTTTCATCTTTAAGTATTTATTTTGATTTCAATAATTAATATAAGCATTAAATCACGAAAATTCTGATTAATATAGCTGAGCAGGGTGTGTTGCCAACTTAAAGTATTAATACTATAGTAAGGACATTTGCACCACTAGGACATAATTAAATTTTGTGTAATTGTAGACAAATGTCGTTTCTCTTTGTTCTTATTACACAAGACAAAATCGTGTTATTGAATAGTCTTAAATTTATTAATATTATTGTGATCTATTTGCAAAACTATATTATTTCAAACAACATTAATAATCTTTAATTGTTTTTAACGAATTTAAAACATCAATTTAAATTGTTTTATAGTATATAAAACATTTTAAATAGATATTTTCATTTCATTATGTTACGTTATGAAACGAAAAGAAGGGTAATTTCGAGTATATAAAATGGTATCATCAAGGCAATAATAGTGATGTCCACTGTAATCTTTAGTGTCGATGTTTTTATTTGACTATAATTAATACCTTGATATATAATACCAAGGTGTTATTTAAAATTCTTTTTTGTAAAATGTTTAAAAATGATCTTTGGTTTTACAGTTTTCCAAAAGATCCTTACAGGCAATCATATAACCTGGGTACCTAAACGAACAAGCACTATTTGTTCCGAGCATTTTGACCAATCGGTTTTCGTAATCCAATCAAATAATAAAAGGAAACTAAATGAAACTGCTGTACCGACTTTGAAATTATTGGAAGTAAGTTTATTATTTTGCTACAGGTTTATTTTACATTATGAAGGATAAAATTTAATACACTTAACAAATCGAAATGGAAGGTTTAGTTAATGATATTTATTCATTTTAAAATGTTATTTACAAGTATATCGTCTTAGATGGTATCAACCAAATTGTTGTTTTCAGATGAGACACGAATTATTAGCCCTTAAATAAATAAATAAGGACAAACAAATAATCTCAGTGTCCTATTTATAATCTATTATTATTAAATATATACAGAGTACTACACTTTTGTACTGTAAAACACAAAATATTACCGCTTTTTACGACGACATTAATTATTTTTCAATCCTAAGTAAAATGACGAAAAAAAGTATTACGAAAAATTTGTAATTTATTTCAAAGCTTTTTTATGGCCTCGGCGGCGAAAGATTAAATTTGGTACGGCAAGAAAAACACAAAGTACATAGGTAGTCCCCTTTTAAGATCGCAGGATACGTTCGATCAAATCATCTTTCTCGAGTCGAATAAAATTTTGTCACTGGAAGTATATCAAACAAGAAGCTTATGGAGAAGTGAGATTATCCTAATAATATTATTGATCCTTTAATTAAATAATTCGTAGTGGAAGCAGGACATACGGCTAAGTGAGGCAGTAGTCCGCGCGTCACGACATTCGTTTTCATAATGGACGTGAATTCACTGTGTCATAGAATTCATGGCATTCCATTGTTATATACAGTAAGAGTAATGATTTTAGTTACAATACTTTAAGGTATTTTCGTGAATCTACATATTAAGTATATATGTATAACATAAACCATAGATTTATTAGATTGGTAATGGAGTGCGTAAGGTAAGACCAAAAACAAAAAAAACTGTGCGAAGAATAGTACGTATGTGTGCTTCGCAATTAGTTACACCATATACGTGTTGCAGATTAATATCCAGTTATCGATAAAGATTAGTATGAAGTGAAAAGTTAATATCTGTCTACCGATAACTGATAATTAGTTTTATCGATAAAGATTGGTGTTAAGAGAAAGGTAAATAGTAAGTATAACATACCTTAGTAAAATTAAAATTATTAAATGACAACTGTGTTCCAGGTACGTAAAGTACTTGGGTTTTACACCACCAGTCTTTGGTTCGAATCCCAACCGGAGCCAACATTTGTCTAAAGAAACAAATGATTGGTTTTCAGGCCTGGTTGCTTTTCGATTGAATCTGTCTGTGATACTTTATTCTAACCTTGTATTGTCTTTGATGTTTGTACAAAAACATGGTATGTACATAAAATATTAAATAATGTGGAATTAACATGTATTGCAGTAATTGGCATGTAAAAATTAAATTAAACATAAAGTTATGTTGCAGAGGTGAACGACGGAGTCGGGAAAGGACGCCTTAGGCGAAAGTTTATCGACCAAATAGGCGATATATTGAAATTGGGCCAAATTAAGAGTACCTTTAACCGACGTGCGTGTATGCATAGGTACATGGATGTGGAAGAGGCGAGAGAGGTGTGTCAGGATTGTGCCAAATGGAAGTTCATAGTCTCTGCCTACCCCTCTGGGTGACAGGCGTTGTTGTAAATACAATCTTACGAGCTAAAATTACACTTTAAAATTATTTCCCCATTAGTTAACAAATATATCTATTAAATTTAATTATTATGTACAATTAAAAAAATACAAAATTATTTTGTATTTTTTAATGTACAATTAAAAAATACAAAATAATTTTGTATTTATTTTTACAAAATTATTTAAATACACAGAAAATATTGCAAAGAATACATGTACTCGTATGTTAGAAAATTAGTTACGTAGGAATGGAGTAGTGAGTGTGAGCTTCGATGTTGTACGAGGAGCAGCCTCAATTGTGCTAATCGCCAATCTGTCTGCCTACCAACCGTGTCCATTGTGGCATAATATGTCAAACATGGAGAAGCCCATGTAATAAGTAAGTTAAAAACGTGTTAAGACACTCTCGTTAACAAGTCAGTCAAGTCGCGTTAGACAAGTCTCTCGTTAACAACGTTGTAAAGATCGGGAGTGTGTCGACGAGGGTTGCGTACCTTATACTCAGAATCACCAAACGGTATTCGCTGAAGGTCATACAGGTTTACGCACCAACCTCGGCACACCCCGATGAGGAGGTGGAGGAAATGTATGAGGATATCTCTAGAGCCATGCATTCCTCCAAAACCCAATATACGGTGTTAATGGGAGACTTCAATGCAAAACTAGGCACAGGAGAGAACGGTGAGCTGAAAGTAGGGAAATTTGGAATAGGGCAACGGAACCCAAGGGGCCAGCAGCTGGCCGACTTCATGGAGAAAGAGGGACTCTTTATGATGAACTCTTTCTTCAAGAAGCGGCCCCACAGGAAGTGGACCTGGTCGAGCCCCGACGGTTCGACAAAAAATGAGATTGACTTCATTATGACGACCAGACGACAACTGTTCAGTGATGTCTCAGTGATCGCGAGGGTGAAAACCGGCAGCGATCACCGAATGGTTAGAGGCACACTGAACCTAAATGTTAAGTTGGAGAGGTCTCGTCTGATGAAGTCAACGCTCCGTCCCCCTCGTGCTCTAATCAAAAGTCCCGAAACCTTTCAGCTCGAGTTACAAAACCGTTTTCAGTGCCTAGAAGACTGCAATGAAGTGGACGATATGAATGACAAGCTCGTGGAAACTGTCCATGCGGTCGGAGCTAAGTTCTGCAAGACCCACCGCAGAAGAACACAGAAACTCTCCGATCACACTCTTAATCTCATGGCTGTTAGACGAGAGATGAGGCTACATTCTTCAACAGATTTGACAGCATACAGGCAACTGAACAGACAGATCTCCAAATTCATGCGGCGAGACTTACGCAACTTCAATACAGCTCGTATTGAAGAAGCGATCGAGCGGAACCAAGGCTCCAAAGTCTTTGCCAGAGATCTGTCTGCCAGAAAGAGCCAACTGTCAAAGCTGAAGACCGAATGTGGCAGCATCGTTTCCGGGGCACCTGAGATTTTGAGTGAGATTGAGAGGTTCTATGGGCAGCTGTACACGTCATCGTTGGAGCCACACGCAAGTGTGAGTAACGATCCAAGAGCGAGTCTTATTCGACACTATTCCGAAGATATCCCGGACGTCAGTCTGAGCGAGATTAGAATGGCTCTCCAGCACCTTAAAAACGGCAAGGCCCCAGGCGAGGATGGAATTACAGCGGAGCTTCTGAAAGCGGGTGGAAGACCGGTACTTGAAGTCCTTCAGAAGCTCTTTAATTCCGTCCTCCATGGTGGCATTACACCGGAGGCGTGGAGCAGAAGTGCGGTGGTCTTGTTCTTCAAGAAAGGTGACAACGCTCTCTTGAAGAACTACAGACCGATTTCCCTTCTGAGCCGCGTCTACGTGCTGTTTTCGAGAGTCATTACGAATCGTCTCGCGCGCAGACTTGACGACTTCCAGCCTCCCGAACAAGCCGGTTTCCGAAAGGGCTTTAGCACCATAGACCACATACATACCCTACGGCAAATTGTACAGAAGTCCGAAGAGTACAATTTGCCACTATGTCTGGCGTATGTGGACTATGAGAAAGCCTTTGATTCCGTCGAAATTTGGGCGGTGCTGCAGTCCCTTCAGCGGTGCCAAGTTGACTGTCGGTATATCGAAGTGCTGAAGTGTTTGTACAGTAGAGCTACGATGGCTATCCGAGTACAGAACCAGAGTACGAAACCTATCCAATTGCAGAGAGGTGTAAGACAGGGTGACGTTATATCCCCGAAACTCTTCACCGCTGCATTGGAAGACGTTTTCAAGCTTCTGGACTGGAAAGGATACGGAATTAACATCAATGGCGAGTACATCACTCACCTTCGATTTGCCGACGATATAGTCCTCATGGCAGAATCACTGGAGGAGCTAAGCACTATGCTCAATGACCTCAATAGTGTCTCCCAACGGATAGGTCTTAAGATGAACATGGACAAAACAAAGATTATGTTTAATGTCCATGTCACACCTATGCCGGTAGTTGTTGGGAGCACTAAGCTCGAAGTTGTTGACGAGTATGTTTACCTGGGACAAATAGTCCGACTAGGTAAGTCCAACTTCGACCGAGAGGTCAATCGACGGATTCAACTCGGCTGGGCAGCGTTCGGGAAGCTACGACACATCTTCTCGTCAGAAATACCTCAAAACCTTAAAACAAAATTGTACAACCAGTGCGTGTTGCCAGTGATGACTTACGGAACTGAGACGTGGTCCTTCACTGCTGGCCGTATGAGGAAGCTCAAGGTCGCTCAGCGAGCTATGGAGAGGGCTATGCTCGGAGTTTCTCTGCGTGATAAACTTAGGAATAAGGATATCCGCAGTAGAACCAGAGTAACCGACATAGCCCAACGGATTAGTAAGCTGAAGTGGCAGTGGGCAGGCCATATAGCTCGAAGAACCGACAACCGATGGGGAAGAAAGGTTCTCGAGTGGCAGCCTCGTACCGGTAGGCGAAGTGTAGGGCGTCCCCCCACAAGATGGAGTGACGACCTGGTAAGACATGCAGGAAGTCGATGGATGCAGGTGGCTCAGGACCGTGCTTTGTGGCATTCCTTGGGGGAGGCCTATGTTCAGCAGTGGACTTGTGAAGGGCTGTAATGATGATGATGATGAACGCTTCTAAATCGTATGGCTGTTAGGGTTTATGTTTTAAAAAGATAAAAGGAGAGTTTTTAAAACAATACTGCATATTAAAAACTAAACGTATTTTGGGTACATATGCATGGAACTTGAAATGGATAGTTGTTTAAAATTTTCTTCTTAGATCAATAACATTCAAGCACTATACTTATAATATACTTATGAAAAATCGTTATTAAAAGTGGTATATAGATATAGATGTTTCTTTTACAATGACATTTGAGATTGTTGCCAGAACGAAGTATTCCTTTAGTTTGTTTGTTTTGCATCACACTCTTCGTGTACAAATAGTGTGTTAATCTTTTTTTTATATTTTCAATCTATATGTCAGTAATAATATTATAAATCAACTTTGGCGGGAACTTGAACAGCGGGTGGTTGTTGTTTCTGTATTATTGTTTAAATAATGGATTGAGGTGAATTTTATTATGTAAAAGTGGTGCGATTTTGTGTATTAAACGTCTGCACATGTGAATTATTAATGGAAATGGTGAAACAAGTGTTCCGATGGTGATGTGATCCTCCAGATAAGGTGTGTCTGCTCAGGCGCTTTGAGATACTATCGCCAACTGTCTGCTCTCCAAAAAAACCGGCCAAGTGCGAGTCGGACTCGCGCACCGAAGGTTCTGAACAAATCCGTAGGTATATAAGTTTAAAATTATCAAAAATATTTTTATTATATGATGTAACTAAAAATTTATGCTTTTCGCAATTTTTCCTTTACGTGTGCTATAAAACGTTGCTTCGTACCAAATTTCAAGATTCTGAGTTCACGGCAAGTACCCTGTAGGTTTTGATTCCCCTGCGAATGTCGAAAATTTGCGGCATAAACGGCTGTATCTTTTGATTGCGTTGGCTTGGAAGTTTGATTTTTTCACAGCTCCAAGGGACAATAGATTTGAGTATTTGATATGAATTTCAGCTTGATACCTCCACGAGTTCCTGAGAAAAAGGGTCTTGACAGACAAACAGACAGACGGACAACAAAGTGATCCTATAAGGGTTCCGTTTTTTCCTTTTGAGGTACGGCACCCTAAAAAATCTCCCAAAAACTACGCAATGTGACGAATCAAATCAACATATTATTGTGAAGCAGTGTTCTATAAAGGATTATTATTTATAACTTGATACTGAGATAATTGAAGACATGGCTTAAAGGACAAACATCCAATCTTAGTAAAAAAAAAATCAATGTTATAAAAAAGCTATAACATCACCGAGTTACGAGTTGTCTGTTTCTTTATCATTATGAAATTGAAGTAATAAGCGAACTTATAGTTACTTGATGATAATTGGCCCATGGACATCTGTAGCCTATTTTAAACAAGGAATGGTACAGTTGCGTTGTCAACTCTGAAGACTAAGATGCAATGCCTAACAGCCTTAATTATACTGGCTTTCTATAATTAGGGTTAGAATATATAATTCTTCGGACCGTAACACAGAAGTGCAGGCACTGCTATAAGAAATAGATAAGAGGGTGGTACTTACACAGACTTAGATCAGTTTCAGACTTTTTTATTGAAAATAGTACAAAAAGTTTTATTAAAAATACAAAATTGCGGTTCAGAATTCGATATTTTATGTTGGCTCGTACAAGTGATTTCAAATGTCCTAAAACGCCTAGTTCACCTTATAGGTTTACAACATTTTTTCCTCCAGAGCAGTCTAAATTTCTTTAAATGCGTTAGTTTTCCTCAAGATTACTATGTTGCACGCAGTGTGTCCGAGTTACGATACAAAGCAAGATCGTTTGTAAGATACGCGGTAAGAGTACAAAGTGCATTATTATCCGTCAATATATACTTATAACATATCAGTCTCAGTTATTGAGTTTTTCCATCAAGAAATTCTCAGTAGCTGCCCGGAGTCGGGAAGTTGGCGGTGTTTCACCGCCGTGCCTCGGAAAGCACGTAAAGCCGTTGGTCCTGCGCCTGATCTCTCTCCGGTCGTGTCGGTTTACCGTCCTATCGGGCTATGAGAGTGAGGGAATAGAGAGTGCACCTGTGATTGCGCATACACTTGGGCACTATAATCCTGTCCTGCGCCAATGGCTAGTCTTCGTTGAGACTGGTCGCCGTGGCCGAAATTCGGTCTGGAGGACATTATAACATATAATATTATAAAATAAGGAAAGATAATACACAGTATTAGTAGTGATAGGTGTTAACGCGGAAAGTTAAAAAGACTGGGCAAAAGCACGTAGGACTTGCATGCTTAGGGTTCCGAATAAATTTAGTTACGTATGTCGATAGTTTATTCGCCCATGAATCGAAAGTCGATAGTTTTTGCTTGTTTTATATTATTATAATTTTAAACAGTGGTAGAGCCACGCGGCTTTTGCTGTCGCACGGATGGGCCGGCTCGAACCGGGGTGGTACCACGACCTCACAGAAAACCAGCGTGAAGTAGAGGTTTACCTCTGCGTTTCGCTTGGTGAGGGCAGGTGGCCGGAGGCCCTTTTTACTGGAAAAGAGGTATTCCATCTTAGTCCTCACGGGTGACAACGCATCTACATTTTGATTTGTAATAGAGGATAAATGTAGATGTCTATAGGCCGCAGCAACCACTTACCATCAGGTGGACTGTGTGCTCGTTTGTCACCCTTATCCTATAAAAAAAAATATGATGCACAAACACCGAAAATTAACACATAATATTAATTTATGTACAATAGGACGATAATCCAATAGAGTTTGTCTTGTCTGCATTTCAACTAAATCCAATGATATAATGAAATGACAATTAAGCATATTATAGCCTATTTGATGATAAGACTTAAGGTGTTAGTTTATAGCCATTAATGTACGACGCGACAGCATTTTTTATTTACTCAAGTCCGGTCTGTCTACTGTCCGTTTAACGGCGTTTTATGGGCATGTTTTCATTATTTTACGCTTACTTGGCTCGCAGCTTGCATTTAAACAAATGAAACTGTTTCGTTGTTCAAAGTGAGGCAAAGTTTTACATTTGCATAGTTGCATGCAATCGTCATGCAAATTCTTTTCCAACATGTTCAGCGTCAGCAGCTCCAGCGTACGACAAAAGAAAGATGAAGTTATTGAAGTGAAACTTCCTTATCGACGTAGTGGAGAAAAGTACGATATTATAAAACGTCATATGTGCAGTTCACACCCAGTAGAAGTTAAACCTTCAAAAATTTACGATCAATAACTTTGTAATAGTGTAAAATCTACTTTATTCTATAGGTAAAATCATTTGATCGAACAAAAATTGATTGACTCTCAAGTTGGTACGTAAAATAGACTTTTAGGGGGCCTAAACATGACTAATTTATTAAAATAAATCGGTAAGTTAAGAAATCGTGGATTGTAATGAATGGATTGGTTGAGATAGTAATTTTTTGCAATATGTTTAATTTCAATTATTTAATAGTTTTTTTAGTTTAACTGTTTATTTTAACAGCTAAAAGTTATTTTTAATCATTCATATGGGTGCCCTAAGCACAGAGAGGAGATCGAGATACTAGGAAATAGGCTATTTTATTCTCTCGTAGGCTAAATCCTATATATATATTTGTCTTTTTTTTAGCTTCGCTTTTTCGTTTCATCGAGTTTCAAATCACGACAATTCTAAACGTGCGCATTGACGATACGTCCATCAATCCAAATGGAGTGAACGTCTTCCAACATCGTTTCGTGAATGTGAAAAACGTATGCCATTTTAATGAACGTCGTCCAGTTTTGGATTTCCAAACGAATTGAAATCCATGCATCTAAGCCAAATGGACTGTCATTGTCAAAAACGTGCGCCACGCTATTTCGAAGCCGTCCGAATTGTCTGTGAATGGGCAAAATCACGTCCATTTTTTTGTGATTTTTGTCTCAGTTTGTGTTCTAGAGGCGTGGTAGCTCAGATGGTTAGCGCTCGCTGTAAATTTCACAGTACGCGAGCAACCCGGGTTCGATCTCCGCCGACACCAATGAAATTGTTAATTGCAATTGTAAGTTCTGATTTACCATGTGCTCGGCGGTGAAGGAAAACATCGTCTGTCTGAGATATAAGAAAAAATTTTCGAAGACATGAGAAGTTCGCCAGCACGCATTGGGGCAGCGCGGTGGACTTTTACTTGCCCTAAAACCTTCTCAGAAATGAGGGGAGGCCTGTGCCCAGCAGTGGGACGTATATAGGCTGTAACTTTTGTGCTCAGGTATTGACGGTCGTATGTTTATATTCTCTTTGATAGGAGCTCTGTGGCTGAGTCTATGAAACCTAAACAAAATTCTCCGGATTGAATTCAATGTTATTATGTCTACGTCTACACGTGACTTTGTATTAGATGTAATTGAAAAATATAATTCGCATCCATGTTTATAGCAAGTGAAACATCCATATTATCACGATAGGGAAAAGAGAAATACAGCAATGCATGCTTTGTTTGCGTTGTTTGTATTGAACTTTCCAGCCACCCTTTCATCCTCATCTCTCTTTTCATCATCTTACGTTTTTTCTGTCTTTTTATCGAAATACACACTGTTGTTGCCATCTTAAAAAGACATTATTTATTTCGTACGTGTAATTGAACACCGTGTAACGTTCGAAGTGACGGCGCGTACGTCTAAATGGAAGTTATAGTCAATGTGCCCTTAATCTGTAGTACTTCCATTAGGAAGTATTTCATTTAGAAGCATTCCAAACAGACATATCGTCAATGGGCACCCCAAAGAAGTTTTCACTTCGAAAACCGTCACGTTTTTTTGTAATGTTTCACCGCCGGGGCTGCATTGTATAACCTATTTATTTAACCTATATTTAAAATATGCAAACACTAGAATTAGCTACCTCGCAAAAAAATAGTGATCCCAAAAAGTGTATTCGTCACATATATACCAAACTTATTCACTTTAAAAACCAGTTAAATATAATATAATACTTTTTCAATTTGTTTTAATTTTGGTAATTTTGTATTATTATTTTGTACCTTATGTATTTTTTAAATTTACTTTGAATGTAATATTACACATTAAAGATTTGTTCATTTTTATTTTATTTTATTTGCTAATGTAACTTGCATAAAATTTCATCGACATATCCATATCGACAAGGCCCTCGCACTAGTTGTTTATGTTTATGCACTGTAACGATGAGACATTTATGAGAGATTTTCAAGGTTGTGTGCGTTTTGCTTAATCGTGTGCTCATATTATGCTGTGTGCGTGCGTAACGACGTGGCCCAATGTTTACGATTTGCTTAGTGTGCGTTACCTCGCCTCCCGCTAGAAGTGACAGACTTTTTTGTTTGAAAATTTATGCGCATGGCGTCTCCTGTTAGTTGAATACTCTAAGTTTTTTATCGATTCATTTCTAGATTTTGGCTTTTGCCGTTTATTTTACCCTATCTACTCATTTATAATATTCCACGATTCTTTAATTTTGTTTTGCTTCTTTAATCCTGATACGATATTGTAATTTTTTTGCGGCTATCATTGTTTTTAGTAATAATTTCTTATATTTTTTAATTTTCAATTCGCGTCATGTCATTGTAATTTCTGGTTTAATGCCAGTATAATTTTTGTTGAACAAATAATTAAAGTAATCAAGATTATTCCTTGAAAAGTTTCTGCCTATACCGAGTGACGAAAAAGTTATCACATAAAATGAAAAGACGTATGCTACATAAATTCCTTTAAACATACACAACTAAAAAAATATATAACAATTAATACATTAGTCGCGGTAGCATTTTTTTCGTTTTAATATTAAATAACATCATGTAAATGCATACAGATATCACCTGATGAATTCTAGAAGGTCAAAGACCTATGCCATTTGAAGGCGAATATAGATAGTTTAAACGATGTCAATCCGAACTACTCAAATAAAGAAAAATTCAAACAAAAACTCTACTTACGGCTTACGGAAGTGACAAGAAATGGGACCGGGTGTCGAATTTATTATTTTTCTGGCACCTGCGACGTTTTGAAAGTCACTTCAGGACAGTAACCTATATATTATCAAGGCTGATTTATTTCTTGTCAATTTTTATGCTATTTATTTTGTTTGAAAAATGCATTTTTTATTTTCTTTTATTATTGATTTCATCAGAAAATATTATAACGCGATTGTTTTTTGGCTTTTGTTCAGTTTTCTCACTATATAATCTTGATTTATTTACTATTAGATGCATTTTTGAATTACCTACTTCTATAGCACTATGAATGACAAGCTCGTGGAAACTGTCCATGCGGTCGGAGCTAAGTTCTGCAAGACCCGCCGCAGAAGAACATAAAAACTCTCCTATCACACTCTTAATCTCATGGCTGTTAGACGGGAGATGAAGCTACATTCTTCAACAGACTTGACAGCATACAGGCATCTGAACAGACAGATCTCCAAATGCATGCGGCGGGGCTTACGCAACTTCAATACAGCTCGTATTGAAGAAGCGATCGAGCGGAACTAAGCCTCCAAAGTCTTTGCCAGAGATCTGTCTGCCAGAAACAGCCAACTGTCAAAGCTGAAGACAGAATAATGTGGCAGCATCGTTTCCGGGACACCTGAGATTTTGAGTGAGATTGAGAGGTTCTATGGGCTTAGCTGTACACGTCATCGTTGGAGCCGCAAGTGTGAGTAACGATCCAAGAGCGAGTCTCATCCGACACTATTCCGAAGATATCCCGGACGTCAGTCTGAGCGAGATTAGAATGGCTCTCCAGCACCTTAAAAACGGTAAGGTCCCAGGCAAGGATGGAATTACAGCGGAGCTTCTGAAAGCGGGTGGAAAACCGGTACTTGAAGTCCTTCAGAAGCTCTTTAATTCCGTCCTCCATGGTGGCATTACACCGGAGGCGTGGAGCAGAAGTGCGGTGGTCTTGTTCTTCAAGAAAGGTGACAACGCTCTCTTGAAGAACTACAGACCGATTTCCCTTCTGAGCCGCGTCTACGTGCTGTTTTCGAGAGTCATTACGAATCGTCTCGCGCGCAAACTTGACGACTTCCAGCCTCCCGTACAAGCCGGTTTCCGAAAGGGCTTTAGCACCATAGACCACATACATACCCTTCGGCAAATTGTACAGAAGTCCGAAGAGTACACTTTGCCACTATGTCTGGCGTATGGGGACTATGAGAAAGCCTTTGATTCCGTCGAAATTTGGGCGGTGCTGCAGTCCCTTCAGCGGTGCCAAGTTGACTGTCGGTATATCGAAGTGCTGAAGTGTTTGTACAGTAGAGCTACGATGGCTATCCGAGTACAGAACCAGAGTACGAAACCTATCCAATTGCAGAGAGGTTTAAGACAGGGTGACGTCATATCCCCGAAACTCTTCACCGCTGCATTGGAAGACGTTTTCAAGCTTCTGGACTGGAAAGGATACGGTATCAACATCAATGGCGAGTACATCACTCACCTTCGATTTGCCGACGATATAGTCCTTATGGCAGAATTGCTGGAGGACCTAAGCACTATGCTCAATGACCTCAATAGTGTCTCCCAACGGATAGGTCTTAAGATGAACAAGGGCAAAACAAAGATTATGTTTAATGTCCATGTCACACCTATGCCGGTAGTTGTTGGGAGCACTAAGCTCTAAGTTGTTGACGAGTACGTTTACCTAGGACAAATAGTCCGACTAGGTAAGTCCAACTTCGACCGAGAGGTCAACCGACGGATTCAACTCGGCTGGGCAGCGTTCGGGAAGCTACGACACATCTTCTCGTCAGACGTACCTCAAAACCTGAAAACGAAATTGTACAACCAGTGCGTGTTGCCAGTGATGACTTACGGAACTGAGACGTGGTCCTTCACAGCTGGCCGTATGAGGAAGCTCAAGGTCGCTCAGCGAGCTATGGAGATGGCTTTGCTCGGAGTTTCTCTGAGTGATAAACTTAGAAATGAGTATATCCGGAGTAGAACTAGAGTAACCGACATAGCCCAACGGATTAGTAAGCTGAAGTGGCAGTGGGCCGGCCATATAGCTCGAAGAACCGTCAACCGATGGGGAAGAAAGGTTCTCGAGTAGCAGCCTCGTACCGGTAGGCGAAGTGTAGGGTGACCCCCTACGAGATGGAGTGACGACCTAGTTAGGCATGCAAGAAGTCGATGGATGCAGGTGGCTCAGGACCGTGCTTTGTGGCATTCCTTGGGGGAGGCCTATGTTCAGCAGTGAACTTATGAAGGGCTGTAATGATGATGATGATAGCACTATAGTTTCATTCATCTAACTCTATTGATCGGCTTTGTCCAGATTTATTATCTTTTTTCTTTTCTGTGGTATTTCGATTTGTAAGAGATGCGAGCCTTGTGGGTATACTTATCGCGTCAGTAAATAGTTTCTTCCATTTTTCGGTCAGAATATTTCCTCTTCTAATATTTGCTTTTCTAATTTTGTATTTTCCACGTTTAAATTTTCTATTTCATTATGAGCTTTTTCTAATTCTTATTTGAAACGGGCGATTTCATTTAACAACTGTTCTTCTCTGTCATTTTGATAAGTACTAATATCTGGCAGGCTATGTAGGTCATCATCGAAACTGGATGATTCTTCTTCTTCAGACTTATGCGATAGCGCTACTGAAAGTGACTTATGCCTAGTGCTTCTTTTAGTCAATTTAGATAAACAAAGAGTGTCGGTGTTTTCACTCGCTATTGGTAGCTTTTCATGGCAAGTCTGGCATTTCCAGATTTCCTTTTTTAATTTGTCTATGATATAACTTTGGTGCACAAGTTATATCGTAATAATTTTTGCAAGATGCACAACAAACTATGTCTCTTTTTTAATTATTTTCTTTTGGCATTTACAGCAAATAGGGTACTTAACCATTTTCTGAGCTATTTTGTTATCCATATTTTGCTCCAAGTAATAAAGTAAAGTATTTAGAACAAAAAGGAAAAAAAACATGTAAATAGTATCAATCAGGTGCGAGACTTTATTTATTACCATCGGCTTATAAGGCACAACTTATAGTGCAGTATGGTGCGACCATATAATGTTTTGAGTCGCGTAACAGTCCGTTACCAGTGAGTTATTATTCACACTTCGCTACCGTTTGTTTTGTATTTAGAATTCAAATTTAAACTTAAAACATTCACAAAAAGTCAACTTGTGCAGGCACTTCGCTGCCGTTATTTTTGTTTATAGTGTTTAGAATTCAAATTTAAACTTTAAACGTTCACAAACAGTCAACTTGTGCAGGTTAGATTCGATCTCGCGGCCTCTATTGACCAACTCGAATGCGTAGCCAACACGCCACCGTTACATTTTACTTTTTCTGCCAAAATAGTGGTTCTATTACAAACAAATACGAAATGACAGATTCTATTCGTTATGAGCGTTTTGTATTTGTTTGAAAATTTTTCTTCAACCGTCACTGTAAATCACAAATATACAGTTTTTATGTTTCTAAAGTATTTATTGTTTTATATTTCCGTTTTTATTTGTCTCACTGTTTATCAATGGATATAAGATGTATTTGGTATTATTTTGGGACATAATAGCACATATAAATTTTATTTCTGTTGATAGTTCACGGTAAGTTTCACAATAATGCTGTCTAATTTGCGTATTATATGTCTTGATAACACTGTCACACACATACTGAACAGTTTTCTCCACTTTTTTGGTAAATCTAACACGATCCATTGGAATAACTATTTTTAAACAATTAAATTACGGGAGCACAATGTTCACATGACAGCTACCAACGGACCTATGTCAATATTTTTATGGTAGCCTATGGTTATTAAAAGCATAAAATGATATAGTATTTGTTAAAACGGTAAAAACGTTTTATCAAGCGTAACAAACCAAGAGCGTACAAAATAAGATAGGACGAACATGTTTTATCAGTTCGATGATTTGAATGACTGACTGCTTTGAATGTGTAATTTCGATGATCGCAAATCAAATTAAAAGTACATTTTTTTTCGCATACTGTTAGAAATGAATGTGGATTGGCAGTCGTTCCAGAGTAGGTGCGAACGTGAGAGATTAGTTTTATTTTTGCGCGCACAGTAAACAGGACTTCTTGATACATCAAGATCTTTACTCAACAACTATATAAAGAAAGCTGACACAAGCTGAGTTGAGTACATCTCACGTTTACAATGTTTGTTACTGCAAGCTATTGTATTAAACACATTTTACATACATGTTTCGTGTTATGTATAAATTGAATTCGATAGTTTCGCATTACATAATTAAAACTGCGTAAGCGTATGATTTGGCCTTATAAATTTTCCATTTGGTAATTAAATTGTAAGTTCGATTTTTTATTTAAATTAAATATCGAATGACTGATGGCTAGTTTGTGTGAATGAGTGGCTTGTATATATCATTATTATTTCTCGAGATACGTGAGACGAAAAAGATTGTTTACATACATACAGACACACAAATCCTTTAAAAAACAATAAAAGCGGACTCTATAGATCCGTATTAAAATTTATATAATACTAATACCAAATTAAAAGTTAAATAATTTAATTCAAATAGCATAATGTTTTTAAAATCTAAGTTTTACTGAAGTAATTTGAGCTTTTTAGATTTCTTTGAGACATTCCGTTACAACAGGAATCGTTGTACTGTTTTCAATGTTTACATCTTAACTCACGTTGATTACGTTTTTGTCTACTGACCTACATCTGCACAAAGACGTTCTTTGTTCTTAAACTGTGCCTGGTGTTTACTGCCTTATGTCTTCATTTACGAATTTTAAACTTCATGTGCTTTATTGCATTTACATGTTCTCTATGCTAAAAAGGCACAACCTGCTACGGTATTACAGAAAACCGTGGTTTATTGTTAGTAGTCCCGGGTTTAAAGAGTTTTGAAGAGCCATGTTGTCTTTTACTATCAAATTCCATAACTTTTTTTTATATAATAAATGTGACAAAGTTGCTGTGGCCCATAGACATCTACATCTATATTCGTTTGCGAATTAAAATGCAGATGCGTTGTCAGCCGTGAGGACCAAGATGGAATGCAGGAGGCAGTAAAAAGGGTCTCCGGTTCTCTACACTCACCATACGAGACACAGCAGCCTTTAGCTGCTATTTTACGCTGGTATTCTGTGAGAGCGTGGTCTTTACCCAGTCGAGGTGACCCATGGTTACCCATTCGTGCTACAACTATACTATTAATATAGCTGCAGCATGGCTCTACCACGTATAATTTGTTAGTTCGTATATTTTCAATGGGACTCTGTGACGAGAGTTTCTTTATTATAACACACTAGTTTTAACCTGTGACTAACTATAAACTACTTTTTGTATTATGATGACTGGTGTTTGGAGTTATAATATGCCATGAAATAAAAAAAATAGACGAAAACTCCTAAGAAATTAACTGCATTATATTATTGTTTTGCTTGCTCTTACATGTTCTCGTACATTTTAGTATTAAGTCGCGTAGAATTCAAAAAATAAATTGGTGAGCTTTTGTAGGTATAACTTGTATGTAACGTATTTTTACAAACTAATCTAAACAAATAAATAAAATGGAAGTGTCTGTATGTAATGTCAAAATAACAGCTATTAACTAAATGCATATGAAACGAAAAAAATGTACGATACATAAAACAATAAAAAATGCGTCTGTCGATCTGTCTGTCTGTCGGCCTGTTTGTTTGTTCTGGCTAATCTGACTGGACTTTCACCATCAGATAGCTGATATTGTAAGGAGTAACTTAGGCTACTTTTATTTTAGAAAAACAATTAGGGTTCCGCGCAAAAAAATCAAAACCCATGAAATCCAACAAATTACAAATTCCACACGGACGAAGAAGCGGGGAACAGCTAGTAATAATTTATAAGAAGATAGGATTTTTTATTACAAGAAATATGTATAATTTAAAATGTAAATTATTTGGTACGGTTTCTTGATTAAGCCGTATTCTAGGAAGATGCCTAATATAAATTCGGTTGCAATTAAACTCGACAAAAACTATTCAGTAAACTGTTATGCAACATTATTTAGAGATACTGATACATTTTTACGCAAATCGCGTAGTTATGTATGTTCTACTAGCGCCTAAAAATCAAGATTCCAAGACCCGTTTTGGCGCATAAAATCGTATCTAACAATCATATTGAACATATAAATTATATAAAAAAGCACATTTTCAGAAAGATAAATGATTATTGAACTTATTAATATTTTTTTAAAATCGGTTAATTGCTATTTTTACATTAAAAAAGCGGTTTGCTGTTACTTGATAAATCTACACCTAATGCCACTACATTATGCGAAGATTTATCAAGTCCGCATGGAGGCGTAAACACGATAACTTTTGAAAATATGAATTGTTCTACTCAATCTATTTTTTAAACTCTTCATCTATCATGTGGAAAGCCATGGAATGTAAATGGCAGTTTAATTTTATTTTGTTTAGCTATAATTAATTTTTTTCGACGTAGAAATGCCGAAATTTTCGGTTTTGAGCAGCCTTGTAATAATTTATTTTACTAAATAGACTGCCTCACTCACTCACTCACTTCGGCCATTCGGTCCAAAGAGTATAATGAGTTAATAAGTATTTGACATATAATTATTGGAAAATTGAAAGTTTAATAATAAAGTTATTAGTGAAAACCCGTGTGTATTTAAACTACTTTAAAAAAAATTACGTATAATCATGTTATACGTAACTTTTTTATGCACAATTGGATTTACTAATAGTTTTTTTAAACTACGAAGCTTTGAAATAAAAGACATATTGTCATGTTATGAACAAGGTTCTATTAACTTATATTATAAGAAAATTACTACTTGTAACTATTTACGCACCTACTCTGGAACGACTGCCAATCCACATTCATTTCTAACAGTGTGCGAAAAAAATGTACTATTTGTAACCATGATGTACAAAAAACATTTAATAGTGACACTTGTTTGATAACTAAATAAAAAAATCTATGTTACGGTGCGTACATATTATATAACATGTTTCAGTAATCTGGAGAATGAAAGATAAAATGGAAATGTTATAAAATCTGTTATATTATAACTCGAGAGTATTTTTCTCTAGTCAATAAACTATGTTTGTTTGGGACGAACCCAGTATCTATGTATTTTTTCTTTTGTTATTTAAAAGTACGAGAGTTGCTGCAGCAGCTAGAAAAACGTCTTCTCGCGTCGGCAATGTGAAAAACACTGCAGAACGACAAACAACAATGTCATTTATCATTGTTATATTGCAATACGATACGACTTAGGAACCTTCAAGAAAAGAGCTTACACCTTTCTAAAAGGCCGGCAACGCATCTGCAATTCCCCTGGTGTTGCGGTTGTTCATGGGCGGCGGTAGTCACCATCAGGTGAGCCGCATACTCGTTTGCCTCCTCTTCTATAAAAAAAAATTGTCATTCTAATGTGTACAGTATTGTTATATGTTGCAATGTTGAAAAACAATGTAACATAATGTGGAAGTGTTTTAAAACAAAAGTTACTCAACATTTTACTTAATCTGTACGCACCCTTATAAAATTAGAGAGAGAAAAACATTAACAGTTATTTTTTTATAAAATGCATCGACTACGTGTATTATTGCAACTAATGTCAAATGAGGACGTTAACTCGGCGGCGGCGCGGCGTCTGAGGCAACATTTATAAATACAGATGTTTGATTCGCATTTAGAACAGATTTTATGGATGATTTTGTATTTTAGTATTTAATTTTGTTTCGTATTTATCTATTTTTTTATTTTTTTCATTTTATAGGATAAGGGTGACAAACGGGCACATAGTCCACCTGATGGTAAGTGGTTGCTGCGGCCCATAGACATCTACATCTATCCTCTATTACAATTCAAAATATAAATGCGTTGTCACCCGTGAGGACTAAGATGGAATGCCTCATTTCCAGTAAAAAGGGCCTCCGGCCACCTGCACTCACCAAGCGAAACGCAGAGGTGAACCCCTATTTCACGCTGGTTTTCTGTGAGGTCGTGGTACCACCCCGGTTCGAGCCGGCCCATCCCTGCGACAGCAAGAGCTGCCGCAGTTATTATTATAAACCTTTCATACCTTGTTTGTTTTTACCGAATCTCACTACATCATAGACGTTTCTCTGTCTGTCTGATAGGTAGCGCGATGAATTTCACTTATAGTTCATTTCAGATTTTTAAAGTGCAAATATAAAATTTATGAATAACTCAACCACAGCTTCGCCATCTATCGGGACCAGATTTTGCGATTTTCTTTTTTGACACTAGACCAAAAATTGAGAATATGAGTCATTTTGGTCTATAAATATAAAATTTATTAATAAGTTGACTACAGCACTTCTAATCGGATCCTAGCGTAGCTAGCTATACACGTATACACTAACGTTTCAACAAAACAAATATATTTGGCGAATTTAAATAAAACTAATTTTACGGATTTTATCGCGTATATTAACTTTTTTACATTCCCGACGTTTCAAGCACTTTACAGCACTCATGGTCACGGGGTCAATTTTTTAATCTGGAGGTAGCCGTGGTTAACTATGACATTGGGACGTCATACACCTCAGTCCCCCCCGTGACCATGAGTGCTGTAAAGTGCTTGAAACGTCGGGAATGTAAAAAAGTTAATATACGCGATAAAATCCGTAAAATTAGTTTTATTTAAATGTGTAGTGTTCGCGTAAATATAAGAAATCATTATATTTGGCGAACTCGACCTCATTCGGTCAAGTCGTTTAGGAGAGTTATATGATCTAACCAACGATTATAAATATAAAGACAGTTATTAACGAAGTATAATTTCTTCCATGTTTTTTCCATTCATTCCATTGTAGTTTCATTTTTTAATATTATTTCTCCAAAATTGAATATACAAACAAATACATGTACGTTGGGTACCCTTTAAGATTTGCGTAACTAAAAAATAAAACAATTTATGTGTAAACTAATACATTTACAGCTTTTCAAAGTACTCTCTATTATATTTTCACAACTTTTTCATTCGTTAAAACTATTTTTGAAAACATGAGTACCGTTAGTCTGAGGACGTGTTTTTCATGTTTTGGCTGAAAGCTACCGCGGCTTCTATGGACTCCGTAAATGTCAAACCTTTCATCAAATTATTGATATTTTTTAATAGAAATAGGTTGACAAACGAGCATACAGTCCACCCGATGGCAAGCGGCTGCTGAGGCCCATAGACATCTACATCTATCCTCGTTTGCGAATCAAAATGCAGATGCGTTGTCAGCCTTGAGAACTAAGATGGAATGCCTCTTTTCCAGTAAAAAGGGTCTCCGGTTCTCTACACTTACCATACGAAATACAGCAACATTAAGCTGCTATTTTACGCTGGTATTCTGTAAGACCGTGGTCCTTCCTCGGTCGAGCCGACCCATTCGTGCTACAACTTCTATAAATATAGCTGCAACTTGGCTCTACCACGTAAATTTATTAATTTTTGGGTAGAAAAAGAAATCCTATATTGCGTCCTCTGGACTGCATGCGGGATGAATCAAAAATCTCCACCATTTCAAAAGATAAAAATGACTTTCTTGTTCCCGGTGTGCACCGAAGCATTGCCATGCTGTAATAGGATGCGACTTCTATTTCGTTTTTCTCTTGTTCCTTTTCTCTATAAATACTGGTTTAACAATTGGTGATGTATCACTGTCTATTAACTGTCTTTTGCTCATCAAGTAGGAATCGTAAATACAGGACCCGCCTAGGAGAAAAAAACGCAATCATTTTTTTGTGTGTTTGCTCTCGCATCCGAGCACCCATAAAGAATACTTGCATTCTTTGTGATGTGTGACAATATATTCAAGTTTCAATTCGAACCCGTTTTTGGTCTGTGTGAATTCCCTCCCAAAAACATCTTGCGGAGAGAGTGAACTTTTAAAATCATATTATAAGAAACATTTCACTCGCGTCTTTCCGCCAAAAGTTATTTAAATTAATATTATGAGTTTCTTCTATTTTATGAATATAACATTCGAAATTTAAACATTCAAGAGCGGCCAGAATTTCCAAACTTTCATTGCGTCCTATGTACATATACTTATGAGCTTTTTATAAAAGCCATTTAATGCATATATGTACGCGGCCTCTACTTGCTTAATACAAGGCGACTGACGTCATTGGACTGGCAGCCAAGTGGAAACAAAACAATGACTAGTGGCTTCCGTTTCACAGGATTTTACTTGTTTAAAAAAATGTTAACTAAAAATAAAAGTTTTTTTTAAATTATTATAAGCCAGTGCTTGCCTATAGCCGTTAACTCCACCTAATGGTAAGATTTTAGTATCTAATACTCCAAGTTTACGCACAGAAATGTTTGCTCGTCACGTAATGCTACATTGAGCGCAAATACACCATTACCGTTAAACTCGCAACTTATTGCGAATGCGCTACCGTCTTTCTTTAAAAGTAGCACTGTGAGCTCACATCCGACGAACTGCTGTTAGCGACCTTAATAATATCCAGTACTGGTTTCTTGTATTAAAGTTTTTTTTAGAATGAAAAAACCACGTGGTAGAGCTATGCTGCAGCTATGTTATAGTCGTAGCACGAATGGGTCGGCTCGACCGGGAAAGGACAACGCTCTCACAGAATATCAGGGTAAAATAGCAACTTAATATTGCTGTTGCGTATGGTGAGTGAGCTATGGAGAGGGCTATGCTCGGAGTTTCTCTGCGTGATAAACTTAGGAATGAGTATATCCGCAGTAGAACCAGAGTAACCGACATAGCCCAACGGATTAGTAAGCTGAAGTGGCAGTGGGCCGGCCATATAGCTCGAAGAACCGACAACCGATGGGGAAGAAAGGTTCTCGAGTGGCAGCCTCGTACCGGTAGGCGAAGTGTAGGGCGTCCCCCCACGAGATGGAGTGACGACCTGGTAAGACATGCAGGAAGTCGATGGGTGCAGGTGGCTCAGGACCGTGCTTTGTGGCATTCTTTGGGGGAGGCCTATGTTCAGCAGTGGACTTGTGAAGGGCTGTAATGATGATGATGATGATGATGATGGTGAGTGTAGAGAACCGGCGACCCTCTTTACTGGATATGAGGTATTCCATCCTAATCCTCAGCGGTGACAACGCATCTGTATTTTAATTCGTAATTGAGTATAGATGTACGATGTACATGACTGACTCAGTAGCACCTCAGATGTACCAGTAAAATTTAATCTTATAATAACTCTGTTTATTTTATCAGTACTATTGTGTTAAATAATCTTTTATTATTAGCAATCTCCATGAAGAGTTATGAGGAAAACAAGTAATTAAAATCTAATAATTACGAAATAAACGATTCCTTATTTTGTTCGTAAATATTTGGTTATTAAAGCTATATTGTATTTCGATATGTGATACAGCTTTAATCAATGTTTCCATAACAACTTAATTTAAAATCCGTATCTGCGTCATGTCAGCGCACATAATGCATTCAAGTGCATTCACGGTGAATGCGATGTTGGGAGATATAAATGGAAATTTACGAAAAGTGTCTTTGGGAATTGACGACAAGGATTTCAGGATTGTCTCTATAAGTTTTAGGAAAAGTAAGATATATTTAATATTACAAAAGATCAAAATAAGTCCGTGTAATAATTCTAAATGTACAAAAAATATTTTTCTTTGATCATGGAAGTCGGATTTTACTTTTTATTTTATTTATTTATTATAACAATATTCTAATGACTGTTTAGTTTTGTTTTTTTTTTAAACTTTTTAGAAGTTCTAATGACATCCACTTTCCGATTGCGGTTAAAGAGACCATTTCCAAATAGCGAGAGCATAGAAACGCTCACTCGACCAAACGTAACCGTGCCCAGAGTATATAATTACATTGCAGATAGACTATATAAATATACAATGTATTGTTAGAGGCACGGAAATAATCACAACACATTATGACCCGAAAATAAAACAAATCCAAGCGACGTTAGTCTAATGGCTTCATCAGTTGGTACGACCTACGAAACTAAATGTTCGTGGGTTCGAAACTTATTTTGGTTAGTGTCATGAACTACTACTAACACTAGCATTTAATGCTTTATTTAGAGTGGTTAAGGCCTTCAATATTTTTATTCATTTAATAAAATATATTTTTTTAAGATGATGTTGTAATCAGGATTAAGAAAGGAATGTTTCAATGGTTGGTCATGTTGAAAGAGTGCACGAGGAAAGTGTGACAAAGCAAATTTATGTTGCGTAAGTGAACAGCAGGGTCAACAATAGACGCCCTAGACGAAAGTTAATCGACCAAATTGGTGATATATTGAAGATGGGCCAAATCAAAAGTATACTTAATAGACGAGCATATGAATGTAAAGGAGCACGCAGGTATATGAGAATGTAAAGGAGGCAGAGAGGTGTGTCAGAAAATTGAAGAGAGAGAATTTGGAAGTCCGTAGTCTCTGGCTACACCTCTGGGTAACAGGTGTGAGTGTTTATTTATGTATGTATGTATTATTTTTAGAATCCACCTTACACCCACGAATTTAAGAACCTACAAACACTAGTCGGGTGACTCAACTTCAAACAATATGTCGTAGGTTGATGATAATAAAGATATTTTTATCTTTCGTATAATATCCCTCTTATTATATTGTGGGCTTTGTTTACTTATCTACTTGTCTCCTCTTCCCGTATTGTGGATCTATTCGGGAACTGGTAATAAAGGCATTCAGTTACCTACTATTTCCGACATAATGCATCTACAAAGGAAAAAATACACGGATTGTTTGCGGTTAATGTTAGCTCTATCTGGACCTGTACCTCTTAGTAACCTCTTAATAATCGTTTATTAAATACTCTTAGCGCGCAATTTTACTTTTGGCTTCAATCAAATTATTCAACGGTTCATAGGGTTGTTTTTCAATTATAAAAATAACAATGCAATCATTTGGTTGCGTCGTTGCTTCGCTTTTGAAATAGAAAAACAAACTTTACTATGATTTCTGCTATTATAAAATTAATTTAAATGCGAAATGCGAATCATTAATTTCTGCAAAATATGCAAAAAAAAAAAACATAAGAAAATATACGTTTTAAGAAAAGGACAACGTAGCTTGTACGTATAATTTATACGTTTCAAAAAGTCCTAAAATCACAAAAGTTCAAATTGGGTTCAATTGGTTCAAAGTATAAGGTGAAATGTTTAAGATGTCAATTTCATAATGAAAACCTACTACTGCAGTTGGGTGTGGGGGTGAGCAATTGCGCCTTCAACTTGCAATTGCCGAACGGAGATTACACTACAAGTTCATCCTTTCATTACATGACTGTAAATACTTTCTAGTCATATTGTGTTTATGGATAGTTAACACTTAATTTCTCAAGTTCTTTTAATGCTAATAAAGGTGACCGCAATGCGATGAATAGATGGAACGCAATAAAATCCAAAACTATCAATGGAAGGTTTCATGATTTTGACCTACTTCCGGTAGGAATAGTTATAAAGACATTTAGAAAAGTCATGGTACATATATTGCAAAGAAACATATGTATAGATATATGTCTTAAAATTAAAAAAATAGAAACATTTCGAGGGCATGTCAAGTTTGCCACACTTATTTAGTTTTAGATACTGTTTTGATATTAGGTTTATTCTAACTATATTTTACGTGGTATATTAAACGCTGCAACATATAATAGCTGCAGCACGAAAGGATCGACGCGACCGGGAAACAACCACGCCCTCACAGAATACGAGTGTAAAATAGCAGTATAATGCTGCTGTGTTTCATATAGTGAGCGTCGAGAATCGAAGACTTAACTGGTAAGGTGGCATTGCACCTTAGTCCGCAGTGTAGACAACGTATTTTATTTTAATTCGTAATCGATGATATGTGAAGGTGTTTATGGGTACTATCACGTGGACTCTGTGTTCCATTATACGTCTTTGAAAAAAAAAGTTACGTTAACCAAGACGATAATCCGAATCCTTTTCCAAGTAATCAAACGTGCAAGACATAATATAGAGCACTAAAGAACTCTGACACAACCTCATTCACTTGTAATCCCATACCTATGTCTTGTGTTTGCGATTAGATCGAAATGTTTATACGATTAGATCAAATAAATATAAGAAAGGATGCAAACAGTGAAACAAGCAGTGCCTCGACGTTATCGGTTCCGAAAAGCAATAATTTACGTGTTTGCACAAGTTTTCGTAAGATTTTCGTAAAGTATTACTTAAGTATAAGTTAATACCTTTGTAACATTTGACCGAAGTATGTATCATCGAATTTTTTTTAAAGCTCCTTATTTGTCGTAGGTTCTAAATCCACATACAGACATATATTTCAAAGATTAAGTCGAAGAGTGAATGTAAATTATGTTTTCATCTATATGTTTTGTATTTAGTTAACCATGACTTCTACTACTACAATAACTATAATATAGATATTTTGTACAAAGTTCCCACACAAGAAATCTAATCACTGTGAAAGATTTATACAAAAAGTCTCTCGTCAAATGCGTGGATATTTCCAAGTACTAGCAGGATCACCAGTGAGCTGACCAGGAACTGGTTTTTCAGTGCATTGCGTTACACTTTTCAATACATGTTTTTGCTCTGTATTGCCCTTACAAGCTCTGCTATATATGCTACAACGGTATTAATAAATGAACAGTGCATTAAAACTTACTTTCGCTATTTTATAAACTCATGTTTATAAAAGACCTTTTTACTGGAAAAGGGGCATTACATCTTAGTCCTCACGACTGACAACGCATCTGCACTTTGATTCTTAATAGAGGGTAAATGTAAGATGTCTATGGGCAACAACAACGACTTACCATCAGGTGGGTTGTGTGTTCGGTTGTCACTCTTATTATATAAAAATAAAATTATATAATGTATACATATGTGTGTGTAACAGAGAATATACAAGTGGTAATATTAAAAATTTTGTACAACAGACTTCAATATAAGTATAATTTATAATTAAAAATTTTGTACAGCCGACTTCAATATAAGTTATTAAGAAACTCAAAAACTGTTGATTTGACCTTGATTAATAACCCCTGGAAATGAGGTGATCGCTACCAAGCTATTTCTAATTTGTTGTGTTGTTAATTTGTGTAACATACATGATTGTAAGCTGTTATTTAAAAAAAAAGTCCCGCTGGGTTTCTTGCTGGTTCTTCCCAGGACAGAGGTTTTTTTTCGAACCAGTGGTAATTATACAAAAGAGTGACTTTCAATAAGCATTATTTATAATCTATATTGAATAAAAAAGTTTCTGTTTCTGTTTCTGATTAAATTCATGCGGGACCACACGAGAAGTACCATTTTTCGAGTAAAAAAGAATCATCGAAATCGGTTCATCCAGTAAAAAGTTATGAGGTAACACACATAAAAAAAGAACATACAGTTGAATTGAGTACCGTCTCCTTTTCGGAAGTCGGCAGAAAATGAGAACATCATCAATATAGTTTAAGTCAATTAAAAACTCGTTATTAAGGATAACTCAAAAACTATCGGTCAAATCTTGATCAAATTTATATGAGAAGCACCAGCTTTCAAATAAAAAACAATCATCAAAATCAGTTCATCATCTAGAAAAAAGTTCTGTGCCTCAGAACTCAACACACATAAAAATACACTTGAATTAAGAACCTCCTCCTTTTTTGAAGTCGGTTAAAAAGTAAGGTGTTAATAATAACGTTTTTTGAATAATTTCAATACTAAGTTTAGTTATATATCGATATTGCCTTCATTGTCTGCAAATTTAAACAGCAATGATTTAGTGACAGAATGTTATTGGAGTATACTATTCCTGGGCAGAAACGGTGATTATACATAAAAATGTATAAACACTCGCTCTTTACTTATAAGTTTAGAACGACCTTAACTAGATCTGTACACGTCAGATGTCAAAAACTGGATGAGGATCAAAGAGTATCACGATAAGTGGTGCACCTAGACGACGGTGTGTAGAGCAATTTACTGCAGCAAGCTGAAGATGATAAATCCTATTCATGTTTGATGTGTGTGCAAAGAGCTGAGGTATCGAGATCAATTTCAATTAGTCTGAACCCTCATCACTATGTTCTATTAAATATCAATGACCCTTAATTAACAGTTTCACAAACAAACAGTCGTCAGACTACGTGATTGCATGAAAAACCCTTTGCACGTTGAATACTTTCACATAAATAAATAAAATGTTAGCTTGCAAAATTTTGATCATATACTGTTCAGAAAATAGGAAAAAGTGTTTATGGGGAACGATATCCACTTACTATCACGTGGACTTTGTGTTCCATTGTTCTTCTTTGAAAAAGTTTAGCGTGTCAATTTAACAAGAAATGCTTTTGTTACTTGCATCTGTTTATTATGTGTTTATATGGTCCCTACTTATCATTTACAATTTGAAAATAATGGAAAATGAGGTAAAATCCCATTAAGGCCCCATTATAGGGCAATAAGTAGCTTATTTGCAATGAGTAGCATTGTGGGTTTTGGAGTAGAGGGGCCGCTGCTACTCTAGTGCAAGTTTAACCGAAGTCGGTCAAGAGATCATCAATATGTATGTATATGTATGAGGAGCTGTCACACTGTCGTGTTCATATCATTTTATTGGATTGTTATTTAAATCATCAACGCTGTTATACAATTGTTAAAATTTTTCTACATTTGTCTATCGTGCAAACCATTTAAGAAGTGTTTTCACACCCCATATTTATGGAAAGGTCTTTATATTTTGAGAAAATTTCCTAAATTCTTTTCCTACAGTCCTTAACAGTCAAATAATAAACTCTCATTCAAAGAGTTTTCCTAATCGCAGCGTTCATAGCGCCGCATTTTTCGCATTTACATCTTTGACGCTAGCATTTAATAATTTTGGTTTGATTTACACAGAATGAGCTCAAAATTTCTTAAAATTTAGCAAGCTATACAGTATACATGTGTATGATTTTACTATGGGACACCAAAACAACTGCAGCATCAAGCCGTCTCATTAATTGGAATAATTATATATTTTTTTATTTTCACAGACTCATGAATCGTTCTAGCAGGAACTATTGTTACTTTGTGAGGATTCGTAATCTATCAAATCTGTTGTAATGCCGCATACTATCCCGAACATGTTCATAGACAGCACTGCCAGAGCGTCTGTGCTTTCAGCTGCATGCTTTTAATTTTTTTTGTTTGAATTATCGATCATTTTTGCAGCGGATTCATATGAAATAATTGATAATTGAAATTTGTTTATATTTATTAAATAATCCAAATATAAATATTTCACCAATAAATAAATATATTATCTACTACAAAAGTGAAAGTCACTAACAAAAGAAGTTGATTAAAAAAATTATGTATGGTTTTATAGATTTTTGAAATAAATATCAATAAAACTAATATATGATTACCTTGTTTTCTTTAGATGAATAGTTTTATTTAACTCTATCAAAACTTAAACTCATCACATTCAATGTTAATAAAACATTAATGCGTTTTTGCTAACTGTATTACCGGCTCTCTTCAGTTTATAGCATTCTACAAGTTTCTTTGTTAACGTAAAAACTTAACTCTCCAGAGATCGTCTGTTCCATATAAGCAACAAGTCATCAGCACATTCGAGATCGACTTGCTTTTAACCTGCACTGGCGACATTGTTGCTTGAAGATGCTGGTGTTGTTTGCAATTATAATGCTTAGGAAAAAATATAATTAAGCCATTTTTCATTCCTTGTATGTAATAAATAGGTTTAAATATTTGCTTCCACTTTTAAATTCCAAACTGTATATTTTTTATGTATTTTTATATTAGGCCTAAGGCCGGTATATAAGAAAGAAGCTTGTGACAATGTCGAAATACGAATCGAGACCATATCACACGTTATAAAGTTTGAGTTGAAACTCGACTGTCTCTGAATACTTGCTTAAAGTTAGTACAACTGAAGTTATTGTAATATGTGATTTTTTGCCATAGGCACGAATAAAACGATAACATCAGATTTAATGCTAAGTTTAGTTTACTACGTTGTGGTTGATCGTTGTAATAGATGAAATAAAGGCCGTGAGAACTTGGCTCTTATTGTTCCCTTTTTAATGGCCGCTTTGTTCACGCATGCGTGGTTTTAACGCTGATTTTAGTATTTCTAGAACAATTTAACGCTCTGTCTATGAGAAAAAAATTAGGTTCAGGTACTTGACTTGTGTACATCACAGCCTAAGCTAATGTACATGATGTAGATGGTTTAGGTCAAATGTTTTGCCGATTGCTACAAAATCAGGCCTACACAACTGCGGTGGCATGATGGTCTGCAACGGATTTGTAGCTAGCTGTTATGATGTTCATCATCATTACAGCCCTTCACAAGTCCTTTGCTGAACATAGGCCTCCCCCAAGGAATGCCACAAAGCACGGTCCTGAGCCACCTGCATCCATCGACTTCCTGCATGTCTCACCAGGTCGTCACTCCATCTAGTAGTAGGTCTCCCTACACTTCGCCTACCGGTACGAGGCTGCCACTCGAGAACCTTTCTACCCCATCGGTTGTCGGTTCTTCGAGCTACATGGCCGGCCCACTGCCACTTCAGCTTATGATGTTGGCTAGACAAAATTTAATGTTAATGTTGTTAAAAACTAATTAGCTAAGGATCCGCGTAATGAATGATGTGTTTTATCTTAGTCTGAGGAGAACTTCCCGTCCTCCTTACATTGCGTGCAGTGAGTGCATCGGTTAGTCACCGCAGTCTATTTCAGCTGAGGATACCTCGTTTAGAGGTGACACACGTGTCTTATTATCGACGGTGGTATAGTGATTAAGGGAGGGCGAAAGGTGCTCTTCAAGCTAGGAAAGACACATCATTTTATTTCATTACGTGGAAATAACCATATTTAGTATGTGTTTGTGGTAGCGGATGCGAATTTATATGGTATAACATTATATCTTGGTTGTAAACCGAAAGATTTTACTATTGTCGCATCGGCCGAGAGGTTATTATGACTGCTATAAAAAATTTATTCGTTTTTATTCTTGTTTAGATTCGATAGCCTTAACCCGACTTTACCATAGCGTAATCGATTTGATTGCACAACGACCGACATTGTCGTCTCACTGGAGGTAGATGTAGATAATATAGGAACTGCACTGACAGTATAGATAAGACCCAAAGAAGTTATGCGAAATTATGTACGAATGTATGTATATATATGTAATCAGAAAAGAACTACTCAAGCATAATGCAAATGTAATAGATTAAGTTTTTGTATTTTTTTTAACGATTAAGCATAATTAAAAATAACTTCAGACACATTAGTGAGAGATTTAAGAAAGCCTTTTGGAGTATACTTAACTACTTTATTTTCAAATTGGAAGTAGTCTCTGCTGTCTTAATTTCCGCTAAAATAATTTGACAGTAAAAACTGAGTTTTCCTAAATATATTTAATATAATTACTTTCCATATTATATTATACAATATTATTTCCTGTTTTACATGTAAAATTTTTCTTTTCAAATACTTTTTTTTTTGTTCTAGGTAAATCACATTTTCGGTAGCCGAAGCAGTTCAAAATTAACTTTAGAAAGACATATTTATGCAAATGTGAGTTTTATCAAAAAATGGTATGTATTTTAAAATATAATCTTGTCTTGTGTTCTCTCAACAAATGGGAGAGGCCCATCTCCATCTAGCAAAATTATTTTTCATAAATGTTTACAAAATTCTCAATTGTTTATTCTTGCTTACATTATAAGCATTTTAAAGTATTTTTACACACACAGCTACATTCTATCACATATGTCTACTGCTGAACTTGCTTTCTCATACGGCCAGCAGTGAAGGACCACGTTTCGATTTTCCTCAAGCCATGCTTTTGCCTCAAAGTCATTAGAGCATAAGATGCAAGTTCACTATTTTTTTTTGTAATTATCTGATCTATGTAGATAAATTGTAAAAGGGAAAACTGTATGAAGTTGGAAGTGTCTAATTTTACCTACGCTCGACTTTATCAGTACATTGACCTATGTATGAGTTGTTATAACTAAAAACAAAAGAAAGATTGATGTCGCCTCCGCTAGTCGTTTTGTTTAGCCGAGAAGACAGACCCAACATGTTGTCTTTCTTTCATTGATGGATAAAAATAAAAAGTAGAATGTGAGCTCAGTTTTCAGCCGGGCCTTTGTTTGTGTATTTTCTGTATTATATAAGCAGCCAATTTCGTTAACTTTGATATAATATTTGATTATTGAAGTGTATGTGAACAAATTTTCCTCGGTACGATTTTGAGGGAAACTTATAACAACATTAAAACACTAACGTTATTCCGTGTCCAAAAACAAATCATATGTGTATGAATATTATGATGATTTTTTTTTACGCGGTAGAGTCACACTCAAACATAATATAGCGTAAAATAGCAGCATAAGGCTACTTGTTTTTCGTATTGTGACTTACGAGACCCGGAGATTCTTTTAACAGGTACCAAGGCATTCTAGAGTATAAAGCTTTTGCATTTCGATTCTTAATTGAGGATAGATGTAGGTGTTTTGCTGCCACAGAAATATCTTAATATCACGAGGAATGTTCTTTTTATAGGAGAGGGGGCAAACGGGCATGCGGCTTACCTGATGGTAAGTGACTACCGCCGCCCATGATCAACCGCAACACCAGGGGAACCAGGGGAATTGCAGATGCGTTGCCGACCTTTTAAAAATGAGTAGGCTCTTTTCTTGAAGGTCCCTAAGTCGTATCGGTCCGGAAAAATCGCTGATGGTAATTGATTCCACAAGGAAGTTGTGCGAAGAAGAAAACATCTTCTAAATCGCACAGTAGTGGACCGCCAATCATCCAGATGGTGTGGATGGTATCGGGAGTTTTGCCGCGATGTGCGTTCGTGAAATTTGGCGGCTGGGATTAATCCGAACAATTCGTGGTAAATGCGAAAGAAAATGCAAAGGGATACAACATCTCTTCGCAGTGCCAATGAACCGAGCCGATCGGAAAGGACTCGGTCGTCAACGATTCGAGCCGCTTTGCGCTGGATGCGGTCAAGTGGAACGAGCTGGAACTGGGGAGCCCCTGCCCAGAGAAGGGAACAGTATTCCATGTGAGGCCGAGCCTGCGCCTTGTAAAGTTGTAGGCGGTGTGCCGGCATGAAATACTGTCCCGCTCTGCTGAGCACGCCAAGCTTTTAAGAGGCCAATTTGGCCTTCTCTTCCAGGTGACCACAAAACTGCACGTCACTCGATATGTCGACTCCGAGGATTCCGATACTGGCTGAGGCAAAGAGGGGAGTGCCTTGAAACTGAGGAGATACGACAAAGGGGTTCTTTTTAGCGGTAAACGCGCAAACTTGTGTTTTCTGAGGATTAAACTTGACTAGAATTAGATGCCCCCAATCCGAGACTTTGTTCAGCAAAGACTCGATTTCAGACACAAGTTTGTTCCGGTACTCGGCGTCGTTTTCCCGAGAAATATTGGCACGGTCGGTGTATAGAGCATCACCAGTACTGTCATCCGCATAGCAATGAATGTTACTAGTTTGCAACATATCGTTGATATGCAGAAGAAACAGCGTTGGTGATAGCACACAGCCTTGTGGAACACTAGCATTAATAGGCTTGTAGTCGGAGCATGCACCGTCTACAACGACCTTGATGCTCCGATCTGCAAGGAAGCTGTTGATCCAATTGCATAATTTCTCGAGAAGCCCATAGGAAGGGAGCTTCGAAAGAAGCGCTTTGTGCCAAACCCGATCGAAGGCCTTCGCAATGTCCAAAAAAAACGGCCAAAGCCTCCCCCTTGGACTCTATTGCCTCCGCCCATCTATGAGTCAAGTAGACCAGAAGATCACCAGCTGATCGAACCCGACGAAAGCCGTACTGGCGGTCACTAATCAGCTGGTGATCCTCAAGGTACCACATGAGCTGGTAGTTAATAAGCGTTTCCACTACTGTGGAGAACAAGGAGGTGATAGCGATAGGCCTGTAGTTGGACGGATCTGAGCGGTCGCCTTTTTTAGGGATCGGGTGCACCAAAGCTGTCTTCCATGAGTTCGGGACTACGCCCAGGAAGTAGGGTACCGGAAAAGACGCGTTAAAACCGGTGCCAACTCCGGAGCACACGTCTTCAGCACAATAGGTGGGACTCCATCAAGCTCACTCAACTTGTTGACGGCCAGGGAGAGGAGTGCTTTGCGCACTGAGCGCTGTAAACAGCACTTCCTGCATGGAGCACTCACACCGCGAGATGGTTAGCGGTGTTTTCCCCCCCCGTCATCAAGTGTCGAATTGGACGCAAAAAGGGAGCCTAAAAGGTCGGCTTTCTCTTTTGCGGCTTGCGCCAGTGAGTCGTCCTCCCTGTGCAGAGATGGTAGTGATGGCTTACAGAAATTCCCTTGGACAGACTTGGCGAGAGACCAGAAAGCACGGGTTCCCGAAGGAAGGCGAACTAGTTTCTCGCCAATTCTGTCTATGTGCTCTGACTTTGCCTTGGCAATAACTCTTTTGAAGGACCTGGAGGCGAAGTTATACTTCTTTTTAAGCATGCTGGTGTTTACATCCCGAGTCGCCAAAGTCGCAGCCCAGGCTTGATAACACTCCTGCTTACTGCGTAATGCAGTCTTACAGGAGCGACCAAACCAAGGCTGAGATCTGCCTCCGATGGGTACCACAGATGATGTAATAAATAGTTCCATTCTCTGTAGCACCACATCAGTGACAGAGTCAGCAAGAGCGCTGGGATCATCCGGCGAGAAGCAAACCCAAAAATGAGTAGGATGCAAAGAAAGACCGCATTCCGTCCCAATCCGCCGACCTGTAATGCCAAACACGGCGGCAACCTTCAGAACCACGAGAGGAGCGTGAGTGGCATCACACTCCGGATCAGACAATGATCCGAAGAGCCGAGAGGGGCATCGACGGAAACCTGATATCTGTCCCGATGAGAGGTCAGCAGAAGGTCCAACAGGGAAGGTGTATGATCCTCCACATCTGGAATCCGCGTAGGCGAAGTAAACAGTTGTGTCAGACCATATGCCAAGGCAAAGTCATAAGCAGATCTCCCCGTATGATCGGTTAAACGTGAACGGAGCCATTCGGCGTGGTGGTGGAGGGCGTTAAAATCGCCAGGGGTCACGATCTCTGCGGATGGGACCTGTTGTAGCAAGGAATCTGTAGCCATTTGGACGTGGTCGATGAGTCGGTCTGTTTCGGCATCACCGCTATGGGACCTATAGAGGCACCCGTAGACGCGCGGATGGTCGTCGTAGCCAAAGGATGGACAGGTCCGAACCTTCAAGACTGCCGAGGCGTCGAGAACAGATGTCCTTTCTGACATATACGCAAACTCCAGCCTGAGGCACAATGGAGTGCTCCAATTTGTACCCCGGGTAGGAAAGATACGAAGTATCAGCCGGAGAGGACATCTACGTCTCGGTCAGAAAGAGCAAGGCCGGCTTCGCCGTCTCGAGATGGTAGTGGACGGCGTGTAGGTTCGTGTGAAGTCCCCTGATGTTGCAGAAATTCACGGATAGCGTGGCAGGGGTCGCCTTGGTATTGTTGCTCAGTTTACCCCGAGCAGTTATGTTTTTGAGCGGAATTTTGTCCTCCTCCCCAGAATACGCGGGGCAGCCTGAGCACCCACGCTCAGGAGTGGAATAACATAGTCTTGGATGCTCAGCGAGAGATTCTCCAGGGGTGCTGGTACCCTCCTGGGGTAGTCTTTGATATAATGCCACTACCATGTTGATGGGGGGGCGCGGATTGGGCCTCTGGACACCACCTGCACTCACCAGACGAAACGCAGAAGCAGAGCTTCTTCTTCACGCCGGTATTCTGTGAGGTCGTGGTACCAATCCGGCTCGAGCCGGCCCATACGTGCAACAGCAAAAACTGCCGCGTGGCTCTACCACCGTTCTTTGTTGTGTGCTCTCCTTTATCACCCATATTTCTATAAAAAAAGATTTAGTGTTAATGGTAGGAGGACAATCACAACAGATTCAATACTGAATCTGTTAGTTTTTAAAGATTTCTACGATAGCGTTATATTGTTTTTTGGTTGAATACCCGGCTAATGTTAATGATGTCTCATATAATAGATTAATTTATAACAGCAAGCCTCCTGGAACTAGAACATACGCTAATATTTATGTTAAGCCACGCTGCAGCTATATATTATGGTTGTAGCACGAATGGGTTGGTTCGACTGGGTAATGAACATGCTCTTACAGAATACAAGCGTAAAATAGCAGCTCAATGCTGCTGTGTTTTGTATGGTAAGTGTAGAGAACCGGAGATCCTTTTTATTGGAAATGACGCATTCCATCTTAGTCCTCAGGGGAGACAACGTATAGTCTGCATTTTTATTCTTACTCAAGGATAGATGTAGATGTCCAATTACCATCAGGTGGACTGTGTGCTCGTTTCTCAACCTTATTCTATAAAAAAATATCAGTTTTCTTATACTCGCATACCGAATTTTTGTATATTTTTATATTAACTTATTGTACCTATTTCTATTGATTGAGATGATTGATTTTTACATAAATATTAAAAGGCTACACACATTAATTTTGATTGTTCAGGTTGGTCAAATAACTGGAAATCTTGGAAAAAATACAAATTAATGCAATGTTCTCCTCTTATTTTGCTTATAGTAAATAACAACAATTTATTCTGTTATAAGTAAACCTACTTTCTCCAGCAAAGAGGTAAGTAACTATGAAGCCTGTGCTTGATCCGATTAGTGTGATTAAGCGCTGTAGCATGGGTTTACCACTTGCTTGCCGTCCATTGCTTCAGTCCTTTCACCTCGTTGTTTTGTCGACGATTTGTTAGTAGTGCTTTTAATAATAAGTTTGCTAATCCAGCTATATTTCAAGTGAAGATTCTCTTTCTTAGTTCTCTCTAAAATTTTAATGTGTATATTTCTTTGAGTGATCGTTAGAAAACTATAAAGTTAACTGTTTTTTTTTTTTATTTATATATTTTCTAAGGATAGTTATGAATTATGATTCTTTTTAATACATTACGTCGGGTTAAGTGTTGTTTTTCTAGTCTTTAAAAATATATTATTTCGGTGGCCCGTGCTATTAGTTTTGGAATAAGTTTTACTCTAGATCATCATCATAATCATCATCATTAAAGCCCATCACAAGTCATTACCTTCATTAGTTATGTGTGACAAGTTATTACAAATTACAAAAAAGTGGTTGTGCTTATTAGTATTTTATAGAGCTTTATTTGCATATAGGGCACACATTCGTAGGTACTACTTTTATAAAATACAAAATCAACTCAATTATATTATATTCATAAATCTTTAGTAGTTTGTAAAGAGCTACTACGTGGTAGAGCCATGCTCTACGTGGTAGAGCCATGCTGCAGCATTGCAGCATTAGTAGTATAGTTGTAGTACGAATGGGTCGGCTCGACCGGGGAAGGACCACGCTCTCACAGAAAACCAGCGTAAAATAGCAGCTTAACGCTGCTGTGTTTCGTATGGTGAGTGTAGAGAACCGGAGACCCCTTGTACTGGCAACGAGGCATTCCATCTTAGTCCTCACGGGTGACAACGCATCTGCATCTTGAATCTTTATTGAGGATAGATGTAGATGTCTATGGGCTACAGCAACCATTTACCATCAGGTGGACTGTGTGCTCGTTTATCACCCTATCCTATAAAAAAAGCAAGAGTTTGTTGATTATTATTATTTATTGTATCATTATTTTATTATTATTATTTATTTTATTATTGATTAAGATTATTAGATTTTAATGTATCACCATTAAAATCTGATTCCATAAAAATAATCAAACTGTCATGTCCATTAAACAACATTTAACATTGCACGAGTTCACGAGTTGTACAGTATGTAAATCATATTTATTTGAACGGCTTGTAATATTCGTCGCGAGTGGGCAACTTTCGCTGTCCGAACACTTTCGCCTTCATTTCGATCAGATTACAATGTCGGCCCAGTGACTCGCCTCATTGCCTATTTACAATTGCTATTTGCAAGTGCCTTGTCGTTCATAAAGTCCACTTTGAGGAATTGGTTTGAACGAGAAGTAAAAGTTTTTAAATATTGAGGATATTTATTATTTTTCTTATTGGCTTCTTTGTAGTTTGTACTGGTATTTTACAGGCTATCAAAAATGTACTGACGAATATAGGCCTTCCCATCCTCATTTGGGAGAATTTGCCACAGTTGGCAGGCGGGTTGGCAACTGCAGTTTGGACAAACAGTGGTAGAGCCACGCGGCAACTTTTGCTGTCGTACGGATGGGCCAGCTCGAACCGGGGTGGTACCACGACCTCACAGAAAACCAGCGTGAAGTAGAGGTTTACCTCTGCGTTTCGCTTGGTGAGTGCAGGTGGCCGGAGGCCCTTTTTACTGGAAATGAGGCATTCCATCTTAGTCCTCACGGGTGACAACGCATCTACATTTTGATTTGTAATAGAGGATAGATGTAGATGTCTATGGGCCGCAGCAACCACTTACCATCAGGTGGACTGTGTGCTCGTTTGTCACCTTTATCCTATAAAAAAATATATATATATTATTATCGGTTCATGTCAGGAAAATAATGCTGCCCATGTCCTATTTCAGACACCCATAGGATGAAATGGGGTAGTGGAAATTCTTACGCCTTAACTACATCGAAAATATGTAAAAATATGTACTCTATTTATTTTCGCTAATAAATAAGCTTAAGTTAAATAATATAGTTTTAATTTTATTTTATTTGCTTATATAAGTGTCAGATTGTGAGAAATAGTGTGATAAGAGAAAAGTGTGGTTTGCAAGATGACGTTGTGACCAGGATTAAAAAAGGAATGCTTCGCTAGTTTGGTCATGTAGAAAGAATGAACGCTGGAAGAGTGACAAAGCAAATTTATGTTTCAGAAATGAACGGGAGAGTCGGGAAGCGACGCCCTAGACGAAGATTTATCGATCAAACCGGCGATACATTGAAAACGGGCCAGATTAGGAGTACCCTTAACCGACGAGCGTGTATGCGTAGATATGATGGATGTAAAGTAGGCGAGAGAGGTGTGTCAGGATCGCCCCAATGGAAGCCCGTAATCTCTGCCTACCCCTCTGGGTGACAGGCGTGAGTGTTTATGTATATTTATATATAAGTGTAAATCATTATTTATATCATTATCAACCCCAAACAGTTGTTACTGCTGAACATGGTCCTTTTCCTTTGTAGGGATTTGTCATAATCGACTTTATTAATGTTAATAATAGTAGTTTTTTTATACGTATTATTAGCGAATGATAAGTTGCGAATGTTAAGAGCGAAAGTGTGTCAGGATCGTACTAAATGGTAGTCCTCTCCATACACACATATTTATGTACATTGTTCAAAAAGTAATATTAATCCACATGTACTCCAATGCATTTAAACGACTACTATAAAACGCAAGTTACAAATGATGTCATATCTGTCTTAATATTCAAGTCAAGATTTCTAAACATACAATTTTCCTGTTGTTTTTAATTCCTTTATAAATAATATTTACCTCATTGTACTACAATAGTACATTCCACTTTAGATTAAGCTTAGCAAAAGGAAAAATACCTTAGGTGTTATTCATAAATAAGGGCAGCAATTAAGGATTGAAACATTAAGAAAATAACAACATAATGTTTGGCAATCTACAAACAAGATATAACACAGATCACACTAACGACGAGAAACAAAATTTCTCAAAAGAAATTCTAGCTTTAATATCAAGTAATGAAATAGTTACGTAAATACTTAAAATATACATTTGAAGCTTATCTTAAGCAATTAATCATCAATACTTTGATAAAGTATAAAAAATAAAAAGCATAAAACTTACTGTATTGCCTGTAAGTTTTAAAAAATGTGGTAGTCACACTGCATCGTATTTATCTATATATATTTACTCGTATATTCTACAAGGGAAAGTCGATGAACACTAGTAACAATTTTTACTAGTAAAGAGGCTTTACATCCCAGTCATTAGGGGTGACTATGTCTGCATTTTGATACGTAATGTGAATTTTTCGTACAAGTGGGTAACAAAGTGACTTACTTTATACAAAATTCGTCGACAAAATTAAAAATCTGATTCAAATTTAAACAGCAAAAATTTCACTTCCAGCGAAAATTAAAAAAAAACTTTTTAAACATAGCTAATATGTAGTATAAGTAGGTAATACATTTTATTAGAATTGTAAGCTTTCCTTGATTATTTTTGAAAGTAAGCTAGCTACAAGAACATATCCTTATACTTAAAACGTAAAACATTTCACTGCAATCGTAATAAGCGTCCACTGACAAAGGATTTGTGAGTGCTATTGTATGGGTTGAGAGCGGGACGACCTTTTTAACAGGCTGGCACAAAAAGTATAGCCTGGTATTTTTCGCTTGCGTATTCTTAAACAACAGTGTCTGCTGTATCTAAAAACTAAGAAATCTGGAAAATTATATCACTGTTTTCGTTTTAATGAGGGCATCCACGACTTTTTCTACCACCAGGGCGACGCCACTTTCGAGTGAGGTAAAATATTTGACAGATTTCATAGCGGCGACGATAATTTCTTAGGAAAATGTAATCTTTAAGGTTTCTTTCTCTATTATTAGTTATATTTTATATTATTTACATTAGAAATGAATAAACGAAACTATAAATATAACTAAAAGACGACTTTTAAAAAAAAAAGAGTTATAATGTGCAAAAAATTAAAAATCAAACCACTGACGCATTGTGTTATATATTAATATAATACTCTAGACAATGATATACTATTATTTAAAACTAATTTCTCAATTAAATGACACTGTGTAACAAAAAACTTTACCTCAGTCGCTAGTAGCGACATCTGGTGAGTGGAAGATTATTAGCTCTCATTCAAGATGCAATGCTATTATATCAATTACAAGTCATCATAATCATCATTACAACCCTTCACAAGTCCACTGAACATAGGCCTCCCCCAAGGAATGCCACAAAGCACGGTCCTGAGCCACCTGCATTCATCGACTTCCAGGTCGTCACTCCATCTAGTGCGGGGTTGCCCTACACTTCGCCTACCGGTACGAGGCTGCCACTCGAGAACCTTTCTTCCCCGTCGGTTGTCGGTTCTTCGAGCTATATCGCCGGCCCACTGCCACTTCAGCTTACTAATCCGTTGGGCTATGCCGGTTACTCTGGTTCTACTGCGGATATACTCATTTCTAAGTTTATCACGCAGAGAAACCCCGAGCATAGCCCTCTCCATAGCTCGCTGAGCGACCTTGAGCTTCCTCATACGGCCAGCAGTGAAGGACCCCGTCTCAGATCCGTAAGTCATCACTGGCAACACACACTGGTTGTACAATTTCGTTTTCAGATTATGATGCCTGATGAATATAAAAACGAAATTGTTGATCTAATTTAGTATAGTTTTAACTTTACATATTACTTTTAAACTAACACAAGTGTTGAATTAAACTTTTGACTTTCAATAAGTAATAATAAGTTTGCTCGAAGAGGGGAGGGTCAAGAGTACTCGGATACCTAGACGTGCATGTATGAAGAAGATGATGAATCTGAAAGAAGCGAAAGAGGTATGTAAGGATCGTGACACTTGGCGATCTGTTCTCTCTGGCTACCCCGTCAGGGATTGTGCGTGACGATAAGTAAGTAAGTAAGTAAGTAATAAGTATTATTTATAATCTATATTGAATTAAAATCCCTATATATCCCTATCCCTATATAAAAATATTAACCCTCTAAGTGGACAATTTGAATTTTCATGGCAGTTAATTATGCTCTAAAACAATTCAATAATTTACGTGAAAAAGCGTTACCACATCAATCGATTGATTAAGAGTAAAATGGATTAGTCGACGTCGGTCGAGCTGCTTGATTATTCGAGAACCCGCCCCGCTCTACTAACCTATTGTCATCCGCCGCCAACAAAAACGCGTCCTCTTCTGAATACATTTTGAAAGATACTGACGATGACCACGCAACCACTTCGATTAACTGTCGACCGATGATTAAACAACGTTTTATTGACCAGTATCTGTCGATCAGCTAAAGCTACTACGCCAATCGATTGACGATGGAACGATTGGTGTGGTAACATCCTAAGAAAAACCTTTGACATGCCGACATTAGTGAATGTCCTTAAATAAACTGTTTGAATAATTTTTCGGTTACGTCATATAGTCTGGTTGGTATAGTCAGTTGTCGACTGTGCAAGTTAATGTCAATTGAGTGGAAGAGAATTTGCATTTGCACAAACACTTATGCGCTATGATATATACATATTTTATGTGACAGCGTCCGGTGTTTAAGTTTGCCTGTACGGAGGATCATCGACCATCTTTGTAATCGGTTAGGAACAGGGGATTTCCTCAATTGTAAATAATAACATCAGTTGTTGACCTCCGGACGATCTTCAGATTAAGAGAAAGCCGAATTATTTAGGTAGCCTTTTTCTTTTTCATTTATGTTTTTTTGTGAACGTAGCTTAATGCAGAGGAGAAATATACGGTATTTCAAGTGAATAAAGTGCGTTTTGGTTTATAGCAAAGTTTGCGAAACGATCTCAATTCTCGATATATAAAACTGTCACGCCAGCTATTTACGCCATTCAAAACGACATTTGATAAAATCTTAGTCTAGCATTACTGCTTTGCTATTTAAATTCCCTTTGTTTGTCTGCAGAAGAGAAAACTTGTTAGAGCTAATTAAAATTTTATTCCGTTGCTTACCTATTTTTCATTATATGTACCAGTAAGTTTTGTTCTTTTATACATTAACAAAGAAAGATAAAAGCTTTTTGCGCCGCTAGAAAATAGTACCTAGGGTCCCTAATACCAGCCATGCACCTAATTCCAGCCTTTTCTCATTTTTACTTCGTAAATAAGATTTCTAGTAGTCTTGCCTACAAATATTGTTACCTAAAAAATTCTTCGTAACTAGAGTAAAGTATATTACAAATATTATCTCACAGTTTTAAACCTAACAGTGTTAAATTAAAAATCAAAACACGTACGCAACGAAAAACGCTCATTTTCCTCGTTTTGTGACAAGTTATAATCACGGTAAAATTATGCTTACTTTACATTATTTCATATATAAGCTTTTTGATTTGTATGAATATGACTACAGACATAGTAATGCAGTTATTTTTGTTTAAATTTACAAGTTATTTATTTTCTTTTAGTAGAAATTAATGGGACTGTAATTAGATATACGAAATGTATGGAGTGCATTATGTCAGCCTACCGGCTGTTATTTGGTTTGACGTACCTAATAAGAAGTACCTAATTTCAGCCATGTAATATAAATCAGGGCTGTCATAAACTGAAATAACTTATCTTATTTATAGTTAAGGGAGTTATGATCAATTCGTCAGTTTTAAAATTGGTTTTAGATTTTAAAGTTTAGCAAAAGATGTACTAGCTTTTCTATCTGACATTCGGTGTATATTAAGGACACTTTATGTATTCAATTATTTTTTTGAGAAAGAACAAAAAACAAGCAATAAATAACAAGCAAAAACTAAAACTTAATACTGATTATTATTTATATATTAATATTAATTATAACTTAGAACATAAATGAAAAACTCATGACAAGGAAAGTGGTTTAGGACCAGGCTTTGCGGCAGTCTATGGAGGTGGATGTTCAGTAGTGGACTTGTGTAAGGTTGTAATGACGATGATAATTTATAAACTTGGATGATTAAATTATGAGAAATCGATGTACTAAGTAATATTTTATCACAATTTGCTTTAATTTATTGAACTGCTTTAAACTAAACACCGTGGGTTAAGTAGTAAAACAATACAATAAAATAATGTTGTCGTCTGTCTTTATACATATTCCATGCTTGACATGCAGATTCAAAATTAAAACGTGTTACGAATGTATTACTGTACCTCTGAAACTTACCTACAATAGGTACCTATCAAAAACTCAAAAGGCATAACCCTATGCTGTGCTGACATTAGGTACACAAAAGGACGACAATCGATACAGGGTGGCTGGAATTTGAACCATTACGCCTTTTTTTGCTTATCGTCGTTTTTAAAATTGTTCTTGAAATAATATAATTGTAAATAAATATTCATTACATTTGTACATAAATAACCTATCGATTAAAACAAATGTTTAAAAACATTGTGCCCAAATTAAAATAGCAGGATTTTTTAAAGTTGAAATTGACACTAAAAGGCTAGTTAGGGGCATCCACCCTACAATAGTTTTTGTTTGTCATTGAGTTGTTTACGAATATGTCACTCAATAAATAGGTGGTAGTAGAAAATCACTTAAAACGCTTACTCCGCCATCCATCGCTTGCTATTAAAATGTCTGCCATAACACCTACAATCAAGTTTAACAACAGCCGGCGGGGATAGAACCCGCGTTGCTCGCGTACTGTTCAACCAACAACAATCAACTCTTTACTCATATAAAATATATTTGATATCTATGTTTACAATGAGTGTATGTTTGAATCATAATTTTAATTATCACCGTATTACTTTGACCTTATCTTAATTGCCATGTATCTAAAGATCTCAAAATTTTAAATCGTCTTTGCTAGTTATCTTTTAGCAATTTTATACATTAATTGAGAATTCATTCAAATTTATTTAATTCTTTTATGTATCAAATTATTTAATAGGATTGTTTTCTATAATTATTGCAGCATAGGAAACAAATTTATTTTATTGGAACGAAGTTCCTTATCGCACGGTACGAATTTGGCAGATGGGGGCTAGGCGAGAAAAAATTAAAGATTTTTCCGTCACGATCCCCTTTCTATAGTGCGAGCGACATGGAAATATTATTTTAAATAACGCGCCATTTTAATAGACGGTAGTAATTCATTTATTTGTATTTGTTAATCAATAATATAATACGTTTATCAATAATAATATACTACGAAAGGAACTTCGTTCCAACAGAGTGTTCCACGACACTTACCCATGTTTTTTTTATGAAACAGAAACAGAAACAGGAACTTTTTTATTCAATATAGATTATAAATAATACTTATTGAAAGTCACTCTTTTGTATAATTACCACTGGTTCGAAAAAAACCTCTGTCCTGGGAAGAACCAGCAAGAAACCGCTGGGGACTTTTTTTTTAAATAACAGCTTACAATCATGTATGTTACACAAATTAACAACACAACAAATTAGAAATAGCTTGGGAGCGATCACCTCACTTTCAGGGATTATTATCATCTATAAATTCTTTAATATTATAATAACCCTTTTTATACAAACTTAGTTTAATAAAGTTTTTGAACTTTGAGCAGGTCAAATTTTGTATATTTTCTGGAATTTTGTTGTAAAAGCGTATACATCGCCCCAAGAATGAATTACTGACTCGATGGAGTCGAGTAACTGGTACTACTAGCTTGTGTCTGTTCCTAGTATTTACAGAATGAATATCACTTATTTTTGTAAAACTACTTTTATTTTTGTGTACGTACATTACATTTTCATAAATGTATTGAGAGGCCAAAGTTAATATATTAATTTCCTTAAATTTTTGTCGCAGCGACTCTTTAGGCTTTAAATCATAAATTGCTCTTATGGCCCTCTTCTGTAAAACAAATATAATTTCAGTGTCAGCTGCGTGTCCCCATAGCAAAATACCATACGACATTATGCTATGGAAATATGTATGTATTCCAAATATGAAATTATGAATCCTATATACCTATAAAATTGTACTAACTTACCGTATATATTTTAAAGATCTTATTAGTTGACTCATTCTTTACTACACATACACCGCACATTTTGTTTAAAAATAATGCCATTATACATGTATAATTTTTAAACATTATTTCTCACGTATCTGTTTGAACATTGCACATAAACAAACATTTATAAATTACGGACATACGAACTGTCATACAAATAGTTGTTTCGCTCGGAAATCTAGTCATCGGCCGACAGAGCCGTAGCCAAAATTACCCGGTTTGGTATATGAGTTTATCATATTACTAGTGAATTATTCAATGCTTTCATTACGTGCAAAGTATCCGATCGTTTGTCAGTAATTATGTCAATTATTTTTATTTCAACTAAAGCATGGTAGTAATTTCATCCCGTGAGTGTCCTAAGACACGATAGAGGAAAAGGAAGCAGAAGATGGACAGCAGTATCTTGCTAATAACATCCAAAACATTTTTGACATCCCGCCTGGAAAGCATTCCAACCATGGCAATTTTCTCCCCTATGAGGCAATTTGCTAGGAACGCCAATGTTCAGTAGTGGACTTTTGATAGGCTATTATGATGATGATTATGCTTGGTACATCTAAATTTTATTACGTTCCTAAGGGCGGAAGACATAACTTGTACGAGACACAATTCTTAGATTTAATTGTCAACGAGGCATTCCCCAAGTCTATACTGTGTCACTTATATACAGTTATTTTGCGCTCGAACAGAGTCTATGGTCCACAATCAACGTCAGTTAAAATAAATGTACATGGATGGTCTCGCTTAACACTTTTCGCCATTTATCTTTTAATTTGTCTCGAAATACATCGGTTAATGAGATTCTAGGGTATGTACATTATTCTCTAGATAAGCTCCTGTTATGATTATTTGAGCTTAGATCGTTTAACTTTATGTATGCCAGTGTAAACATGCCAATAAATTAAAAATAACACTATTTTCTTAGTATAGAACTTGGCGCCAGACATCTCTTGATGCTTATTTGTGACTATAAAAATTGTTTACTCTTTCTAGAAGTAATATATACCCAGCAAATGTAAACGTCGGTGAAGGCACATCAAGGAAAATTCTGTGAAATTTATTACATATTTGTCGAGGTAACTTTCGTGATTTATTTATTGTTCTTCTTATTTATGGTTGTCAGAAGAGCAATACTATTCGAAATATAATTTATTATTGTTTTTGTAATAAATTAAACGTAAAAATTATATATATCATTTTTTTTAAATATACTTACTCTTTGATTTTGTCCTATTTACAGCCCCGGATTCTTTTCTGTCTTGTGGTCTACCTGGCCTCTTAATTATCTATTACTGCCGCAAAATAGCAGTGCGTAGTGCGTATTGTGTGTTATGTGTGTGCCGGTCTGAAGCGTATAGAGAGGCAGTGTAATTAAAGGTAGTGAGGAATTCCATCTTAGGCCTCATAGATAACAACGCATCTACATCCTTCTTTATTTATACAGATGTTCATTGTCCATAGACTGCACTAGTTACTTAGCATCAGGTGAACTGTTAGTTCGTTTCTCACTTTGTTACGTGGTAGAGCCATGCTGCAGCTATATTATGGTTGTAACACGAATGGGTCGGCTCGACCGGACCAGGACCACGCTCTCACAGAATACCAACGTAAAATAGCAGCTTGATGCTGCTTTGCTTTGTATGGTGAAAACTGGAGACCCTTTTTACTGGAAACGAGGCATTCCATCGTAGTCCTCAGGTGTGACAACGCATCTGCATTTTGATTCTTAATCGAATCTTTATTATAATACAAAAATGTTTATATCTGGTTCGGGTATACAGAAAATCATTATGTTGATTTCTTATGTTATGACGATCGCATAAAATCGTCAACAACTCAATCTGAGATGAATCTGAGGCCAACCAATTATCCCTACTTTGCAGTGCACTTTCGCAAGCTGATGAAGAAGAATTTTTACGTTTTTATCGGCTTTTTTTATTTTTTATACTATTTTATTTACTTTTTTTTTATAATTACATAAGTGATTGTATTCGTCGCATTGAATAATATATATTATATATAGATATGTTCTTTGTAACCGCCTCGGTAGTTTTATCACTGGTCTAAGGTAAACCATAATTTCAAAGCCATTTATGACTGGTCATCGCGGTTTGGCATTTCTGTCAATCCATCTAAATGTCAAGCAATGCTTGTTGGCAGCTCAAGAATGTTGGCAAAAAATGAGGTCAGTTGCTTGCCACCCGTATTTTATAATGACAATTTGATCCCGTTTTCTGACAGGGTAAAAAACTTGGATCTATACATGGATAAAACGTTGAACTTGTAAAAACAAGTCCCTTAGGTCAGCCGTAAAGTCACTGCTGCCTTAAGATCGCTCTACCGTCTGAAAAACCTTCTTCCATACAAAATTAAGCATATACTTGTTCATACACTCATCTTGCCTGTCATTGATTATGCGGGTGTTTGTTACTCAGACTTGAACCAAAATCTTCTCAATAAGGTTGAGCGCCTTCTTAATAACTGCATCAGGTTTACTTTCGGCCTTCGAATGTATGACCATATCTCTCAATCTCGTATTCGCCTGAAATGGCTAACTATCCGAGAAAGTCGCACTTCCAGAATATTGTCTGTTCCCTACTCCATTTTAACAATTTGTCCCCCCTTTCCTACCGTAAAGAAAAATTTCAATTCCTTTCCTCCAACCACGACAAGGTACTTCGCTCTTCAACTAATCTGAAGATTTCAGTCCCACTCCATTACACTGGTTTTATCGGCAATTCTTTTACTGTTCAGGCTATACTACTCTGGAACTCCTTATCTGAAGACATTAGGCAAGCACCAAACAAGATAGCCTTCAAAATATTGGTCCGGGAAAATCTCTCAAAAACATTGTCGTCAGCTAATACCAATACTGTTACATTTATCCAGACATATTATGTATGTATGTATATATGTATTTATATATGTATATATGTATTAAGGATAATTGTTACATATGGATTATTATGCATTTGCTTGTATTCATATGCATTTGTCTAATTTATAAGCCTTATTTTAATAGGTGTTTATGTCTATATAAATTTATTATATTTAGTTACTTAAATCACCTGCCACAAATTTCTCACCACGCCATGGGTTGACTGGTAGAGAATATTAACTGGCATTAAGTATGCCCTTTGTAACCTTTTTATTGGTTAGAATTTAGAACAATACAGTTTTTAAATAAAAAAAATAAAAAAATATCTGCTCCATACATTTATTTCATTTTTTTTGTAAAAAATCATAAGTCCTCAGTTTTTAAGCCAAATTACTTCGTGTAACATTTTTGACCATAGTAATACTAAACAGAAGCCTTTTCAACCTTAAAAAAACGACACTTAAAAAAGACCTCTTTGTCTTCGAAACGCGATTTTCGATCCAGTGTGCGTCTTATACTTCAGATTAAGAAAAACAATGGCGTGTTCCAGTTCGGATGATGGATAGGAGGATGACAGGATATCCAAGCTAGTATAATGATAGACTATGAGGGGATTCATCATAGTCCTCAACGGTAACAACGCATGTGTAGCGTTGTTTCTTTCAGGCGATGGCAGATATCCGTAGTTTATTGTATCTAATAACCACTTACTGTACTGTAAGCTGATTTGTCGCTCTTACATTATACTTACTTACATAAATGCTTTTTACTAGATAATATTATTGAAAATAGTAGTTAATGATTTCTTATATTTACGCGAACACTACACATTGAATAAAACTATTTTTGGGAGTGTCACCCCCGTGACTATGGGTTGCTGTAAAGCACCCGAAACGTCGGGAATTAAAATAGTAAATTAAACGCGATAAAATCCGTAAAAAATAGTTTTATTCAAAAATAGTAGTTGTTATGTAAGCCAAGCTATGATTATTATTATCGAAAGATCAGTATTCGTATCTTTAATGTCTATTCGCATAGCAATGTGACTTCATGCCATATTGCAGGTTAATATGGCAGGTTTGAAAGATGACCTTATCACAAAAATTGATAAGGGCGTGCTTCGGTGGTTTGGGCACGTTGAGCTAATGAGTGAAGACTGAATGGTGAAGAAAATATATAGCGCGAAAGTTAATATTAAAAGGTGTCGAGGTAGACCGAGACTAACTTTCGAAGACTATGTGAGAATATTGCTCGAAGAGGGGAGGGTCAAGAGTACTCGGATACCTAGACGTGCATGTATGAAGAAGATAATGAATCTGAAAGAAGCGAAAGAGGTATGTAAGGATCGTGACACTTGGCGATCTGTTCTCTCTGGCTACCCTGTCAGGGATTGTGCGTGAAGATAAGTAAGTAAGTAATGTGACTTCATCGGAGGTGTCTTTCGATCAAGTCAACTCCGAAAATATACACGTGATGCAATATGCGTATTGTTAGACGTTAAAAATGTGAAATGACAGAATAAATATTCGCCGATGGATTTGTTTCATTTTGTTTTGACGTTGCTAACCTCGAGTTATATCGATTTTTTTTAATATTCGTTTTCAGGGGATGCCATGTATACAATTAGCTACACCTTACCGTTACCGTTACAGCCTATTAAAGTCCACTGCTGATCATAGGTCTCCCCTATAGATTGCCTCTGAAGATGGATATTTGCCATGTTTGCCACGCTTGGCAAGCGGGTTGGCAACGACAGTTCCTTTATATTTAGTCGTTATTAGAAAGACGCTGCTGCCCATCTCCTGGTTTGTTTTCCTCTGAGGCATCTTCCGACACATAGGGTAGTGAATTTTCTTACACCGCCATTGCACGGGTATTACCTTAATTACGCTTAGAAGCTTAAATGAACATGAATTTAATATTATATTTATAACGTATGTATACAACAAATGAAGATTTAATTTTGTTTTGAATCATTTATGAGTTTCTCCGTTCTAATATGACATTGACGAGCGAAGTTTGGTTGTAAAAGTTCTGCTATTTGTTTCAGGAAGTTAGATTTTTTTAATAACCAGAATAAATGGTGAATCCTTTTATCATTACAAGTTAACCATATAAGGAACTTTTCTTTGTAAATTATATAATGCGCATCTATCTCCTACATTAAATTTACTAGGTTACAGCACTACAGCCCCGATTCAGACAAATTACTGGATCTCATGCGATTCACTTGTCGCTAATTAATTAACGTATAAATTAGTGGCGCCGGAATAGAGTTGCGGTTAGCGCTTTGGGTTAACCAGTAACCACGTCATTTGTTCTGATGATATGAATAAAAGAATATTCTGTTATTTTTTTACATAAATGCATTTTTATTTATATTAGTGATTATCACAACGAGCTATATAGGTACTTGACTTGACGAAAATATTATGTGTACCAGTAAATTATTGAAAGTTTGATTTTACTTCTCCTGATGTTATAAAAGTATTAGAGCATACCTAAGAAACACTTCACATTTTTTTATCTGTCAAGAAAAATATTATATTGTTTTTGTTGAAGAGGACTATATATTTTGTATTAAATCGAATGCTACGTTCGAGTTCTTATAAAATTTATCTTCATGGCATGATTTAGGTTAAGGTTGTAAAATTATTCTTTAGTTCCTTTGATTATATTTGTTTAGTTTGTCTACTGCGTTGTTGGCGTCTACTGCATGTTTGAAATAACGGCCACGTTTATTGCTGAAAATATGTGATTAAAGCATTAATAAATAGTTCCACAAATTCCACAAAGGCAGAATTAGTACTTCCTGGTTTGATTTTATGATTCGCACTGACCAGACCAGGAAAGCAGAAAGGTACTGTAGATGGAGAAAGATGACAGAAATGAAAATCCTTGTTTTTTGTAACAAATTACCAATTTGCACAATTTCAAATTTCCTCTTCCCAATTAACCCTTTATGTAATGTGGTGTATCTGGTTAAGACCTAGGTGGATTTTAAGCCATTAATAGATCAGTACCTTTCTGCTTTCGCAACGAGGTTTGCAATAAATATATTGCCTAACGAAGTACGTTGTGACTTGTGATCACTGCGGACTAACATGGAATGCCTCACTTATCTTCTTCTTCTTTCTCTGTAGTACCCTTCAGAACGGAATATAACAGCAGAAATAGGTAAGAGAGTAGCACCTACCCAGCCAGATTCTTTGGTGGATAAGGGATCCTATCATCTACTGAGGCTTTCTGTTAGCTACGTTCGTCTATCTAATGTCATCTTAAGTTTTCCACCCATCCATCTATATCAATTAATGTCCATCATAAAAATCAATTAATGTCCGTTAATTTCGCTAAAACTCGAAAACGGCTCGACCAATTTTGGTGAGATTTTTTGTGTGTGTTTGAACAGGTCCCTGGATGTTTTTTTGAACTGATGAAATTGGACCCGGTAGGTGGCGCTGTTGTCGAGAGCCAGAAATCACCCGTGCAAAGCAAGCCTGAATTCCTCAGGGGCTACATGGTAGCTCAGGGGTTAATAACTGGTTGAATACATACCCCTAGGAATGAGGTGGTCGCTTCCAAGCTGTTTCTTTAATAACTTTTGTAAGTAGTTTGTACCTATTGGAGTGATAACTATTTTATCATGTACGTAGAAGAGCCATGCTGCAGCTATATTAATAGTATAGTTGTAGCATGAATGGGTCGGCTCGACCGGGGAAGGACCACGCTTTCACAGAATACCGGCGAACACCATACGAAACAGCAGCTTAACACTGTTGTGTTTCGTATGGTGAGTGTAGAGAACCGGCGAACCTTTTTACTGGAAAAGAGGCATTCCATCTTAGTCCTCACGGGTGACAATGCATCTGCATTTTGATTCTTTATTGAGGACAGATGTGGATGTCTATGGGTCACAGCAACCACTCAACACAGCAACTCAGCACACAACACACACAACCACAAATCAGGTGGACTGTGTGCTCGTTTGTCACCCTATCCTATAAAAAAAAACTTCTTTAGAACCCTTGTGATTTGAAACTCGATGAAACGATGAAGCGACACTAAAAAAGAACAAACATATACATCTATAGGATTTAGACTGCGAGAGAATGAGATAGAATACAGTATACAGTGTGTCCTATCTCCTCTTTTCTGAAGGTTTCACTTCTACCGCGTGTAAATTGCATACATGTTGTTTTATTCTTAATGTATAATTTTATTTTGACAAAAAGTCCCGCTGGGTTTCATGTTGGATCTTCTCAGGACAGAGGTTTTTCCGAATCAGTGGTAAAAGTAAAAAAAAATAACGTTAAATGAGAATTACATGTAATCTATATCGGAAAAAAATATATTCTATTGTAACGTACTGTTTTTCTTGTTTTAGACAGAGACTGCTTACGTTTTTCTTCTTGTTCCGTTTACATAAAAACTACAGCGTTCAAAAGTAAATAAATTAGCAGTATAATCCATTAACCTGCTGAAAAAAATGTTGGTTTTAATGAAACCATTCCCAGTATAACAGCTCAATCGAGGCGAAACAAACTGGGCGTATAGTCATTAACCTAATTGTCCAAACCCATGTACACGTTACAAAAGTGGTATTTATCTGGATGTACCGAATACAGGAAATATAATTATAAATATAAGGGAATTTTGCAATTCAGCATTGTGACCTGTACGTCGATTAAAAAAATATTTTACGATCTTGAATGATCATTTTATATTCAGTCGAGTTTGGTAATATAAAATGTACCTGTTGTGTAATGACTCAAGTAGCTACTGTCGTAGATAATTTATATTTGTTGTTGTTGTCAATTACAGTTGAAAGACAGTAACTCCAGGAAAGCCATATTTCATTATAATAAACATAAAATATCCAAACCGGCGACGGACATTAACGTCAAAGATGCAAGACGTCTGGTACCGCGATCGTTAATTCAATTCAAGCGTGGCGATTATGGCACTTTTACTATCTGATGATGAAGACGAAGAATCGTAATATACTAAAAGCATGGATATAAAATATTTAAAAGTCAACGCGTAAAATGGCACCGCCATTGATTTTTAATTTAATAACTTATTTACCTTTCAAATTTTGGAAAAATCTATTCAGGTTTTTTGAATCACACTAAGTTAAGTCACAATTCTCCATGGAATCCTTACATAAGTTATTCAAAGTTTTGTGTTGAAAGTGTAAATGTACTGTTATAATAAGGACCCATCATGCTTTTTCTATGTAGACGTGAACCGCATGGGCAGTATGAGTTCGTTCATGAGGAGTCGCTGTTTATTATTGCGCTCTGAGTATTTTGACACATGTTACACTTCCCCTCACGAGCATTTCTTTTGACATGACAGCTCCATCTTCGCCTATACGATGGTATTGTTCAAACTAATTAAGGTCACGAGAGAAAGCGTTCATGTTTTCTTCTTTCATATTTATATGCACCATTCTAATAAGTGCTGTCTTCTATATTCATAAACTCTGTTACTTTCGATAGTTAGTACATTCCATTAATCGGATAAGGTCAATTGTTTGGTTTAATACGAGCATTTTAATATGGTAAATGTTCCGTGCCTTCAATATTTCACTCGTCTCTTTTTCTTGTCTTATCTAATAGGCATAATAGTAAACACAGCAAGAAGGCGATGCCAGAAATATAGATCTTGCTCAAAGAACAAATTCGGACTGCCGGCCAATAAAATGCAGTGATCAAAATTCACTTCGAGGCCATCACTATATGAATTGAATTGCATCAGTTACTACACGATTCATTAATGGTTGTTTACTACAGGCAGATTATACATAGTATTGTGTCTTCTCCATCATTGTCAAACTTTTAAAGTCCACTGCTGGATAAATTTCTCGTCACAAATGCACAAGTGGGCATGCATGTCTTAAAATGCACATACAAAAAATAATATTAAATAAATACTCCGGGTTATTCGTCATCTCACCCGACAAAAACTCGACCGATCGGGCGACTTGGCACCTTTCGAATTTACCTAATATTTCTGTCGTCAACTCGCACGCCCGTACAAAGTACAGCCAAGTAAAAAAAATTAAACTAAATTTTAAAAACGACTTCAAATAAAACGTCATTAATTCATTTGGTCGGTCAGTGTGTTTATATAATTGTATATATAATTATGGTTAGAAGGAGGGCGGTAGATAGCAAGGATTTTAAATTCCAGTATAGATATTTGTAGGCAAGATGCGCTCATCAGTTTTCTTTCTCTGACATAAGCTTTGTGACTGTTTTTGACATATACTACCACTCCGTCACAGCGATTGACATGATTTACCATAGAGTAAGAGGTATAATTAGGTATCAATGGTATAGGTTTATTCTGGTTAATTCTACACTTACTCAAAACTATCACATCAATTGTAAAATTAAAGTGAGTAAGAGTAATAATTAAGTCATCAACTGTAAATGCTTCTAATGTTTTGTGATACGATAGTGAGATCGGTGTTTGTATTTTGTAAGATCCTGAACATCACATACTCTTGATTGTGCAATTTCTGCATTGTCTATTTCCTTCATCGATGTAAGGACACTATTCATTATTTCAAATAAAGAAACAGTCGGATTGCATTACCAGGTCTAGAGATATATAATATATTAAATGTTTTGCTTTCTTTCAAACTAAATGTATGAGGTAATGTAAGAATGATTAAAAATGTATATATTTTAAAATCTTGTGTGGGTGTTTTGAGTAAATAATGTTTAGTATAGGGTTGTGTTGTGATTGTATGTACATGTAGTATTTTATTATTATATTTGTGTTCAATATGTGTATGTGTGTGTTAGTAAAAAATGTATAAGGAGTTGACAAATTCATTATAATTAAAATCATAAAAAGTACATTTCGACGATGCATTTTTTTAAAAGAAATAAGTAATCCCTAGTCATTTTTCCTGCATTAAACTGTGTATTTGTGACTCGTTTTTAATAAGAATTATTAGCGAGTTTTCATTCTCTCTTACATACACTCTCCCATATGCTGTCCAGCAGAATTTGTAAGCCTTCTATTTAGCGAGGTCTCCCGCAATGAAGAAAAGCTCAGCTCCTTTAGCAATCAATTGTTCTGAGGCATATATAGGGGTGTCAGTGTATTTGGTGAAGCCTAAATGTCTGGCGCAAAGTTTTTTTTATGTTTTGCGTTGTGTGTAAGTCATCGTATGCTCTGAGCTGAGCTCTGAGTCAGAGCGCGCGATGACTTACCAATAATCTAAGGTCCCTGATATCTTGAATTTTCTATTTTACAGTTTATCGATTTAGACGAAGAGAAAACCATGTTTAGTAGATCTTCTTTCGATTCTTTAGGCGCTCTAGGAACATTTTTTATCTCTATGTTTGCTTTGCGAGATCCTCGTTGAATGTCCTCAATTTTGTCTTCCAATAGGTCCAATACACTCTTTGTCCTTCTTAGCCTATTCCTGTAAGTCCTGTATTTTTTTTTAATTCTTCATTTTGTTCTGCAAGGAAAGGACATGGAGTTCTCAATATTTACATTGGTTTGCTTAATTTCCATAAGCTCTGGAGTGATTTTTTGAGTTCATTTTCATGTGTAAACAGTGATTGAATCATTAATTTAGCTATGTTTTGGTTCAGGCTACGGCTTTATTTGCTAAGTGCGCCATTAGTAGTACTAGGATAATATGACAGCAAAGAGTTCTTAGTAGGGTGTTAGCAAAGCAAGTGAAAGAGTCAGTAAAGCGGTAGATGTTAAGGCGGTCACTTCTGGAGAACGTGTAAACCTTGGAGGCGGGTCCAACTCAGCAAATAGCGTAGCAGGGCGAGCGGAGCTCCCAAGAGTTGCAAAGATGGTGGAGGCAGCGCAAGTGTTGACTTATTAACCCAAAAATAGTGTCGTGGTAATACTAGGATAGCAGCGCTCCTCTATATGGGGAGTCCGTAAAGTTGTACTGCTCTCCTCGAATATTTTTCGCTGTCAACGCTTGGCAAAAGAAGTAGCAGGCGGTCATGAAAGCAACTAATACTGCGTTGTAGTCACTGATCTCCTTATGTTATGCACTCCTATTTTTATGTCGTGTATTTTTTCACTTTAAAAACTGAAAGAAATTTTAATTTATAGAAATATGTGTACACGTCTGATAGCTTTTACGTCCAGGGGGGAAGAGCAAAACCACAGTGGTGATGGATTCTCTTAGGGGGCGTCCATTAATTACATGGGGTGCTTGACGGGGGGGATTTATCGCGGTTAAGCGAACTCCACAAATTATGTCAGATTTGGGGGATCTCACGTGAGATTTGTGGGGATTATTAGATTGAGGGAGGGGTGGGGGGGGGGAATTGAACAATATCTCACGATATCTCACCGAGGGAGGGGGAGGGTGGAAAATTGTGAAAATCGCCTCACGTAATTAATGGACGCCCCCTTACGTCACCACCAAGGCGGTTATATTACATAATATTTGATTGCAATGGTAATAAATCATATTTTATGAATAAATAATGTGATGCGGGATGTAAAGACTTTGTAAGAACCTCCGAAGGAGGCGGTTATAACCGAAATAACAATTTTATTTTTTTTTTGTTTTTGGCCATTTCGTCACCCTAGGCGTGTAAGGAGAACTTTTGCCCCTATTCAACCTTGACCCCCATGACATCCTCTACATGATAGGCTCAAACTGACTATCCCTAAAGTTCTTCGAGTCGCCCCCAACTCATTTCTAGTCTTTACTTCCAATTACTTCCAATAAATTTATAAATCTGCAATTCCCTCCCTGGTGTTGCAGTTGTTCATGGGCGGCGGTAGTCACTTACCATCAGGTGAGCCGCATGCTCGTTTGCCCCCTCTCCTATAAAAAAAACATATTATTACATTAACCGTGTTCTTTTCCTACAAAGCAATAAGACCTTAAGTAGCAATAGCCCAGGCTCTTACTGTATATTCCGATTTTTTATATATTCGCTGTCTAAAACAAAAAATGTAGTAAACGTCAAACGAGGAGTGCTTTGGTTATTTAGCTCCCTACGCTTTTGTATATCATAAATCCTGGTGTAAACAAAATACCAGGCGTAAAATATTTAGACCGGCGCCCACGAGTGGAGTCGAAAGTACGAACAGCTATAAGGGAAAACACACATTGCAGTCAAGGGAAATCAAGTACGCAGGTAGGTATGTAGCAAAATTACTGACGTAGTCGCGACAGGGTCGGGCCGCCAGGGATTTGCGCTTACTCCAAAAACAGATTATAACGCAAAATTCTCCTGTTGTGATAGAATCCTTCCGATAGTAAATCATTTAATAAAACGCTGCTGAATTTTTTCAAATCTTTATGTTTATTAATTGTTGCTTCACCATAACTAATTGCGTTATTGGCGTAGTGAAATAGGAAACGACCGTTTATTAATAGAGTTATTAATTACGTGCCAACGATATTGAACAGAATACAAATATATGTAGCTATAGAATCTGATCATTTGTAATGGTAGCCAAGAAACACTTCCTTTGCACGTCACCTTGGGAACTAGGGTATTTATTATGTACACGTTTTAGTAAATCTAAATATAAAAGTTTATTTACGTCGAAACCGAAATCAATAACAAGGGCATATGAATAATCCAATCCAATATCGTCGAATTGTTGTAACTAATGACGTGGCCACACTTGTGTATATTTGCCAATGTATACTAGCCTTTACACCAATAAGTCGTTCGGACTTAGACTTGACTTTGACATAGATCTGAGCTGAACATGGCATTCAATAATCGTTCAATATCATAAGCGAGGCAAGTGAGGTGAGAGGAGGTGTGCACGCCAGCATTTTGGGTCCAATGCCGCGCCAATGATTTTAATCTTGGAACCAACGTTGACTTCAATGTGGCCGCGACATTGGAACTGTATTCATTCGATACACTGATGCGCAATTTATTTATGCTCGAGAATATCATGAAATTCCTACCAGAAGTCAATATCTACTATTAAGCAATTGTATTCAAAACAAGGTCTACAAAATTACATTTTCATCTTAAATTAGTTTACTTACAAGCTTTTACTTAACTTGCAATGTAACTATGTTTGTTCGGATTTCTTAAAACTTTCAAATTAAGTAAATACGAGTAAATAAACCTTGCGACAAACTTTTACATCATATAAATTGTGTAATGACATTAGAAGTTTTAAAGGAATAGTTTATTTTATTCTTTTTAGCGCATTTAAATAAAAGCTTGTTTTTTAAAAAAGTTTTTTACTTTTAATTTATTTTAACATAACATACAAATCAACCAGAATAATGTAGTGAAAAACTTTTACAGGGAATTCATGGGTACCATCCCGCATGATTTATAATGTATTGGCTAAAATGTATTGACACTAAGAGACAATATTGATCCAAACACACGGCAGTTTCCAAGCTTGGTTTATAAAAGGGTGACGCACCGGCAGTGTGTATATTTACACGAACCATATTCGAATATTTTCTAACGCCCCATAACCCAAAACTATTAGATTTACACACTTATAATTTTGCGTACCTATTAAGAACCTCACTAGATGGAGTGACGACCTGGTAAGATATGCAGAAAGTCTAAGGATGCAGGTAGCTCAGGACCGTGCTTTGTAGCCTTCCTTGGTGGAGGCCTATATGTTCAGCAGTGGACTTGTGAAGGGCTGTAATGATGATGATGATAATAAGGGACCCCGTGAATACATAGAATCTTAAATATGAATAAACCTATTTAATTATTTGAGTAATTAAGGTCTGATAAGTGTAATCTTTATTACTCACTGACTTACTCATCAAAAACCTGGGCCACTTCTATGTTACTTAACTTGAACTTAACTTAGAACTAGTTAATTAGGCTTATACAAAAGAAAAATATCTGAAAAGTATCTAGAAATTATCATCATTCGGTGTCGACAAAATTATTGGTGCCACTAGTTCCAAATACTTTTCTTAAAACACATTTATTTTATTTGCATTATATTACCTACTTTGAAATAAATCACAACATCACTTTAATATTTTTTACAATTTTCTTACAACTATGTCATATAAATTTGTGTTATTATTCTACTCTATCAAAAGCAAGGGAAGTGAAGTTACATAATCATTTTCGCAGAAACAATGTTAATAAGACCATAATCGGACTTAGCCTTTTACTTTAACGATAAGCTCTGCTTTAATAGACATTTACGTACATAGAGTGTTTGGGTTTACGACATTGTTTTTATGTTTGAAATTGCTATTCCTAAAAACTGTCTTGTTAGCTGTTTATTAGACTTTGTGACTAATTGTGTATTTGTCTACCAAACCCTGGCTCTTAGTTTCGTATCCCAACCGTTACATTTTTTTTTATAGTATAAGAGTGGCAAACAAGTCACATAGTCCACCTGATGGTAAGTGGATGCTATGTCCCATAGAAATTTACGTTTATTCTTGATTAAGACTCTAAATGTAGATGATATATTGTCACCTCTGAGGACTAAGATGGAATGCCTCGTTTCCAGTAAAGTCGACCTTCGGCTCTCTACACTCACCATAAGAAACACTATTATTCTGTGTATTATATATAATTTAAGATTCCAGCCTCTGTCTTTGAATCAGATTAAATCCGGGTGTTTTTAAGAAGAGAGTGAATAGGTTTGGCTAAGTTTATACACTGCTGGCCGGATGAGGAAGCTCAAGGTTGCTCAGCGAGCTATGGAGAGGGCTATGCTTGAAGTTTCTCTGCGTGATAAAATTAGAAATGAGGATATCCGTAGTAGAACCAGAGTGACATCGTCTTGTTGACTTCATCTTGATTGACTTACCGTCAGGTGGGGGATAGTAGTGGTTATATATTTTACTATCGTGTTAATATAGTGTAATCTTCTCAACTCAGTATCATAATAATATACAATAGTATAAGTAAAGTTACAGTCTATATCTCCCATTGCTGGGCCACCTATCAGTTTTAAGAAGGTTACGGAGTTATTAGTCCGCCGCTGCTATAGCATGTTGGCGGACTTTACATGTCCTCAAAATATTTTTATACCTCAGACATGCAGATTTTCCCCACCATGTGTTCCTTAACCGCCGAGTGTAAGAAATCGACGTTTAAAAATGCAACTAAAAATTTCACTGGTGTCCGCGGGTATCAAAACCCGGGTTGCTCGCTTACTGTGAAATTTACAGCGAGCGCTTATACCCTTTCACAACTCTCAACGATCGATAGTACAATTTTATTAATACCTATTTATTATTTTATTTATTTTACAGAAGATACGCTATATATTTATAACAAATAAATTGAATGACTACACCAGAGAAAGTTTATGATTAATTCATGCGCCTATATCTTGTTATGCTTACTTACATCGATGTTTTCACTCCCACTGTTCGTCTCTCTCGCATAAAATGCAAATTTAAAGAAGTTAATAACGACAATATTTCAATGTATTACTACTAACCTGCATCCATCGAGTGTTTCATCAGGTTATAACCCTATCTAGTGGGGTGTCGCACACTTATTTCAATTATATATTGTTAAATTAATACATATGGTGATGTTACTTGAAGAGTTAATCTTGATAGGCAGACAGGTTGGTGGCTGCAGAGCAAATATTCTGGATATGGATATGGATATGCTGCTTTCTGTTATCTGTATGTTGAGTTAGTGTACAGAATTTTAGAACATTAAGCAACGTGCACAAAGTCATATTAACCTTTTATATCTCTCTTTTTCAGGTAACTTAAACATGAGAGTAAGAAAGTAGTTGAAGAGGTAATTTATTTGTGGAATCGATGCTCTTCAGCAATCCTTTATGAGTGAGAAATGAAGACGGGAAGAATGCACGTAAGTATTTAGAACACTTCTCAAGCGAAGTTTATTTATTTATTTTTTATTGTATTCCCTACACAAAAACTTACAAAGGGCGGTCTTAATGCGTTTTAATATTCTCTACCAGTGACCTCATATGATCTATCAAAATTTGATAGGACTCCACGAGCTGATGAAGAAGAGATATAACCAGCGTAAAGTTTAAATTAAAAACAGGGGTTTTCAATTCAATTGCATTTTTAATATCCCTATAATGATGGTTACTTACCCTTCGGCAAGTTGTACAGAAGAAAGAATGCAATCTGCTACTTTCACTTACGTATGTGAACTATGAGAAAGCCTTTGCTTCCGTCGAAATTTCGGCGGATGGATGGTGCTACCATTCCTTCAGCGATCTCAAGTTCACTGTCGACATATTGAAATGCTGACATGTTCGTATAGTAGGGCTACGGTGGCAATCCGAGTACAGAACCAGAGTACAAAACCTATCCAACTGCAGAGAAGTGTAACAAAGGCTGATGTTATATTCCCGAAAATCTTTCACTGCATTGAAAGACGTTTAGACGTTTCAAAACTCCTGGGCTGGAAAGGATACGATATCAACATCAATGGCGATTACATCACTCGCCTTCCATTAGCCGACATTATAGTCATTATTTTATTTTTTATTTATTTAAACTTTTATGCAAAAAAGAAAAATCGTACATATGACGGACTTAATGCCTTAAGGATGTTTATATTATTATCATGATTATGGTAGAATCACTGTAGGACCTCAGCAATATGTTCAATGAGCTCAACAGTGTTTCCCAACGGATAAATCTTAAGATGAATATGGACAAGGTAGGCAAGACAAAGGTCGTGTGTAACGTTCATGTCACACCTGTGCCTCTAATTGTCGGGAGCACTACGCTCAAAGTTGTTGACGACTATGTTTACCTACGACAAATTGTCCTACTATGTAAGTGCAACCTCAACCGAGAGGTCAATCGATGGATCTTCTTAACTTCCAAACTTGAAAACAAGAGTATACAACGTGTGCGTGCTGCCAGTGAAGACAAATGGATCTGAGATCGTGTTGCTTCACTGCTAGCAGTACGAAGAAGCTCAAGATAGCTCAGCGAGCGATGGAGAGGGCTATGTTCGGAGTTTCTCTGTGTGACAAATTTCGTAATGAGGATATTCGCAGTAGAACCAGAGTAATCGACATAGCCTAACGGATCAGTAAGTTGAAGTGGCAATGGGCCGGTCGTGTAGCTTAAAGGACCGACGAAAACCAACGGTTCTCGAGAAGCAGTTTCATACCGGTAAGTAAAGTGTTGGGCAACCCCCCACATGTTGGAGCATGATGGAGTGCCGGCCTGATAAGACATGCAGATATGTGAAAAATATGTACGTAAGCAGTATATATAATGAAGGTAAAAGGAAAACTATCACAGCTAAGTAGAATTAAGAGGTCAACAAGTAATAGTCGACCAACTTATAAAATGCAAACTGTTAAAAATAAACATTTTATGAAGAAAACGACTATTATGAGTTACTACTATAGCTTTACGTTTTCATTTGCGGGATAGGCAGGGAGGATCTTTTTTTTCTTACTTACTTACTACTTTCACTTATTTTTTAGTTGATAGTTATTGTAGGCCTCATTCAAAGTATTCATACAATGATATAGTCACACTTTTGGTTTACGCGGGTGACCTCAGGATAATTTAGGGCAGTGGGTGGTTTACGTCAAGGTTCGTTGGGTTATATAAGTATATATAGGGTTGCTCTGCCAGGAATATATACATAAATTGTCAACTATGATTATCTCTGTACCTTGGCATGTGAATTTGTGAATGATTTGATATAAATTGTATTATTTTTGAAATCGAAAAGTTTTTTTAAATCTTTTTGAATACAACTCCCCTATAAGTCTAATTTGAAGATAAGTCCTTCAATTACGATTTTCCTATTTGGGTTTTGGGCCCATTTTTAGTCGTCAAAGCGATCAAACCGCGAACTCACTTATTAAGTGGCGAAGCTTGCGAAGTCACTTATTGATTTCACGATGTCTGTCCGTCTGTCCCACGATTATCTCGAGAACGGTTTCGAATTTTCAAATTTTGTTTTCAGCAATCGATTACTGATCACCCAGGCATCTGAACCTCCTATTTTGAAACATTTTTTTTTCGTTAGAAACCGCTACAAAGCTGATTGCTTCGCCACTTTGCTATGCTGTTAGCTTGCTAGGTTTATTATGCTCATTATCAAGAAAGCCCACGTATTGTGACCGGCAACTACGGAACCCTACCTACCTCTACATTGTGCGTAGCCCGACACGCATTTGACCAGTTTTTTTTAATACGTATTACTTTTTTGATTAATGAACTATTATTTCATTTGCAATTTTGCAAATTGTTCAAATGTATAAATGATTATTATTAATACAAAACTTACATTACACAACTGATTACTATGTAATACTAATTAAATTATAATAAAATAATTTTATACGTGGTAGAGCCATGCTGCAGCTATATTAATAGTATAGTTGTAGCACGAATGGGTCAGCTCGACCGTGGAAGGACCACGCTCTCACAGAATACCAGCGTAAAATAGTAGCTTAATACTGCTGTGTCTCGTGTGGTGAGTGTAGAGAACCGGAGACCCTTTTTACTGGAAAAGAGGCATTCCATCTTAGTCCTCACGAGTAACAACGCATCTGCATTTTAATTCGCAAACGAAGATAGATGCAGATTTCTATGGGCCACAGCCATCACTTACCATCAGGTGGACTGTGTGCTCGTTTGTCACCCATATTCTATAAAAAAAAATCTCAAAAACAATTTTAAGAACGTGATCGTTCCGACCGGGAATCGAACCCGGGACCTTTATTCGATATTACATTAAAATTTTACTAAGCGTCTACTAAATAAAATAGCTATCCCCCGATGATTAATCTTTAGAAGCTATCTGTAGGCGGGAAACTAATAAATTGAAATATAATTTTTGGACGCGGCGCCAACAATTATACTGGTATGTAAATTTTTCCATTTCAAGTTGCCTAGCTCGAATAGTTTTATTTTGCTTTCCTCATCTTGTCATCTTAAACAAAGGAGTATAAAACATCAACAACCTTCGACCTAATTAGCGTGGCTTTATGTTATCGCTCGCTTCAACAACATCATCGATCTTTTCGGTTCAGTTCATTTGAATGCTTTCTATTCTGTCGTAATTTCTTTTTAATTTTACTCAGAAATGAGAGGTACGTTTTAAGTGATCTCAACTTCTGCGTGAAAAGAATCGGTCGAAGCGCCTGTTTTTTTTTTATTTTCAAGGAAAAGATCTCAATAAAATACTTTAATTTTCAATCATTATCATCATTATCATTCGAATCAACAGCCTATCAAAAGTCTACTGCTATAGGCCTAGGCCTTCCCCATAGATTGCTTCGCAGGGACTATGTTCGATATAGTTGCATGCTATAGTGCATAATATAATCCATTGCCAAGTCAAGTGCAGTAAGCTGCTTGAGAACGGGTTCACCTATCAAAACCAAGTAGATATCCTCGCTATTGCAATTCTTTTCGAAAAACATTTCACATACCTTTGGCTAGAACGCGTCTTGGTAAGCAAGATTCCATGACTCGCATTTTATGTGAGAAATATAATGAAATATCTCGAGCTATATCTGGCATCGGCTGACATATTCCACAACTCTTATGCTTTCTTTAAAAAAAAACTCGCCGATCATTATCCGATTAGTCCCCATTTACATTGAAAAAAAAAATTCTTTTTCCTTTTTTTCTTGTTTTTTTTTTTTGGGGATTTATGTACACTTATTAAGTGGCGAAGCTTGCGAAGTCACTTATTGATTTCACGATGTCTGTCCGTCTGTCCGTCTGTCTGTCTGTCCGTCTGTGCGTCCGTCTGTCCGTCTGTCCCACGATTATCTCGAGAACGGTTTCGAATTTTCAAATTCTGTTTTCAGCAATCGATTACTGATCACCCAGGCATCTGAACCTCCTATTTTGAAACTGATTGCTCAACGGCAACCGTTAGAAACCGCTACAAAGCTGATTGCTTCGCCACTTTGCTATGATGTTAGCTTGCTAGGTTTATTAAGTAACGAAGCTTGCGAAGTCACTTATTGATTTCACGATGTCTGTCCGTCTGTCCGTCTGTCCTACGATTATCTCGAGAACGGTTTCGAATTTTCAAATTCTGTTTTCAGCAATCGATTACTGATCACCCAGGCATCAGAACCTCCTATTTTGAAACTGATTGCTCAACGGCAACCGTTAGAAACCGCTACAAAGCTTATTGCTTCGCCACTTTGCTATGCTGTTAGCTTGCTAGGTTTATTATTGATATACATAACAGTGGACTTGTTACTTTTCATATAATTTAGTGTGTTAATGTTTAACATGTCTATTGTAAGTGTGCTTATGAAATAAAATAAAATAAATATAAATAGTTGCTAGCTAGACAGGTCAACACCCTCAGTTTTTATTATTTTTGAGTAACAGGAAGATGCTGCTGCCCACCCCCACAGGACGAAATGGGGTAACGGATACCGTCACTACACAGCAAACTTCTTCAATAATCATCTAAATTACAACAGACCATGACTGATTAGACCGGCGAAAGTATTATTAAACACCACGTGTAGTAATGCAGTTGCTATATAATTATTTATATATAATTTGCCTGCCAAGTATGACGATTGCATTGTTACTGATGGGAGGGGCTCATATGCAATTGAAGGTATATGGATGAATGATGGTGATGATTTGTCAAGAAATGATCAAGAGGTTTCATAGTTATAATTGATAGGTTCTCATTACTCGTTTTTATTTAGCCTCGTTATTAACTTGACTACTAACTATTTTAGATACCCATATTTATCTGATGTTTAGAATCCCTCTGTCATACAACTAAGAGAAGAAAGTTTTGACCGATACATACATAATATGCGTATGAGTATTTATTTTTTATACTTATGTAAATAGGGATGGAATTTTTTCATTTCAGTTCATTAAAAGGATTCTTTTAAAATAAGATTCTATAAACCAATAAGCAATTAAGAAGTGTTAATTTTAGCTTTTGAGATATCAACAATCAATAATGGAAAGAAATATCCTGGTAATTGCCTCTCTGAAATGTAACTAAAATAAACCTAGCAAGCTAACAGCATAGCAAAGTGGCGAAGCAATCAGCTTTGTAGCGGTTTCTAACGGTTGCCGTTGAGCAATCAGTTTCAAAATAGGAGGTTCAGATGCATGGGTGGGTGATCAGTAATCGATTGCTGAAAACAGAATTTGAAAATTCGAAACCGTTCTCGAGATAATCGTGGGACAGACGGACAGACGAACAGACGGACAGACATCGTGAAATCAATAAGTGACTTCGCAAGCTTCGCCACTTAATAACGGGCCGGACGGAGGCACATATCCAGCTAAAGACTTTTACGAGCAGATAAGGATGATTCTGCTTAAGGTAACTTTTCATTTCTCTAACCGGATTTATTGAAGTACTGTACGCAATTATAGTTATTTCATAGATCTTAAGTATCTGCCCTTTCAACAAAGTTTGAATTAGATCAAATCTTTAAATAGTTCGCTTCAATGTTCACTATTTCAATCGAACCGCGCACATGTGCTCTCATATATGTGAGATGCTTTCCGGTACATTAATACAAATATAGCTACGGTCTCTACACTTGAGATTAAATTTAATTTAATTAGTAGATTGAAAAAAATATGTATGCATACAAACGAACATTATGTTATAACTATTATGACAAATACTGTTGGAGAAGCCCGTTCAGCTGTAATGATGATTACGGTCTGACAGTGTTGACGAAAAAAAAAACCATTTTATGCATACTGACTCCCCGGAATATCTATAATGTTACAAATTACATATCTAAGCAAAAGTGTAAAAATAAACAACATTTTACGATTATACATCTTTATATAAACCTTTTACGATAATACGCTTTATATAAATAAAATAAATAAAATCTCTTTGCGTATTTTATCGCATCTACCACGGGGAGTGCTCTGAGGAATTGTTCGGACTAATTCCAGCCGCTCAATTTCACCATCGCACATCGCGACAGAACTTGTGATACCATCCATATCATCTAGATGATTGGCGGTCCACCACTGAGCGATTCAGAAGAAGTTTTCTCCCTCGCACAACTTCCTTGTGGAATCGATTACCACCAGCGATTTTTCCGGACCGATACGAATTAGGGACCTTCAAGAAAAGAGCCTACTCCTTTTTAAAAGGCCGGCAACGCATCTGCGATTCCCCTGGTGTTGCAGTTGTTCATGGGCGGCGGTAGTCACTTACCATCAGGTGAGCCGCATGCTCGTTTGCCCCCTCTCCCATAAAAAAAATTAAAGTTATTTTATCTTTACTTTTTTATTGTTTCATATCATAATCACCAATTCGCCTAATTACTAATTGCCCAGTTAGATACGGTAATAATTAACCTGCACATGAGTAAATCTTTGGTGAGGCGCCAATTGGATGGTTATTATGTTCGCGTGTGTGGGCAAGTATTTACAGACTAGCATCATTGATGAAAATATAACATTTTCATCAATGATGTTGGTCTGTATATAAATATCTCTTCATGCTATCTACAAATAAGTTTAAACAAAATAGTTGAAAAGCTAGTTTTTTAGCTAGTCTTAGTCAGAATCGTAATTTCATATTTATACTCCTGTTCTTTCTTTGGTGCTTGTGCATAGATTTATACGATGTTATTATTATATCAAAACGAAGCACACGTGCACGCATATAATGACCTTGACATTAAAGTACACTTCTGTTTACAACTGTGTACTTATGGAGTTTATTTTGCGAAACTGATAAGATGCGGTGGCATTTGATGGTTATTTTCATGGCTAATTCCAGGTGGCCGTCGAAAATTTGACTGAAAAACACGTTAAGTGTTATTGCTTCTGATTGATGAAACTGAAAAGAAAAGATAATTGTCGCCATGTTAACACTTAAGCAAGATGTAGCTATTACGGTAAATCTTCTCAGAGAAAGTCCCTAACTTATATCGTTCTTTTGACTTCTATGCCCAGCAGTTGACCGTTACAACAGTTGAGGTCGAGCCTGTAATAAAAATGGTTGTTTATATATGAGCAAAAATAAAATTAAAAGAGTGTTGGTCAAGATATAAATCCTTAGTACTTTGTCGACATGCACTGACCCAATTATGTACATGCTTTCTTTCGAGAGACTGGACGAGGGCGTTCATATCGGACAGTAGAAAAACGTTACCTGATGGCTTCGAAAGTGAAATATTTCCAAATTTTAAGAACACTTCTAACTGTAGCGTAACACGCAATATATTCATTAAAGCTGTGTTACTGTTTAAATATTTGGGGTCTTTTAAATTATGATTCTAGCTTTTGTATTTTTACTATTTTGCAGGTTAAGGACAAAAATCAAAAAATAATTTTTATGCTTCTATTTTCTTAGGCTTTCCTTAGTATTCACTAAGCTAATATTTCATGCCTTTTCATACAAGTCAGGGTTACAAACGAGCTTGATGGTAATGAATTAAGAATCAAAGTGCCGATACGTTTTCATCCCTGAAATCTTACTATATACATATTTGAATGATGATTTTATGATATGAACCTATAGAAAAAATATTAAAATACTTCACTATGCTAACGTGAAGCCTAGCCAAGTATTTTAGTATTTTATTGTCGAAGCAACTGTTTACCTACCGACTTTAGATTAGGAGACTGGATACTTTCAGTTAGCAATCGCCAAAAAAGTCTTTAACTTGTGACATCATGATCATTTAAGGCGTTATAATAATTTATTTTTGTTTTTTTATGTTTAACGGCTTTAAAATATGGAAGTCGTCGTCGTCTGTATTTAAAATCCACAACCATTTTAAGAATGGAAATCATCAAGATTTATTAGAGTGACCCAAGCTGGGTAATAAGCGCTTAGCTGAGACCCTCGCAATGGTTATGTCGCTTAAACAGTGTTTAGGACGTAGATACCGTATTTTAGGATGATGTCCTTTGCAATTAAATGAAATATGTAAACCGCCTCTACAATACAGAAGAAAATTCTACTGTGGGGGTCTATTGTCCAAGTTTGCAGAGATAATTGTCAAGCGTGTTACTGTAAAATAATAAGTCACATAAATATTAATCAGCATTAGTGCTTTCTAGGTCAAACGGCTAGGTCGAAAAACAGCTTTCTGCGGTTTTGTTACGTTGGATCACTGCGAACTGGTTCACTGTTTACTCCTTGTTTGCCTTTGAATGCCCTGGTTAGAGTTTACAGTGAGGCTTACATTGATTGCACCGGTTTTTGTAAGATTTTTTATTCGAAATCTGGATTTAAGCCAAATCGTGTACCTATGTAATTCGCTTCATCAGATAAAACTTATCCAACAAATAATTAGTTTATTATTGTATTTTATCCCATAAATAACTTTTATCTGATGGTTTAAATAATCAGACCAATCTCATACTGTCGGGCAGGTGACGTTAGTTATGATCTACGTCCCTCGAGAAAGACAAAGCCACAACTTTGAATGCCATGTGCAAATATGCTTTGGTAACCTCTTATATTAGGGACACCTCGTTTAGAGCCGGGCCAGCATCAGAGGCGTTACGACTCACGAATCTCTGGGAGATGACTACTGATATTTGAACCAGACAATCGGTCCGTGAGCACTACGTGTGGTGAAGTTCTTAAAGGAACTTTATTCGCGACTAGTTGTCGCTGCTGGTGATAACAGAGCTAATTCTTTTCTCGCTCAGCTAGCCAAAATAGCTATAGTAAGCCCTTGAGCGAGAAACTATATATTCGTATTATAGTACTTGGTACATACCATACATTTGACGGATCCGTGGCGTAGTGGCTTAGCAGTGAGTTGCAATGCTTGGGGCCTTGGGTTCCAGTTCCGCACGGAACAAGTATTTGTATGGTCTGCGAATAATTGTTCCGGGTCTGGATGTTTGTCCTTGTGCAATATATGTTTGTAAACTGCCTCCACGATACAGGAGAAAATTCTAGTGTGAGGGTAACGTTTTTAAAAAAAAATACCGCGGTAGGTAGGACTATATGATAATATAGTTTTTACCTTTTAGTTTTAGGTTTTTTTGGTATGATTATAAATATTGTATATATTTAAATTCTTATATACATTCTCAATTGTTATAACCATTCAAATTTCTTTTTTCAGTTAATAAAACGTTACGCTGGTATTTTCTCGCGTATCTTTTAGTCGTTTTACATCTTTTTACATGCGTGAATCACACATGAACACACATTCGGAGTCGGAAATATCATTTGTATGAGGGAATAGAAATACGTGAACCGTTCGGTTTTCGACCCCCAGAATAACGTTTATTTTTTTGATAATAAATAAAAAAGAATGATTTGATAATTTTAATTTTTAATTGACTTCAAAAAGGAAGAGGTACTCAATACCACTGTTTTTTTAAATCTTTTTTATGAGTGTTATCTCATAACTTTTTTCTATGCGAACTGATTTCGTTTATCGTTTCTTATTTGAAAGCTGGTATTTCTCGTGTGGTCCTATTTGGTTAAGGTCTGACAAATAGTTTTTAAGTTATCCTTAATATTTTATATTGAAGTCGGTGGTACAAAATTTTTAATTCTACCACTTGTTCTGGTAATGTTGACAAAAAAGATAAAACAACGACACACCTAAGAATATAATTTACAAATTAACGACGAACGCCTACGCCTAACGACGCAACGCCGTAGAAACAACACATCGACCAAAACTACGTAGTACTATTATTTATTCTGTGCCGAAACTTACACCGCCACTTTATAATTCTTCAACAAATTTTGTATGGATCGATATTACCTGTTCACCGTGTACTTAGTTGTGGCGTAAGGGAATCCTCTATCCCATATCATCCCGTGGGTGTCGTATGAGGCGACATAAGCAAACTGAAACAGGAGTTAGGTAGCAGCATCTTTATGATGACAAATTAATGGAATAATAAAAATGAGGCAATCTATAGGGGAGCCCTAGCCCTCTCTCTATGTTCAACAGTGGACTTTATAATAGGCTGTAATTAATAAATGAATGAATATTGAATAAAACTACGGATTTTATCGCGTTTAATTGTACTTATTTTTAAATTCTGATGTTTCGGGTGGTTTCTATAAAGTCAAAATGCACCCGAATTCCGAAATATGTTGTGTTCGCGTAAATATAAGTGATTTTTATGAATGAATGAATAATTTATCTGTTAACGATGACGTTTAAACACTTTCGATCACAAGAAATTATAAAGATAATTAATTTCTTGTGATCGAAAGTGTTTAAACGACGTTATACGGTTAAGATGCGTATGTATATTCAGCTTCACCGCTAGCGCCACAGCGGCGCCAGTGCAGTAATGAAACTTTCACGACGCTATCGATCCGCACTGCATTCTACTTCTGCTGACCTTAAAACTGACTGTGACTGATTATCTCAGGGCGTTTCCTTCTTAATATTTTTTTTATATAGGATAGGGTGACAAACGAGCACACAGTCCACCTGATGGTAAGTGGTTGCTGTGACCCATAAACATCTACATCTATACTCGTTTGCGTATCAAAATGCAGATGCGTTGTCACCCGTGAGGACTAAGATGGAATGCCTCTTTTCCAGTAAATAGGGTCTCCGGTTCTCTACACTCACCATACGAAACACAGCAGCATTAAGCTGCTATTTTACGCTGGTATTCTGTGAGAGCGTGGTCCTTCCTCGGTCGAGCCAACCCATTCGTGCTACAATTATACACGAAATATAGCTGCAGCATGGCTCTACCGCGTACAATATAAAGTTTGAGAGCCGTGGTAGCTCAGAGGTTAATCTACCATTGCTCTAATCAACGATCTTCACAATATATCCTCGAAATATTGTATATTTTAGACGTGCAGGTTTTCGCACGATGTTCTCCTTCATCACCGAGCACGTGGTAAATCAGCACTTAACATTTGGTGCCGGCGGAGATCTAACTGAATGATGAAATTTACAGCGAGCGCTCCATAACCCTCTCAGAAATTAGAGGAGGCTTGAGCCTGTACTGAACACATAAAGACTGTAACTTCTTTTTAACTTTTCATACTTACATATTAAAATGAAATACCTCACAATCTCAATGTACTTCAAAACGCAACACAAAAGTATATACATGCATGACTACTTAGCGTCAGAAATACGTAGGGGGTGATAAATATCCTCGCAAACATTTCGTAAAAAATTGGCCACAGGGTTATGATGCAGTGCGTATAAATGTTACAGATTCATGTATATCACATACGATTACCTACTTAAAATTTAATGCGTTCATTGTTCGCTGTTATTTGAAGAGAACTGCAAAAATTATATTGTCGCATTTATTTGATTATATATGTTACGGGTAATGCCCGAAGAGCGGGTAAATCTTGTTTTGTTTCATACTTTTTCGGAGAACTCCGATTAATTTATAAATTTCATAAATGGCCGCGGTTTTGGGGTAACCTCAGCTGAAACCTACTCTCGCTGACATTACTTGATGTGTGCTTTCGTTTTTTTATGACAAATATATGATACGATCAAGTGGAGGGATCTGGCACTGGAGTGCCCCAGCCCAAAGATGAGTACAGTATTCCATGTGAGACCGAATTTACGCCTTGTAAAGTTGCAAGCTGTGTGCCAGCATGAAATACTGTTCCGCTCTGTTGAGCACGCCAAGCTTTTTAAAGGCCACTTTAGCCTTCCCTTCCAAGTGAAGACGACACTGCACAACATTTGTTATGTCGACTCCGACGATGAATGATGAAATGAGGTGAACAATGAACGGCAATTATACAAAGTTGAGGAATTTTAAATTATTTTTTTTGGAATGATTTCTTGATAATCTTGTTTTGTTTACGTAGTAACGTAACGACAAAATAGATCTGGGGGCACGGCAGTGCCCCCGCCAAGTCGAGCAAAAAAGCGGCACGGCCGTACCATCCTTTTCTCGAAGCAGTTCAGGCCATTTCCGAAACTCTATAACTTCGTTATGGATAAAACTAGAAGCCTGAATTTTTACTAACCAAGTGCGCATATTTCAAATTTCATTGAATTTGAACCAGTTATTTAAGAATTATAACTAGTCAAAATTTCTTAATTTTGTCACTCACTGACTGACCGATCATCAAAACTCTAAGGCACTTCTAGCAGACATAGAAACTTAAAATTTGGAATACAATTATTGTTTAATATATAAATCAAGGAAAAATTAAAATCTTTTACAATTTCAGTCCAGTTTTCGAGAAACACCAACTGCATAAATAACTTTGTAATCCCATATAAATATATAGTATTACAAACATTTGCAGTGAATGAATCATTGTACCTATATATTATGTATAATCGAATAATAGGTGTAAATAGCTACCTAGATATAATATCCACAAAAAGAAATGAGATGCCATCAAAAACATAACTTGTAAAAAAAGCCAAGTCTCGCAACTCAGTTCTTCTACCGTAAAAAGTTGTGAGATCCATGTAATACCAAGTCGGTTAATTTATTCAGTCCATAGATTGATACATAGATTGACTTGGCAATCGCACTAAACAATCTAATTTAATATAATATGGATTACTTGTGAGATTTATTGTGTTTTCTTGCGATTGCCAAGTCAATCTATGTATCAATCTAAGGACTGAATAAATTAACCGATTTGGTATTACATGGATTTCACAACTTTTTACGGTAGAAGAACTGAGTTGCGAGACTTGGCTTTTTTTACAAGTTATGTTTTTGATGACATTTGTTTTTCCTGATAACTTTTCCATGACTATAAACAAAACCAAAAAGTAATTACCAAATAGTTTAGAAAATCCAAAAGTGCACGCCTCATGAGCGTTTCATTTAATGTTGATGATGTATTCCTGACTTTTAAAATATATAATTTTCGGGTTTTAAGTTTAGCGCTCTATTATTTTAACCTACTGGCAAATGAATAATAAACCTAGCAAGCTAACAGCATAGCAAAGTGGCGAAGCAATCAGCTTTGTAGCGGCTTCTAACGGAAAAAAATATTTCAAAATAGGAGGTTCAGATGCCTGGGTGATCAGTAATCGATTGCTGAAAACAGAATCTGAAAATTCGAAACCGTTCTCGAGATAATCGTGGGACAGACGGACAGACGGACAGACGGACATACATCGTGAAATCAATAAACCTAGCAAGCTAACAGCATAGCAAAGTGGCGAAGCAATCAGCTGTGTAGCGGTTTCTAACGGAAAAAAAATCAAAATAGGAGGTTCAGATGCCTGGGTGATCAGTAATCGATTGCTGAAAACAGAATTTGAAAATTCGAAACCGTTCTCGAGATAATCCTGGGACAGACGGACAGACGGACAGACATCGTGAAATCAATAAGTGACTTCGCAAGCTTCGCCACTTAATAATGTTCACCAAAATAAATCGATTACACTAAGTATTAAATCGATATAGGCTGAATGGTACATTTACCCTTTGTCTTTCAAGGGCTAATAAAAAAGTATGAAAACGCATTTAAATTTTTAATAGCAATAAAATTTGAAAATAGTTTTATTAACAATCTACGCGTACTAGGCTATTGATATGATATGAAATAGGGAACCAGTTGATGTAATTCTGAAGCTAATAAAAAAACCCAGTCTCGATACGTCAAGTTTTTCGGGAGTTATCGTGATCAAATACAAAAGCAATATCCGGACATCCACGTAATTTTTTTTTCAAACCGTGTTTTTCAAAGTAGCAACATTAAATGATTTTTTAGAAAATATAATATAATGGATTAGTGGTTCGAGTGTTTTCTTGATATACGGCTACTCATAAGCACAACTACTAATAAGTACAAGTGTAATATGGTTGAGCATTTTAAGAACACAAAATTGCTTGACCTTGATTTGTCGAAAGTATTTTACCTAATAACGCTTTGCTTTATGAGGCGTGCAAGAGTTCATACAAAAATCCCTTAGAAAATAAGACATTTATTTTTCCCGTCTTTGGAAATTTTCCGGGAAACTTTTCCAATTTCTATTTCCATAGAAACCTTAGTCGGACTATTACGAACATTTTAAAATAAAAAAGCCGAATCGGTCCAGCCGTTCTCAAGTGATGCGCTTACCTACATACAGTATTTCATTTTTATTTCTATACGAGTGGATTCAGAGTTTACCCAAAAAACACCTCCTTCGGACATAGCCCGTTACATATGCGTGCGTGCGTGCTTATTATGCGTTGAATCATAATTTTATTTATACTTGTGTGAATCATAATGTCATTTCAAATCTTTTTGCCCGGCTGACCCATAATGAGGGTTATATTTTCCAGGAGTGTGTGTGACCTCCTACAGTATTTCATTTTTATTTCTATACGAGTGGATTCAGAGTTTACCCAAAAAACACCTCCTTCGGACATAGCCCGTTACATATGCGTGCGTGCGTGCTTATTATGCGTTGAATCATAATTTTATTTATACTTGTGTTTTTTTTTTTTTGTTTTTTTTTTTTATAGGATAAGGGTGACAAACGAGCACACAGTCCACCTGATGGTAAGTGGTTGCTGCGGCCCATAGACATCTACATCTATCCTCTATTACAATTCAAAATGTAGATGCGTTGTCACCCGTGAGGACTAAGATGGAATGCCTCATTTCCAGTAAAAAGGGCCTCCGGCCACCTGCACTCACCAAGCGAAACGCAGAGGTAAACCTCTATTTCACGCTGGTATTCTGTGAGGTCGTGGTACCACCCCGGTTCGAGCCGGCCCATCCGTAAATGTCATTTCAAATCTTTTTGCCCGGCTGACCCATAATGAGGGTTATATTTTCCAGGAGTGTGTGTGACCTCCTACAGTATTTCATTTTTATTTCTATACAAGTGGATTCAGAGTTTACCCAAAAAACACCTCCTTCGGACATAGCCCGTTACATATGCGTGCGTGCGTGCTTATTATGCGTTGAATCATAATTTTATTTACACTTGTGTGAATCATAATGTCATTTCAAATCTTTTTGCCCGGCTGACCCATAATGAGGATTATATTTTCCAGGAGTATGTGTGACCTCCTGTAACCTTAACGACTTGACGTATTTTGAAGAGCGAGATGTCACCAAATTCTTCCCTCGAGTGACTCCAGCCAATTTTTAGTTACAAGGTAATATAATACTTAAGCTAATACAATGCTCGCGAAGCGCAATTTACTGTTTTAGGGTTGTGTTAGAGGTTTCCCACGAACGTGTCGTTTTATTAGTTAATAACAGATCAGTATAGGCTGGTCTTTGTTTTGATAATAGTTTATTAGTTGACATAGACCATGCACAGAAACAATATATTTTCTTAGTCAAAGATATGAATTATATGTTTATACGTGGTAGAGCCATGCTGCAGTTATATTAGTAGTATAGTTTTAGATAATTGATAGAATCAGGCGTTACTTTGCGGAAATTCCGCGTAAAGAAAGAAAATGATGTGTTAAAGCTGGGCAAGACACATCATTTTCTTTCTTTACGCGGAATTAAGCAAATTAATTTATAACAACCCCAGTATAGTTTTAGTGCGAATGGGTCGGCTCGACCGGGGAAGGACCACGCTCTCATAGAATACCAGCGTAAATTAGCAGCTTAACGCTATGTGTTTCGTATGGTGAGTGTAGACATCTGGAGACCCTTTTTATTGGAAAGGAAGATTTTCATCTCACGGGTGACAACGCATTTGCATTTTGATTTGTAATCGAGGATAGATATAGATGTCTATGGGCCACAGCAACCAATCAGGGGTTACCAAAATATGAGTTACACAGTTCATTCTTATTAAATAGATATTAGTAGTTTTACCAAATATTGTTGTTAATCTCCCCATTCGCATCTAGGCTTAATTTCAAAAGTGTAAAATTAGTCACGTAGGCGTGGTTGGCTCCTAGCCAAGTGTGTTACGGGCTATCCCAACTCGTAGACTTGCAATACTTGTATACTTACCACGATTCGCTTTTTCTACTTTGGTTGGAAAACGCTTATTATTATACTCGCGACAAACTAAAAGGCCCGATTTGACGTTTCTCATTATACATGCCGCGATAACTTTGTATGAACGTATCGACGAATAATTACTACGTTATCCATACACTATGACAATGAGTATTATTCGTAAGCACCAAGTTTTACTTTATATTCGAAAAATTCGCTCAAAAAGACGAATTAATCGTTGAATATTCTCACAGGACGATATTACAATGACATGTCTGTTGATATCTTTGGGTTCGTTGCCGTAGTGTTGTGACCGTTATAAACCATTTTTTGACCAAATAAAATCGATGTTCTGAAAAATCGATACTTTTACATTTAGAAAAGAGAGAGACGTATTATTTAATATTTAAACATATAAAAACAACATCTGTACCACATATATTTCTAGCTTTATTTTGATATTTAATATGTTAATATTGGAAATACGAACCCTAAAAATGGAGGTTAAAATATTTTTTTTCAAGATCAAGCATCTTGAAAATAAATATTTTAACCTCCATTTTTAGGGTTCCGTTTTTTGCCATTTGGCTACGGATTCGTCATGTCTGTCTGTCTGTCCGTCCGTATGTCACAGCCACTTTTTTTCGAAACTATAATAACTATGCTGTTGAAACTTGGTAAGTAGATGTATTCTGTGAACCGCATTAAGATTTTCACATAAAAATAGAAAAAAAACAATAAATTTTGGGGGTTCCCCATACTTAGAACTGAAACTCAAAAACTTTTTTTCCATCAAACCCATACATGTGGGGTATCTATGGATAGGTCTTCAAAATGATATTGAGGTTTCTTATATCATTTTTTTAAACTGAATAGTTTGCGCGAGAGTCACTTCCAAAGTGGTAAAATGTGTGCCCCCCCCCCCCCCCTCTTGAAACTGTTCTAAAATAAGAGAATGATAAAACTAAAAAAATAAATGATGTAGATTACCATGTGAACTTCCACCGAAAATTGGTTTGAACGAGATCTAGTGAGTAGTTTTTTTAAACGTCATAAACCGTAAATTATGTTACTTGCTGCTACGGAACCCTTCATGGGCGAGTCCGACTCGCACTTGGCTATGTAATTGGTTATTATTATATTTTCTGATTCAGCTATCACTCTTGCACTGTTTCTGCTATATTCGTTGACCTTGGCTTGCTAATTCTGGACCTTGATTATTACGTTGATTATGATATCAATACGTGATTTTAGTGTTATCGTGTGAACTAGACAACATGTATAAAAGAGGACGTACTCTTAACAGCCAGTCTCGTGACTTGGTTTTGAAGTTGCACGAGTACTTTGAACGGGAGTCAGCAAATAGAGAGCCTCTTTTATAAGTTACCCAAGTACAAGAACAAGTCGTACAAGCGTTTGGAATTGGCACAAAAACTGTCCAAAATATTATAAAGGAAAAATACGGGCCTTTTGGCTATGAAGATAATGTACTGTACACACCCAAAAAACAAAAAAAAACAAAAACCTGTGACAGGTTTTGATAATTTTAATGCTGATGCTATTAGATCCCATGTTTACGACTACTACACAAGGCAAGAATACCCCACCATAAGTAAATGACTTGTGTCCCTTAAATCTGCAAACTTATATAATGACAGTGCAACATCTATAAAAACAATTCTAAAAAATTGTGGGTTTTCATACAAAAAAAAAACCGACAAACGGAAAATATCGATAGAAAGGTATGACATAATACTACAAAGAGTATCCTTCTTAAGAGAAGTTAATAAAATAACCAACTGGGACAAGGTAATATTTATTGACGAGCCATGGTTAAATGCCTGTGCCACAATCTTGGACATATGATACGCAAGCATCCATCCAGCTCAAAAGTTCCAATGGAAAAGGGTGGACGCCTCATTATTTGTCATGCTGGATCTGCCGGGGAAGGTTTTATAAAAAAATTGTTTGTTGGCATTAAGATAAGAATTGAGAATAAAAATGTTACGAATTCAGTGAATTTATTTATTTACCTGATCCAACCACACTTATTTATTGTTAATTTTATTCTTGACTAGCGACGGGTGCATATCAGTGGCGTGCCTACATAATATACAATGTATGTCGGATTTTAGTTTGCATTTTGACTTTGAAACTGGCCCAAATTAGAACTTAGTTTGGCTTTATGTAATAACTGTTAAATATTACAAACTCGTACATGTATTAAAACGATATGTCTTGAGAATCAATTTTAAACGATGTAGATACATTGTCCATTACAAACTCTAGATAATCGATATGTCTCGATAATCGGTTTTTAAAGCAACCAATTTTTATTTCCCATCATTACGCAAAGTATTTTTATAGCTGTCAAATCGGGCTTCTTAGATTGTCACGAGCTCTTGATAAAGAGTAATTGAGGCATATAGAATCAAAGGTAGCTAAGTGCCTCTATGTCACATTTTCAGGAACCGAAAAAAACGTTTTTCTAATTTATTAGTCAGGGGTTTTCATACTCTCACAGTTTTGATTTTAGAGTATGTGATTTTAATATTGGTTTTGGCTACCTTTATTTGGGAGTACTAAATAATAAGCCGAAAAAAAATAAAAAATCAAACGACTTAGCTATCTTTGATACCAACAGCTACACTTAGCTGTGTTTGATTTTTACTCAAGTGAACCTAGCTGTCTTTGATAATGACTGGCGCCATATTGACATTACAATGTTAGTGATGTTCCCTACAGATGTCGATAGCATGGACCAGTAATTAAAACATGTTTTCATGTAGATATTTAAAATTTTCATAAAACTTCAAATAATAATCAAAATCGTTATGAAACAAAAACACGTTTTCTCTTTTTAATCAGACTTTTCTTTTCCTTTACGAACAATATTCTATTCCTATGAACTTAAAATTTTTCCTATTACTAAATTATTCTTATTACTTTTAATCAGCTGTTTCTTCTTTTTCAACAAAAACAAAAGTTAAATTCTTAAATCCAATAATCAACAAGTTAACAAAAAAACAACACTTTTTCTCGTTTTAATCAGACTTTTCTTTACTCTCAGAAACAATATTCTATTCTTATGATAGTTCATAAATTAAACCTTTAAACCTTTTCTTATTACTAAATCAGCTGTTTCTTCTTTTTGAACACAAACAAAATTTAAATTCTTAAATCCACAGTATCATCCCTACATTCACAATAGTTTTCATTATCATCTTCCCCTCTTTCTGAATCCCCCTCTTGAATAACTGGCGATCTTATAATATTTACATAAAACTGACATTCTGCATTGGTTTCCCATTCAGCGCCAAAATGCTTTTTTAATAATGCATCGACGTCAGTTATTTTTGCACGATTCATGGGTGCTCCTAGTGGCACTGTGGATGGGATTATCATATTGGTTTTCATTCCAGTTTTGCAAAGATTTACTGCTTTACCTATATCTGAATTAAAATGCAGTTCTCCACGAATAAGCACATTTCCAACAGTTTTGGATCTCTTTAAAATGAATCTTTTGCATTCACTTATTTTAAAAGGCCATCTCGCAGTCGGTTTTAGGACATCTTTTGCGGCACTTCTGAAGTCGAACATTTGAATGTCACGCATTTTTGTAATGGTTGCATTTGTTGCAATGATGTCTATGTAATCTTCAGGTCGAATGATTACTTCTTGTTTTTTAAGGACTTTTTCAATGTTTCCGAAAACTCTGTCTGGTGGCATGAAAGAATGCCCAGTAATGGGGAAAACGACTTCAATTTTTTTCAGAGACGTGTTGTCGAGAAGCCATCTTGACAGCATACATAGCAATATGCTATTCTTGTTCTGCCCGCCACATCCATCAGCTACAAGACGAACAGTGTTAATCCCTTCAAAATTAGTTTTATTTAAACGGTGGTACACTGCAGAGGCTATCTGGTTAGATGTTTTTGGAAATTCGTTCTCTGTCCACAAATATGCATAAGTTGTGTCTTTATTCAGGTGATCTTTAGAAGAACCCTGAACAATCGTAAAATTGTAGAGATATATTTGGCGACTGTAGTACGCACTTTGGTCAGGTACTTTGGGTAGGGGATTATTTTTTTGACAGTCGAATGAGAAAGTGATCATATCGTCTGATTTTTCCCGAAGCAATTTAAAGAATGCTTTTGCCCTGAGCCTGTGGACTCTTTTTTCGATCATGAGGTCTTTCTTTTTTTCTTGGTCGTTTTCCATTTCAATTTTCCCATCCAATTCAATGCATTTCGAGCAAACGTCTGTTCTCGGATTACCGAATCCTAAATTGAAATCTTGGTTGAATATTGCACGAAAATAAGACTTCTTTACAACAGACTGAGGATTTTCGGTTCTGAACATCTTATAAAGTTTGTTTATACTCAAATCGCTGTGCAGATATTTTCGTTCTCGTGTTGCAGATCGACAGTAATGTGATTCTATGCATTTTAACTTAATAATAAACTGCCTAACTATATCTTTTTGATCCTTATACTTGTTTATTTTATGATTTCCTCCCCTGTTTTCTTTAGCAATCTGTCCTGTATAGTAAAACACCTTCATAACAAATTCCACTCTATACTTTTTTATTTGCAAGGAACTCAAAAAAAATGTTTGGCAGACAATCACAAATTTATTCTGACTGTTTAAAATCCTGTACTGGATATTAAAATCTCTTCTAAGCCTTTTATTTTGGTTAGGACGCCTTCTTTTAATTTGTTTTATTTGACAGCACTTAAGAAGAAAAGCATCTTGACAGCTTTTTTTTCTTGAGGCATAAAATGATTGGTGAAATTTTAGAAGTTCATTCATTGTCAGGGTTGCACATTTTAGCGTTGGGTTTTTATGTGAACAGTTCACTCTTTGAGGTAAAGCAGTTGAGGAGTATCTGTGAAAAAAAAAACATTTGGTTAGGTACTAGGAACCTGTAAAGAACTTAACTCCTGACGAAAAAAGGGGTGTTATTAAACATACTACTAGTTTGTAGCTATTATTTTACTTAGTAGGTACAGCACTGGTACTTGTAGGTAGGTTTGCATACATAGTAAAAATTATAATAACACATTATTGGGAGATAAAATAAAATAAAAACAATAATAAATATTTTTAACACTCAAACTTCTCTATCTTAGCACAATTTTAGTTACAGTTAGATCCTCCATGTCCATCCCTCCAATGTACCTTAACGAAAATACATACTGTATTAGCGTTAAAGTACATGGAAATACATTGAAAAATAAATATTGCGAAAAATGAATTTAATTCGATTGCAATTATTTATCTTTATCTATACATTGTGCAGAGTGTAGAAGCAAGGCACATCACTAACCTTTCTCTCTTAGCAATATTTGCCTTCCAGTTTTCTTGGTTTCGTGTGCGTTTTCGACCTCTGCCAGTACTTGCCGGTTCTACAGTGACCTCCATAATAGTCGTTTCACAATAAATTTTGCACGAGAACTCACTAAAAACACTAAAAATACAATAAAAATATTAGGTGTGGCTAACGCGGTTGTATAGAAATCGCCATTTTGTTTTCGAGAATTCAAGCGTTGTGATTGGTTGTTTTATCACCTAGCTGTCTTTGATTGCGACCTAAGGTGACTTAGCTGTATTTGATCCCAAAATCAATTTTTGAACGAAATTTAAAGGGCTTTAGCTGTATTTGTTTCTTACAATAATAAAATAAAGAGTTACAACCAAGAATTCACTAGATGGCTCCATACTTAGTTATTTTTTTGAAAGTTTGTCGCTTAGCTGCCTTTGATTCTATATGCCTCAATTGTGTTCTGTGGTCACGAGTATACGCATAAAATTTTACCAAATTTTGTAATATGAAGGATATTCAGTACGCGATATAAAGTTTTCTTCGAACTGTTACTGCAGTTATTTTATGAAAAAGTGCAAAAGTACCTAATTAAATTTAGCACGGCGGAAAAATACAAATTTTTCAAGCCATGGTGTTCAACGATGATGATCTCAATAACCACATGCTGAGTACAAATGAAATTGCTGAATAACAAAAAATAGAGCTATATCACTTTTTATGTTTTACACACAAGCAGTTTTTTTTATATTTTACCGTTAAAGAATTCTGCATACTTTCATTTAAGTAATACTTTCAAACTGCTTGTAATCGTGTTAACTTTGTGTCCAGCTCACTATTCGTATAACCCTGTTAAATTAAACGCCTACGAAAATATGATGAGCAATTATACGCCTCCATGAGAATATTTATTTTGCGTAGGCGTTCATAAATTGAAATATTACATTCTGAGTTCAAAGGCGAATTTTCACCGACCAATATTATTAAATTCTTTCATTTTCGGTTTTAAAATAATACATCGATTCCAATTTACTATTACCCTATTACTAAGCCTCTGCTGTCCGTTCGTCCGTCCGTCTGTCTGTTAGCGGGCTGTATCTCATGGTCCGTAATAGGTAGACAGTTGCAATTTTCACAGAATGTGTATTACTGTTTCCGCTATAACTATAACAAAAATTTAAATAAATGAAAAATTACAGGGGGTTCCCAGAAACTTGTTTAAAGATGGTACGGTATCTTATCCCGTGGCGTGGGCAACGCCCACACAAGACGCAACTAGGGACAAGACTAGAAAAATCTTATGACCACATTATGATCTTATACGTAGATACTAAAAATATCTTATTATTACAAAAATTGAAAATATTCAGAATTGCAACGGGATATACGGGCAACACTGACAGGATATACAGGAAGCCTAGTCAAGCGTGCGACACATCTGGTACTGCAATCGCTTATTCACTTTCCAAGCGTAGCGGTTAATGCAAATTGTTCTTAAAATGATAGAGAATATGTCGAACATTGGTATGTTCGGCTTGATTAAATAGTCCACAATATTTGTACATTATAAATAACCCAAAGCAAAGTACCCAAACTAACATCATGGAAAGTGAACATGACAAAAGAAACAAAAACAAAATTTCCAACACTGGTGCACTGCACTACATTGTTATAATTTCTTATGTACAGGATTGTATCATAACCATAATTACAATACACATAGTTATGTTCGATGTGCCAGGCCAACATTTGTGCAAAACACGTGTCGTCAGCTGTCATGTCGGTTCCGTTGTCATTGTAACTGTCACTGAAACTCCGTTCCATGGTTCACCTTGTCACAAGTATTTATGTATTATGACATTTATCTATTCGTCATTTTAGTTATTTAGCTTATGTTTAGTTATTTAAAAGTAAGGGTCATAAACGAACACACAGCCCACCTGATGGCAAGTGGTTTTACACGTGGAAGGGCCACGCTGCAGCTATATTATGGTTGCAGCACGAATGGGTCGGCTCGATCGGGTTAGGACCAGGCTCTCACAGAATACCAGCGTAAAGTAGCAACATAATGCTGCTGTGTTTTGTATGGTAAGAATTGAGAACCGGAGAACCTTTTTATTGGTTACGAAACATTCCGTCTTAGTTCTCAGGGGTGACAACTTGCATTTCGATTCTTAATTGAGGATAAATGTAGATGTTTATGGGCTACAGCATACACTTACTATCAGGTTGACTGTGTGCTCGTTTGTCACCTTATATTATTAAATAAATGGTTGCTGTGGTCCATTGTCACCTACATTTATTCTCGATGAAAAATCAAAATGCAGATGGAATATTATAATAGAATACGAACAAATGCATTATGTTATAATGGTTGTTATTATATATAATTCTAGCTGTTACCCGCCAGCTTCGCTGGACCGTCATAATATACGTATCAATCCAATCAAACAAATATCCAAACAGACAAACTTTCACATTTATAATATTATAAGGATAAGTATTATATCACTGAAGCGTAACTCTACCTTAAAATATGTTATAAAAGTAATATTATGCGTACTAACTGGTACCCGGTGCTTTGCTGCCGCAGAAGAATAAATAATTGAAGAAATATCGTTTTAAATTTGGAAGAGTTATTATTGTTTACTTAAGAACAGAAATGATAATACATTCATTGAAATTGAATGATATATAACTTTTAAAAACTACTTAAAACACTACTACTGAACCTACTGTAAGTTAATTGTACTATGCCTATAACCTTCGCACAAGTGCAAGCAATAAGTTGACAAAGTTTTGCCGCAATCTGATGAACGGTATGGCAGCGCATAAAATACGAACAAACAAAAACAAATTTTTATATATTAGATTAAACATCAAATGGTGTACGCTATTATAGAACTTATGCAAGTATTTATGTTCACGATTTCTGTTCACTTGTGCCACCGGATACCCTTCGGTGATAATCTATACTCATGGGACGTAATACAAAACTGCGCAACCAAGGCAAGCGCGACTACCGGTCCGTATCGCCTGAACCGTATTCAGACTTGGTCACAAACGTACAAAATAATTTCAACGGTTATCTAATTAGAATTCAGACTCGTTTTCAACCGACTTCAAAAAAGGAGGAGGTTCTCAATCGACTGTATTTTATGTGTGTTACCTTCAGAACTTTTTTCTACGTGAACCGATTTTGATGATTTTTTTATATGGAAGCTGGTGTTTCTCATGTGGTCCCATATAAATTTCATCAAGATCTGACCCGTAGTTTTTGAGTTATCCTTAATAATGCGAACTTCGAATATATTGATGATGTTGTCTTTTTATTTATACTGAAGTCGGTTATACCGATGGTTCGACAAAAAATGAAATTGACTTCATTATGACGACCAGACCACAACTGTTCAGTGATGTCTCAGTGATCGCGAGGGTGAAAACTGGTAGCGATCACCGAATGGTTAGAAGCACACTGAACCTAAACGTTAAGTTGGATAGGTCTCGTCTGATGAAGTCAACGCTCTGTCCCCCTCGTGCTCTAGTCCAAAGCCCCGAAACCTTTCAGCTCGAGTTACAAAACTGTTTTCAGTGCCTAGAAGACTGCAATGAAGTGGACGATATGAATGAGAAGCTCGTGGAAACTGTCCATGCGGTCGGAGCAAGTTCTGCAATACCCGCCGCAGAAGAACACAAAAACTCTCCGATCACACTCTTAATCTCATGGCTGTTAGACGGGAAATGAAGCTGCAGTCTTCAACAGATTTGAAAGCATACAGGCAACTGAACAGACAGATCTCCAAATGCATGCGGCGGGACTTACGCAACTTCAATACAGCTTGTATTGAAGAAGCGATCGAGCAGAACCAAGGCTCCAAAGTCTTCGCCAGAGATCTGTCTGCCAGAAAGAGCCAACTGTCAAAGCTGAAGACCGAATGCGGCAGCATCGTTTCCGGGACACCTGAGATTTTGAGTGAGATTGAGAGGTTCTATGGGCAGCTGTACACGTCGTCGTTGGAACCACGCGCAAGTGTGAGTAACGATCCAAGTGCGAGTCTTATCCGACACTGTTTCGAAGATATTCCGGACGTCAGTCTGAGCGAGATTAGAATGGCTCTGCAGCAGCTTAAAAACGGCAAGTCCCCGGGCGAAGATAGAATTACAGCGGAGCTTCTGAAAGCGGGTGGAAAACCAGTACTTGAAGTCCTTCAGAAGCTCTTTAATTTCGTTTTCCACGGTGGTACTACTCCGGAGGCGTGGAGCAGAAGTGCGGTGGTCTTGTTCTTTAAGAAAAGCGATAACGCTCCCTTGAAGAACTACAGACCGATTTCCCTTCTGAGCCGCGTCTACGTGCTGTTTCCGATAGTCATTACGAATCGTCTCGCAGGCAGATTCGACGACTTCCAACATCCCTAACAAGCCGGTTTCCGAAAAGACTTTAGTGCCCTAGACCACATACACATCCTTCGGCAAATTGTACAGAAGACAGAAGAGTACAATCTGCCACTTTGTCTTGCGTATATGGACTATGAGAAAGCCTTTGCTTCCGTCGAAATTTGGGCGGTGCTACAGTCCCTTCAGCGGTGCCAAGTTGTCTATCGGTATATTGAAGTGATGAAGTGGTTTGTACAGAAGGGCTACGATGGCTATCCGAGTACAGAACCAGAGTACGAAACCTATCCAACTGCAGAGAGGTGTAAGACAGGGCGACGTTATATCCCCGAAACTCTTCACCGTTGCATCGGAAGACGTTTTCAAGCTATTGGACTGGAAAGGATACGGTATTAACATCAATGGCGAGTACGTCACTCACCTTCGAAACAAAGTTCATGTTTAATGTCCATGTCACACCTATGCTGGTAGTTGTTGGAAGCACTAAGCTCGAAGTTGTTGACTAGTATGTTTACCTGGTACTAATAGTCGGACTGGGTAAGTCCAACTTCGATCGAGAGGTCAATCGACGGATTCAACTCGGTTGGGCAGCGTTCAGGAAATTACGGCACATCTTCTTGTCAGGTATGCCTCAAAACTTGAAAACGAGACTATTAACCAGTGCGTGTTGCCAGTGATGACCTATGGAACTAAGACGTGGTCCTTCACTGCTGGCCGGATGAGGAAGCTCAAGGTTGCTCAGCGATCTATGGAGAGGGATATGCTTTTAGTTTTTCTGCGTAATAAACTTAGAAATGAGGATATCCGCAGTAGAACTAGAGTGAGCGACAGAGCCCAACGGATTAGTAAGCTGAAGTGGCAATGGACCGGTCATATAGCTCGAAGAACCGACAACCGATGGGGAAAGAAGGTTCTCGAGTGGCGGCCTCGTACCGGCGGACGAAGTGTAGGGCGTCGCCCCACTAGGTGGAGTGATGACCTGTTAAGACATGCAGGAAGTCGATGGATGCAGATGGCTCAGGACTGTGTTTTGTGGCATTCCTTTGGGGGAGGCCTGTGTTCAGCAGTGGACTTGTGAAGGGCTGTAATGATGATGATGATGAAGTCGGTTATAGATTTTTTTTAAATTTTACCACTTCTTTATTAAGGTCGGCGTCAGCAGCTCAGGATGTATAATAATAAAAGTAAGTTACTTAGAATCAAAATATACAAATACCTATGCCAAAATTGTAAAGTGAATAGACAATTTTGGCACAGATGTTTGGAATAATAGCTCCTGGCACGCTGTCGGAATAGAAATGGCGTTCTCTTTGGTAAAAAAAATATTTTTTTCATTAAGTTTGTTGGTATGGCAAATGTTTGTGCCGTAAAATGATTTTATGAGTACTTTGTCTCCAATGAGAACTAATAATCTTATGTTACGTTACTTTTGTTAGGATTAAGGTGAACTTATAAGTTACGCAGGTTTCAACAAAACAAGCCTCAGTGCAATTTTTTTTAATTGTTCTACTAATATTTAATATAATTAGTATTTCAAAAAGAAACATTAATCTCTCTATACTTTTCTAACAAATTATCTTCCCCGCAATGGAATCTGTCAAATATTTCGTCTCATTCTGGCGTCGCCTTGGTGGCAGATAAAGTCGTGGATGTTCTCATTGATCGTAAAATAACAGTTATAAAAGTTATATGAGTTACTCACGAGTTGTATGAGTACTCTCATGCTGTCAATGTTGTCTCAATAATCGCAATATCTGAATCGCGTAATATATTTGGGTCCTACCCGAAGAAAATATTTCATGCTGCTAAAACATTATTGGTTTTTGGGTATTAATATTTTGTTTGTCCCAAGGAATGATACTATTTAAATGCAATTAATGTCAGGCAATACTGTGCTCGGTTATGGGCTCTTTTCTTTAAGAGCCCGTCCATTTTAAAAGGCCGGCCACGCAGCTGCAATTCCCTTGGTGTTGCAATTGTTCATGAGCGGCGTTAGTCACTTACTCACTTATCATTAGCTAAGCCGTATATTTGTTTTTTCTACTTTTTAGAAAAAAAAAATTGTCCTCAAAGTACCACATTTCATTCGCCCCCGAGCAGATATTGTCTGCAGTCTTCAGAATCAGAATCAGAATTTTATTTGCGTAAGAACATGGTATATAAAGGTGGTACATGTTAAAAAGGTGCACATGTCTCGCTATAACAAATAGCATGCAAAATTAATATTATTATCTTGTATAATCATAAAAATAATATCACAAAGTCTCATTACAATAAATTACATTGAATTAAAGATAAATTAAAATATGTAATATAACATGAATAGTATTAGGGATTGATGTCAATAAAGTATTTAATGTCATATATTTTCCTGTCAATGAGCCACTTAAATAATTTTGATTTAAATTGATTAATATTAAAATTTTTGATGTCATTAGGAATTATATTATATATCGTTAAACACATTTTTAGGCAACTTTTATGGTATTTAGCTGACCTTGGGATAACGTCTAACACAAGTCTATTAGGATTTCGCTTCAATCTTGTGTTCATGTCACTTGCTTTCATAAACAAATTGATATTTCTCTTCACGAAACAGCTTATTTCAAAAATATATAGTGCCGGCAGCGGAAGTATGTTGAGATTTGCAAAAGCTGTTCTACAGGATATGCCAGGCGGTATTCCAGAGATAGCTCTAATACACTTTTTTTGAGCTATAAACGCCTTTTGTATATTTGTGCTATTTCCCCACATTATTATCCCGTAGCGGAAAATGGAAGCTACTCGTATAATATACGCGTGGTATGTAATAAGAGCCGTTTGTAAGTTTGTCACTTTTCTCATTTTGTTAAGAGCATATACAAAACTATTAATACGATTACACAAAGACTCTATATGTAATTTCCAGTTTAGGTCCTGGTCTATGACTACTCCCAGAAACTTGGTAGACCTTATTTCCTTTATTTTATTAATATTTAGCTTACATTCACTTAGCTTATATTCACATTCTGCAATCCATCTAGCTTTACAAAGGTTCATCGCAACACTGTAATAATAATGCTTTCTGTTCCTTCAAGCTAAATCTCTCTGCGCTAAAGTATATATCTGACACCTCCACGATATACACGTACACCACACATTTCTAGAGTGAAGGTGTCGTTATATTAAAGAAAAAAGAAAAAGATGACAAGATGACAAGATTGACTAAATAAAAACGGAATGATATATTTTCATTATTTGTTCTTCTATTGAAATCTTTATTTATAACATAATTTAATATATAGTTTCTAGTTACTGAATACACTATAATCTGCGTATTATTTCAAGCTGTAACCTCATTATGTAGTACTTACGTATGTTTTGGTTCGGCCTGGGGCACAATCCAGAATACCAGCGTAAAATGTCAACGTAATACATTATAATATAATTACAGCAACAAAGCATAATATAGCGTCTTCAAGGCAAGGGTGAATAGGCTTTCGTTGTGCTAAGACAACGCCGTTTACCATCTGTACTTCATCACGACTTACCACCAGGTAGGATTGTAACCAAGCACTGGATTTTAATAACTAAAATAGCACACCAGTATGCTGTGCTTCGTATATTGAGTCACTAAAACTGGAGACAATTTTACTAAACGTGAACTATTTCATCTTAGTCTGCGTTATCTGACATAAGGACTAAGTCCTATGTGAGATAATTCATCTGTATTTTGATTCCTAATCGTTAATAGAGATAAGCCATAACATGCACTACCATCAGTTGGACCAGTCATACTCGAAGAACTGAGCCCCGTAGGGCTTCGCGGATGCTTCTGTTAAATAATATAAACACGAAGGACACCAAATGTACGGAAGTACTTAATTATGCTACGATTAAAAACTTTACATTACATAAGAATATTACCTTTCACGAGTAGGTATTAATGATATCTCGTTGGCAGAATATTCGAAAGCTCCGTGAAATACTTAGTGTATTAAAGGGTTTCTGTCGCCAAAAAGTTTGAAAACCGACGGAGTACATGACTAACTCAAACTTTGTAGAATGGAATTTTATGGCTTATTGAATGGTACTAGGCTAAGTATTATCACATTTCGTGTTATAAAAGTCGTATTTATTTTCTGCTAGCGTAATATAGATTGTAGATTTTACAGGTTAAACGCCCAATTGACGCTTTGTGCAATTTATCCAATTGTGGATTTTTACCTTGAACCGCTTGCCTCTACGCATTTATCAGGTTTAGGGCTGGTTAAATTATAAAGTATAAATAAATTTCCAAGAACATTCCTGACCAAGGAATTACTAGAAGTAAATATGGGAACTGATTTGCACTTTTTTAAACGATTTCAACTTAAACTTTAATTACTCATTCGTGGTGTTGTGATTGTATATTTTAAGCCTGTTTTTGTAACATTTTAGATAGTGTTTAGAAATGTAATAGTAGTCTTTGTATGTAGTATTATTTATTTATAAATAACATTCATAATTTATCACATCATTTTTTGATGAAAGCAGTTAAGATAGATACCACAATTTTTCGAACTTAGCCGAAAAGCTTGAGAATTTGTTTCGAAATGAATCTCATACTCGTTACGCGTAAAATGTTATGATTGCCTGGACACGAGCCTTTGCGACAATAGAGATTTGCCACAACTGCCTCGCTTGGCGAATTAGTGATCGCAAAACCTGGCATCACCAATCTGAGTATATTATACCTGTGCCTGCAGTCTCGACATAGATAACAACGCCATAGCTAACTGCCGATTGCTAAATAATAACGTAAAAAAATGTTTGCCGTAACGATGCTTACGATAAATGCAAGTCTCTACAGCCGAGATACCGATCAAAATTCTGACATATCTTCACTATATGATGTTGTTACGCTAAGAAAAAACGTATTCATAGTGCGGAGTTTTCTTAAAAAAATATTGGCTGTTAAAAAATCTCTTTGAATCACAGGGAAAATTGGTAGACATAATTTTATAAGAATAATTGCTTTTCTTTGAAAATTGTACAGAAACAGTAGAAACATTATTTTATAAAAATAATTTTCATAGCAACTTACAAGCAGCTTTTACCGTTTCTAAGAATTTAACTAACTTGTTAAATATCAAAGGATATAAAAGTTTGATTCCTTGCAACACTGTATTAATGTCAAAATCAGTACCAGGGTGAGGCAACTTTGTATGAAAGCTGAAAAATCTGCACACAATCATGATTTTGTCAATATGCGTGTTGGGCTTGTTAAAATAAAGCGAGATAAAATATCGCTGTCTCTTTCTTTAATTTTGTTTTAGATTGCCATTTTAAAAATTAGATAAACAAATTCATTATATGGAAAGAAAATAAAAATATTAATTCGGTGTTAAACTTTTATTGGTTTGCTTTTTAAAATGTTATTACATACATATTACTCTGAGATTCGCACAATTAGTATACCTATTAATTGATTTAAATAAAATTATTAAATATTAGCAGAATTTTATCAAAAGAAGCCATGAATTAATAGAAGAAGAAAAAGATGACATTTGTTTGTCAACGTCTTTCATATTGAAAATATTTTCTGAAATTTATTGAAATTTATTTCATAGGTTTAGTTTTTAATATTTATTATTCATTTTTGCTTAAATTCAGTTAGATGGACTTCATTTTCGTATGTACGCAAATATACAGTCATAATATCGTCGTGAATGTAGAGTAAAGATTTTTTATGAGATGTTAACTATAAATGAATTCATTATTTCAAAGTTTTATGCACGATTTGTGATCATCATCCAAAGTAATTTAAGTGTTAAGTAAATAAAAAGCACAAAATCATCTGACACTTTCTGCAAGTTTCCTATGATAGGAAAAGAAAAACTTATGACAATATTGTGGTAAGGCTATAAACATTTCGAATGTATTGGCTGTTATTTGTAGGTTTTATAACTATATTGACTCGAATTGTATTTGTTTCAGATCACGTATTTGGGCTGAGTAAAGTTTTCATCGTGAGAATTTTGCTGATCTAAATTTACTTACGTTAACGTTCTGTGAAGAATAACTCTCTGACAATAACATGTGTTATATATTAGTAACGTGCATGGAAATATTACGTGCAAAAGCAATAAAAAAAATCAATAATAATGTGTAGTTTATAAAATAATCTGTCTTCCAGAAAATAAAATTACATAACTATACTTATTTATAGTTTTATTTTATCCCACATACTAATCTAAATTATATTCGAGTAATTTTGGTGCAACCTCTCAAATATATGGGAATTTACCCCATAGGTTTGTGAGGCTTGAGCCAAAATTACTCGAATAAGCCTTAAATAAAAAGTTTAAAGTTACAGAGTATAAAGGTTTGAAATTCCCGCTAAAAAAGTTTTATATGGGCGTTCACCGTAGCGCTTTTCGTATACAAACATAAACACGTGTTTCCGTTTTTTAGTATGAAGTTGGCGTTCTTCTCTTGATAAAGAGTAATTGTGTTCTGTGATCAGTACAAAACAAAAGTTGACAATGCGATGTCTCATTAACTTCTTGTTGATTGCAAAAATAATTAATTCTTAGTACCTACGTATCATGTTCTTTTTTGTATCATGTTCGTGATATTTTCAATGGTGGAGAACAGTTATGCAGGCGCAGACCCGGTTTCGAGCTGCACGTAAGTACAACCTACTACACCTAATTTCGAATCTATCGTTGTACCTATATTGAATGCTTTGTTAAAAGACTATGTAATGTTTACATTTTGAATATGCTTCTATGTATTTTTCAGACGTAAACGGACACCACGCATAACAAGGTGGCAGATTGAGCCACTTCTGTCGAAGTCAGCAGCTCGTCCATTTTTGTTTATAAGAAACATTACCGGCCTGCAGGGCAAGAATTTTAAAATGGGCTGGAAAAAAGTAGCCGACGACTTCAACCAGCTCCCCCTTTAAAGACGCTAGAGCAGTGGATAACAGTTAAGTTTCTATTAAAGGATTTTCTAGATTTTCTTCTAATAGCTTATACATAAATCATCCAGCACATTGTGCAGCATTAGTGTAACTAATATTTACTTGAATACATAATGATTTATTTTGTAGGTACGTAGAGACTAAAAGCCGGGGCTCACTAAAGCAACAAAGTTAAGGAAAGAAAGGATAAAGACTAGCAACTGAGGCATTACCACTGAACAACAGGTGCATGAAATAATAATGCAGTCACCAGCACCACAAATAAGTAAGTATGAGCTTTGTTATTCATTTAATGCCTACTTACATTATATATTTCTGTGCTCTGCTGTTTTATCTACTATATAAGAGATGGGAAGTATCCTGTGTTAATCCAGGATATGCTCTATATATTATGTGCCAAAGGACAATGACAAAAATGGACCTTTATATTTTAAAATTAATGAAGCAATGTATCTATGCAAGTTTATATTAATTATAATTATAAGTTCATGTAAAAAATATTGGGGCTCTAGAATACGGAAGTCATAAGAAATAAATTATTTAATTTATTAAAAAATAGGTTATCTAGCATTAGCAGAACATTATTTGCCAATTAATGTAGTGATTATATTATATACTTTGTTCACCAGACATTTTTGACATGACAGCCCTTATAATTTTTTAATTGTTATTGCTTTCATCATTGTAACTAGTTTGTATTCAAAGTAAAAGTAGGTACCTTTTCTTCAATAATCGAAATTGTCCCACAGCTGGTCAACCTTTCACATCTCTCTTCGAGCAAGCAATAATTAAGTAAAGACAACATAAATAATTATGTGTAAGAGTTTGATTACTAACAAAATACCATTGACTATGGAATAAACTTTAGTACTTCCATGTCACCTATACTTTACTACACCTATACTTTTTTACATATACATATAAAAGTACTTATTATAGGTACTTATATGTACTTTTTAATACAAATAATATTCAGATACAATTGAGCAATAACATATACTCATAATGGGTGTTTTTTGAATAATACATACAAACAGTCAGGCCTGTCACCCAGAGGGGTAGGCAGAGACTACGGACTTCCATTTGGCACGATCCTGATCCTTTTTTGAATAATAATTTTAGGTTAGTTTCTAGTTTTAGGTTATTTGCTATTTTTAAGTATATCTTTTTTCTCCCACTTTTTTAGACTTACATCCCATTTGCTTTTTTGTTAGTTTTGTAACGATCTACAACTATTAATAAGTTTCCATGATGAACATTACTCCTATCAGTGGATCCCAAAATACATGCATTCTTGCCATCCTCCTTTCATATGAATCTCTTCTGCCGTTATAGCATGATTAAGTAAGAACAAAAATCTGCAAACCAGCATGCTAAAAAATTTGCAAGCATTTAATCTATCTATATTTTTCGTTACAGATGCTGGCTGCCTAAATGCAGGCGGAGGCAGCCAAAGTACAAGCTGAGGCGTCTGTCTCTTTTATTTGGGCAGTAAAATAAGAGATGCATTAATTTTACTGTGAAATAAAAATAATAAATAAATTGAGATGTTTAATGTTTTGTTTCAATTCACACATTATTACTATAGATAATGAAGTAAAAACAGTATTTATGAGTCATCTTTGTATGCACTCTGCAACAGCTTGCCCAGTACCAGTCATTTGTCCTGTGATAAAAACATAAAATTTTAAGTTTATTCTAATATAATAAAGACAAAATAGTATAATCTAATATGTCTCAAACAACATGATCACCTATATCTTCTAGGCCATCATCATTGAAGCTATGAACAATTATTTCTGTGGATGTGGTAAAATATGGTTCCATCAATCTGAATTTAATATGCATGATGTGTAGCACTGCACATGCATTGACTATTAGGATAGCAGTGTATGGCTCATACATTGACTTGTGTTGATGAAATAGACACCTATTAACAAACTAATTTACCAAAGAATATTTTTGTTTCTGGCTCCCAAGGCATTGATTTTTCATTGAGGTCATCAACCATGGCTCCAGAGGATATCCATCATCACTTAAAGATTAAACATAGAAATTTCATTTGGGAGCCTTATAGACATATTCTTCCAAATAAACTTTAACTCACCAAGTAAATGTACAGTGATCCACATTGTCAAAATATCACCTCATGGTTGAGCATATAAGTGAATTTGCCCAGAGTGTTGTGTCTAGCTCTTGGCCATTTAGTGTTGATGTTTTAAATTAATAAGTCGTGTCACACACCTAAAATATACTTAATTAGATGTACCTATTTGTGCTAAATAAGTTAATAAATTTATTAATGATGTTCCAGAGTGGAACTAGGTACTTGCATTAAAATTATAATGTAAGCTCTTAAGACTAATAAGTATTATTTAAATTTGACCTAAACTGCTGAGTGAAATGTTTTTTCAATAACACTTTTCTTACTGTTAATAATATGGGGAATATACTTTGTTCATATGTTCAAGCAAATAAATAGGTAAAAAATAACTACTGAAGATAAACTTACAGCTTGTATTTTTAATGAATGGCCCTCATGTTGAACACTTACATTTGTTAGTACATTATTTACTTACATTAGCTATTTAGCTCCAAAACTGCATAAAGAGGTTATGCAGTTTTGGAGCTATGCAGTCTATGGCTCCAATTGCATTTGGGAATTACTGTTGGGCATATTAAATTTTTTCTTTAGCTGCTCGCCGCTCTTCATGGGTCATAGGGAATTTCATATGTTTTCTCAATAATTTTTGATTAATAGCATGTATTACTCGACTAACCGATTTTTTGCTCATGCTGCCTAATAGTACCCACTACCATAAAATGGAAGTGCCGTCAGTAGGTACCTATTTAGAAGGAAATGAAAGTAAAAGTTAATACAATCGACAAATAGTGTTAGTTTTTTAAAGGTATAGATAATTACATGATGACACTCACTTGAGAATCCACAGAATGTCCGCACGGCTGTTGTTCTTGAAGAGATGGTCCAAATTCACCTACAAGCTAGGTAAACATATCTTTTGTAATTCTGTAAAGGTATAGACATTGACTATCCTCTAAATCCAAGGGATTTTCACTTTCGCGCCGGTTGCGTACTATTTGCAGACGTATAACCATAACACGCCAATGTTCGAGCACTAACAAATTCTATGCTAAATATATATTTGAATAAATGTTAAAACATCAATTCAACAGTTTGCGATCGTAAGGAACACTTATCGGGCTGTCAAAAATGGTTGATAAAATATTTCCTAACTTAACAATAAATCGTAAAGTTTTCAATAATGTGGTTACGGTAACGTTATTAAATTGATAACTTTGACAGTAGAGACTACCAAATATTGTTATATTAGGATTGTTATGACTTAACAACTGATATTGGTTGTTAGGCGATCGATATCTATGTCGAGACTGCAGGCACTGGTCTTACTTCCAGATGTCTATACCGACATCTACTGAAGACTAAAAGATTTTTCTGGAAGATTTCTTTATGATGAGTGATGGAATTTCATGGTTTTTGTAAACAGTAGAAAAGTATAAAATGTTTGTTGTAAAATTCATAATATTGTGCTTGGTATTATATTAAACCACGTATTATTCAACAGAACTAAAGTTATATCAGTTATATAATAGAATATATGAATGATTTTAATACATAGTCATTTATTTACATAACATTGAAATATATACTATAATAAAAGAAACCTAAAACTAAAATTTTGTTTTATGTGTATTATTCTTAACTAAAACAGGAGAATATGTAATTTTAATTATATATTCTCCTCTCTCTCCCTCTCTCTCTCTCTCTCTCTCCATAATTAAAATTATATTCCAGATATATAATTTTAATTATGTAACTTAACGTCTAGCAACCCTACATAATAGACTGCTCACGTGGGCGGGTGCGAGACGACTCCGAATTATCTGCACCAGTGCTCTGAATGATTGCTGGTTTTACACTCTGTGCACGTTTGATTTATTTTGATTCACGAAGAGTACGCTTCTTGCTTTATTAACAATGTAATCGCCAATATTTTTAACTAGATTTAAAAATTATAAACGAGAAGCGAGCACACAGTCCACCGAGTGGTAAGTGGATGCTGTGGCCCATAGTTAACTACATTTGTCCTTGTTTAAGAATTTAAATGGAGATGCGTTTACCACCCCTAATGGCTCATTACTAGTAAAACGGTCTCCGGTTTTCAACACTCACCATATGAAACATTGTATTGCATGGTATTTTGTGCGAGCGTAGTCCTGGGCCGATCTATCCATGCTTCAGCCTAAAGCTTTAAGATCTACATCGTGACTACCTTTTTTGTTTAACAGTGATAAAATCTACCCTTTAATTTGAAAATTAATTTGATGACACTAAGTAAATAGGGACAAAAACAACATGGAAGTTAGTGGTTGAAGTTACAAGAATAAAAATAAATAGTGTGTTATATTTTTTGATTAGTACATCAAAATAAATCTATGTAACCTTTGTATTTGTGACAGGTTGTAATGATGATAATAATGATGCTGGACCTATATATCTTAATGATTGTAAATACAATTAATTGTCTTACTTCTTTTTTAATCCGTAAAGTCTACCGGAGGCCACGAGATCTTTCTGACCGCCACTACACGGCTACACCTTACAGTATGCTATGAGTGTTCTTTAATGACCACATATTCTTATACCTTTTTGTTTTCTCAAGACTAATTGACTTGCGACCACCTCCCAAAAGACATGGCACACCATACTTTCTTTATTCTTTTCCTTTATAAGCGCGTAACTGTCCACTGTTTAATACTGTTCAAATATGCATGACCTTATATCGGAGGCCATGAGATCTTTTTAGCAATTTGCATAATCGCCTCCTACGATACACAGAATATTATGAGGCAATGGATTACTTTGCGCCACCACCACCTCCACATGGCAATACCAGAATTAAACACATTCATAAGTCTATCTCAAGACTGAGAAATACAATGTCCACTATCGAGTTAATCAAATCAGCGACAAGTTTTCCTTACAAGTCGTTACCCTTATAAACGTTTTTGTACAAATCGTTTTCCGTGCTCTGTGTCATTTAGTTTTCGGTAGATCGATCACCAGTTTTATCGTGATTCACCATAATCATTGAATGATTCCTCTAATCGTAGGAATTGTATAATAACGTTGCTCACGATTAGTTGGAAATGTTCTTTTGTACCCTTGATTCAAGAAGTTAAAAAAGAATTACATAGATATTTTCATAATATTGTTTTTTGTTGTCAAAAAAATCTTTAAGTTTTATCGAATAAAATTGATCGATGTATAAAATATACCACACAGATCAACGAAGTGACAAACGATGGGGAAGTAAGGTTCCAAGGGGAGTTGACGACCTCATAGGAATGCAGGAAATGATGGCGGTGGCTCAGGACCGTTCTTCGTGTAATTAATTGGGGGAACCTATGATCAACAGTGGGCTTGTGAAGGGCTGTTATGGTGATTATGGTGATCTGTTTTCTATGTAAAATAATAATAACAGATTATGTACGTACAAACCTGTCTACTTGACATAGCGGTTACCTCACTATGTTCAAGAATGAAACACAAATAGATAATAATAATTGTTTATTGTTCACCAAAACAAAACAAGAGAAAGAAAAAATATTTGAAGTATTACAATGGACAGTGTTATTTATCGCAAAAAGCTATTTCTTCCAGTCTATCAAGTGAATGAAAAATGCAAAGAATGATAATCAATTGAAATGCAGGGATCGAACTTTGATATTATATACTGTGTGATATGAGGTGAGCGCTTATGCCCTGAGATACCACGACTTTGCTTTAAACGTTACGCTTGCCAGGATGATTAACGACTGAAAAATTCAAGAACGTTTGTGTTACGGCCTGCAACTGCCTATCCCAGGAGTAGGATCCTCCGCGGCCCATGAACGAAGGAACCTACAAGCAGGTACAGGTCGGGCGTCCTAACGCCAAGGGTTAAGTTTCTAATTACATTAAACGATCAGGGGGGAGCGTTACAATTATTGAACAGAGCTTACTTACCTCTATCCAAGGCGACTGGTCCCTCAGGATTCGGTCAGGTCGCGTGTAGATGTGTAGTGCTAGGAAAGTAAGGGTCAGTGATGTATATTTGGGTGTGGCTGGTAGTGTTATTGACCTTATTAGACCGTTCCCTCTGCAGCAGTTCGGCCCTCAGCTCCTCTCCAAACTACGGTCTCCTTCCGCAGTCACTTTCTTCGTTTTCTACGATAACAGTTCTTTAACTCTGTCGTACGATTAACTACCTTACAGAAGCCACCAACTCTCGTTTGTTATAACGCTTGACTCGCGAATGAACACAGAACGTACGGATCAAAGGTCACCGTTATTTCTAGAATATCAAATACCGCACTAGTAACTAATACGGTCGAATCCACTTATACAGATTCTGAATTAGACCCTAGGTCCCGGGATGAAGCTAACAAAACAGGAATGCGCGTTACAATTCCCAGTGGTATATTTACTATACGCGCCTATTATATTCCGCCTCCGACTTCCCGACCAAGAACGCGTACTCTCTCGGACGCGATGAAAAGGACTACTTGTTCTAGCGTGCCCTCGAAACGACCGGACGTCCAAAACCGGTATCGTAGAGGCACGCACGCCCTCTGACGTCTATTATTGACACTAACGCTTTTGCGCGAACAAACCCCCGTCCCGGATATAAGAATTTAGGTCCGCGAGCAAACCGGTCAGTGGGACAGGGTCGCGACGGCAAGTTGCAAGACCGAATCTACAACCAAACTAGGCCACCTTACGCACCCCATCAGATCTTGCAACCCTAAGCAACGCCTCAAAATTACAGCCCCAACGTGGGCTAGCCGGAGAGTTGAACTGGATGCCCTTCCTGGACATCGCAGCACATAAATAAGTCCTATTCCTAGACCGAAGTCCGACGACCTCCTTCAAACACCTATCTGCGGTCCTATGATTAGTTCCGCAATCCGACCGGATCAGGTCTGCAAACAGCGACGCGACACGAAGCGGCCCAAAGGGCCTTACAAGCTTCAGTGCAGAGAGCACCCCCAAATTCCCCATGAACGTCGTCTGTGGAGAGCTGAACGAAACGCACAGATAATCCCTAGTATGAATTTTCAAACAAGTAGGCATAACCAAGCCATCCGCCTATAATCATTTACCAAATGGTGCGACAGCTGATTTCCATCTGATAATCTACAAACCAGATAGCCCTTTAGGCAGGTAATCCTATGCTCATATTTCAACTAATTTTTCAAAAGCATCAATGTTCAATTACAGAATTAATTAAAACAAGTAATCAACGATGCACATAGGTCAACTTGGCAAAGTAAACAAAACAATAAACGTAAGAGACAGCCTATTTCTTATTTCAAATAAATATCTTAGACAGTGCCAACAAAATCTAAACCAAAAGAGAATTGACTCTTATTTCCTTCGGCAACAACAGGGTTATCTAATTTCAACCCTCCTTATCACAAAGCAAAATGATCAAACACTATCACAAACATATACATAATTTTCAAAATAGCGCGCCATTCAAATTTCAAATGAATTCAAACTTCCCTTCAGCACAGGCGCGACAATCAAATACATTTACAAAGCATACGCACAAGCATTAAAAAAGGGCACACAATCAAATATCAATTTTCCGTGCAACAACAAACGTAGTGATCAAATGTATTTACAAAACATATGCAACAGCATTTAAAGGAGTATTTTAAATTCAATTCTTTTAATCACAACCGCTACAATATGATTTTCGCGGAAAACGCAAAAATTTTAATTTTAATTCAAAGAATTCTTAACCAAGTGCTTGACCAAACCAAATCCAATACCCCTTGAGAGCGTGATTCAACGCTCCAGGGGGCCCTAATCTTCCCACCACCAAGTGGAGGCCACACCGCGTGAACCCGAGACTAACAGAGAGCAACCACTAACAGTCGCCACTCGGGTTGTACGCCCTCACTGAGGCAGTCGGCAATAGAACAGCTTGCTAAGTGGACTGTTGACGGCTTAAGGCTCAGTAGAGGCAGCCATGGTGGGAGCTAAGGCGGCAGCTAGCTAGGGCCGCCTCCATCAAATGGGGTACAGTGGTACACCAGTCGCGGCCACTCAGCTAACGGGAGTGAGAAGGGTCCAGCGGACTGATGAGTGGCCGTGAAGTTCCTCTCCGCACGCTGAGGGGGTGTGATGACACCCCCGCCCCTGGGGGAATTACGCCCCGACTGGTCGGGGGAGGGACCCCTTTCAAACCTAGGGGCCTGGTGGCTAGCCGGCGGGCGCCGAGCGTCGCCCGTCAAAGGGCGTGGCGGAGCGCCCCCGCCCGTGGGGGTCGAGGGCCTGGCAGCGCCCCGAGAGAAAACGCCGTTCGCACCCAGGCACAGTACGGCATGCTGATTGCCCTGGCAATGCAGACAGGGCCGCCGGTGCGGACAGTCTCGCTGGAGGTGCCCTTCCAAACAGGAGTAGCACCAGCGGCGCTCCTTGGCGATAGTTCGCCTCGCCGGAACCGGCTTACTTAATAATTTCGGGCAAGACGTTACCCGGTGATCATATGCTCGACAATAGGAGCAGGGGGAGGGTTGACGACAACTTGCCCGGCGGATTCCGCCTCTCACTGGGCACGGCTCGTAAGTCGTCAACGGTGACCGCCGCGTTCTCAATCCGCCGGCACTGCTCCTCCAAAAATCGCAGCAGGTCACAGAAGGGCGGATTATAGGAGGCCTCGTCCCCGCCGTACTTCTCCTTAAAAAGTATTCTAAGGTCGAGAGGTAGGCGGGACAGCACGATGCGGAGAAACAAAAAGGCCCATTCGCCCACTGGTAAATCCAGCCGCCTCAACGTATTACAGGCCACCAAGACTGGATCCAACAGGTCCAGACGTAGTCTGGCCCGGTCACTAAGCAGCGGGAGGCTCAGAAGCTGCTTAACATATTCGTCCGCAATTCCCCGGACGTTGGCGTATCTTCTGGCTAGGAAGTCCCGAGCAGTCTGGTAGGCGTCGTCCGACAAGCTCAAATGGCTGACAACGCCCAGGGCCTCCTCCTCCAGTGAGGCCAGGAGGTACGCCATCTTCTGGCTCGGGGTCAAGTCACTCCGGGCGTCCACTAGGCCGTCGAAAAGACCAACGAAGGTCAGCCATTCGGAAAGGACCCCGGAGAACCTTGGCAAGTCCAGAGTTGGGAGTCGTCCCAACAGCTCCGGCTGAGGCTGCTTCCGAAAGGACTCGGGCAGGCCACTCGTCCGAGCTTCACGCGCCTCCTCGGCATACCTGCCTTCAGCCTCGATCAACTCGTCCGTGAGCGAAAAGAACTGCTCGTGGTCTGCGAAGCAGGAGTCCAGGACTCCCTTTTCCACATCCGAATCCTCGAGCTCAGCGTAAGCCTCCTCCACTGCAGCCCTTCGAGCATCGACTTGCTCTAACCGCTTCATCAAGTTATGGACCCTATCCGGTCGGCCTATCAAAGCATGGGCGCTGGTGGCCCAGCGTAACTCAGTCCGCAGGCAACGGATTAGCATCTTGGGCGAGGACATCACTACTAAATACAAATTACGACGCTGCTCGAGCACAATTACAAAAATAACAAATAACAAATACAAAAAAAATTAACAGCTAACAAATGCAGTTCCTATCAAATCGAGTTGAATAGATAACAAATAAGAACCGCTACTTGATAAGTACTTGATAATCAAATACAAGTTAGTACAAAAGAAAAGACAAATCAAATTAACAATAACAAATACTAGTGCGATCAAATCAAGTTAAATTCAAATTACGTAAATACAAATTACTACTCTTTAGTTCAAATACAAATTACAATACGAAAGATACATAACGAAGATACACATCAACAAAAAATGCCTATCTCGGAAATCGACCCTTCGATAAGTAATCCACTACAACTATCCAACAACGATAATTAACCGATTACGTAAAAATAACCATCTACCTACATGACGCAAACTCCCGCTTGTGCGCTAGCCGGGCGCGGCTTTTCAAATTTACCCGCTAACAACAAAAAAAGCAAGCCACCAAAGAAAGGGATTTTATTATTACGTATATAATAAAATAAATATTTTTACGTATTACGGACGGGCGTGATTGTAGACACAAATTAAACCAATCAACCCAACGCTCCCTGCCATCAAAATTGTTTAATTTTTATCAAACACTACGGTCGGTGGATCGACCGGGAATCGATCCCAGAACCACGCTCTGCTACCAAATGTTACGGCCTGCAACTGCCTATCCCAGGAGTAGGATCCTCCGCGGCCCATGAACGGAAGAACCTACAAGCAGGTACAGGTCGGGCGTCCTAACGCCAAGGGTTAAGTTTCTAATTACATTAAACGATCAGGGGGGAGCGTTACAATTATTGAACAGAGCTTACTTACCTCTATCCAAGGCGACTGGTCCCTCAGGATTCGGTCAGGTCGTGTGTAGATGTGTAGTGCTAGGCAAGTAAGGGTCAGTGATGTATATTTGGGTGTGGCTGGTAGTGTTATTGACCTTATTAGACCGTTCCCTCTGCAGCAGTTCGGCCCTCAGCTCCTCTCCAAACTACGGTCTCCTTCCGCAGTCACTTTCTTCGTTTTCTACGATAACAGTTCTTTAACTCTGTCGTACGATTAACTACCTTACAGAAGCACCAACTCTCGTTTGTTATAACGCTTGACTCGCGAATGAACACAGAACGTACGGATCAAAGGTCACCGTTATTTCTAGAATATCAAATACCGCACTAGTAACTAATACGATCGAATCCACTTATACAGATTCTGAATTAGACCCTAAGTCCCGGGATGAAGCTAACAAAACAGGAATGCGCGTTACAATTCCCAGTGGTATATTTACTATACGCGCCTATTATATTCCGCCTTCGACTTCCCGACCAAGAACGCGTACTCTCTCGACGCGATGAAAAGGACTATTTGTTCTAGCGTGCCCTCGAAACGACCGGACGTCCAAAACCGGTATCGTAGAGGCACGCACGCCCTCTGACGTCTATTATTGACACTAACGCTTTTGCGCGAACAGTTTGCTATATCACTATTTCATATTAAACAATAACTAAACAGTGTCCTTGACATAACTCTTAATTTCTCTTATAATTTTCCCCACATATATTTGTAATATTCAGTTTAAATTACCGTCGTATACAGAGATACCATAGCTTAAATTTCTCAAAGATATATCATTTAAATTAATATAAGAGTGACACGGTAATGACTAGAATGAGAATTTATCCCATATATTTCTACAGATTGCTTTCACCGCAGAATCATTATATGTAATTATAACTTGATATAACGGAAGCGGAAAGTTGTGATTCATGAGTTTCAGAATTATGTTTTCAAATCATTAATATTTACTGTATATTGTTAGATTAAATCTTTACTTCCCGTTTCAAAGTAAAGTTAGAGTTTACACTGATGGGCTACCTCTGAGTTTTAAGATGGTTATGAGGAGATTAGTTCGTCGTGCTGCTACAGTTCATGTTGCTGGATTTCACATGTCTTGAAATATTTGATTGTCGTTAAATTTTTCTAGTGTATCTCTGTATATACACATAAACAGAAAATTTGTAAATAGAAACTCGTAAATTTTATAATTATTTACTCGTACGGTTAAAGCAACACCACTGTATCAAATCGCAGTGCTGTTTGTAATTAGCCGTCTTTGTATAATAATATTGCACTTGTTTACAAAACTATATTAAAAATGTGTAACAGTAGTTAATAAACGGCTACTAGGGATGGTGTAATCTCTGGTAGAAAAATCAAAAAAAAAATATTTGATTTATGCAGGTTACGTCATGATGTTTCCTTTCAACGCAAGTGGAAATTCCGCACTTAAGCTGCTATTAACAAATAATTGGTGCCGCGCGGCTTTCATTTCCTTAGCACAATATTATTTTATTAGCCATTTATTATTTTACACCGCCGTGTAGTGGCGGTACATCACCCCATCTCGTTCCGTGTGTGCCTTGGGATGGGATTCGACTAGACAATACTAATAAAGGTTTGTAGTGGTCAGTTATTATCAGTAAAGCAAACTCGTTTGTTACTTAAATATTATAGAAATCAGTTGCGTCTTGTAAAGTCCTAGGATTTGAGGTCGAAAAAGTTACACTGGTCGTAGGCCCGCTATCTTCACGGAGTGGGCTTTTGATTGACGTATCCATAGCAGATTTAATATATTGGATAATAAGGTCCATTTTGACATTGGAAGAACATGATTTCGTATATTTAAGTACATAAGAACATAGGACATTAAATACATAAGTAGTTCATATATTAGTAAAGTTGTATCGAACGTCTTTCCCCACTCGTTTAAAAAATGTATACACAATATTGACTATATCTAGTCTAGTCTAGACAAATAAATAAAATAGATGTGTCTGTTTGTAATGTCAAAATAACAGCTTTTTACTAAATGCTTATGAAAGTATATACGGTACTTATAACAAAAAAAAATACATTTTTTTTAATCTTTGTCTGTCTGTCTGTCTGTTTGTTCCGGCTAATGTCCGAAACGGCTGGACCGATTTTGACGGGACTTTCACTGGCAGATAGCTGATATTATAAGGAGTAACTTAGGTTAATTTTATTCTAGAAAAAGAATTAAGGCTTCGCGCAAAACAAAATTAAACCCTAAACTACACGCAGGTGAAGTCGCGGGGAACAGCTAGTAGTTATATTATACGATATGAATATATGATACAACATTTATAAACGATATGTTTATTAAGCAAACCGTTAAATGATATTATTGCGATAAAAGTCTCAAGTTCGAATAAGCGTAATACAGTAAATATTCTGAAGCTTTTGCGAGTAGTACAAACTTATAGTAGGGAAATCACCATCCGATATAAGTGTTCCGAGTTGAATTAGATTATTTTCAGATACTCACGTTTCACCTCATTCTCGTAAACAAACGTACTATAGGTAATATGGTCTATATCGTGACCGTGATCACCGTAAGCACTGTTTACGTTGTCGCCTCCATTGTCAATTGATACCTTGACCTTACTCTACCTACTATACCTGTATTAACAAATTGCACAAATTAAGGATGCGCCTTATACGGTAAATTTGTTTTTAACCGGCTTCAAAAAGGAGGAGGTTCTCAATTCGAGTGTATGTATTGTTTGTACGTATGTTACGCGATATCTTTGCATATTGTGAATCAATTTTGATGACGTTTTTTCATTAAATAGGTTATACTTTAAGGGTGGTCTCATATAATTATGGAGAAAAAATTCACCCCTAAGGGTAGCAAATAAATAACTTCTTTTTTAGCAGTTTGAATTCAGTTATTACTTTTTTTAAGAGTTATAATTATTAAAACGAGTATATTTTTAAATTTTCATGTATTTTTATCAATACAAATTAATGATTAGATTACAGTTGCTTGTCAAGATTTATTTTTCGTGATAAAAAGGGAATGGCGCGTATTATTCTTTCTCCTATTTATTGCAATAAATCTTTTAAAATTAATATTGATTTAAAGTGTGAAAAATGTACTCATAAGAAAGGATTATATAATAAGGCAAATATTTTATACAAAGTATTTTAGTGTGGTATATGGGATAAGTAATTTTAGTGCAAATTCTTCGAATTACATAAATAATGTTTTATTTTTTACATTTCCTGGGTACGTTGGGGTAATACCGGACGGATTTTCGAATAGTTGGAAGAGTCTGCCAAAAACTTAAATTTCTCGACATCCGTGTACGCGAGATTTCTGGAACATGGAGCAAACCGTTAATCGTTACACGTAGTTTAGCTCTGAAAATCTTTTGCTTGTGTAAACTCAACGGCTTCTGCTTTAAAAGTGTGCGAAAACTAGACATAATTTTTTATATGCATAATGAAAAATTGGCCATTAAGGGGTAAGACCGGACTTAAATTTAAAACCACTTCTACTGCTTAGAGAACAAAGTTTATAAAAGAGATTTGTCCTATCTTTAGCGCTCAAAAACATATTTCAATATGATCTATAAATTACTAGAAACATAAATGTTCCAAACGATTTTCTTTTTTTTTGTTTCTTGGCATCCGATCTTATCCCTGATATAAAGAAATTGTAATTTTATGTTTCTCAAACTTTGTTATGACATAAGATGGAATTACTCAATATTAGGGAAAGATCGGATGCATTTGATTTTCTCATAGGAAAGAAAATTAACAGTAAGGACTGGCGAAATGCCCTGGGATAATACAGGAGTTGAGGGAGATGTAAATATTTTAGAAAATCGGCATATGACGAAGCAGGTAGTTAGGTAAGTAGTTAACTAATAAATTATTTTGTGTGCATATTTGTATGTGTATCAATAAGCAGGCGTGAGCTTATTTATAGAGTTAATTAGAATCAGAATATGGGCATGAAGTCGGAAAAAGTAAAGCAAAGTTGACTAGGCCAGGAAAGGGAACGTGGATTGAAAGTTTCCCATGAAACTGAATTAGTTCTAAACTTTATCTAATGAGATAAATATGTAATTTATTATTATAAATTATTTTTTAAATAATTATTATAAATTACATATTGATTTGTAATAGAGGATAGATGTAGATGACTATGGGCCGCAGCAACCACTTAACATCAGGTGGACTGTGTGCTCCTTATCCTATAAAAAAATGTATTTTAATGTGTACTTAAAAGTAATAAACCCATCGTATTGTTTTATTACTTTTAAATATACAGACTTGCTAACGAGACTGAGTCCCATAGTCACTTGTGTAATCTCCGAAAAAATATACACGAACAATGAAACTTTTACAACCACTGCCATATTTATAACGGTCAAAGATCGGACAATATTCATCCGATCTTCACTCACGCGGGGAAACATCGGATCTCGGCCTACAGCGATCTTAGCCCTGCATGGACCAGCTTTTTCTAGCTATAACTTCATAAAACTTAGTATTCACACAAAATAATAACAAAAGACGCCATATTCTCGCTAAAAATCGTAAATAAAAGTGATAGGGAAAGATCGGATGGACAAAAATAATACAAAAATTACATTGTTTTATAAAATGCCGCGCAGCACAGGTCCCACTTGCCGGAGTGACTGGCTGGAACTGAGGGTCGGGGCAGGATGAAATGGCGTTGTGTAGCATATTGTTAGCATTTCAAAATATAGCATAATTCGCTGGGAATTTGAATCCTACGGTCTTGCCCCATCACCGATCTTACCCCAACGCACCTTATGTAATATTTTAATAAATTCATTACAACCCTACTACACCCTTTACATCAATTAATAGCTACATATTGCTATTAATTGATGTAAAGGGTTCTTTAATGGAATTATTTAGGTGAATCACTTTCGTGGGCTATTTAACATGCTTTAGGTTTTGTTGTTTCTCTACACAATGTGCAAGCTGTAGAGGGTCATCTGTGAAGTGCAATACAAAAGCTTAGATATATTTTTTGGTCTATGATGAGTATGATGAATGAGTGATAAAAACTTGTTTGATTAGCACTCTACTTAATATCAACATCCAAAATGTTGATGCTGTGGCCCATAGATACATCTGTCCTCAATTTAGAATCTGAGGAGTAAGATGTAAAGCTGAGTTACCGGTTAAAGGTACCACTAACAATGGTATTATGTGCAAGCGTGATCCCCATTCATGCAGCGATATTAGTAAAACGCTGCAGCGTGGGTTTACCACTTTGAAAAAAAAACTCAACTAATATTGTGCCAGTACAAATAAAAAACAATACAGTTTGTACCACAACTCTTTTTTTCCACAAAAAGTAATATAAACGCCACGACGAACTGGGCAACGTTCAGAGATAAACCGTGACTTTGTTCCATTTGAAAAAATCACGTCGTCTGGCGATGACAAAGCGTTTCTTGTGAGCGAGTTTGAGGCCGGGTGGGCGGTAGGTCCGTGGAACAAAACGAATTATCGTTAATACTTTAAAATAAGTTAGTATGAGATGGGTTAATGCAATTTCGAATGTGATTGGTTTCGTAATTATTCATCAAACGAAGGCATCGACATCGTGTTCGCCCTGGTAGTTATGTTTACTTATAGTCAAAGAGATTTAAATATATATATATATATATATATATATATATATATATATATATATATATATATATATATATATATATATATATATATATATATTAACTACTACTTAAATGTCTTTGCTTATAGTAAATAACAATCAATATAATCAAACAAACAAAAATCTGTATAATCTCTCGATTATGCTGGTGTAAGCTATCTTGATTTAACTGAAGATCAACTAAACAAATTTGAGCGTATTCAAAATCTGGCTATGAGGTTCATATTTGGCTTGCGCAAATATGACCATGTCCCCGAGTTTCGTTAAACAAATTATTTTTCTTCTGTACGGTGTATTAATCAATCCAATGACTCCTAGCCATCTGAAGGGAAACTTTAAGTTTCTTGGTCATGACATACCGGATAGAGTTCTTTGGTCAGCCGGATAACCTATACCTGCGCCACATTCTTATCGAACTAAATAATTTAAGAATTCCTTCACGGTCAAGGCCATCTGCTTATGGAATGATTGTCCTCAGCAAATTCGTCGTGCGAAAACACTAGAAAAGTTTAAGACTATCGCCAAAAATTACTACCTAACTGTGCAATAACTACTGGTCATCATTTGCGACATGTATTTTTTGTATCCTGTCTGTATTTATTTATGTAATTTTTATGTATATTTGCCTATTTAATCTGTCTATCATATTTTGAATGTATAGATTAGTATATGAAATATTTTGTTATTATGTATCGGTTTAGTTTATTTAGGTATTAGTATGTAAGTTTACTATAATATACACCACCTCCCATTGTCCAATAGTACAATTTTCTCCTAATCTTAAGGTTGTCTTGAAGAGATCGCTTTTTAGCGATAAAACCGCGTTATTGTACCTACCTCTTAAGTTTTACTCCCTGTAATTTGTTTTCTTTTTTATTGTTTTTGTGGTGTATAATAATTCCCATTTTATACATCACTCTTGTACGTTACTCTTCTCGTGCAACGTACAAGAGTGCGTTTTGTTTCTGCGTATTATGACTATCTGGCAAATCTGGTGAACGTTGTACTCTTTTGTTTTTTGGCGTATTAACGACGAATCTGTTAACAAGGTTTCACTATGTAGAGAAAGCTAATATACAATAGAGAAACTCGCAGATGGTGTGATAGATAGAGTTTTGTTAATTATTTTAGCATAGGGTTATTACGTTAGGTACTAAGGCTTGCACTATACGTGCTTCCCATTAGCTTACTTTGAGAATATATGATGGAGTTAACAGCCAATCAGATTACAAGACTATCATAATGCTTTTGCTATTAGCTTGTGACCTGCAAAAGGTGACAAGTAGGACACTTCTGCCTAAGAGTTTTTCTTAGGTAGGTACCACCGTGTTACCTATCTATTATACAAAGATATTCTATTTATTTACTGTTATGTGTGCAGTATAATTGCAGGCAGTCCTCAATTGATAACGCATATGGAGCCCTTCTTGTTTGAACTTGGCTGCAGGTGTCCATGGTAAGTTCGTTTGTTACTTCAGAATTAAATGTCACCATTCTAGTAACAACTAACACACCTATTGGTAAGACTTACCGAATAATCGAATAATTAATCAATTGTTTAACAATGTACATTTTGTCCGTTAATTTGGCATGTCTATAATTGAGTCAAGTTTTTCAAGCAGTTAATAGAAAAATTTAAAACTAAAATATTAATATTAAAATTACAGGATACATTCTCAGCAGTGGGATGTGTATGTACTGTTACTTTACTATTACTTTTACATTTTAAAATTTTTTATTGTAATTTTTTATAGAGTTCGATTTTAATTTTAGAACTTTGATACAAAAATATATGAAAAGGCAATTTGAGACAAGATTTGGGCCAAGACTTTGGTCAATTAAAATAAACCAGAGAGTCCATAAAGATTTTTGATACTCGTATTTCTTGTTTTTAAACTTTGAATAAATCAACCGAATTGCTTTTTAATTAATTTTGTACTTTGTGCTTTCAAAGTGAGATGTAATTAAATCTTAGTACAGTAACAAATTGAACACCATTTTTTTTCAGAATGTTCGATTTCATCTTGCAAATTGATTCTCAGCTCGGCCGATTTTGTTAGTTTTTTTTTAATATGCAGCACCACAATGCAGGTCATCAACATGCCCTAAAAAGAACAAGGGCCTGATTTTATTTTAGATACGCAATTGATTTCATACTTTTTTTCACCTATAACAGTTAACGGTATCTCGACGTTAATTTATAGGTTGCAGTGTTTTAAGCGGCGGCCCTTAATAAGAGATTTGTCGTGGCTGTCAATCTGTACGCAATTTGCCTCCGATGAGATTCTTAAGATAACTCAAAGTCATCTCTCATACTTTCTAACAGCAAATTATCATCCAGTAATGATACTCATTATTTTTTCTTCAGAGATGCCATTCATTCTGCTTGAATCTGCTGTAATAAGTAGGCAGATACGAGATTTGAAACGTTGGACTAGCCGTTTTGGTAACCGATACTTTGCTATATTTCTTAAGGAGTAATGTACCAATGAGTTCAGGTGGGCGTGCACAAAATAAGTAACGTGAAAGTATAATTGCATTTATCGAAGCTATTGTTGATAGAGATGCCAGATTCAATATAAATGCTGCTTCAACTGCTTTCAGATTTTGTACCTTAAGAAGATAAAAAGTACACAATTTTCACTGGCATTTTTCATAATAGAAGTGACATGAATTCACTCCTTCTAAAGTTAGATTATTTAAGTTTAAGTATCCATACAGTATGTGATCTCTTCCTGCAGTTGGATTGGTTTTGTGACTGCCTCGTTGGTCTAGTGGTTGTAGTAGTGCGACTGCTGATCATGAGGTCCCGGGTTCGAATCCCGGGTCGAGCCAAAAAATCAGTTATTGAGTTTTTCCATCAAGAAATGTAGCTGGGAAGTTGGCGGTGTTTCACCCCCGTGCCTCGGAAAGCACGTAAAGCCGTTGGTCCTGCGCCTGATCTCTCTCCGGTCGTGTCGGTTTACCGTCCCATCGGGCTATGAGAGTGAGGGAATAGAGAGTGCACCTGTGATTGCGCATACACTTGGACATCTTTTATCTTGTCCTGCGCCGATGGCTAGTCTTCTTTGAGACTGGCCGCCGTGGCCGAAATTCAGTCTGGAGGACATTATTATTATTGGTTTTATACTCTTGTTCCTTACTTGGATAAACTTCATAATCTTACTATATATATACATTTCAATTTTAACATTTAATTCAACACTTTTACATACCCAGTAAATCAACCACGCCGCTACCCTGCAGAGACAGTAGCAGATGCAGTCTTCTTCAGTCTTCTGTACAGTTTGCCAAAGGGTTAACGGGCTTATTAGAGGAGGTGGAAATCATTCGGTGTACGAAACGATTTGTAACGACTCTTGATAATAGCTTGCATACGCGGCTCAGAAGGATAATTGTTTGCAGTTCTTTAATAGGGCGTTGTCGCCTTTCTTGGTAACCAGGACCACGAAACTTCTGCTCTACGCCTCCGGCGTAGTGCTGATTTAAGGGAAAGAGTTAAACACTTTCTCAATAACTAACTATATGTATAACCACCAGTTCTCCGTCCGCTTTCACAAGCTCTACTGTAACTACCGTAATTAATATCCACGCCATTAAATTCGCTCCGACTGACGTCCGGAATATAACTAAATCGTTTCGAATAGGATTTGTTTTTAGATCATTCATTACACTTGCGTGTGTCTACAATGAAGCTATGGACAGCTGTCTATAGAACTCAAAATCTTCGGTCGCCCAGAAATAACGCTGCCGCCGTCAATCTTCAACTTGGTACTGACTTATTCCGGTAGACAAATCTTTGGCGAACTTTGTAATCTTAGTTCCGCTTCAATCGATTTTTAATACGAGTTGTATTGCTTAATTTTTCAGCAGCCTGTAGGCAGTCCACTACTAGTGATTGCCGAAATTTAAAGGCGAATTAAAGATCGCAGTACCAGACGTTATACATCTGTGACGTCATTACCCGTCGCCGATACAGGTACATCAGTTTTATTAGATAACGACCAAACCTCCATGGTGTAAATTTTATAGCGCGACTAGTAAGCGCCGGCCATAATTACTGGACCGAACACTTAATCTTGCAATATGGGAAGATAAAGCATCGTTACAATAACCTAAGTAATAAGTATCGGGCTGTTGCTTCTCGCTTTTTTATCGAATGCTAATAAAACCGCGTATGTTCACGCGATACGTTTATGCCGACGTTGATTTATTGTGTGTTATAGAAGCAGCAAGAAGTGCATTATACGTAATACGTAACCGCTCCTTTATTATTGCATATTTGTATAAGATCGGTCGGTGCTCGTTAATACTTCACGATCAATATCACATATTATGCAATTACGCCATAGTGTTTACCTTATTTTGCTGGTCTGATAAAAACGTATGGTCATATTCATCTTGTTTATATACAAGGTCTAAGAAAGCATCTATCTTGGTATTATTTAATGATCCTACTGGTCGATTTTCCGCCACGGTGACAACTTGTGAGTACTCGTAAGCTCATCACTCATCATCATATCAATTGGTGTTTCACGATTAACTGATGATTAAGTTTAGATTTTTCATTATGCGTTCCAAGCATTCATGTCGCATATTTATCTTCTTTGTTTTATTCGTTTTATTTAACCGTGATCAAAGTGAAGTTGAACATTAGCAACTGAAAAAGAAATTCAGATTATACAGTTTACGTTCTGACCTAATTTTCACGTGTTTTGGTACACTGCAGGTGCTACATTTGAGCTCATTATGTACATTGCTGTACTATTCATGCGGTAACCTAGTAGATCACATCTGAAACATTTTCCCGTCTACCATATCCACCAACATCTGATAGCCGCTGTAGCGTGACGCCTGCACGAGCGCAGCCAGTCCCGCAATGGCGGTGTGGTGCGGCGCGCGCATACTGCCGCTCGAGAGACGCGTCTTCTCCATCACACTCGTGGTGCGTTGGAAATATGCAAATTGTACCTATGTGATAATTTAGTGATACTATGCATTATACATGTTTGAAGTGATTTGAGATAAGATGTTGAAAGTTTTCGTTGTTTTATTAACTGCGAATAAAAAAAAATATGAAGGCAATTTTCAATTTTTCCGATATATACCTACAATACAGTATGTTATCAGTTAAATACTTTAACTCCAAGACAAGTTTGTTATGCACTTTTTAATTAACGTGTCTTGCGTAGAGGTACAATCAACTATTCAAACTATTTTATAGAACACATCGGTAACATAAAAAGATAATTTCAAATAAAATATATAAATAGCATAGAGTAAAATATATTATTATTCAATAATTAATATAATTATACTTTAAATTGATTGAAGATGAAAATGACTATCTAGATTTAGGGCTCCTTTTTGCTTAGGTCGGGTGGATACAATCCTCTTACCAATGTTTGCCTCTAAGCAGAAGTGTATTTATGATCTGGACTGAAAAGTAATAGAGAACTAGTATGATTACATACTGTGAGCCATTATTTGTTATTATACCTATAATATTTATTCTATTTTTTGAAGTTTGAAAATAGAAGAAAACGATAAACATCTTTTAATAGACTTTTGTGCATTCTTTGTTAGTTAAGACCTGAGAAAATTATTAGAAAATAGTTAAAAGGATATAGTTTATATACTTTTAATTGCAATAAGTAACTCATACTTTAATTAGATATAAAACGGTGCGGGCTTCTATTAACTGGTGATTTATTGTACCATGTATTCGCTTCTCTTTTTCTGCCGACTTCCAGAAAGGAGACGGTACTCAATTCGACTGTATGTTTTTTTGTGTGTTACCTCATAACTTTTTACTGGGTGAACCGATTTCGATGATTCTTTTTTTATTTGAAAGCTGGTACTTCTACTACATTTTATCAAACCAATAGTTTTTGAGTTATTCTTAATAACTTATATTGAAGTCTGTACTACAAAATGTTTAATTTTAAATTATATATTATGAAAAAATAATAGTAAATTTAAATTCAGTGTAGCCCACAACTTTTGCTTAAATTTTTTTTGATAAAAAGTATAAGTCTAGTAATGATTTCTTATATTTACGCGAACACTACACATTGAATAAAATCTCTTTTACGGATTCTATCGTGTTCTATCGCGTTTAAATAACTCATTTTTATTAAATTCCCGACGTTTCAAACATAGCTGACGTGAAATACAAACGTTCCGGGAAGTCAGCAGTTTGTGATCACATCCTAGACGGCCCCCGCCATTTCATTAGATTTGCATTAGATAGACCACACATGCTCGTGGATGAACATCGATTCCTGCCAAGGATGATACGTGAAGCTATTGAAATTAAAAAAAACATCCTAATTTTAATAAAGATTGGCTGGGTACTACCTACCACCTGATTGGGATCCTGTAATTAATAAAATTAAAATCAATCCCAAGTATTCCACTGTAAGATTCCAAGACACAGTTAGTTCATTCTACGTAGATCGGACCAAAACTAATAATTAAAAACGCTGAAGGTACTCCGGGTTAACTCCGACATAGGGACGTCTTACCTTTAGCCACCTTACTCCCCCATGACGGGAATTTAAAAATAAGTTAATTAAACGCGATAGAATCCGTAAAAGTAGTTTTATTCAAGTACTAGCTGTTCCCCGTGACATCGCCCGCGTGGAATTTACTACGATTTCATGGGTTTTAATTTTTTTACACGGAAACTTAATTCCGTTTCAAAAATAAAAGTAGCCTAAGTTATTCCTTATAACATTAGCTATCTGTCAGTGAAAATCCTGTCAAAATCGGTCCAGCCATTTCGGAGATTAGCTGGAACAAACAGACAGACAGATAAAAATTTTAAAAATTGTTTTTTTGTTATAAATACCGTATATACTTTCATATGCATTTAGTAAAAAGCAGTTATTTTAACATTACAAACAGACACTTCAATTTTATTCATTTGTATAGATATAGATAAGCCTTATAGGCTTTTAATCTTCTATACATTATGTTTTAACACCGACTTCAGAATGTGAAATTATTTTATTATTTTTAGTTCATTAGTTTTCTGTCTCTTTTTGAGTGAACAAAGGAATATCGTAATATAAATGTCGTCTAACTATAGTTACCTTACAAAATTTCATCCTATATTTTGCCACTCTCAGAAGTAGAATTTTTTCCCTAAATTTATATGTGACAAACTTTTACTTTATAAACAAAAATAAATCTCAAAATCGGTTCACAATTGACGAAGATATCACTTAACATACATATAAAATCCTTATTTGAAATAGGCTAAAAAGAAAATGTACATAATAGACTTGCTTGAAATAGAAGCTTGTGTATTGTATTTCACGATAATTAAGATTTTAGTTAGTTTTAAAAAAGTTTTTAACAGATACTAGTAAAGGCTTTCTGTCGCGGTAGCTATGAAGCTGGGCGCTAGCTTTAAGTTTTAAAGTAGGTAATAGGTATGTGTCGATGACATTAGTCACGTTTCTCGCCTCGAATTCGGACACTATTGCGATTAATATTTAAGTTATCACCTTGAGTTTTGAGCGGCTTTAACTTTTTTTTGTTTTGGCTCATTTAGGGTTCCGCATCCGTAGGGTAACCAATGGCACCCTATTATTAAGCCTTCGCTGTCCGTCCGTCCGTCCGTCCGTCCGTCCGTCCGTCCGTCCGTCGGTCCGTCCGTCGGTCCGTCCGTCCGTCTGTCTGTGAGCGGGCTATATCTCATGATCCGTAATAGGTAGATAGTTGAAATTTTCACAGAATGTGTTTCACAGTTCTGTTGCCGTTATAAAAACAAATAATAAAAATTAAAATAAATTATAAACTAAAGGGGACTCCCCTACTCGAAACGTGTTTTTACCGACATAGTATTAAATCTTGTTCGATGGTACGGAACCCTTCATGCGTGAGGCCCACTGCACTTGGCCAGTTTTATTTTCTCCGTTCTGATGCTTGATGCATGTCGAACACATTCCAAGAATGTGACAGAATTGACCTGAACTAGTCCGCCGTTTTTGTAGAAAATCCAACGTTTTTGAAACGAGCGACAGATTTCATGCTCAAATTATCCACCAAAATCGAACGGACGAAATCGTGACAGATCTTGAGGTAAAAGGTCGTGAGGCACGTTCTGTATCTCCTAGGCCAGGGGTCGGCAACCTGCGGCTCGCGAGTCACATGCGGCTCTATGGATGTGAAGCTGCGGTTCTTTAGTTTCATACGCAAATATTATATATTTTATAAGAAAAAAATATTTAAAAATCGATCCATACTGAGCCATTTGGAGTTGATATTGGATCTCTAGAAATGCAATTGAGTGATTTAAAAGCTTTGTGGAGTTGAAAATTTACAGAGTTGAAACTGGTAACATTCATTATATGCCAGACGACAGCACTGGTGATGCCTTTTTTTATAGGATAAGGGTGACAAACGAGCACACAGTCCACCTGATGGTAAGTGGTTGCTGCGGCCCATAGACATCTACATCTATCCTCTATTACAAATCAAAATGTAGATGCGTTGTCACCCGTGAGGACTAAGATGGAATGCCTCATTTCCAGTAAAAAGGGCCTCTGGCCACCTGCACTCACCAAGCGAAACGCAGTGGTAAACCTAAAATTATATACCGGCCGTGCCAATATTTCTCGGGAAAACGTCGCCGAGTACCGGGACAAACTTGTGTCTGAAGTGGAGTTTTTGCTGAACAAAGTCTCGGATTGGGGGAACTACATCTATTCCAGTTCAATCCCCAGATGACACAAGTTTGCGCGTTTACCGCTAAAAAGAACCCCTTTGTCGTATCTCCTCAGTTTCAAGGCACTCCCTTTGCTGCCTCAGCCAGTATCGGAATCCTTAGCGTCAACATATCGAATAGTGTGCAGTTTTGTGGTCACTTGAAAGGGAAGGCCAAATTGGCCTCTAAAAAGCTTGGCGTGCTCAGCAGAGCGAGACAGTATTTCATGCCGCACATCGCTTGCAACTTTACAAAGCGGAAGTTCGGCCTCACATGGAATACTGTTCTCATCGCTGGACCGGGACACCCCAGAACCAGCTCCTTTCACTAGACCGCATCCAGCGCAGAGCGGTTCGAATCGTCGACGACCGAGTTCTTTCTGATCGGCTCGATACACTGGCACTGCTTAGGGATGTTGCATCTCTTTGCATTTTCTATCGAATTTACCACGGGGAGTGCTCTGAGTAATTGTTCGGATTAATTCCAGCCGCCAAATTTCACGAACGCACATCGCGTTAAAATTCACGATACCATCCTCACCATCTGGATGCTTGGCGGTCCACGCGTTTTACTAGAAGTTTTCTTCCTCGTACAACTTCTCTGTGGAATTGTTTACCTCCGACGATTTTTCCGGACCGATACGACTTAGGGACCTTCAAGAAAAGAGCTTATACCTTTCTAAAAGGCCGGCAACGCATCTGCAATTCCCCTGGTGTTGCGGTTGTTAATGGGCGGCGGTAGTCACTAACCATCAGGTGAGTCGCATGTTCGTTTGTCCCCTTTTCTATAAAAAAAAGGAAGTTGAAAGAGTTAGAGGTCCAGAAATGTATGTACGTAACGCAACAAAATGAACAGCTTTAAAAGAAATGCCGCGAGTTGAGGCACTTATATTCGACGCATGGGATAGTATTCCAGATTGCTACAGTGAGGTGATGAAGTTGGCATTTGGAGTGCTGACTATCTTTGGATCGACATATTCGTGCGAGCAAGTGTTCTCTTGCATGAATATAATTAAAAGTAAAGTAAGAAGCCAACTAACAAATGAAAATTCAGAGTCGTGTTTGAAACTTAAAACAACAATTTATGAGCCAAATTTATCCAAACTTTCTAAAACCATGCAAAGCCAAAGCTCCCATTGAATTTGTTTGCTCAATTGTTGTATCAAATTGAAGTACAAGTTAGTGTTACAATGTAAATAAATGTTTAATTGTTTTATTTTTTACTTTTAAATACTACGTGATTATCTAATATATATATATATATATATATATATATATATATATATATATATATATATATATATATATATAATATCTAATAATTAGATAATAATAGAAATTGCAGTCTAATTTATTGTGAAAATCACTACAACACAATATATATTTATTCATATATATAAATGTATATGAATAAATATATATTTTTTTACGAATAAATAGATTAGTTTTTTTATCAAAAAACTTTCTTTATGCAAGTACTGTTTATGCTTGGTAAGAAAAAAATTGTGGCTCTTTAAAAACTTTGAAATTTTGTAAATTGTAATTTTTGACTCTTCCGACTCAAAAGGTTGCCGACCTCTGTCCTAGGCTGAAATAATGATTATCGAGCACAATTTTTTTCTTTTTCTTTCATTATTTCCATTTTCAAAAGTGCTTCCGGAACACCCATTTGTAAAATCTTTCGGAACGTCCGTGTTTCAGATAAAGATACACGAAATTCCATTCGCAAGTAATTTCAAGCCTGTGTTCAGTCACTATTGATTTAAATTATTATTGGAAAACCTTTAATGTGATCGTCACAAAAGCGATAGTTGACAGTTCGCGCTCATTTTCTTTGAATATTTGAAGTGGTTTTTTCAAAATTACAAATGACCAGTAATTATTTTTCAGAAGTTAATTTATATAACTGTAGGTAATCAAAACTGAATTTAACCTGTACTTTAGTTGACATTGGTTAAATGTATATGTTATCTTTTTTCACGCTAAGCCGTCTAAACTTAAGTTTGACCACAACCTATCGGCTAAAATGTAGAATCAAATGAAAATAAAAGAAGTTATATGATTTCAGTTGTGTATTGTTTTTAATGAACAATAACTAAAACTACCTGTTAATACTTAGATGTTTTCGATATATTTTTGGCTAAAACTAGGTGTTGGTGAATACAGAACTAGGTAGGTTGTGCGGCTGGGCAAAGCCGCACAACCTACCTAGAAGTTAGAAGAAATAAAAAAGTTTATTACACATGAACATTAACCTACGAATAAAACTAAACCTAATCTTAGGCGGCTAAATTAACTTGCTCCGAATCTCGTCTAACCTTACTTTCCTATGGTCAATTGGTTCCGCAACACTGTTCTCAATATTGGCAGACTTATCGCTATCCAATCGATTAACCGAAGCTCACGCCGGCTAACTGTTTTTCTTCAATACCCGATGTTTGCTTTCGATGAGGTCTGCGTTTATTATCTGTTGTAGTTCATTAGTTTTTATTTTATTTTATTTAAACTTTGTTTTTGTGCGGGCATTTACATTTATAACATTTACGGGTCTTTTAAACATAATAATATAATGTTTTGTGATGGCGTATGAGAGTGCAACACCCTATTTGTTATACCCGAGGATGTCGTAAGAGTTGACTTCATTAGATTCTAAAGAAAATCAAATCTGCGACTGGATCGAAATAGCGTCGAAGATACTAGACACCTGATTCTGTGGTCGTCAATCTGCTTGCCCTAGCGTGGAAATCATGGCAAATCCTGCCCTATAATGGGAGAGGCACATGCTCATTAAAAGATTTTAACTGCCGATGGAGAAGATATATCTTAATGCTGATATTCCTTCTTTGGAATTGTTCTGAGGGAAGTGAATAGCGCTTATTAGTTATGTGGCTTTTTCCATTCTAAAACTTAGAATAAAAAATCCCTTAAGATGTCTACTTTTCATTGAATAAAACTGAGTAAATATAATATAAAAATAAAACGTCGATAAAATAGGACGAATGGTGAGAAAATTAGAGCGATCCCCTAATTTATAAAAGATATATCGTTTAATTGCTAAGGGCAATTTTTCTTAACTACATGGAGATCACGAATTATGATTCGACAGCATATTTACAAAAAATATTAAATAATTCTAAGTTGTACTTAAACCGAATGTTTTATTATGAACACGACTTTAAAAAAACTCACATATTTTAAAACATTTTTATGAATATATAAAATGTGTAAAGTTGCTAAAAAACCTTCTGATTGGACGATTGGCCTCCCCCAAGGAACGCCACAAAGCACGGCCTAGAGTCACCTGCATCCATCGACTTCTTGCATGTCTTACCAGGTCGTCACTCCATCTAGTGGAGTGTCGCCCTACACTTCGCCTACCGGTACAAGGCGAGAACCTTTTTTCCTCATCGGTTGTCGGTTCTCCGAGCTATATGGCCCACCCTTTGCCACTTCAGCTTAATAATCCATTGGGCTTTGTTGTTTACTCTGGTTCTACTGCGGATATCCTCATTTCTAAGTTTATCACGCAGGGAAACCACGAGCATAGCCCTCTCCAAGGTCGCTGAGCGACCTTGAGCGTTCTCATACGGCCAGCAGTGAAGGACCACGTCTCAGATCCATAAGTCATCACTGGTAACACGCACTGGTTGTACAATCTCGTTTTTAGATTTTGAGGTATATCTGACAAGATATGTCGTAATTTCCCGAACGCTGCCCAGCCGAGTTGAATCCGTCAATTGACCTCTCGGTCGAAGTTGAACTTTCCTAGTTGGACTATTTGTCTCAGGTAAACATACTCGTCAACAAGTTCAAACTTAGTGCTTAGTGTTCGTGACAACGAAATATTTGTCAGATCGCGATCTTTTTGTTCTATAATTCATAAAATTAAATTCCAACTCAGGCATACAACTGCAAGACTTCAAGATACTGTAAGTTCATACTGCGTAGATCGGAACAAAAATTTGTCATTTTTTATCTGGTGGTAGCCGTGGTTAACTATGACATTGGGACGTCAAACATCTCAGTCCTCCCCGTGACCTCTCCCTTTTTTAAATTTTTGTACTTTTAGTTTTAGTATTTATAGTTTGGTTTATTCATTTCTGATTTCATTAATATAAAATGAAACTAATGATTCGGAAAGAAACATTAAAAATTATTTTTTTCTAAGAAATTATCGTCCCCGCTATGAAAAGTCCTCATTCACTTAGTGTAGGCCACCATGCAATGTTAGCGGATACGAGGCTCCACTTCATGCTTCCGCACAAGACTATTCTTTTATTATTTTGAAATTGATAATCATCGATCACTAATAAAAAGCTTTTTTATTACCGATCGATGTTTATAATCTACATATTAAATGCATTCAAAAAATCTTAACGTCTTAAAATGTTACGAATGTTGTAATACAGTTGCTTTTTATAAAGCTATTGCATTTTATTAGGATTAGAACTTAATAGTTGCATTATTTTACCAGATTGCAGAATATATTAAGATTGTTAAATTGTAAATGTGATCCGTTAATATACCTATTGACTGTTACAAACATTTTATTTTAATTTTTAATAAATACTATATAATCATGTTTTTTATATAAAGGTCCCTTAAAATTGACAAGGTTCATAATTATAATACCTCGGTCTTATTTGGGCCGTATTTAGATTAACTAACCAAATTCGAACACTGCAAACTGCATGCTATCATTTGTAACCACCTTGGTGGCAATTTTGTTGGATTGCAGAGGAAGGAGACGCCGTCTACGTCTCCTGCGCGCGTCCTGCGCATTTAACTCGTTCCGCCTTCTAAACTTGTTCCAGCACCATTCCCGTTGCTGTTTCGGGAATTATTGTTTAATTAATATTTAAATACTGATTGATGAGTGCATATACACAGTCAGGTCATAAGTATTGTCACACAGTAAAAACTTTTCTTATAGAATGCTGGCCCAAAAAAGTTTATTGAATTCGAATTTCGAATTGTTCATGAAAATAAAACTGTATAATTTTTAGAATTTTACTCATTTTTAAATATGGAGTGGACGCTTAAAGGAAACCGTGTTGCAGTTATTGCGTTGCATCGTTGCGGTTACGCGCCAATTCAAATTTTTGACATACTGAGAAATTTGAATATAACCAAAAGATTTGTTTATCGTATCATCAAAAGATACAATGAAGACTAGTGTAGATGACAGGTCAAGAAGTGATCGCCCTCGGTCTGTTAGAACTCCAGCAGTGATAAAAGCTGTGAAGGCGCGAATTCAAAGAAATCCCAAACGTAAGCAGAAACTGTTGGCCCTTCAGATGGGGTTTAGCAGAACCACGGTGAAAAGGGTGTTAAATGAAGACTTAGGCATATCGAAGAAAAACAGGACATCGTTGAATGCTCGTCTAATGGACCTGAGACTGAAGAGATGCCGCGCTTTGTTGAAGCAGTACGCGGGAAAAGAATATCGGGAAATTATTTTTTCGGATGAAAAATTTTTTACCGTAGAAGAGAGCTACAACAAACAAAATGATAAGGTGTAGACACAGTAGTGAAGAAGCGAGCAACCGTATTCCGCGTGTCCAACGAGGTCATTTTCCATCCTCGCTCATGGTATGGTTGGGAGTTTCTTATTGGGGCTTAACAGAGGTACATTTTTGTGAGAAAGGTGTAAAAACGAATGCAGTTGTGTATCAAAATACAGTCCTGACGAACCTTGCGGAACCTGTTTCTCATATCATGTTCAATAACAGGCACTGGGTATTCCAACAAGATTCGGCGCCAGCTCATAGAGCGAAGAGCACACAAGATAGGCTGGCGACGCGTGAAATCGACTTCATCCGGCACGAAGACTGGCCCTCCTCTAGTCCAGATTTGAATCCGTTAGATTACAAGATATGGCAACACTTGGAGGAAAAGGCGTGCTCAAAGCCTCATCCCAATTTGGAGTCACTCAAGACATCCTTGATTAAGGCAGCCGCCAATATTGACATAGACCTCGTTCGTGCTGCGATAGACGACTGGCCGCGCAGATTGAAGGCCTGTATTCAAAATCACGGAGGTCATTTTGAATAAACTTTAGTGTCATAAGAATCTATGTTTTGTTAAGTTCATTTTGGTATATAAATGGTTACATAATGAATAAACTTGTTTCAATTATTTTATATTAAACATGTGACAGAATTTATGACCTGACTAGGTATATGAGTGCCCTGACTTTATACATATATTGATTTATTTATATTATAATAACATATATCAAAATGTGTTATAGAAGTAAATTTATTTTAACATCTAAAATCTAGTTCTAAAGTTTTATAGTACGCGTTTTTAGCAATATCATTTATTTATTTGCTTTTTAGTATGTATGTTACATGAGATTAACTTCGTACATTCCAATATTGCTATGAAGAATATATTTTTGCACGAGATAGTTGCAGCCAGGAGAACCGAGTATTTAATGCTGCGGTAGCCAAGTTTCAAAGCCGTTATATTATAGGTATAAAAATGTGTAACTGGCACCGTGTTCAAGAACCTTCTGCGCCATATTTCCTTTACTAATTATCCCGTCCTTAGAGTATAAATAAGCAAACTATGCTTATAAATACTCTACCTGCCTTTCTGTTAATAATAATTCCAACTTTTTGTTTAAGTAATCTACTTAATTATAACGATGAAATGTTTTTTTCTTAACAAATGAAAGCTAAAGGTATTAACATTTTGTTATCTATACAATTTTATATAAATAAACTCTAGCTCTCATGATAAAAATAAACAGACTGTGCACAAGAAATATAATAGTGTAATTTTAGATCTGATGTATAACATACTGTATTTCCTGTATAATATACCAATTAAAAAAAAAACGTCTGTAATATGTTCTGAAACTATTAAAAATAAAAACTTACTATTGCATCTAATTTCAAGGGGATAGGTTTTTTAAAAATAATTAATAATATTCGTAAATAATGTTATCATAATGGCATTGCCTTATATTATTTTGTGTTAAAACTGATTAAAAATGTTATCATACAGGTGTTGAGGACATTATTCACAAAAATACAAATGCTTTTATAAGAGAAAATCCTTGAGAAAATTTATAAATAATTTTATTTTTATCATATGGAGCGTATTGTATCTATTTATTACTCAAGACATCTACCCTTATAGGTCGAACCCAATACGATAGTGTCCTCTTTTTCATTATAAACTAAATCTTACACTAATAATATTAAAATTTACGCAGCTAAACAAACTAATAAAAATAATGTAAACATTAAACAGCAAATAAGAAAATAAGCATTTAAAGCTTTAGTCTAAGCATTTTATAGAATATGGGTGACAAACGAGCAGACATTTCACAGCTTTGGACCTTAGATCCTCGATTAAGAATCAAAATTCAGAATGCGTTGTCGCTTCTGATTAATAAGATGGAATGGGTCTCTACACTTACCATACGAAACAAAGCAGCATATTGAGCTGCTATTTTACGCTAGTATTCTGTGAGAGCGTGGCCCTTCCCAGCGTGCTACAACCATAATATCATAGAATTATTACGTAATAATTCTATGCATAATATAGTTGTTGCAGCGTGACTTTATCACGCAAAGGAAAACACGTATTAATAATAAAATTTTACATTCTTTTCCTTTTTTTGTTTATGAAATATTATAGGTTAACAGCTTAATTGAATGAATAAAACTACTTTTATGTATTTTATCGCGTTTAATTAACTTATTTTACATTCTCGACGTTTCGGTTGCTTTCCAGAAACCATGGTCACGGGGAGGACTGAAAAGCAGCAACGAAGCTAGTTTTATTCCATGTGTAGTGTTCGCGTAAATATAAGAAATCATTACATTAATTGATGTTAATGCAATGCAGTCTCGTAACATCGATAACCGAGCATTTATTCCCAATATTTTAGCTTCATATATTATTTACCATAATTTTAATCAGATCTAAATTATAGGCTTAAGACATTCTGTCTCAGTTTTGAGAATCTACACATGTACACATGGAGCTGCAGTGGCTACCTGCCAGTTGCCAGTAGCGAGGATCACGTTATCACCTTTTGCAACTTTAATGGCATAAATACATACATCGTTTACTAATTAAAAGTATGATTTATATGACAAGAAAATCTTTAGCGCGAGAATGTAGTACAATTCAAAATTCCTATTATGTCGTGTTATTATACCATTGAAGCTGTAAAATCAATAAGCGCGACTATCGCATAGCACACTTTATTGTATGAAAAGTATACTTTCCTGGATTTAAAAAAACCCCTGTTCACTTCGAGTGTAATTCAGAGTCAGTGTTCATCGAAAGGTTACACGATCTGCGTAGCGTTTTCTTAGCATTAATTATGTAGAGCCTATTAAAGCACCGCCCCGCCAACTTGCGTCTACTCTATCGCGTTCGTTTGTACTTTGTAGTATTCGCTTCGTAAACTTCGTTGATGTTGCGTGCCGCTTGTGCCGCGTTGCTGTCACGACGGTACTCATATTCCATAATTACTCAAATTTAACGTATCCATGATAACGAAAAAGATTCAAATGCGATGAAAACATAACGCTAATCAATAAACAAATGACGAATATTGATAAAAGAATTCCATGTTTTTAAAATAAAATTAATTTGAAATTAGAACTCTTAGCCAAACAAATATTATTTTGATTTGAAATGGCCAGTACTGCAGAACGTAAATACCTATTATTATATTGTGAATCCGAGTAATTTGTTTCATAAATATATAATTTGTTAATAACTTGACTACAGTGCCACTTATCGGATCTCAACTTCTCAACAAGACGAATACATTTTGCGAATATGACTTCAATAACAACAATTTTCGTTGTTATTCACTTCAAAACTTATACGATCACTCACTATTGATTCTTTTATATTAGTTCTGTATATTAGGCATAGCCTCTAACTTCAATCAAGACTAGTAACTTCTGTACTAGCAATCTGTAACCATCACTGATATTACTTGCTTCACACAAACAATAGTCTGTGAATTAATGAAGTAGCAAATTTAATATTAATTCAGGTGTCGATTTATCGATATTTCTCTTTATTAATGTTTGTTGTATTTGTCAATGTTATTCGGTTAAATTTAACTTTAACAAACATCAGCTTAATAATCCCTATTATCTGTGTGATTTGGTATCGGAATTTTAGAATGGTCTTCCTTCTTAGACTGTGATACGGTGGTCGGGGCTTTAATAGGAATTTAACAGTTTTTAAAGTCGGGACTTTCATCATTTATGTTGTCGTTGCAGACAAATGCGTCGTATTTTTTTTTTAATGCTTTTGTTTCATTCTAAATAAGTTCCTTGAATATTTTAGTAAGAAATTATATAACACTAGCTGTGCCCCGCGACTTCGCCCGCTTGTAATTTACTACGATTTCATGGATATCAATTTTTGTTTTGTGCGGATCCCTAATTTTGTTTTTGAGTAATGTTACCATCTTATAAATGTTGACAAATATTGACATTAATATTTATACGATACTAACGTCACTCAATTGTTTTGCCTTCCCGGAACCCCTCCACTAACATTTAAACTTTATGGTATGTAATTAAAGTTGAAATTGACTTTTAAGTATTATTACGAATCTTTTGTATGGGAATATAGAAAAGTGTTCTTTTTAGACTTTTTCAGGCAATTTTTTAAATTTTTCTCTCTGTAAGAACCATCTTCGTACTTCAAGGTATATTATAAAAAAAGAATTAGCGAAATCGGTTCAGCTGCTCTCGAAATTTGCGCTTAGCAACACATTCAGCGATTCATTTTTATATTATAGATACACAGGCCTGTAACCTCGATGGGTAGGTAGAGCTACGGATACGGAAATATACAGAGATATAAAAAGTAGACATATACATTGTACACATATATCTAAATAATACCTAAGAGAATGAAAAAATGAATATGAGATAACTATAATGATGACGTAGCTTAGCCGTTTTGAACTATTTTTACAAAATGTATGTTACTGTGTAGTGTCGGTGTAAGAATATACGAACACGAATGTAAAATACGAAAACTACATATCGACCCGTGGGTGTCGTGTTCTACAGAGGGAAACTGAAATAGGAGGGAGATAGGCCGCATCATCTCCTTAATAACAACTCAAAAATATTAAAAAAAAACTGCGGTTGTCAATCCGCCTACCAAGCTAGACATCTATGGCAAAATCCCAGAGGATGTTTATGTTCAGCAGTGGACTTTTATAGGATGTAATGGGTTAAATGGATGTACTTTGTAAAAACAAATTATACAGAAAAATAATTTCGTATTATTTTATGTTACCTTTTATACTCACCCTTTGGTAAAGCCAAAAGCTTTAATTTATGTTGAATTTTAGTAAGAAGAAATACCTACTTAATGTTTAACAAGCTCCCTTTACAAGCTCAGAATAATCTCAAACTTATTTAGCGTTTACACAGATCTTAAGAAAGTTTAATTAAACTTAAGAAAAGAAAGCTTTACATGCTACATTATTTTGGGGAAAAGCTGAACAATGTTTAATCCTAATTTCATTTTCTTTGAGTGAACACTCTATTTTCAAGTTTAATTATTTATATATATATATATATATATATATATATATATATATATATATATATATATATATATATATATATATATATATTATAATTACTTTAAATATAATAATACTTAATAATAATAAAATATAATAAAACCTTAAAATATTTTTTTTTATAGGAGAGGGGTAATCGAGTTGCGGCTCACCTGGTGGAAAGTGACTACCGCCGCCCATGAACAAATGCAACACCAGGGAAATTGCAGATGGGTTGTCGGTATTTTAAAAAGGAGTAGGCTCTTTTCTTGAAGGTCCCTAAGTCGTGTCGGTCCGGAAAAGTCGCTGGTAGTAATCGATTCCAAAAGGAAGTTGTGCGAGGAAGAAAACTTCTTCTAAATCGCTCAGTGGTAGACCGCCAATCATCCAGATGATATGGATGGTATCGCGAGTTTTGTCGCGATGTGCGATGGTGAAATTGAGTGGCTGGAATTATGCTGAACAATTCCTCAGAGCACTCCCCGTGGTAGATGCGATAAAGTACGCAAAGAGATGCAACATCTCTACGCAGTGCCAGTGAGTCAAGCCGATCGGAAAGCACTCGGTCGTCGCCGATTCGAGCCGCTCTGCGCTGGATGCGGTCAAGTGGAAGAAGTAGGCACTGGGGAACCCCTGGCCAGAGATGGGAACAGTATTCCATGTGGGGCCGAACCTGCGCCTTGTAAAGTTGAGAGTTGAATTGGACGCAAAAAAGGAGCCTTAAAAGGTCGGCTTTCTCTTTTGTGGCGTGGGCCAATGGGTCATCCTCCCTGTGCAGAGATGGTTGTGATGGCTTACAGAAATTCCCTTGAACAGCCTTGGAGAGTGACCAGAATGCATGGGTTCCCGAAGGAAGGAGAACTAATTTCTCGCCAATTGGGCCAATGTACTCATATTTTGCCTTGGCAGTTAGTTATTCTCACTCATAGTTTGACTTTTGAAGGAACTGGAGGCGAAGTTATACTTCTTTTTAAGCATGCTGGTGTTTACATCCCGAGCCGCAGAAGCCTTAGCCCAGGCCTGATTACACTCCTGCTTACTGCGTAATGCAGTCTTACAGGAGCGACCAAACCAAGGCTGAGATCTGCCCCCGATGGGTACCACAGATGATGCAATAAATAGTTCCATTCCCTGTAGCACCACATCAGTGACAGAGTCAGCAACAGCGCTGTGATCATCCGGCGAGAAGAAAACCCGCCCCCATGGGTAGGATGCAAAGAAAGACCGCATTCCGTCCCAATCCGCCGACCTGTAATGCCAAACACGGCGGCAGCCTGCAGAACGCATCCGCGAGGGGAGCGTGAGTGGCACCACACTCCGGATCAGGCAATGGTCCGAATAGCCGAGAGGGACATTTACGGAAACCTTATATCCGTCTCGCGTGAAAAAGAGCAAAACCGGCTTCGCCGTCTCTAGATGTTAGTGGGCGTCGTTAAGGTTCGAGTGAAGTCCCCTGATGTTGCAAAAGTCCACGGATAGCGTGGAAGAGGTCGCCATAGTTTTAGCGCTCTGTTTGCCCCGTGCAGTGTTAGTATAAAGCAGGATTTTGCCCAAGCCCCCCACCCTCCGTATACACGGGGCAGCCTGATTTTCCACGCTCTGGAATAAGAGGGTAACTTGACCGTCGATGCTTAGTGAGGGATTCTCCATTAGCAGGGGTGCTGGTATAGTTACCCTCCCCTGGGGTGGTCCTTTCTTTTTGAATTCCGCTACCATATAATGAGGAGGGGTTCGGGCCTCCAGCCACCTGCACTAACCAAGTGAAACGCAGAAGCAAAGCTTCTACTTTACGTAAATGCTTAAAATATATAATATTATTTATAGAAATCCATGTGGTGTTATTATAATTACATCTACATTTAAAATTAAAAGTAAAGATGGCAAAATGATCAACTTAAAATCGACACAAATTAAATATCCTGTCTAGTGTCGGGGTGCAGCTTCTAAAATGCGAGAGCGAGCAAATAATATATCATAAATATGTTTTCTGTACATTGCAATCACGCCAAGCTCAAGAGAGTAGGACTACTTTATGACATACTAACAAAGTTTAATTATTAATATAATTAGTAGAAAGGCAAGCATTGCTTAGTTTCTTTTTTCTTTTTCAGATAGACCCAAACACAGCGTTTCTGCGCGCCGCGCGCGCCGGTCAGCTCGACACAGTCGTCGACTTGCTCGACTCCGGGGCCGTCAAAGATATCAACACTTGCAACTCGGTATGTAATATTTTTTTATCTATTCATCATCATTATTTCATTTATCATTACAACCCATCACAATCCACAAAACACTGTCCATTTGCATCCATCGATTCCCTGCATATTGATGAAGCTTTTACCCCGTCTATGGTTGCGCTTGCAAGTATGAGGCTACCACTGACATTTATATAATTATTATTATCTATTCTTTTTTTATAGCATAAGGATGACAAACGAGCACACAGACCACCGGATGGTGGTTGCTGTAGCCCATAGACATCTACATCTATCTTCGTTTGCGGATTAAAATGCAGATGCGTTGTTACCCGTGAGGACTAAGTTGGAATGCCTCTTTTCCAGTAAAAAGGGTCTCCGGTTCTCTACACTCACCATATGAAACAGCAGCAATGAGCTGCTATTTTACGCTGGTATTCTGTGAGGTCCTTCCCCGGTCGAGCCGACCCATTCGTGCTACAACCATAAAATATCTGTAGCATGGCCCTACCATATAAGATAACTTTTTTCGTTGGATAAGTAGAACTATCGTAGTAAAGTAGTGTAAGTGCCGAGGTAGGTTCTTTAGTTAGTCGAGAATAGACTTGTAGGTTCTTTTTGCTGTCCACGGTATACGCAACATTCTTCTATAACACCACATTTTGAAAGTCTCGACCTTCTTGCGGTCAGCTGCTCGGATTGACCATAATTCAGCACCGTACAGAAATATTGAAAATACCAAAGCTCGCACTAGTCTGGTCTTGGTGGTATTCGATACTTTCCTGTTTTGCCAGATTCTGATTAACTTACTCATAGCTGCTTTGGCTATCTGCATACGTCTCCGAATTTCTTTGTCACAACCTCCCTGATTGCTTATAAGCGATCCCAGGTACACAAATTAATTTAAGAACTCCAGGTTTGCGATTTGTCCGGTCCGTGCAAAAGTTCCAGCTCGATCTATTACCGTGACTTTAGTCTTCGTCCTGTTAATGGAAAGACCTACCATCTAACTTGCGCGCTCGACTCTTCTAAGCAATTCAGCCATTTCTTGTTTTGAGGAATCCAATAGCGTAGTGTCATCGACCTATCGGAGGTTACTGATTTTGTTGCCTCCAACGGAAATGCCTCCATCCCACTCTTCCAGCGCTGTCCTCATAATACACTCTCCGAAGATGTTAAAAAGAAGAGTGGATATAGTGCATCCCTGTCATACTCCTTTTTGTGGTTAATCATATGTGGCAATCCCTATATCGTCGCTTTGGTGGTGAAAAGAGTCAAGCCACAACTTTGTTCAAATTGAGTTTAATACTCTAGCATAATCAAAATAATACGATTTATACGATGGTGAAGAGATCTATCTGCCCAATTATTTTCTCTGTCCAATAGTTTTGAAGTTATGGACTAATTATTATTTTTTGTGTAGTATCGCATCTTAAATGCTCATTATCTTAAAACTTGTTAAGTGTGGGTTGACTCTCTACACTACCAAAGCGAAGATATTTAAAGTTAAAAATTGACGGCGCGGTAGCGCTAACTAAGCGCTTGATTGCTGTGGGTTTCGAGTTCGAATCCCGCACGGAAAAAGTGTTAACTATTTAAAGCTTACAAACAATTGTTCCCGGTCTGGATGTTTATTCACATCCACACACCACCTCCATGATACATGACAAAACCTTGGTGTAAGAGTATCTTATTTATAAATGAAATACGAGGGTGGATTGAAAAGTACTCGGCCTAACACAGATCCATTCAATTCTAAAAATCAAATCTACCCACATTATTTAGTTCAGTTCAGACTAGTTCATTGTGTAAAGTTCGAAACGTGTGCGATAATTAGTTGTGATTTTATAAATTTATTAACAAAGTAATCGGACATAATTTCCCCGAATGGAGCAAATCGAGCAGCATGCCGTCATTAAGTACCTCCATAAGAAGGGGCTATCATCAAAAGCCATCGATGATGACATGGTCAGTACATTAGGCGATTGTGCTCTGTCATATTCATCCGTCAAAAAAAAACGGATAGCAGAATTTAAGCGTGGTAGAGAGAGTGTGAAAGATGAACCCCGCTCTGGAAGGCCTTCGACGTCAACTACTGACGAAAATATTAAAAAAGTACTTGAGTTAATAATGGGAGACCGCAGATTAAAAATTAGAGAGATAGCCGAGATTATAGGCATCTCTTATGAATGAACTCAAAACATCATTGTCAACGAGTTGGGTTTCCACAAGGTGTCTGCGAGGTGGGTTCCGCGACTGCTTTCAGTTGAACAAAAAAGGACGCGATTGACTGTTTCACGCGACTGTTTGGAGTTATTTGAAGCCGATGCAGATGATTTTTTGAATCGTTTTGTTACTATAGACGAAACATGGGTTCATTACTGTACACCGGAAACAAAACAACAATCAAAACAGTGGAGAAGACCTGGTTCACCACCCCCTAAAAAGGCTAAGTCGATTTTGTCGGCAAATAAGGTGATGGCTTCAGTATTCTGGGACTCGAAAGGTGTGATTATGATTGATTATCTTGAAAGGGGTCAGACTATAAACTCTGATTACTACTGCACCTTACTACGTCGTTTACGAGAGGAAATAAAAGAAAAAACGTCGAGGAATGCTCAGAAGAAAAGTCCTGTTTCATCAAGATAACGCCCGTGTTCACACGTCAGTACAGTCAATGGCTGAAATTCACAACTGTGGCTTTGAACTGTTACCGCATCCGCCGTATTCACCTGATCTGGCACCATCAGACTTCTTTCTGTTCTCTAACCTAAAAAAGCACTTGGGAGGTCAAAGATTTTCGACAAACGACGAGGTCAAAGCAGCTGTAGACGCATATTTTGACTCTAAGGAAGAATCATTTTTTTCAACGGTCTAAATGCTTGGAAGGGGAGGTGGCAAAAGTGTATTGAACTTGATGGTGATTATGTAGAAAAATAAAAATATAACTGATTTAGTATGTGTTTATTTTCTTGGTTAGGCCGAGTACTTTTCAATCCACCCTCGTATGTACTTAATTAAAATAACGACATTAAATTCCGTAAAAATAAGTTTTAATAAAATTACGTTTTTCATTACTATTTGGATTCACATTTTTCCATACCATTGCATTGTGTCGAAACTAAATGAAAAATAAATCAGAGGATAGAACTGCGGAATCCGCAGGGGAATGGTCGTTTCATGGAATTATGAACCGACAACCGATGGGGAAAGAAGGTTCTCGAATGGCGGCCTCGTACCGGCGGACGAAGTGTAGTGCGTCCCCCCACTATATGGAGTGACGACCTGGTAAGATATGTATAAGTCGATGGATGCAGGTGGCTCAGGACCGTGCTTTGTGGCATTCCTTGGGGGAGGCCTATGTTCAGCAGTGGACTTGTGAAGGGCTGTAATGATGATGATAATGATGATGATAGTAAAGAAAAAATACAGCCTGATAATGACAAATACGCCAACACGCTCTCACTAGCACCATAAAAATATATTTCGTCACGCCGTCAAAGACTACTGTTCAATATGGCGTCTCCTGTAGTGGCAGGCTGTGACATAATCGTCACTCTTGGTAGGCGAAGTGATGATACCAGTAACAGACGTTTTATACCTTTGAAAATATTTGAGATGGTCATACCGTCATTTAACAACAATTATAAAATTTTACTGAAATTTCCCATTGTCGCCTCTTTTTTTAAAGCCACGGCATTTATTCATCCAAACTTGTCACTAACATTAGAGGATCTAATGACCTAATGGGCTAGTGTAAACAGTAAACATTTTAATTATTATAACATAATATAATGCAGTCCTTGTGAATTCACTCACAGGACATATGAATATGTCAACCTCCTCATGGATAAGGTTACTTAACCTACTTAGTCAGGTGATCAGCCTCTCTCGGCAAGTTGGTGCGGGTGCGCGGCATCGCCAGTATTGCTCCGGGACATTCAAATATATAACCTCCAAGAAATAAGAATTCTCTATCTTGCCTCTTAATACTTGGAGAATATATGATACCGGTGCGAGCGATTAATAGATTCTATTATCCCGCCACCATACGGCATCCATTTTTTAGCTCTGTGTGTTCTTCGTGTCGTAGGGCGCTTTTATTGTTTGTTACATATAATATAAGCAATAAGCGTTGTAATGTACTACACATTTTGTGTATTTTAGCAAATTTAGTTTCAGATGCAATATCTACGTGTTTCAGAAGCAAGCATTTTGTATCATAAACGTATTTACGTTGTCAATTATAAAACGTTATATTACTCGTGCGACCAATTTTCGCTGGTGTGAACACGTTCTGAGTACATCCTGTAATCTTCTATAAATTATGCAGGTGCGCCGCCAGCATATTATGGCTGTGCCACGAATGGAACAGCTAGACCGGGGAAGGGCAAGGCTTACGAAGAATACGAGTACCAGCGACTATATTAAACCAAGATTTTTCTAATTCTTTTTTAAGGGACTTGTTATTTTTAACATATCAACCTCATTGTACCTTATAACTAAATAACACAAAACAATTTATTAAATTACTTATACAAAAATTACAAAATACCAACTAAATGATACAGCATTTGAGCAGCATTTGACAGTGATTCACCTATGTAACCCATTTTAAAGTTAGTTTTAGCGTCCAATAGTTTCCATTTTTGACCAATAGTTTACATTTAGCATCAGGTAGACTCAGGGCCGGCCCTAACCATCTAATTTCTAAGCGCCCCGCGCGAGAGATTCCTTAGGCGCCCTTTTATATCCTACTAATGTTATAAACGTGAAAGCTTGTAAAGTAAGGATGTATGGTTGGACGTTTTTTACTCTCCCACGCAAAAACCACTGAACGGATTTTAATGAAACTTTACAGTAATATAGTGTTATTTTTTTTTATAGGATAAGGGTGAAAAACGAGCACACAGTCCACCTGATGGTAAGCGGTTGCTGCGGCCCATAGACATCTACATCTATCCTCAATTACAAGTCAAAATGTAGATGCGTTGCCACCCGTGAGGACTAAGATGGAAAGCCTCATTTCCAGTAAAAAGGGCCTCCGGCCAAAAATATGTATACAATTATACATCAAAATAACACATATGCTATAATTTGTAACGATATTGTGTAAATTATGTTATGGTGAATACGCGGGCGAAACCACGGGCGGGTCGCTAGTTTGATTATAATTAAAAACTTATTTTATTAAAATTAAATTAATTGGTTAAGATAAGCTGGCGCGTGTGAACCCCCCCCCCCCCCCCCCGTAACTCCCCCGTAACCCCGTAAAGCCGGCGCTGGGTACACTACACTGTTTTGTATGTTACAAACGAGTGTAGTCTACCCGATGCGTGTAGAAAAATTATTTGTTGGCCATTCGAGCACTACTAGTGTATGGACGTTCCACAGGCATTCCGTTTGAAAACTATAATAATGCATCGCACGCGATAGTTGTTCTAACCGTTCTTGCTACTGAGAACTATTCTCCGTGCATACGTGTGTGGGAACATTCACAATAACGCAGTTATCAGACTAGAACCAGGTTTATATTGTGACAGAAACCTTGTCGTGCTAAATTTTATATTTTACACTGCTTGAATTACCTTGATTTTGATAAAATTAAATTTTTTATGAAAGCTCTCCAGAAAACAACTTCAGAATGTGAATTTGTTTTAATAAATTAAGTTCTTTGAAGTCAGCTTTTCGTCTAAAGTTTAATTTGCCTTGTCTTATTCGATTGATATATTGTTCGAAATAACATGCTTTAATTGCTCCCTCTCCTTTCCACGATCGGACAACCAGGCGGTTGGCGAGTCTTCACTCCTTTGATGTCGATATTCCACGCATTAGAACCAAATGATCTTTTGTATTGCGTACAACAAAGGAGTTTAATAATTTGCTAGCGTCTGTGTTTCCGTCCGAATACAATCTGGGCGTCTTCAAGGCAGGAGTGATTAGGCTTTTGTTACGCGAAGACAGTGCGATTTACCATCTAGGGCTACTATCACCACTTACCACCAGGTGGGATTGTGGTCAAGCAGTGACTTATTATCAGTAAAAAAAAATATCGGGAAATTCATTGCATTAAAAATATGAGAAAATGATGTAGTGACTCTATGGTTGTTCATCGCTGAGCCTTCTAAGTTGCCCAGATGCTTTGTTCAGAGGCAAAACACATGTCGTATTATCAAGGATAGCGTGGTTTTCTTTATATAGTTGTTAGGGTAATGTTGGATTTATTGATGGCAGTCATACTCGCACACGATTGTGGGAGGGAGGGAAGTGTTCTTTGAGCTAAGTAACACGCATCATATTTAATTAGTTAGCTTTCTCATTTTTAATTATTTTGGTGTCAGTCTGCCCGTAGTTAAGTTCTTATAAACCAACAAATTGTGTAAAGACCCAAATTGATAGTTTTCGGGTAAAACTAACTTACGGTCTAATCGTATCTATGAATCTGCGCGTACGCTTGGGCACTATAATTGTTGTTTTTTTTTATAGGATTAGGGTGAAAAACGAGCACACAGTCCTCCTGATGGTAAGTGGTTGCTGCGGCCCATAGACATCTACATCTATCCTCTGTTACAGATCAATATGCAGATGCGTTTTCACCCGTGAGGACTAGGATGGAATGCCTCATTTCCAGTAAAAAGGGCCTCCGGCCACCTGCACTCACCAAGCGAAACGCAGAGGTAAACCTTTACTTCACGCTGGTATTCTGTGAGGTCGTGGTACCACTCCGGTTCGAGCCGGCCCATCCATGCGACAGCAGAAGGTGCCGCCTGGCTCTACCACTGTAAAACTGTTGTGCAGTCATATCTTCCGATTGTATTCGAAAGTTATCGCCCTGGTTGAAACCAGTCAGAAAGACATAACCATTATGTCTATAATTTTATGGTTCTAATAAATTCTCGTTCTACGGGAAGCAGTAAATACGCATCTTGACGTGACTGTAATCAACACGCTTGACAGGTTGATTGGCGATCGCAATACGTCTGACACTGCATATAGTCGTCACTTTGAATATTTTACATTTGGAGTGTACGATATTGGTATCGCGCCATCTATCGTAGGCCGTGAAATCACTGTACAGGACGAAATGGGGGAAATTGTTTTTGTTAGCCGCCATAACACGGCATTTTATTATATCCAAAATACAAAATTGGAGGCTGATAAAGTTGATACAAGGAATAATTCATAGCAAAAACTTCTATGTCTAGATATATTCCTATGTTAATTGAGCTAAAAAAAATTAGTTAAAGAAATACTACAAATTATATTTTTAATTACTAAATGACTCCTTAGTATTGTCATGTTTTTTTAATATGATCAAAATTTTCACACATTTTTATAAACTATTGTTATGTAAATTATGTAAAGTTTCCATGAGAAAATTTTATATTCTTGTCTACATTTTTTGCGTACTATTTAGTTTGAGGATAAGTTAAATTATTATAAATTTTAAGTTATTAAAAATTATAAATTTTTAGTAAAAGAGAGGATATAACAGAAAAATTTTCAAATTCAATACTATAAAAATGGCAAGGTAAAGTTGCAGTCTAAATTCACACTCTTGGGTAAATAAACTCCTCTCATTTCTAAGAAAGTATGTACGCGTTGACGGACTTCACATATCCTCACGATGTTTTCCTTCACCGCCGATCACTTACTAAATCGTCACTTCAAATTGTAATTAAAAATTTTATTCGAATCGGCGGGTGTCCAACTCGAGTTGCTCGCGTCGTACGTTTTTTTTTAATTTCTAACTTTTTCCCGGAATCGGAGTTAAATTTATTCGGTATTATCTATATATATCTGTATTGTTGACCGATATTTACAAAAATAACCACACAACTAAAATTATGTGATACTCAAATTAAGCCGGCCTTTAATCAAACCGATACGTTGCGCTCTGTCGCGTTTCAGCTACTGGGATCCTTTTACACTGCCTGGATTACGTGTTTATCTACTTTTGCTGTTATTGCAGACATGGAACTATGTCTGATATCTGATCTATCCTATGTATAATAATAATCCATAGGATATAACACTGTGGATATAGCAGATTAACTCTTTTCCTAGTGTTGTAAGTACGAAATGTTTGTCTGTTGGCACAAACTTGCAAAATTTGATTTGAAAGAAATGCCTACGAAGAAGAAGTAGAACTATTATCGCTTAACATTTTTTTAAGATTGAGATTTTTTCATAGATTCTAAGAAAGACAAAAATAGTATTCGTAAGATACTCCTTTTTCTACATTTTCTGAACTTCTTCTATTGTTGAGAGGTTTTTGCCTTGACCGTTTTGTGTCATCACCTATATGCTGCTCCTATCGACGGAAGCCGGAACGGATATTCTATGTCAGTCTTAAAAGAGATAGTTAAACCGCCATTAGTTGGAAGCCGTTAAAACCTCCTGTTATAACCCTTTAGTCCCACCCCCCTAGACCCCTCTCACGTCGTTCGTAAGTCGCAATTAGTTTTACGTGATAGAGCCATGTTGTAGCTTTATTATGGTTGTAGCACGAATGGGTCTGCTCAACCGAGCAAGAAACACGCTCTTACAGAATATCAGATTGCAATAGCAGCTTTATGCTGCTGTGTTTCACAAATGGTGATTGTCTCTAACTGGATACCTTTTTTACTGGAAAGGAGGCATTCTATCTTTGTTCTCAATTGTAACAGTGCATTTACAGTTTGATTCTTAATCGCGAACAGATTTAGATGTAGCATGCATAAAGCATCAGGTGTGTGCTCGTTTGTCATTTTTATGGTGAATGAAAACGCACTTATTTTAGAGTGCGTTTTCATTCAGCGTAATTTTTTTTAGTTCCCCAACATTAATTTTAACCGTTGTTTTGAATAATTTTCTTGAAGCAAATTTAATAAAAGTTTTTGCTATAATGTGTTAAAAAAATTGATATAGATAATGAGTCTTATGTAGATCTGAATAAAGTATTATACGTATAAATATTAGACTTATATTATTTACCTAGTTGACTGTCTCGTTGTTCCTGTGCTCGTAAGAGCAACTGCAAATCATGTGACCCTGGGATTTGGCGTATTCGGCCCAAAAGCATTTATTGGGTTTTTGTGCCTCGGAGTCGGAGAGCACGTAAAGTATTATTATTCATACGCCTAATTTCTCTGGTCGTGTCGGATGGCCGTCCCGTTGGGCTATGAGATTATGGAAATATGGAGTGCACCACACAAACGGCCAGACAGGATACACGTGCATTGTAATCCTGTCTGGCGCATATTATCTGGGTAGTCACCGATTTTCGGTCTTGGAGTACATTATTTGTTTGAAGAATCTTGTTTTGAAAAGTGAAACAATTTTCATCCAATAATAATCGTGGAGTACATGACTGTCTCAGCTCTCAGCTTATCGTATACACAATGCAGGCGATTTTAAGTGTTTGTGATCCTCATTGAGTCTTCATTGTTTATAAGAATTTTGCCATCTCTAATCTTATTACTTCTATTTATACTCTTTATTCCGTGGGTAATTTTGCAATCGTAAATCTTCTGCCTACTGGTGATTATGGTACGATTTCTAAAACACCCATCCACAAGGAATGTCTCCGTGATGATGAAGGATAATGGAATAGAGAAGAGAAAAACAGTGGTAGATCCACGCGGCAGCTTTTGCTGTCGCACGGATGGGCCGGCTCGAACCGGGGTGGTACCACGACCTCACAGAATACCAGCGTGAAGTAGAGGTTTACCTCTGCGTTTCGCTTGGTGAGTGCAGGTGGCCGGAGGCCCTTTTTAGTCCTCACGGGTGACAACGCATCTACATTTTGATTTGTAATAGAGGATAGATATAGATGTCTATGGGCCGCAGCAACCACTTACCATCAGATGGACTGTGTGCTCGTTTGTCACCCATATCCTATAAAAAAAAAGTATGATATTATATTTGATCCGTTACGGTTACAGCCTATTTAAGTCCACTGCTGAACATACGCCTTCCCCATACATTGCGTCTTAGGGTAGATATTTGCCATAATTGCCGCGTTTGGCAAGCGGGTTGCCAGTCTTTTATTTTTAGTCGTTATTGTGAAGACGCTGTTGCCCTGATTTGTTTCCCTCTGTCGCCTCTTACGATACCCACGGGATGATAATCATATTTGATCAGATTAATATATTTTAGTTATCGTAACATATTACTTTGAAAAATGTCAAATATGAGAACTTTCAGATCCGTGACCGAAGCGCTCATTAGTAAATCTGCTTAAATATATTATCTCGTTTTATTCGTTGTGAAAACATATTAACAGATAGAAAACATGTGAAACATGCGTTTTCTTTATTTATTTTGTCATATTTGGCCTTTACTTCGTGAATAACTTTTTACAAATATCGCTAAAGACCCTGGCCCTAATGTAGATTTCGCGGGAGCCAGTGTCTTCTTCTAAAATAAACGTACAAACTTGGTAAATTTGGTAACTTGGTAAACTAAAATAAAAAATCTTACATCATAATATTTCAGATAGTTAATCTAATTAGCCACTAAGCGACATAGCCAAAAGCACAAAGGTGTGGATAAGCCACATATAGCGCTTCATATTTCTAATGGTATTATGATGATAAAAAGATCTATGATTGTTGTTACTTTTAACACTAAAAACGTCTTTTATGTGCTTTTTATTGAATATAAACCCCAAGTCTTACGTGGCCATGGTTGTTGCATTAGGATCTAATAGTTATAACATAATATCCGTAATAATATTTAGTTTCTTACATCTGTATTTGCGTGAATATAATTAATTTTATTACACTTTATCAGATAATAGCAGACATTTTAAAGTCAAATGATAATAATAATAATAATAAGGCGTAGGGAAGTGACGACCCCATCGCCCGCTGACGTAACGGTTATGTGACAAAACTGCTACGTCAGCGCAGTCAGTCAGCACCTTGCCAAGAGGTATGAGCGCCGTGCCTCGGCAGAATTGGAGGTGCTAATTTGAGCCCGCTTGTGCTTTTGGCCAAATCATGAAACGGTGCCGGGCCTGGGCGTCTCCCGTTAATTGACGCCCGTTTCATGGATGATGGAAACAAATAGAGTGCGTATAGGGCCGCTGCCTGGGGGTCGCCGGGGCGCGTCTGGAGCTGGCGCTGGACGCGACAGCATGCGGGCCGCCAGCCGAGCGCGAGGTGCTGCACGACCATCTAACAGCCCCTCGCATCCATCATCCCCACCAGCTGGCTTGGTGTGGGCAGGGTCTTCGCGGGCCCAGCAATCAGCACCCGCCACTGGTGGTGTACGCCGCATGCGTTGGTCAATGCAGATGAACAGCAACGCATTGCGGGCGTATTTTAGGGCGAAAGGGGGAGAAATTGGAGGTTTTGCATATCGGACTAGGATGCATCGACTTTTTGCTGAGCTGGAGCCATCTATAACCGTCACCGAGCAAAACCTGGCAGACCGAGTTCGGTATATCTTGCGCTCAAACATATTCGATAGCACCGAACTCGAACGGCTACGACGTGAGGCTGTTCCCTCATCGGATGAAAATGCTACGGCTGAGGATGCGGCGCCACAAGTTGCAGAGCAACCAGCACACGTGGATGCCGCCGTAAACCTTTCAGTTGTGGTTGGTTCAGACGATGATGGAACAGTCTCCCAGGAACTAGAACTAGAGAAAATGAGGAGTACATTGGAAGAGGCTATTTTGGAAACGCGTAGTATGCCTCTCGAAAATCGACCGCGACTCCCGCGCATGCCCCTGAGCAAGCGTAATCGGGCTGTCGTGAGGGCTCTCAACCCAATGCTGGTGACCTATTTGGAAGCCAGCCGGGATCTTTGCGAGACGGACTCAATTCTTTTTGGCGCCGCACTGGCAGTTTGCCGCATTATTGGCGCCAAAGTTTCCACGGCTGGACGCGCTACTAGACAAAGTAGCGCCATCCCAGCCTGGAGAAGAAGGATTGAGGACCGTATCGCAAAGGCAAGGGCCCTCATCGGCAGACTGATAAGCTTCAGGTCGGGCAATAATAGGCCGAGAATTGTGCGCACTGTCAGGATGGCGTTTGCTGGGACAAATATCAGTTTGTCCCAGCCGGATATAACGCAAAAACTGACGGAGCGCATAGACGACCTGAAGCAGAGAATAGCTGCTTGGGGGAAGCGGATTCGGCGATATACCGAGAGGTCGACACGGTTCAACCAGAATCGTCTCTTCCAGAGTGATCAGAAGAGGCTCTATGAATCACTGGAGCGACCAATGGTACGTGGAACGGGCCCAGCACCGAATCAGGCCGACACTATCGCATTCTGGCGCGGCCTGTGGTCAGAGCCCGTAAACCACAGCGAGGGCCCTTGGACGGAAGTTGTGGCGAGTCAGTGTGCGAATGTTACGCCCATGGACCCCGTCATCATAACGCTGGATGACGTAGCTGAGGCGGTCCGTAGAGCCCCGAACTGGAAAAGTCCGGGGCTCGACGGGCTGCATCACTACTGGCTGAAGGGGTTCGTGGTGTGTCACGCTGTACTCGCCCGACAGTTTCAAGAGGCTCTCGACCAGAAGTCGCTCCCGAGCCTCTTCACTACTGGGATCACTCATTTGGTTCCTAAAGATCAGGATACCACAGACCCGAGCAAATACCGCCCCATAACGTGTCTACCCACGATATACAAGACACTAACATCCATTTTGAGCGCGAGAATCACTCGTCACCTGAACTCAAATCAGGTGATGTCGCGCGCTCAGAATGGATGTAGGGGCGGTGGTCGTGGAACCAAGGAACCACTCCTCATTGACGCGGTCATTGGCAAGGTGGTTAAACGCAACCGTCGGAACCTCTCCGCCGCCTGGATAGACTACAAAAAGGCATTCGACTCGGTGCCTCATACATGGCTTAAGAGGGTCCTCGAGCTGTACAAGGTTGACTGTACAGTTCGAGACTTCCTCGGGCAATGTATGGGGCAGTGGAGTACGATCCTTTGTCATCTAGGTGAGCGGATGACGGCTGCGGAGAACCACATAAGGATAAGAAGGGGTATCTTCCAGGGCGATTGTTTGAGTCCAATCTGGTTTTGCCTCTCTCTGAACCCTCTCAGTACCTTACTAGAGGGTTCCGGGAGGGGATTTCAGCTTCGGAGAGGAGGTACAAAAGTGACCCACCTTTTCTACATGGATGATCTCAAGTTATTCGCCTCCAGTCGCTCCCATCTTATGGAATTGCTAAACATCACGTGTGATTTTAGCAATTCTATTGGAATGGAGCTGGGGACGGATAAGTGTGCGATCCTCCATGTCGAAAGGGGAAGGGTTGCTAACTCTGAGGGCATAGACTTATCTATGCCCATCAGCATAAGAACCCTTTCCGAGGCTGAAACATACCGATACCTGGGTATGTCACAGAACATCGGTGTAGATGAGGCGGGTATGAAACGGTCAGTTTGCGATGTGTTTTATGCACGCTTGACCAAAGTGCTTAATAGCCTTTTGTCCGGTGTGAATAAGACGCACGCATATAACGGTTGGATCATGCCTGTTCTCATGTATACCTTTGGCATACTCAGGTGGACTCAGACCGAACTGAACGCTCTGGACAGAAAAGTCCGCACTATAATGACGTCCCACAGGATGCATCATCCGAGATCGTCAGTAATGAGGCTGTACTTGCCGCGGAAGCATGGTGGGCGCGGCTTTTTAAGCGCGCTTACCATGCATAATCGCGAAGTGTGCAGCCTCCGTAATTACTTTCTAACGAGAGCGGATGATCCATACTATAGGGACGTTATTTCTTACTTAAAGGACTTACCCCTCTATCCTTAGCCAACGAGCAATGGCAAGACCCGGCAGTACAAAGCATTTCCGACCGGGAGACCGTATGGAAGGAGAAAGAGCTCCACGGGAGGTTCTACAAGGCCCTACATGAGCCTTTCGTAGACACAGTCGCCTCCCTCCACTGGCTACGTTTCGGTGACCTCTTTGGGGAAACTGAGGGCTTTGTCTGTGCAATACAGGATCAGGTTATTAAGACCAACAATTATCGGAGATACATCCTAAAGGATGGCACCGTCGACATTTGTCGAGCTTGTCGCCATCACGGTGAGTCACTTAGGCATGTCATCTCTGGTTGTTCGGCGCTTTCTAACTCTGAGTATTTGCACAGACACAACCTAGTAGCCAGGATTCTACACCAGGAGCTCGCTCTGAAATACGGTCTCGTGGATCGGAAACTGCCATATTATAAGTACTTGCCGGAAGCCGTGCTCGAAAATGACCGCGCCAGGCTCTACTGGGACCGGGCCATCATCACAGATAGGACTATTTTTGCGAATAAGCCTGATATTGTGCTGATGGACCGGGCACAGTCAAGGATATTTTTGGTCGACATTACCATTCCTTATGACGAGAACCTTGTGAAAGCCGAAACAGATAAGCTGACAAAATATCTGGACCTGGCTAACGAGGTGACCGACATGTGGGGTGGTCTGCCGGCCGAAATTATTCCTGTGGTCGTTTCTGCGAACGGGTAAATCCCAGTTAGCCTCTCGGGTCATCTGAGGCGACTGGGACTCCGTGACGGACCGCTCCAAGCTCAAATGCAGAAGGTGGTGCTCCTCGATACCGCCCGCATCGTCCGCCGGTTTCTTTCCCTTTCCCCCTAACCCTCGGCCGTTTGGTCTCCCCTGCCGAGGGCTTCCATCTGTTTGGGTTTTTATATATATTTATGTAATTTTTATGTACTTATTTTATTTTATTGATATTTATGTAAGTTTATCATTTTCATTTTCAATTATATATTTATACAACCCAACCAGATGAGAAAACTATACAAATACCCCAAAATAATAATAATATAAGATCGGCCGTTTGGTCTCCCCTGCCGAGGGCTTCCATCTGGTTGGGTTTTTATTTATTTATGTATTTATTTTATCTTGTTAATCTATATGTATGTTTATCATTTTCATTTAAAATTATATATTTATACAGCCCAACCAGATGAGTAAACTATATAGATACCCCAATAATAAAATAAATATATAATGTTAAAATACATCAAGGAAGAAGAGGAATATTGGACTTAAAATACTGTGGGGAAACTCAAAGAAAGCGTTTGAAGAACTTTTATATGAAAAATCGGCAACGAGTAAAGTATATATAGCAAAAGTAGAATCTGGGACAAATTATACTACGCTTAATTTGAAACAAATAGACAAACAAGTCACTAAAAATGACGAACAAAATAAAGAAAAATTGACAACATGATTTAGAACAAGCACATATTAAAACTTCGAATAAATGGTTACAATTAGGTTATTTATTCCCGGAAACTGAAGGGTTCATTGGGACTATTCAGGATCAGTTCATCAATACAAGAAATTATAAAAAATACATACTAAAAGAAAATATTGAACCCGATACTTGCAGAAAATGTCATCGACAAGCTGAAACAATACAACATATGGCAGGAGCATGCTCTAATTTAGTTCAAACAGATTATACACACCGTATGACGGTGTGTATAACCAAGTAGTTCACTACATTCATCAAATAGTAGCAATAAAATATAATTTAATAACAGCTAAGTTAAAACCATGTTATGAGTAAGTATACACCAAACCCGAATTGTATTACGACCGCGCCCTGATAGAACTATTCACTACAATAGACCAGATATCACACTTATTAATAAATCCACAAAAATAGCTTATTTAATAGACGTAACAATTCCAAATATCCATAATATTCTTAAATCAATAACTGATAAAATTAATAAGTACACAGACCTTAAAGAAGAAGTTACCTGTATTTGGAACTAGATAAAATCTTCATAATACCGATTGTGTTCTCTACTACAGGTGTTGTACAGAAACACCTTCATCAGGGTCTTAAGAGTCCTAGAACTATGACCTAATACGTATATAACTATGCAAAAACCCGTTATCCTTAATACAGGCAGAATTGTTCGCAAATTTCTCTCAAATGATGCTATTTAAGATATATCATATAATCATTTAAGATACCATAACATAAATTTTACCCTTTCTGTAACACTTGGCCGTTGACCCGTGTTACAGGAGATCTACTTGCCTTCTAAAAGAGAGAACTAATAAATTCGGTGAATAATAATAATAATGTTATGTTTATTCATTTCATTCATATATTTATAGAAAAACGTTGAGACATTCTAGTAAGTAAATAAGTACTTGTAGCAGAAGGTCTCACTCGTACACAACAATAGCACGTCTCTTTGCCCAAAGCTCCATCCTCCCCCCTCTGAAAAAAATTATATACGTGAGCAAACCTACTACACCAATGATATTATTAATTAGAAAGAGAGTGGAGAAAATCATCGTGAGGAAATCCTTCCTCACTCTCATAGTCCGATTGGATGGCAATCCGAAACCTTTACAAACGGCCTCGGAAAGCCAGTAAATGATTTCTGAGGCTCAGGGGTGCAACATCTCTAACTTTCTGACTCCGTGCGTAACTAAGAATTATTTGATAAAAAAAACCAATATCAAATTTTGGCGCGATCCGAGATTCTAACCCGGGACCACTAGATCAATCGCTCGTACGACCACAAGGCAAATGAGGCAGTCTAACTATGGCATAGGAGGAACTATGTGGCAATCTATGGGGAGGCCTATGTTCAGCAGTGGACCTTTGATAGGCTGTTATGAATGATGAAAGAATGAGTGTTGATCGTGTATGTAAAATAAGATCTGTAGGCAAAAAATGAACAGAAAATGCAAAGAATAATATTTTACAGTGAAACTAAAAATAACAAAGAGTTTTAAATGGATTCATTTATTTGGCCACCAGTTTTCATAACAATATAATATTCGTACAATTGTATTTCCAAAGTTAACTTGAACAAAAGCTCGGCGCAGTGCTAGTTCAAAATAGATTAACAACTTCAATTCTGTTGTGGTCTTGTCGCTTGCACGATACGTGGTTATACAAGTTTAGAGGGAGAAGTTTAATACCAACCAAAATTACAGTAGCTTTTATTATCACTATTGTGTTACTTAATTTGGCTTGGCTTTGCTATTTGGCTATTGGAGACAATGTTTCGTATTGATATAGGTAAATGACATAATTAAATGTTGTTTTATTTATTTTTTGCTTATTGTAGAATCTATAACTCATCTCGCAAAACACAAAACACACCAACATTAGATCAGTCTTGTAATCTTGCTCAACTTATCTCAATATGTAATATTATTTGTAGGAGCGGTGCCTGGAGGAAACAGGTACTCTTTTATACTTACTAGGAGGCTCCAATTACTGTATTATTTAGTATGCTATGAGAAAGAAATAAATATTTATTTTTATTTTCATTCATCTCATTTGACTAGGAAATTACCAGCTAAATCAATCAGTCTCCATCAAATGTAGGTGCAATTATCCTAAAAAATATTGTTAAACCAAAAGATCTAGGGCGATAATAGGAAGGAGCGACTAAATTGAAAAGTACAATCGCTAATCCACTTGCCCAGTGTCCGACCGCAAATTTTCTCTACCACAGTTCTATTAATGGACTGTTGATGGCGATATAATGATGCAATAAAATAAAATATATCTATTTTTTTTTTACAGAATGGCCTTAATGCCCTTCATCTCGCAGCAAAAGATGGTCACATATCTGTAGTGGAAGAGCTTCTTAAAAGAGGCGCGACTGTAGATGCTGCTACAAAAAAAGGTTTGCAATTTAATCATTATAATTTATCATAAAATAATAATCGTTGGTGCGTTAGTGATCTTGCAATCTACGATTGAGGTCATAACTAATCATACAATATGTTTATTTTGTCATAATGGTTGTTCATAGCTATGCTGTGATTCGATTGGTGGCGGTATATTCATGTTATTAACCACTTCTGTATTTTTGGACAAAAATGACTCATTTTCACAATATGTTGATTAGGTGAAACAAAAGAATATCACAAAATTCGGAGCAGGTAGATGCGGTCGAGTTGTTTATAAATTTTATATTTACATTGTAAAAAGTCGCGAATGAATTCGGTATAAAACTCAATACGCCACCTACCGGAATGATGCAGAACAATGTCTGGGGGGCCAGCTAGTATTATTCAAAGCAATAAGCCACTTTGTGAATTATTATTTGTACCATGTCCATGGTTTTCGCGAATGATGGTTTGATTTATAGTTCACCAAAAGCTGCCTGACATATTTCTTTAATAAAGATGCTATCACTATTGATTATAAACTTTTTCACGTTCGTACAAGTAAAGATTTATTAAGTTGTAATTATAGGTTAATAAAAATGCTGGACTTGCAGTAGTTATAGAAATTACGACATCCGTACGCCGTTAATTATTCCTATGGCTACCAAGAGTTGCGAAACTGGAGTGTTTTTTTAATTCTTTTTATCGGAATAATTAAGAATTTTTATGGAGTGAATATTAGTGGAAAGAAAACGAAGAATTTTAATGGAGATTTTTTTATCGGAACCTTATGACCAGGTTTTGAATCCTTTGCTGAACACTGACTTTCTTAAGAATCTACCAGGTAGCATGAATGTTATTGTCCTTTGTTCTCTAATTAAACCTATTATTCTGATAATTTGATGATAAATTTATTTTTATTCAGTAGATTATTATAATGCATGTTGATTTAACCAATGCTTTGATAAATTTTATTGTAATTGTTAAAGTATAAATATATTTTTATTACCTGATCTTATTCATTAAAAATCATTAAGTTTCAAGTACGAAATAATATATGATAATCTCAGTATGTATCAAGTTAGTAACAATAATTTTCGAGTGACAGTTGTCTAATGGCAAGGTGCGGAACGCGAACTCAATAGGTGGTGGGTTTGAATCCGCCATTCGACTACTGTCGTGAACCACTCCTAACATAAGCGTTTTAAGCTTACTAAGAGCGGTTAAAGGGAAGCTTTCGCGCTAGTATTTATTTAAAAAATTGACTCAATGATCTTAAAATGGTATAATATAATATTGCTCTACGAAGGAATTACCGACATTACAGAATGTGTCACTATTTTTGGTATACAATGTATTTGTAATTTTTGCCAAAATCTTTTTTATAGGATAAGGGTGACAAACGAGCACACAGTCCACCTGATGATAAGTGGTTGCTGCGGCCTATAGACATCTATTACCTATCCTCATTTGCGAATCAAAATGCAGATGCGTTGCCACCCGTGAGGACGAAGATGGAATGCCTCATTTCCAGTAAAAAGGGTATTCGGTTCTCTACACTCACCATACGAAACACAGCAGCGTTAAGCTGCTATTTTACGCTAGTATTCTGTGAGAGCGTCCCTTCCCCGGTCGAGCAGACCCATTCTTGCTACAACTATACTACTAATATTATTGCTGTTAATAGCATTCGCTAGTATTTATTTAAAAAATTGATTTAATGATCATAAAATGATGTAATCTTTGATATACAATATATTTTTAATTTTTGCCACAATCCTTTGTATGTGTTACATGTATGTTAAATAACTGTACTTTATTAGAAATTCTACTTATTCCAGGCAACACAGCTCTCCACATAGCATGCTTAGCGGGTCAGGAAGATGTGGCTCGGGCGCTTCTTGGTGCGGGGGCGAAGGCCGACGCACAGTCCGCGGCTGGGTTCACTCCCCTGTATATGGCGGCGCAGGAGAATCACGCAGGCTGCGTCAAAATGCTGCTGGCAGCTGGCGCTAGCCAAACCCTCGCAACAGAGGTAAATTCATTTCAAATAACATGTTTCAGTCATGTCCATGTATTGTTTGACGGACTATTGTAACTTGAAAAATTACTTACTTAAATTGCTAAATACTGACATTAAAATTTTGTTTTAATAATATATGGCTAATTTTGTAGCCGTGGTAATTCAATGGCAAAGCCCTCGCACTAAATTTCACAGTAAGTAACCCGGGTTCAATTCCCGCCGACTCAAATTATATTGTTAATTGCAATTTTAAGTACCTATATACTGATTTACCATGTTGTGCTAGGCGGTGAAGAAAAACATAGTTAGCAAACCACCATGACTGAAGAATGAAACGAGGATTTCGAGGAGATATTAAGTCCGCTTCCATAACCCTCTTAGAAGTGACAGAAAGCCTATGCCTATATGATCGTATAAAGACTGGTGCTGAGGGCAAAATAGTATAGGTACATCACCTCATCTCATACCCTGTTCTCGTAAAAGTCAACTGAATGGAAATCGATTCCAAAATTAGATACGGTAGAATTTCAAGCATAATAATAGGTATAATTAGCTCGCCCATGATGCGTGCTGTGGTAAACAACAATCAAGACGATATTTCGTTTTTATTGCCAGAATAAACATATTTTACTATATAATTTTAGTGTGGTGGGTTTTCTAAATGAAATGAATAATCCTAAAATTTATTATACTTAGGTTTTATCAAAGAACAGTAAGCGTGCCAGTTACTAATGGGACAGTAGGTAATTTTTATTATTTTTGATGGCCTTTGAAAAATTACAGAAAATGTAATTTCGTTTCATGTAACAAATAAAGATATTTCATTTCATTTTTAATCTTAATTTTAAACTATATATGTTTGTTTGGTACATATTCTATAGTATAGGTTTTGGAGGATGTGCACAAATAGTATATAAATAATTTCATCTTTCACCTTTCGTCGTTCGACAACCAGACTCGGTGGTCTCGCTGGTTAGTCTCCATTTCTTTGTCGTCGACCTAAACCGTGTCCGATCATAACGGTATTTCTTTGTTCGGTAAATTAGTGATTACAACATGGACTTTATCAAGGAATAAGGGAATAGTACGCTTTATATTTGCTGCATGCTGCATGCTCTTACCATTCGCTGGAATGGAGTATATTTGTTGGAAAATTAAATATTTAATTTTCTAACAAAGTATATATAAGTAAAAAACTATTTCAAAGACCTAAAATAATAAAACAAATTCCACATAATGGGATTATGCAGTCAGTGCTATGTATAGTGTATGGAAGAATTAATGGTCTCGACTTCAGAAGCTAAGCTTTTAAGTTCCTTACTTACTACTTACTTAAACTCTTACATCTTACTAAACCTTTTGAGTGAACTAACAAATATAAATTAGTATACGCGATAAAATCCGTAAAAACTAGTTTTATTTAACTGATGTTTTTCTTTATATTTAAAACAGAGCACCCTGAGGTAAAACCTATTTATTAAAAATATAATCTTTAAAATCGATTGACAATTTGGTTCTTTAGTATATTTTTTTTTAAATTTGTGAACCTTTTTTTTTAAGTCAACTTTTAGTATTATGTTTATAGTTAGTTAGTTATTATGATAAATGCAGTTATAACAGCCAGAAGAACATAACTAGCATCAGAATTAAAATCTTTATCGTTCTTTACAGGATGGATTCACTCCCTTGGCGGTAGCGATGCAGCAAGGCCACGACCGTGTGGTTGCAGAGCTCCTCGAGTCCGACACACGTGGCAAGGTGCGATTGCCTGCACTACATATCGCTGCAAAGAAGAACGACGTCAAAGCGGCTATGCTTTTACTCGAGGTACGTTTATAATCTAGAATTTTGAATTTAGGATGATGTTAGGATCCCTCATGAAGTTAAGATTATTTATTTATTCTTTATTGCACCGAAATCCAGCACAATAGGCTGGCTTAATGCTACATAGAATTATTTACCAACTAGGTTAGATTCAATATCTCTAAAATAACAATTAATTTTCGTATTACTTATTCTAAATTTACTTGTTTTGCCCCCAAAATATTTTGACACGCTTTGCTAACAAATTCTAAATCTAAAACTACACATTGCATTTTTTTGTTAGACGGTAAACCCTTACAGCCTATCAAAGGTCCGCTGCCCTACAGGCTTTCCACATATATTGCCTCATAGGGGCGATATTTGCCATAGGTGCCACGCTTGGAAAGTGGATTGGCAACCGCATTATTTTTAACTTGAGAGACAATTTTTTAATTGACGGCTCCGTGGCGCAGTGGCTTAGCAACGAGTTGCTGCGCTTGGGGGCGCGGGTTCGAATCCCGCACGGAATAAGTATTTGTATGGCCTACAAATAATTATTGTTCCGAGTCTGGATGTTTGTCCTTGTGCAATTTGTGTTTGTAAACTGCCTCCACGATACAGGAGAAAATCCTAGTGTGGGGGTAACGTTTTTAAAAAAAGAAAGAAAAAAAAAAGAATTACCCACTGAAGTTGTCGCTTTTAGGTGTCAGTGTGCACGCGCATCGTAACAACTTCATGGTGTCGCTTTTAGGTGCCGGTGTACGCGCGCATCGTCAAAATTCACTCTCATCATTTTTCCCACACGCCCCATAAGAAGTATAACTTCAAAATACTCTTTTCTCAATATCTATTTATTATATCTATGTAATATACAATTAGACAATTACTTCTTTACCATCGCCATTGATGATTTCACAATAAATAAAAAAAATCAGTAAAAAAGGCAATACCTTACTTAAACTTTATTACGATTTTATCACCTAGGGTTGGATTACAGTAAAGGGATAAAATACAAAAACTTTCATATCAGTAATCAATAAAGCTGACTATTGATAAAAATTTGAAATTACAGAACGAACACAATCCGGACGCTTGTTCGAAGTCAGGATTCACTCCACTGCACATAGCGGCACACTACGGCAATGTGGGCGTCGCAAAGGCGCTTTTATCTGCCGGCGCGGACTCCGGGCGGGCGGCGAAACACAACATAACCCCCTTACACGTGGCCAGCAAGTGGGGACAGCTGGCCATGGTCGATTTGCTCGTTGAGAATGGTAGGTTTTGCTTTGAATATTAGTTTTAGCGCTCTCTCAAGTTACCAGATTACGTCATGAAAATCCTAGAATAAATGCCAAACTAATATAAAGGCGGCTACTCACTTGCCTGCTGCAGGGGCGATCTAGGGTGTACAGCGATCGGGGTAATATCATAACTATCTCTACACACATGCCTGCCGTTCAATATGAGAGTGTACGTCGCGCTTGACACACGCGTTTAGAATGGCGCCAGTATCGAAATATCAATGAATATACAAAGCCTTTGGCTCTTTTTTATATAGAATAAGGGTGACAAATGAGGACAGTCCACATGATGGTAAGTGGATACTGTGGCCCATAGACACCCACATTTATCGATTAAACTAATTAATTAATAATTACAACCATAATATAGTGCTTAAAAGCTGCAGCATAGCTCTACCTCATTTAAAAATATTACTACGTTCAAATAACATTGTTTCTGCCGTGTTATTGAAAAAAAAAGACAAAAAGGAGATACTGGGTAGCCGCTCTTTATACACTTCTATCACCAGTGTCCAAAGGAGACGGTGCATTTCTGGCCTAGTCTATGTACACTATACCGTAAAAAGAAGAAAAATTCAGGGATTTTGTTAAAAATAAAATAAGAGAATAAATCAAACTATATAACTTGCTAAAAATAAAAATGTAATCTCAAGTTTTTGATGGTTTTACAAGATGGCGCCCTTCCAGTCATAAAAAGACGCGGTTATTTATCAAATGTCATTTCTGTCAAGGTGTCAAGTGATATTTTTATTTATTACGAACTTGGTCGTGTAGTTGTGAACTCGTTTCTTCGGCGATTTGGTTTTTGTTTGGATTTTGGATCTGTTACTACTACTGTTATGGGGAACGTACATAAGACAGTATGGTTCATTTCAGGTGAAAATATCTAATGATCTGGAAGTTGTGACCCAATTGAAGCCATCCCAACAAGACTCTGTTTTAATAAGAGGCCGTATAAAATTTCGTCATCAATCGGGCAGAGCTTATTTTACATATACACTGTTGGCGAGACAAGGGACACATTGGGAGGAGATGATTGCAGGTTATTATTGTAGTTGCACTTCTGGACAGCGGACAGGGAGTTGCTGTGCCCACATAATGACCGTTATCTGGTATTTGGGATGAGCTCGGTATCAGAATACCATAACCGCACCGGCCTCAATTCCGGTAGCATTTTAGTAAGAGAGGATTTCTAAAGTAGGATAAATAAATAGAAAATAAAAAAAAAGCTGTTTCATTAACATTACCTTAAGTATCCAAAATATGATTGATCTAGCGTACTAACTTTAATGTTTCACTTTCTATAATTCATAGGACTGTCAGCCTTTGTTATGACACTATCCAGGCTTTAAATGTCTGTCAAGGCTCAAGGCATGCTCTGACACGCTGAAGACCTGTCATATGAAAATATTTGTACGCCGGAAACGGCAGAATATTTAGGATACGATTTTTTTTTATAGAAGTGGGGGCAAACGAGCATGCGGCTCACCTGATGGTAAGTGACTACCGTCGCCCATGAACAACCGCAACACCAGGGGAATTGCAGATGCGTTGCCGGCCTTTTAGAAAGGTGTAAGCTCTTTTATTGAAGGTTCCTAAGTCGTATCGGTCCGGAAAAATCGCTGGTGGTAATTGATTCCACAAGGAAGTTGTGTGAGGAAGAAAACTTCTTCTAAATCGCACAGTGGTGGACCGCCAATCATCCAGATGGTATGGATGGTAACGCGAGTTTTGTCGCGATGTGCGATGGTGAAATTGAGTGGCTGGAATTAGTCCAAACAATTCCTCAGAGCATTCCCCGTGATAGATGCGATAAAATACGCAAAGAGATTTTTTTTTATAGGATATGGGTGACAAACGAGCACACAGTCCACCTGATGGTAAGTGGTTGCTGCGGCCCATAGACATCTACATCTATCCTCTATTACAATTCAAAATGTAGATGCGTTGTCACCCGTGAGGACTAAGATGGAATGCCTCATTTCCAGTAAAAAGGGCCTCCGGCCACCTGCACTCACCAAGCGAAATGCAGAGGTGAACCTCTACTTCACGCTGGTTGTCTGTGAGGTCGTGGTACCACCCCGGTTCGAGCCGGCCCATCCGTGCGACAGCAAAAGCTGCCGCGTGGCTCTACCACTGTTTAACTGCGGAGAGATGCAACATCTCTCCGCAGTGCCAGTGTATCCAGCCGATCAGAAAGAACTCGGTCGTCGACGATTCGAACGGCTCTGCGCTGGATGCGGTCAAGTGGAAGGAGCTGGCACTCCGGGCATGAGAGCAGTATTCCATGTGAGGCCGAACTTGCGCTTTGTAAAGTTGCAAGCAGTGTGCCGGCATGAAATACTGTCTCGCTCTGCTGAGCACGCCAAGCTTTTTAGAGGCCAATTTGGCCTTCCCTTCCAAGTGACCACGAAACTGCAAAAAGTATAACTTTTTTGCCCTCCTTTTTTACTAGTTTCGAGACATTTTAGCTATTTTACATAATAAATCTACCTGATAGGCTATCGGTAATAAGGGTATATTTCAGAAGTGACAGCTAACGTGAAACCATAACGACATCAACCCGCCATGAGTGTTGCAATTTGCATTTTTTGGTGAGAATAAAGTATTAATATCACTGAAATAAAGACAAAATCGTGGATTTGAATGATCAAAAGTGGTTTAATATTTTATTTTAAATTATTTCCATACTAATATAAAACTAGGCCAAGGCTTCATACAATTTTGGACCGTCTCCTTTAACATTCTTTATTGGTATCCATATACTCACGCGTGTGCTCCATGCGAAAGTCAATGCAAACCAAACCTACCACGACAAAAATATTTGATTGATTTATTTTAATTTGATACACAACACACTTGAAGTTGCTGCCCAATGCCAAACGAAATGTCAATTTGACAGCCCTATTCTTATCTTGCGGGCATTGTATTCTGAAATAGAAGCAAACCTTAGAAAGCAAACCTCTATCATTTCTTTCTTACTCTTGTTTTTTTTTTTCATGTGCTAATATCGCCAAAGCAAACCTCTATATTTTTTCATTTTTCATTTTTGTCTCTTTTAGGTGCTAACATCGCGTCGGTGACTCGGGACGGTCTGACTCCGCTCCACTGCGCTGCGCGCTCTGGACACAGCAACGTCGTGTCACGTTTATTACAACATGGCGCGCCCATCACTAGTAAAACTAAGGTAATTGATTAACCACACGTTGCTAAAATTACCACAGAGAACAGAATCTATCACCTATTTTGTACCGTGAGAGACGTGTTATGGGAAATGCCATATAGGTTCCAATAAATGGCATTTATATACCGTTTAAGTCAGACGAAAAATATCCAGACCGGCGACGGGCAGCAGCGTTAGGGGGCGAGACGTCCTGGTACTTCAATGGTTATTGCACCTGCCAAGCATGGCGAATGTGGCAAATTCTCTCTAACACAGAAGTGGCCCATATGCAGCAGTGAAAGTTTACGGGCTGAGGAAAAAGAAGAAGTTCAAGAAGTATGTTTCCAGACATTGGTATAGAGTATGGGTTTTTCTTTCTTCTCTTTCTTTAGTAGGCTTATAATTGCAATATACTGCTTGATATAGACTTTTTCGTGTCAACTGGCGTTGTATTACTTGAAATACAGGCGGGGGAATACTGAACGCATTGCATTATACCTACTCACTGGAAATCCAGTTCACCATCTCCAGTCTTTAGGAACTTGTTCGACATTTTTGAATGAATATAAAATATAAGGTAAATCGTTTCACTCTTTCATAAGTGTATCGCGTGCAGGTTAAAGGGAATATTAGTAATGTTAATAGCATTACTAGTATTTAATTGGAACAAAAAATATAAAAAAGTAATGAGAGCATGAAGAAGAACCATCTATAAGAGATAGTTAAGCCTCATTAATAACTTTTACCCATAAAAGGATTAGCTAAATGCGTGTTTATGTACATGTTGTTGGAAAGGTGCTGTGTGAACATTATCTCTAATATTTCATGTAGCTTAAACGCTATAGTGTTCATTGCAATCTTAATCAAAAATATTCATTGAAAGCTATTGTTTTAGGTTTTTCAAATATTTAGTTGCAATTTATTTTTAATTGTAATGTATATTAAAACAATATTTTTGCACAGAATGGTCTCACACCTCTCCATATGTCCGTGCAAGGCGAACACGTGGAGACGGCTAAAGTACTTCTCTCAGAAGGCGCGCCAATCGATGACGTCACCGTCGACTACTTGACAGCCCTACACGTAGCCGCTCATTGCGGACATGTCAAAGTAAGATAAAACTTATTTTTGCTACGTGTTTCATATTCATGTTTAACAGGACTACAAGAGCTAAATGCAAATTTTATAATGCCTTAAAGTATATGATCCGCTACAGTAAACAAAAAATATAAATAAAAATATATCATATTTTTCATATAGGTCATATGCTAGTTAGATAGAAAAAAAATCACAAATATAGCGTTAAAAATATTTTTAACAATTAAATACCATACTAATATACATGCAATTTTTTGAAGTGAAAACTTCTTTAGCGGCGGTGTGCACTTTTTTTGTAATGAGTAAAAAATGTTAAACTCGCGTTAGGACACATGACCTGATCGAAAATTCGTAAGACGGACGAAGAGTAGACAGTAGGTGCGGCGTAGGAAAGGAAGTATCCCCCTCTCTTTCTACGGCGGGGCGAAAATGTATGCCTGCGCCTACTGTTTCGTTTAGGCGGCGCAGGACGCTTGCGCGAACGTTCGTGTGTGTGATTTTTCTGAGAGATAAACTTTTTAATGTATTATAAATTGTCATGTTTGTGTACGATAGCGCAATAAATAAATATTGTATTCTACCACATAAATAATAGTACTTTTATACTGATAATTAAAGCAATTCGTGCAAAATTATTCCCTAACCATTCCAAAATATCAAAAATGCACAACGTTAATATTCAAGTTTTCACTTCTGCCGGCACTCTCCGAGTGCAACCCGTCGTTTTTTTTCTCAGATTATTCTACAAGCAATATATTACGTAATAGTGTTTTAATTTTTTGGTCTATTTGGTAGATTTTTTTAAATCGTATATTATTATTTGTGAACATAATACGTGCGTATGCGTGCCAGTGGCGAATGTTTTTGTTGTTTTTAGCAGTTTTATAAAAATATACCTTTCCTCTTTTTCGATTTTACCTTTTCCTCGCCGATTAGCACTTTAACACATTTCAATTCATCACGAGAAACACTATTACCCTCCATTTTCACCAAAAATCTATCAAAAAGTATAAATTTCCTACTCAATATTGCGAATTTCATTCATTCAAATAAACGCATAGAGTAAACATTGGAATGTGAAGTTGTGAAGTGAACTTTGCAAACGCACGCCCCCACGCTCGAAGACTTCACACTGGAAGCCTGGCTTCTGATCTCCATAGTGATTGCTATATAAACAATCGTAGTTATATTTAATTATAGAACATTGTGCCACAGGTTAGAAAGGGAGCGATCATCTTCTCGAAAGCCCGGTAAAAAGCCCACGCGTACGAGAGAGACGACTAATTGCTCAACTCAACTCCTTTTTTATGAGAGCAGTATGGCGAAATCTGCCAAGTGTTGACGTTACATAATAAGGCTACGAGGTCACGACCTGTGTAGAACAAAGGAGCGCTTTGAAACAGTTTGCGAGTTATTTTATTAGTTGATATTATTATTAATAGGGCAAGCCGGTCTTCTCGGCTTGTATGGGAGCTTCGCTACTGATGCGTGCGTATTATGTTTACAAATAATAATAATAATCATCATCATTACAGCCTTTCATAAATCTACTGCTGAACATAGGCCTCCCCCAAGGAATGCCACAAAGCGCGGTCCTGAGCCACCTGCATCCATCGAGTTCCTGCATATCTTACCAGGTCGTCACTCCATCTAGTGGGGGGTCGCCCTACACTTCGCCTACCGGTACGAGGCTGCCACTCGAGAACCTTTCTTCCCCATCGGTTGTCGGTTCTTCGAGCTATATGGCCGGCCCACTGATACTTCAGCTTACTAATCCGTTGGGCTATGTCGGTTACTCTGGTTCTACTGCGGATATCCTCATTTCTTAGTTTATCACGCAGAGAAACCCCGAGCATAGCCTAGCATAGCTGAGCGACCTTGAGCTTCCTCATGCGGACAGCAGTGAAGGACCACGTCTCAGATCCGTAAGTCGTCACTAATAATAATACCGTACCCTAAATAATAATAGTACCTGTGTACCAACAGTACCAGCCGAGGCCTGATACTATATAGAAATTCTATAAATAATGTGTGCGTGCGTCATTTGAGGTCCATTAGCTCTTGTAATCATCGTGATTTAATGTTTTTTTAGGTAGCGAAATTATTGCTGGACAGAAATGCAGATGCGAATGCTCGTGCTCTAAATGGATTTACGCCATTGCATATTGCATGCAAGAAAAATAGACTCAAAGTTGTGGAACTACTGTTGAAGTATGGTGCGAGTAAGTAATTGATTTTCTTTTTTTACTGGAATGATGTCGTTATTTAAGGAAATAACTCTGCGGCTGATGTTTTAATTGTTATATTATTACAAAATGTCATCGAAATTAACTATTACTAATAATATGAATGGAAATGACATAAGTCACGTGACTCAGCGTTATTTCATTTGTCTTAATAGTTTTTCTATAACGTTAACGATCGTAAAATGTGATGTTGGCTAAGTCCGGTGTTTTGTGTAGGCAAATCGGCGACTACGGAGTCGGGGCTGACGCCGCTGCACGTGGCCGCGTTCATGGGCTGCATGAACATCGCGCTGGTGCTGGTGGGCGCGGGCGCGGACGCCGACGCCGCCACCGCGCGCGGCGAGACGCCGCTGCACCTCGCCGCGCGCGCGCACCAGACGGACCTCGTGCGAGTGTTGCTGCGCAACAACGCCAAGGTAGCGCTCGCTCAGTGTTGCCACATGAACATCGCGCTGGTGCTGGTGGGCGCGGGCGCGGACGCCGACGCCGCCACCGCGCGCGGCGAGACGCCGCTGCACCTCGCCGCGCGCGCGCACCAGACGGACCTCGTGCGAGTGTTGCTGCGCAACAACGCCAAGGTAGCGCTCGCACAGTGTTGCCACATGAACATCGCGCTGGTGCTGGTGGGCGCGGGCGCGGACGCCGACGCCGCCACCGCGCGCGGCGAGACGCCGCTGCACCTCGCCGCGCGCGCGCACCAGACGGACCTCGTGCGAGTGTTGCTGCGCAACAACGCCAAGGTAGCGCTCGCACAGTGTTGCCACATGAACATCGCGCTGGTGCTGGTGGGCGCGGGCGCGGACGCCGACGCCGCCACCGCGCGCGGCGAGACGCCGCTGCACCTCGCCGCGCGCGCGCACCAGACGGACCTCGTGCGAGTGTTGCTGCGCAACAACGCCAAGGTAGCGCTCGCACAGTGTTGCCACATGAACATCGCGCTGGTGCTGGTGGGCGCGGGCGCGGACGCCGACGCCGCCACCGCGCGCGGCGAGACGCCGCTGCACCTCGCCGCGCGCGCGCACCAGACGGACCTCGTGCGAGTGTTGCTGCGCAACAACGCCAAGGTAGCGCTCGCACAGTGTTGCCACATGAACATCGCGCTGGTGCTGGTGGGCGCGGGCGCGGACGCCGACGCCGCCACCGCGCGCGGCGAGACGCCGCTGCACCTCGCCGCGCGCGCGCACCAGACGGACCTCGTGCGAGTGTTGCTGCGCAACAACGCCAAGGTAGCGCTCGCACAGTGTTGCCACATGAACATCGCGCTGGTGCTGGTGGGCGCGGGCGCGGACGCCGACGCCGCCACCGCGCGCGGCGAGACGCCGCTGCACCTCGCCGCGCGCGCGCACCAGACGGACCTCGTGCGAGTGTTGCTGCGCAACAACGCCAAGGTAGCGCTCGCACAGTGTTGCCACATGAACATCGCGCTGGTGCTGGTGGGCGCGGGCGCGGACGCCGACGCCGCCACCGCGCGCGGCGAGACGCCGCTGCACCTCGCCGCGCGCGCGCACCAGACGGACCTCGTGCGAGTGTTGCTGCGCAACAACGCCAAGGTAGCGCTCGCACAGTGTTGCCACATGAACATCGCGCTGGTGCTGGTGGGCGCGGGCGCGGACGCCGACGCCGCCACCGCGCGCGGCGAGACGCCGCTGCACCTCGCCGCGCGCGCGCACCAGACGGACCTCGTGCGAGTGTTGCTGCGCAACAACGCCAAGGTAGCGCTCGCACAGTGTTGCCACATGAACATCGCGCTGGTGCTGGTGGGCGCGGGCGCGGACGCCGACGCCGCCACCGCGCGCGGCGAGACGCCGCTGCACCTCGCCGCGCGCGCGCACCAGACGGACCTCGTGCGAGTGTTGCTGCGCAACAACGCCAAGGTAGCGCTCGCACAGTGTTGCCACATGAACATCGCGCTGGTGCTGGTGGGCGCGGGCGCGGACGCCGACGCCGCCACCGCGCGCGGCGAGACGCCGCTGCACCTCGCCGCGCGCGCGCACCAGACGGACCTCGTGCGAGTGTTGCTGCGCAACAACGCCAAGGTAGCGCTCGCACAGTGTTGCCACATGAACATCGCGCTGGTGCTGGTGGGCGCGGGCGCGGACGCCGACGCCGCCACCGCGCGCGGCGAGACGCCGCTGCACCTCGCCGCGCGCGCGCACCAGACGGACCTCGTGCGAGTGTTGCTGCGCAACAACGCCAAGGTAGCGCTCGCACAGTGTTGCCACATGAACATCGCGCTGGTGCTGGTGGGCGCGGGCGCGGACGCCGACGCCGCCACCGCGCGCGGCGAGACGCCGCTGCACCTCGCCGCGCGCGCGCACCAGACGGACCTCGTGCGAGTGTTGCTGCGCAACAACGCCAAGGTAGCGCTCGCACAGTGTTGCCACATGAACATCGCGCTGGTGCTGGTGGGCGCGGGCGCGGACGCCGACGCCGCCACCGCGCGCGGCGAGACGCCGCTGCACCTCGCCGCGCGCGCGCACCAGACGGACCTCGTGCGAGTGTTGCTGCGCAACAACGCCAAGGTAGCGCTCGCACAGTGTTGCCACATGAACATCGCGCTGGTGCTGGTGGGCGCGGGCGCGGACGCCGACGCCGCCACCGCGCGCGGCGAGACGCCGCTGCACCTCGCCGCGCGCGCGCACCAGACGGACCTCGTGCGAGTGTTGCTGCGCAACAACGCCAAGGTAGCGCTCGCACAGTGTTGCCACATGAACATCGCGCTGGTGCTGGTGGGCGCGGGCGCGGACGCCGACGCCGCCACCGCGCGCGGCGAGACGCCGCTGCACCTCGCCGCGCGCGCGCACCAGACGGACCTCGTGCGAGTGTTGCTGCGCAACAACGCCAAGGTAGCGCTCGCACAGTGTTGCCACATGAACATCGCGCTGGTGCTGGTGGGCGCGGGCGCGGACGCCGACGCCGCCACCGCGCGCGGCGAGACGCCGCTGCACCTCGCCGCGCGCGCGCACCAGACGGACCTCGTGCGAGTGTTGCTGCGCAACAACGCCAAGGTAGCGCTCGCACAGTGTTGCCACATGAACATCGCGCTGGTGCTGGTGGGCGCGGGCGCGGACGCCGACGCCGCCACCGCGCGCGGCGAGACGCCGCTGCACCTCGCCGCGCGCGCGCACCAGACGGACCTCGTGCGAGTGTTGCTGCGCAACAACGCCAAGGTAGCGCTCGCACAGTGTTGCCACATGAACATCGCGCTGGTGCTGGTGGGCGCGGGCGCGGACGCCGACGCCGCCACCGCGCGCGGCGAGACGCCGCTGCACCTCGCCGCGCGCGCGCACCAGACGGACCTCGTGCGAGTGTTGCTGCGCAACAACGCCAAGGTAGCGCTCGCACAGTGTTGCCACATGAACATCGCGCTGGTGCTGGTGGGCGCGGGCGCGGACGCCGACGCCGCCACCGCGCGCGGCGAGACGCCGCTGCACCTCGCCGCGCGCGCGCACCAGACGGACCTCGTGCGAGTGTTGCTGCGCAACAACGCCAAGGTAGCGCTCGCACAGTGTTGCCACATGAACATCGCGCTGGTGCTGGTGGGCGCGGGCGCGGACGCCGACGCCGCCACCGCGCGCGGCGAGACGCCGCTGCACCTCGCCGCGCGCGCGCACCAGACGGACCTCGTGCGAGTGTTGCTGCGCAACAACGCCAAGGTAGCGCTCGCACAGTGTTGCCACATGAACATCGCGCTGGTGCTGGTGGGCGCGGGCGCGGACGCCGACGCCGCCACCGCGCGCGGCGAGACGCCGCTGCACCTCGCCGCGCGCGCGCACCAGACGGACCTCGTGCGAGTGTTGCTGCGCAACAACGCCAAGGTAGCGCTCGCACAGTGTTGCCACATGAACATCGCGCTGGTGCTGGTGGGCGCGGGCGCGGACGCCGACGCCGCCACCGCGCGCGGCGAGACGCCGCTGCACCTCGCCGCGCGCGCGCACCAGACGGACCTCGTGCGAGTGTTGCTGCGCAACAACGCCAAGGTAGCGCTCGCTCATTGTTGCCACAGGACAAAAGTTCAAATCACTGGATTGCCTCCCAAAAGTCACCAGAGATTGCTAAATATGAATAAAACAATATAATATAATTTGTCAAAATTTTTTTTCCTGTACTTATTTTTTTCAATTAGAACAGTAAATTTAAAGTATGAGGAAATCAACTTATGTTTCTAGGCCCACTACAACGGCTCATACTATGAACGTACATGGCACGACAAACACGAAAGTCATCACGCCCACTACAACGTATACCCGCTCTTATTAAGTGGCGAAGCTTGCGAAGACACTTATTGATTTCACGATGTCTGTCCGTCTGTCCCACGATTATCTCGAGAACGGTTTCGAATTTTCAAATTCAGCAATCGATTACTGATCACCCAGGCATCTGAACCTCCTATTTTGAAACTGATTGCTCAACGACAACCGTTAAAAACCGCTACAAAGCTGATTGCTTCGCTACTTTGCTATGCTGTTAGCTTGCTAGGTTTATTTACCCATCGCTAAGGCAAATACGCGGTAAATGTATGGTAACTATGGCAAATATGAGATAATCTAAGCGGGCCTATGTTCAGCAGAGAATTATATATGAATAGGCTGATTACGAAAGATTGATGATGATAATCAAGATACACTTTGCAAACCACATCTTAAATTAAGGAGTTAAAATGATGTGTGCAGCTACTTTCGTAAATATTACTTAAAAATAAATGAGATTATAGAAATAAATTTTCAATATTATACAATAAAGAATGACAAACCAGCATGCAGTCCACCTAATTTTACATACATCTACCACATCTGACAACTATTAAGAATTAAAATGGACTAAAATGGAATGTCTCGCCATCAGATAGAAGAGTACTTCTTTTATGTGGCCAAATCTTTGTTGATAATGCCAACAAAAATTTGGAAGATTAGTAGAAAAATCATAAATATCACATTCACATCATTTTTTAGTAATTACAAATATATCACAATAGTTTTTTATTGGAAAACCCCTCTGATAGATTTAGCAATAAATATGTATAGAGAGTACTTTAATTTTTTTAGGTTGAAGCGCGAGCTCGCGAAGAACAAACCCCTCTTCACGTAGCCTCTCGGCTCGGTCACGCTGACATCGCCGCGTTGCTGTTGCAACACGGAGCCGATGTCGCTGCTGCCACTAAAGACCACTACACGCCATTACACATAGCTGCTAAAGAAGGTAAAATGACTAAATTAAAAAAAAAACCTATATAGTGCTCAAAATGTATTCACGAAAAGGAGGAAAAGTAGCAAAATAAGTTCAGATTGTCATATCTACAGCTATCTATAAATAGATTTGATAAGAATAATGATGTTCATATAATATAAACACTAGGAACAAACATAAGCTTGTAATATCAGTTACTAGACTCCACAGAATTAGTAATTCATTTATGGCCCAATGTATACGCTTTTACAATAAAATCCCAGAAAATCTACAAAACTTGTCAATAAATAAGTTTCAATGTTTTATCAAAGGAAACTTGTACAAAAGGGTTATTATAATATAAAAGAATACATAAGTGAAAAAAACCCCTGGGAATGAGGTGATCGCCACCATGCTGGTTCTATTAAAACTCATTTAAAATTTGTATAAACAAGAAAACAAAATTATTGTAAAGTGAAATGTTTTAAGAAAATAATGCTGACGGGTTTCTTGCTGGTTCTTCCCAGGACAGAGATAAATAAAAAATGACTTTCAATAAGTATTATGTAATAATCTATATTGAATAAAATTATTCTATTATATGGTCCTTCGAGCCGGATATATAGATTACTATTACGCTAATATAATATATAGCTATGTTATGTAATAATAGGTATGTAGAAAGATGTATATAATAGTACTTTGTATTATCAACAGGCAAAGAAGAAGTAGCTTCCATCCTACTTGACCACAATGCACCCATTGAAGCAGAAACCCGCAAAGGATTCACACCATTACATCTAGCGGCAAAGTATGGTGATATTGGCGTTGCGCGATTACTTCTAGCTAGAGGGGCACAGCCTGACGCACCAGGAAAAAGTCACATTACTCCATTGCACATGGCCACATATTACGGACATCCAGATATTGCGTTATTGTTACTTGACAAAGGTTCGTGTTTGCTTTTTTATAAGTTTTGTTCTTTACTTTCTACAACAAAAATACTTTTTATTTATTTATAATTAAGTACCACTATTTCAAAAAGTTCTGTCTCAAAATTTATTATCACTCTTAGCACTTTATTGGAAATCATTGAACGGATTGCAAATCAGTGATATTTTTCAATTGTATTGTTAAATAATAATGATTGCCCTTTTTTACTTATTATTATTTCCGTATTTTTTCCACATATAGGAGCATCTCCTCATTCCCTGGCGAAGAATGGTCACTCAGCTTTGCACATCGCTTGTCGGCATAATCACCCTGATATAGCATTCGCTTTACTCGAACACGGTAAGTATAATTACATTATTATTACAAAATAAATGTAATAAACTAATCTTACAATATTCAAACTTGGTTAAAACTATGTTTACGGATTTTATCGCGTTTAATTTACTATTTTAATTCCCGATGTTTCGGGTGCTTTACAGTAGTAGATCGAACCAAAAATTAATATTCAAAAACTGAAGGTCGGCTACCTTGGTTGTTGGTTCGATCTACGCAGAATGAGCTTACAGTATCTTGAAGTGTTGCAGTGAAACCACTGCTTGGGTTTGGATTTAATTTTGTTGATTATAGGATCCCAAGCAGATGGCAGTACCCATCCATCTTCTCTATTGAAATTAAGATGTTTTTTTTTAACTTCATCGTATCATCCTTGGTAGGAATCGGTGTTCTTTTGCGAGGATTTTTAGTGTATCAAATCTGATGCAACGGCTGGGAGGATTTAAAAATGTTCACAGACTGCAAACTTCCCAGAGCGTTGGTGCCTCACGTCACCTATATGTTTTTTCATGAAGGTTTTTATAGATCTTTTTGTTTGTCCTTTGTAAGAGAGACCACATTCACAATCAAGCTTGTACACCGATTCCTACCAAGGATAATACGCGAGGCTATTGAAATTTAAAAAAACATCCTAATTTCAAAAAAGAAGATGGATGGGTATTACTTTTTCGGAGCAGTATCCTATAACAAATTTTTAAAAGTTGTTATGTTTCAAATTAAAGACTTCAATCACAAATTGAGTTGATCTTTGAAAAATCTAGTCTGATATTTTCCCTGATATATTCGGTATAGTTCCATATGAAACATTTTCTTTGCAGACGCAGATCCAGGTGTAAAATCAAAGGCAGGGTTTACTCCTCTACATATGGCGGCACAGGAAGGACATGAAGATTGTGTTGAAATGCTCATAGAAAGGGGGGCTGATGTCAATGTTCCTGCCAATAACGGTAAGTTTTGCTCAATTTGCTCTAATTATTATAAGACATATTAAAAATTTACATTAAGGGACTTCTTTTATTTTATTCAAGTACATATAAGCTAATTGTCCACCTGATCGTTAGTGGACTACTGTGGCTTATCAAATACGAAAGAATTATCTAAGAAGGCAAAACTAATTGATTATATTTTACTGTTTAATTTTTCTTTCGCCATTCCTCATCCGCCAATTTTCAATGTCAACTGCTAGACATGGCCTGTCCAGTTGTAGAGAGGTTTTACTATAATTGACACCCTTGGCATGCATATTGGCGATCGAAGTACAAGACGTCTTGAACATTTGATGCTGCTTAGCGTTTTCAATTATATGAATCTTTTAAAACTACAAAAAAACATTGGAGAATCGATGCTAACTTATTCAATATATTAAACCTGAAGTAGTGTTACACAGATGAGAAATATACTTCGAGGGAGTAACAATTTTCTGTTAAACCGAATTTCTTCTGAATTGGTCATATTTACAGAATTGCTCGGCATGCAGACTTGACTCCCAAACACACAGTAAAACACTTTATAAATTTATAACACTATAATGACAATAAAGGGCCTTTATTTATTCCTGACTTTTTGGCGATTTGTTTAGCCTTTATGCTGACAACAGACGATTTTTAAACTTACCGATTTAGTTATGTACTGTATTGGGTGTCTATTAAAGTTTTGAATGGCTCGTTGGTTTGGGTAGTAAATGCGCCTGTTGATCATAGGGTCACGGAATCGAATTTCTAATTGGACAAAAACTAGCTATTGGGCTTTCTGGACAAAAATTCTTCCAGAGCTAAAGTCACGAAGTTAGTGGTTTTGAGTGAGTTGAATGTCTCTTAAAATTGGGTATGTGTGAACTATTACTGTGTAGTATTTTCGTGTACTGTAGTAGCTAGCTGACTATACAGAAATAATAAAGAGACCTGTCACCTTCCTGTCGTAACGACCTAAGGTCAAAAAATAATAATAAAATAATTCAAATTCCGAATTGTTCATGAAAATAAAACTGTATACTTTTTAGAATTTTACTCATTTTTAAATATGGAGTGGACGCTCAAAGAAGACCGCGTTGCAGTTATTGCGTTGCATCGTTGCGGTTACGCGCCAATTCAAATTTTTGACATACTGAAAAATTTGAATATAACCAAAAGATTCGTTTATCGTACCATCAAACGATACAATGAAGACTCTAGTGTAGATGACAAGTCAAGAAGTGGTCGCCCTCGGTCTGTTAGGACTCCAGCAGTGATAAAAGCTGTGAAGGCGCGAATTCAAAGAAATCCCAAACGTAAGCAGAAACTGTTGGCCCTTCAGATGGGGTTAAGCAGAACCACGGTGAAAAGGGTGTTAAATGAAGATTTAGGGCTTCGGGCATATCGAAGAAAAACAGGACATCGTTTGAATGCTCGTCTAATGGACCTGAGACTGAAGAGATGCCGCGCTTTGTTGAAGCGGTACGCGGGAAAAAAATATCGGGAAATTATTTTTTCAGATGAAAAATTTTTTACCGTAGAAGAGAGCTACAACAAACGAAATGATAAGGTGTACGCACACAGTAGTGAAGAAGCGAGCAACCGTATTCCGCGTGTCCAACGAGGTCATTTTCCATCCTCGCTCATGGTATGGTTGGTAGTTTCTTATTGGGGCTTAACAGAGGTACATTTTTGTGAGAAAGGTGTAAGAACGAATGCAGTTGTGTATCAAAATACAGTCCCGACGAACCTTGTGGAACCTGTTTCTCATACCATGTTCAATAACAGGCACTGGGTATTCCAACAAGATTCAACGCCAGCTCATAGAGCGAAGAGCACACAAGACTGGCTGGCGGCGCGTGAAATCGACTTCATCCGGCACGAAGACTGGCCCTCCTCCAGTCCAGATTTGAATCCGTTAGATTACAAGATATGGCAACACTTGGAGGAAAAGGCGTGTTCAAAGCCTCATCCCAATTTGGAGTCACTCAAGACATCCTTGATTAAGGCAGTCGCTGATATTGACATGGACCTCGTTCGTGCTGCGATAGACGACTAGCCGCGCAGATTGAAGGCCTGTATTCAAAATCACGGAGGTCATTTTGAATAAACTTTAGTGTCATAAGAATCTATGTTTTGTTAAGTTCATTTTGGTATATAAATGGTTACATAACGAATAAACTTGTTTCAATTAATTTATATTAAACATGTGACAGAATTTATGACCTGACTAGGTATATCTACATATATGTGCAGGATGCCTATACCATAAAACCTAAGGTATCAGACAGAATATGGGTAGGGAATGGGTACAGAGGATTTTCTCATTGCCAATTTTGCAGCCTCACGAGTCCGTGGTTATGATAAAAGTATCTTGACCACATTGAGAGTGGCCAATATGTAGAGGCGAACTCCGACACATCGATCAACTGCAGTCTTCAATGAATCAGCGTCAAAGTCGTAATCCAATAATTGTTTATTTATAAATTAACTAACTGTCCCCCGCAACCTCGCCCGCGTGGAATTTACTACGATTTCATGGCTTTTAATTTGTTGCGCGGAACCCTAATTCGTTTTCTAAAATAAAAATATCCTAAGTTACTCCTTATAACATCAGCTATCTACCAGTGAAAGTCCTATCAAAATCGATCCAGCCGTTTCAGAGATTAGCGGGAACAAACAGACAGACTGACAGAAATAACTTAGGCTACTTTGATTTAAGAAAAAGAATTAGGGTTCCGCGCAAAAGAATTAAAACCCATGAAATCCAATCGTAATAAATTACACGCGGGCGAAGTCGCGGGGAACAGCTAGTTCTTATAATATAATATTATGTACTCAGTGATTATTCTGATTCTCAGTAGATATTATATTTACTTAGTTTAATTAGATGGCAAGTGAATATTTTATATTTTTTTACACGGTAGAGTCATGTTATTGATGTATCTGTATGGTCGGCTCAACCGGGGAAAGACCACGCTCAGAATACTAGTGTAAAGTAGATGCTTAATGCTGTTATATTTCGTAAGGTAAGTGTAGAGAACTGGAAATCTATTTAACTGGTACCGAGGTTTTTTTTTATATAGAATAAGGGTGACAAACCAGTACATAGTCCATCTGATGGTAAGTGTTTGCTGTGGCCCATAAACATCTACATTTATTGTTACGGCCCCCAGCTGTCCCGGCAAATGTCGACTGGGCTAGGTCCCATAGTAGCCTCTTCGACGAGCACCCAAGGGTTCGGGCCCAATGGCCTATGGACAATTATTCTAAAACGGCTGACAAGCAAATAAAAACTTATCGAATTCCGGAGGTAGGGTCGACCACAAGGCGAAGTCAGGGGCAAGTGGGTGGTATGTAAGTGTAAAGGTAGTAGTGTGTGGGTGTAACCTGACTTAACCGATTTAGTCGGACCGCAGATCCACAGGCGCTGCTTTTCTACAAATGTGCGATCCCTCCAGTGGGCGTTCACCAATTGAAACCGTCTGCTTTTATTTCACTTTATCAACTTTATTGTACATTTAATCAACCTCAGATTCAACTAAATCCACGTTAATCGAAATCAATCATGTGACACACGGTACAACCACAGAACGGTCGGTGAAAGTTCAAACGTTCCAGGTTCACTTAGCAGCACTTGGGTCACAAAGTTAGCGTTTCGCACGACAAAGCAAAAATTCTTTCCCATACTTTAAGATAAGCCTCGTTATCACGAAACGTACAAATTAAGACAAATGAAATTAAGAGGCTGTCGAGACGTGACCGCGCGGTTCAACAGAAGTAGCAGACCGCGACAAGGCCGCGGCGTTCCAGGCACTGATGCCGGCCCACTAGGCCGAATGCCGGCAAGCGGCACACAGCCCCCCCCCCCCCGGCGGCGCTTACGTCACCTCAATATCATCGGATGACGCGCCGAGGCAAACGTTATTGGATGCAAATTTCAAATGCCCATATTTGGCCTAAACATCTATCTTCGATTACTGTGAGAACTAAGATGGAATGCCTCGTTTCCAGTAAAAAGGATCTCTGGTTCTCTACACTCACCATACGAAACACACACAATTCAGAGGTATTCTATTTTAGTCCTCAGAAGTGACAACGCATTGACATCTAGCCCGGATGCAGGGGCTATGGGCCACATCACCCACATACCATCAGGTTGACTGGGTGCTCTCTTTTCATTGCGTTTTATCAAAGACTACAACTAGGCGGGCTCTGCGTCCTCAATATATTGCGCACCAAGTTACGGTAACTTTTTAGTATCCGTAATCCGTAACTTTTTAGTCGACTGCGAGCGGTCGAGAAGTATAGTACTTCTTTTTTGTAAATCGCAAATATTGTTTTCGACAGTCTAACACTGATTATGTTCAATGTGACTAAGAAAACTTTGTCAGCGTGATTTGAACTTTATTTCAAATAAGTTAACTTTATTTCGTATTTGCTTAAACACAGTAACCGTCGTAACTGAAAATACAACTGCGTGACATATTTACCGCGTGAGCTACCTGCCCAGTGGTGGGGTGCGCTTGCACAGTCCACAGCTATGACACAATTTTTGTTCTGAATTGCCGGTCTAGTAGTGTACATAAAAGTGTTTGAAGCAAAATATATTGTACGCAGGTTTGACCCCGGTGCACCTTGCTGCGGCGGAAGGGCGCACGTCGGTGCTGCGCGCGCTGCTGGCGGCGGGCGGGCGCTGCGGCGCGCGCACTCGCGACGGCTACACGCCGCTGCACGCCGCCGCGCACCACGCGCACCTGGCGGCCGCGCGCGCGCTGCTCGACGCCGGCGCTGACGTCACGGCGCGCGCCGCGCACGGGTACGTACACATGCACGTACGGTCCGTACACACGCACGCACGATACGTAAACAAGCACGCACGGTACGTATACACACGCGCGGCTACACGCCGCTGCACGCCGCCGCGCACCACGCGCACCTGGCGGCCGCGCGCGCGCTGCTCGACGCCGGCGCTGACGTCACAGCGCGCGCCGCGCACGGGTACGTACACACGCACGCACGGTACGTATACACACGCGCGGCTACACGCCGCTGCACGCCGCCGCGCACCACGCGCACCTGGCGGCCGCGCGCGCGCTGCTCGACGCCGGCGCTGACGTCACGGCGCGCGCCGCGCACGGGTACGTACACATGCACGTACGGTCCGTACACACGCACGCACGATACGTAAACAAGCACGCACGGTACGTATACACACGCGCGGCTACACGCCGCTGCACGCCGCCGCGCACCACGCGCACCTGGCGGCCGCGCGCGCGCTGCTCGATGCCGGAGCTGACGTCACAGCGCGCGCCGCGCACGGGTACGTACACACGCACGCACGGTACGTATACACACGCGCGGCTACACGCCGCTGCACGCCGCCGCGCACCACGCGCACCTGGCGGCCGCGCGCGCGCTGCTCGACGCCGGCGCTGACGTCACGGCGCGCGCCGCGCACGGGTACGTACACATGCACGTACGGTCCGTACACACGCACGCACGATACGTAAACAAGCACGCACGGTACGTATACACACGCGCGGCTACACGCCGCTGCACGCCGCCGCGCACCACGCGCACCTGGCGGCCGCGCGCGCGCTGCTCGATGCCGGAGCTGACGTCACAGCGCGCGCCGCGCACGGGTACGTACACACGCACGCACGGTACGTATACACACGCGCGGCTACACGCCGCTGCACGCCGCCGCGCACCACGCGCACCTGGCGGCCGCGCGCGCGCTGCTCGACGCCGGCGCTGACGTCACGGCGCGCGCCGCGCACGGGTACGTACACACGCACGCACGGTACGTATACACACGCGCGGCTACACGCCGCTGCACGCCGCCGCGCACCACGCGCACCTGGCGGCCGCGCGCGCGCTGCTCGACGCCGGCGCTGACGTCACGGCGCGCGCCGCGCACGGGTACGTACACACGCACGCACGGTACGTATACACACGCGCGGCTACACGCCGCTGCACGCCGCCGCGCACCACGCGCACCTGGCGGCCGCGCGCGCGCTGCTCGACGCCGGCGCTGACGTCACGGCGCGCGCCGCGCACGGGTACGTACACACGCACGCACGGTACGTATACACACGCGCGGCTACACGCCGCTGCACGCCGCCGCGCACCACGCGCACCTGGCGGCCGCGCGCGCGCTGCTCGACGCCGGCGCTGACGTCACGGCGCGCGCCGCGCACGGGTACGTACACATGCACGTACGGTCCGTACACACGCACGCACGATACGTAAACAAGCACGCACGGTACGTATACACACGCGCGGCTACACGCCGCTGCACGCCTCCGCGCACCACGCGCACCTGGCGGCCGCGCGCGCGCTGCTCGACGCCGGCGCTGACGTCACGGCGCGCGCCGCGCACAGTTACGTACACACGCTGCACACGCACAGGCAATGCACTTATTCACACATAGATACGTGCGCGTACATACGTGTGGTCTACCCCTAACAGACAGATTCCGCCGGGAGTTATGACGGGAGCTTGACCGCCGGTGGATTGCTGCTTTTGTTTTGTTATATAAATAGTTCTTTAAAGTGGATTTTAATACGTAAAAGTGTAGCGATTTTGTGTATTTAATGTCTCCGCATGAGAACTATTAGTGGAAACAATGAAATATATACTCCGATGGTAATGAGATCCTCAAGATGATGTCTGTTTGAGATATTGCCGTCATCGACTGTTTGCTGGCTCAAGCTGCCGTCAAACCCTCTCAAAAACTTCGCAATTTGACGCATGAACATATTGTAAAGTAATTTTTAAGCAAATTATTATTTAAATTATTCTCGTTGGCGTAAATTATATCTTATTACTCGACACTGGCAAAAGTACAACAGTACAAGTCCATTACAAAAAAAAATCCGCCGGCGCCGACGTGTTCGCGCGCGCCTTGCACGGATATGTACATACGCGCACAGATGTAGTGCTTCACAGATATCATCATTATCATTATTACAGCCTTTCATAAGTCCACTGCTGAACATAGGAATGCCACAAAGCACGGTCCTGAGCCACCTGCATCCATCGACTTCCTGCATGTTATACCAGGTCGTCACTCCATCTCGGGGGGTCGCCCTACACTTCGCCTACCGGTAGGAGGTTGCCACTCAAGAACCTTTCTTCCCCATGGGTTGTCGGTTTTTCGAGCTATATGGCCGGCCCACTGCCACTTCAGCTTACTAATTCTTTGGGCTATGCCGGTTACTCTGGTTCTACTGCGGATTTACTCATTTCTAAGTTTATCACGCAGAGAAACCCCGAGCATAGCCCTTTCCATAGCTCGCTTAGCGACCTTGAGCTTCCTCGTGCGGCCAGCAGTGAAGGACCACGTCTCAGATCCGTAAGTCATCACTGGCAATACGTATTGGTTGTACAATTTCGTTTTAAGGTTTTGAGGTATGTCTGACGAGAAGATGTGTCGTAGTTTCCCGAACGCTGCCCAGCCTAGTTGAATCCGTCGATTGACCTCTCGGTCGAAGTTGGACTTACCTAGTCGGACTATTTGTCCCAGGTAAACATACTCGTCAACAACTTCGAGCTTAGTGCTCCCAACAACTACCGGCATAGGTGTGACATGGACATTAAACATGATCTTTGTTTTGTCCTTGTTCATCCTAAGACCTATTCGTTGGGAGACACTATTGAGGTCATTGAGCATAGTGCTTAGGTCCTCCAGCGATTTTGCCATAAGAACTATATCGTCGGCAAATCGAAGGTGAGTGATGTACTCGCCATTGATGTTAATACCGTATCCTTTCCAGTCCAGAAACTTGAAAACGTCTTCCAATACAGCGGTGAAGAGTTTCGGGGATATAACATCACCCTGTCTTACACCTCTCTGCAATTGGATAGGTTTCGTACTCTGGTTCTGTACTCGGATAGCCATCGTAGCTCTACTGTACAAACACTTCAGCACTTCGATATACCGACAGTCAACTTGGCACCGCTGAAGGGACTGCAGCACCGCCCAAATTTCGACGGAATCAAAGGCTTTCTCATAGTCCACATACGCCAGACATAGTGGCAAATTGTACTCTTCGGACTTCTGTAGAATTTGCCGAAGGGTATGTATGTGGTCTATGGTGCTAAAGCTCTTTCGGAAACCGGCTTGTTCTTGTGGCTGGAAGTCGTCAAGTCTGCGCGCGAGACGATTCGTAATGACTCTCGAAAACAGCACGTAGACGCTGCTCAGAAGGGAAATCCGTCTGTAGTTCTTCAAGAGAGCGTTGTCACCTTTCTTGAAGAACAAGACCACCGCACTTCTGCTCCACGCCTCCGGTTAATGCCACCATGGAGGACGGAATTAAAGAGCTTCTGAAGGACTTCAAGTACCGATCTTCCACCCGCTTTCAGAAGCTCCGCTGTAATTCCATCCTCGCCAGGGGCCTTCACACATATGCACGTATAGATTACGTGCATATGTGTGTGTGTATGTGTGTGTGTGATCTACCTCTGGCTTATTCAATCATACTGACAACTATCAGTACTTTTGAAAGCTCTCAACTACGTAGGATATATTGTAAAGTCCGCACTAATACAGAGGCATTGCTCCTAACCTACCCACTTAATGATTACTTAAGTCAGAATTACAGGAAACCTGAAAACCAAAAATTTGTGTTTTCACGCTAATATTGGCTTCAATTATGATTACAAAACTAAGACCCGCGCTGTAGCAGCCGAGTACTCTATCTCTCTTCGCTGTGTTTAACCGTACATATATGTAGTACGTAAAAATGACGGCAACTAAGTTCAGTTCAGTAGTAACTTCGACAAATTAATGGTCTATTGTTTCGCGTCATACAATTAAATACGAATCCTGCTACTTTAATGTTCAGTGATCTACAGACCTACATAATTTTATTCACACTTTTTACAGATAATAAAACCTTCCGTTGCTGGACATGTCGTTAACAATAAGAATAGGCTTTTGTTACGCTAAGACATTGCGATTTACAATCTACACAGGGCTGCATCACCACTTACCACCAGGTGGGATTGTGGTCAAGCACTGACTTATAATAAGTAAAAAAAAACAAGCACCGTACTATACTGTTTATTGATGTATTCAAAATGCTTCCTACATTCGATTACATGCGAAGCTGGTTGTTTTTTTTTTATTAAAGTTCTTTTTCATATGTATAAATAAGATTTTTAGTTTTTAATCCTTTACCTTTAAATGTATTCGAAGTCATGAATTTTATGACTCCCTCCTACAATTACTTTTCTCCGCAGATTATCCGGTTATTATTTTATTAAAAACTTCGAAACCTAATTTTACATCCGGTGTTTTTTTTAATAGGATGGGGTGACCAACGAGCACACAGTCCACCTGATGGTAAGTGGTTGTTTTGGCCCGTAGATATCTACATTTATCCTCAATAAAGAATTAAACTGAAGATGTGTTGTCAGCCGTGAGGACTAAGAACGAAAGCCTCTTTTCCGGTAAAACGTGTCTCCGGTTCTCTACACTCACCATACGAAACACAGGAACGTTAAGCTGCTATTTTACGCTGGTATTCTGTGAGTGCGTGGGACTTCGCCGGTCGAGCCGACCCATTCATGCTACAACTATAATATACAATATAGCTGCAGCATGGCTCTACCGGGCTCTACATGTACCTAAACCGCTACCACAAGTTTTCGTTAGAAGAAAAAAAGAATTATGTGATTGGACCCTTCGCGTGGATACTCTTCAGCGTTGTTCGCTATTAACCTAATATAGAAGAATAATTTGCCGTAATATTTGGCGCCGTGACGAAATAAATAGCATTTCCGTTTCCCGTCATCGGTTTAAATATTTTAGATTATTTTTGACGTAATTAGTTGCTGGATTTTTCAACATAATATATGTAATGCCGTCTTATAATATGTTATATTTCCTTAAAATTGTATCCAGACGAGCGACGCGAACGCCTTAATCAGAATGTTTCGCACCGCTGATAGTCACTAAGCGTTTGCGACGCATGCACGCGAATCGGCAGGAGATGTGTTGTTATTTTTATTTTCCATTACATCCATTACAGTCTATAAAAGCGTCATAGAGAGAATTTTGCCATAGTTGCCACGATTGGGGAAGCGTGTTGGCAATCTCCTTTATAATTTTTATAATTAATGAATAATCTTATACTTATTGGGAAATTTTGGGAGACATTTATACCACTGGTTGTTGAGCCAACAATGAGCATTATTAGATCCAAGAAAGTATAATTTGTTACAATTTCGTGTGCTTTACTTCAAAAAAAATTCACGGCATATATCTCCTCACGACTACGAGTATATACATATAATATTCAAAGCCGGAATTTATACCTTTAGGCATTCTATGTCAGTAATGAACTATGCCAATAAAAGCATTATATATAATAAAACCAGAACGCTATGCGTTCATGGTATCCTAAAAATTGGATAAAGTGTAACTTTTTATTTTTATGTCAATTACAACTATTACATCCTGTAAATTTTGTTATTTTCTATATTTCTACTGTTTAAATTCTTTAGATTCACACCACTGCACCAAGCGGCGCAGCAAGGACATACTTTGATTATCCAATTGCTGCTGAAGAACAATGCGGATCCAAATGCGTTGTCTGGGGTGAGCTTCATTTTGACAATTATTAACAATTTTTTGTTCACTACGATAGTTGAATTGAGGCTTAATATATACTTTGTTTACTCTTTGGAAACAGAATGGACAAACAGCGTGCGCGATCGCCGATCGGCTGGGCTACATCAGCGCCGTAGAAGCGCTACGCCCCGTCACTGAGAACACTCTGAGCCAAGCTGTTGGTGACAATGGTGAGTACATGAAGTATTATTTAACTATTTGCTATGACGTTTCGAATCTGATAATTGATGTATTCATAGAAAAATGTGGGTTAAGATATGAGTATGGGTGTGAAATTTGTTATAATATCCGACTATATCAACAAGGTTTCCGTAATCAGATTAGTTAATCAACTATTTTTTTTATTTTGTATTTTTTTTAATATACCACGTATTTCTTGCATTGTGCAATTTGAGCTATATTCAAAATTTCAAGTTTTCAGCTCATTGGGAAGTTAGTTTAAAATCAATTACTAAATTCCACTTAGAACGACAGTCAGACAAACAAACAAGAAATTGACTTAATAAAAACGTGGTAAAATGATGTAAAAAGTGGTAAGAACGATCTAGAAAATGACAATTGTATATTTATTCTATAGTTAACTAGCAATTGTTACCAACAAGAACTATAGTCGTCTCTTTTCAATACTCGGAGTCTAATGACTTTAACAGGACCTATCACAGTAAACAACTATTGAGACGTTTATAAAACAGATTATAAGAGACTAAACTAAAAATACGAGGAATGTCTTTGCAGATTAAAGTTTACTAATTTTTTACATTGCTGCTTGCTTAACGCTGTACGTATTTCAAATCGGCTTTGTTTCAATTTCCATTTATAAACATTCTACATAAATATAATAACTAGCTTTTTGACGCTGCTTCAAGTGCAAATCTTAACGGACGCAACAAGTCAAACGTGTTAGTCGCCAACGCAAAACTTTGATCTAAATTCGTGTCGGCAAACTAATTTAATGATATCCGACCGCCGCGCGTAAATCGAAAACTGGATGTTGGCCAGTTTTCTACACCGTAAGCGACAATTCATATATCGCAAAAATGTAAAGTGCAGAATTTTGTGATGTACAAAATTTTGAGTCGCCTTACGCATTATACCTTTTAATTTATAACAGTAAATTATAATTTAATTAATTTATGTTGTAAAGGAATCACATAATATAACCGTGATAATCGTCACAAATTGCGTAGTACGTGAGAGCATTGGGTCGGCATCAATGATATATTTAATAGCTATCTAGCATGTCATAAGCACTGTCTTATCACATGCTAGATGGTGAAGAAAATATCATGAGAAAATCTGTATGTCTGAGAAATAAAATATTTCGTAGGACATGCGAAGACTGCCAATACTCACTGCGACGAACGAATTGCTCGATAACCCTGTCAAGGATAAGAGAGCCCTGAGAGCCGTGGTAGCTCAAGGGCTAAGCGAAGCAAGGGTCAGAACCTTTCTTTCCTATTTTTTTTATGGAATAGGGGGCAAACGAGCAGGCGGTAATGCAGGCATGCTCACCTGATGGTAAGTGACTACCGCCGCCCATGAACAACCGCAACACCAGGGGAATTGCAAATGCGTTGCCGACCTCTTAGAAAGGTGTAAGCTCTTTTCTTGAAGGTTCCTAAGTCGTATCGGTCCGGAAAATTCGCTGGTGGTAATTGATTCCACAAGGAAGTTGTGCGAGGGAGAAAACTTCTTCTAAATCGCACAGTGGTGGACCGCCAATCATCCAGATGGTATAAGATGGTAACGCGAGTTTTGTCGCGATGTGCGATGGTGAAATTGAGCGGCTGGAATTAGTCCGAACAATTCCTCAGAGCACTCCCCGTGATATATGCGATAAAATACGCAAAGAGATGCAACATCTCTACGCAGTGCCAGCGTATAGAGCCGATCAGAAAGAACTCGGTCGTCGACGATTCGAACCGCTTTGCGCTGGATGCGGTCAAGTGGAAGGAGCTGGCACTGGGGTGCCCCGGCCCAGAGATGAGAACAATATTCCATGTGGGGCCGAACTTGCGCTTTGTAAAGTTGCAAGCGATGTGCCGGCATGAAATACTGTCTCGCTCTGCTGAGCACGCCAAGCTTTTTAGAGGCCAATTTGACCTTCCCTTCCAAATAACCACGAAACTGCACACTATTCGATATGTCGACGCCAAGGATTCCGATACTGGCTGAGGCAGCAAGGGGAGTGCCTTGAAACTGAGGAGATACGACAAAGGGGTTCTTTTTAGCGGTAAACGCGCAAACTTGTGTCTTCTGGGGATTGAACTGGACTAGATTTAGTCGGCCCCAATCCGAGACTTTGTTAAGCAAAGACTCGACTTCAGACACAAGTTTGTCCCGGTACTCGGCGACGTTTTCCCGAGAAATATTGGCACGGCCGGAATATAAGGCATCACCAGTGCTGTCGTCTGCATAGCAATGAATGCTACCAGTTAGCAACATATCATTGATATGCAGGAGAAACAGCGTTGGTGGTAGCACACAGCCTTGTGAAACACCAGCATTGATAGGCTTGAGATCAGAGCATGCACCGTCTACTACGACCTTGATGCTCCGATCAGCAAGGAAACTGGTGATCCATTTGCACAATTTCTCGGGAAGCCCATAGGCAGGAAGCTTCGAAAGAAGCGCTTTGTGCCAGACCCGATCAAAGGCCTTCGCTACGTCCAAACTAACGGCTAATGCCTCCCCCTTGGACTCTACTGCCTCCGCCCATCTATGAGTTAAGTAGACTAGAAGATCACCAGCTGATCGACCCGACGAAAACCGTACTGGCGGTCACTAATCAGCTGGTGATCCTCAAGGTACCTCATGAGCTGGCAGTTTATAACGGCTTCCATTATTTTGGAGAACAAGGAGGTGATGGCGATAGGCCTGTAGTTGGACGGGTCTGAGCGATCGCCTTTTTTAGGGATCGGGTGCACCAAAGCTGTCTTCCATGAGTTCGGGACTACGCCTTGGGAGTAGGAGTACCGGAAAAGACGCGTTAAAACCGGTGCCAACTCCGGAGCACACGTCTTCAGCACAATGGGAGGGACTCCATCGGGCCCACTCGACTTGCTGACGTCCAGGGAGAAGAGTGCTTTACGGACCGAGCGCTGTGTAAATCGCACATCCGGCATGGAGCACTCACATCGCGGGATGGTCGGCGGTGTGTTCCCCCCGTCATCTAGAGTCGAGTTGGACGCAAAAAGAGAGCTCAACAGATCGGCTTTCTCCTTTGCGGCATGGGCCAGTGAGTCGTCCTCTCTGTGCAGAGATGGAAGAGATGGCTGACAGAAGTTCCCGTGGACAGCCTTGGCGAGAGACCAAAATGCAATGGGTTCCCGAAGGAAGGCGAACTAGCTTCTCGCCAATTCTACCGATGTGCTCAGACCTTACCTTGGCAATGACGCTTTTGAAGGACCTGGAGGCGGAATTATACTTCTTACTAATTATTTTTCTGCCGACTTCAAAAAGGAGACGGTACTCAATTCGACTGTATGTTTTTTATGTGTGTTACCTCATAACTTTTTACTGGTTGAACCGATTTCGATGATTTTTTGTTATTTGAAAGCTAGTACTTCACATGTGGCCACATATGAACATGATCAAGGTCAGACCAATATTTTTTGAGTTATTCTTAATAATACATGTTGAAGTCGGCTGTACAAAATTTTTAAATTTAAATTATCTAAATCGCTTAGTATTTTGAGCCATACCTTTCCTTAGGCAAAAATGATTGCAAATAAGTTCGCCTCGAAATTATAACGTCGCATCAAGTTAACGATAGTTTATAATTAGATAAATAACTTAGCTCGGTTTTTTTTTAAATTTCTTTCACAGTTTTTAAACTACAAGCACGGAGTAAAGATTAAGGACTTACTCATGTGCTGCAAGTGCGGCTGGGTTTCATCCTTATATTGATGATATGCTTCAGGCCCGTACAGTGTTTTGCTTCATGTTTTTTGGTGTGCCCACCGAATGCTTGGAATTCTTTGCCGGCGACTGTTTTCCCTTACCAGTACGGTATGGAACTTTTCAAGCCAGACATTTTTAGGGTAAAACTACATTTTAAAGTATTTATAAGCTAAAACCATATCACAACTGAACATCAGGTGCAAGACCCCACCAGACCGGACCCACATGATGTTATGTCAAGTTTAGTCCTATTATTGTTAAAAACGTTATGAATCGTATTTTATTACATAAAGAGTGGCGAATTCTGCACCGCTTCCCCCCACACGGCAGTTAATTTATTTAAAAACATAAATATATTATGTGATTATACAAATATATTTGTAAAACTCTTACTGAACTGTTAACGTGGTTCCTCTTGGTCATTATAACGATTCATTCCAACAACCCCGGATGTAGTTTATAAGCTGTTTCAAATACTATGAACCTTAACTATTCGCTGTATACAAATTTTCCGAACGTAATTGTCTGAAACGAGCGACACTAAAACTAGTCCTAAAGCGCACAGCGCAAGCTATAACTCGAGACGTATATATTTACATCACAAATAAGAATAACTCGGTCACTGTCGACTCGGAATGTTATGTTCACTGGATATATATTGACTACTTCTAGTTTTGAGAAAATTAACTTCACCATGGCGGTGATCGATATTATTCTCTGAAAGAGTGCTAAATCATTTTAAAATTAAACGCTGAAGTTTTTTTTTTTTGAAGAATTTGGTTTAGAATATGTTCATCAATTTTGTGATTATCAATCCCTCCTGATTCACCGTTTGTATGACATAATACCAAGGACAATAACTTTACATTTATGCAATCAATGCAATTGTGCGGGTATTGTAAGCAAATCAATCAAGAACCGTCTGCGATGCGCCCCACAAACTTCAATACAAGAGTCATACATATTTAACTGATATCGCAATCAACCAGACGTTCGATGAGTAATAAATAAATGAACATACAAATTGTGGTTTTAAATTCTTACAATTGTGTAGGGTGACCATATTAAAATTTTACAAATGTAAATTAAATTTTTGACTGTTCTGAACTATGGGTTAAATAAAATTATTGTTCCTTTCACAATCATGTAATAATAAATAAAAAGTTTAAACATTTTCAAAATAAAGGAATTAATTTTATTTCCCTAATATTATTTTATGTAGCCCTTTATGCGAAGGCGGCAGTGAAGAAAAACATCGTGAGGAAACGTCTCATAAATTAAATTTTCTTTGCAGGCGGGTATCCCCTTTCCTCTTCCCTTGCCCTTTCCCCTTATAGTACCCCAAAAGAGTACATAGTATGTATTTGCGCGTACACCCATAGAGTTATAATATCTCAAGCGCAGTTGACATGTTGCAAATATTAGGAAGTAGGTCGTGGTCGAAAATCTACCAGGAGGATATCAGACAGATTATTTTGAAAACCTTGCAGTTACCACTATATAATACATAATATGCTAAATATATTCTTTAATTCCGAAAGAGTTTTAAGGCATATCGAACGCAACGCAGCCGCATCACAGTTATTAATTAGCATGAAGCTTGTATGCGTTTCGGATCCGATCGTTATTATCTAATCTATGCACATACATATGCATGTCATAAGTCATTGGGCTATGCTTGTGTACAAACGTTCTGTGCTCAACAGTTTTTATTCTTCATAAGCAATTTTTAATTTTTTTTTGATACATATTTCGTTAAAACTTACACATATTTATTTTAACAGTACTGTGTGTTACATTGATCAGTGCAATTTAACTGGTAAGTTTGCATGTATTGTAAAACAACAAAACGCCTAACATACGCCCTATTGCAATACAAATATTTATCGAAAAATTTTCTGTATTTGTACGTCCTTAATTGCTTGAATTTATCGACTCCTAATGCACCTAAATAAAATTTTAGTTCCAATAAAATATTTAAAGAACTATGTAAAGACGTAGGAGCCGTGGTAGCTCAGATGCTTAGTGCTCGCTGTCAATTTCACAGTACCTACGCGAGCAACCCGGGTTCGATCCCCGCCGGCACCGATGAAATTGTTAATTGCAATTTTAAATGCTGATTTACCACGCGCTCGGCAGTGAAGTAAAACATCGTGAGGAAACCTGCATGTCTGAGAAATAAGAAAAAAATTCGAAAACATATAAACTCCCGACACGACCCACACCATCTGGATGCTTGGCGGTCCACCACTGTACGTTTCACTAGGAGTTTTCTTCCGTGTACGAATTCTCTGTGGATTAATTTACCACTGGCGATGTTTCCGGACCGAAACGACTTAGGTACCGTCAAGAAAAGAGCTTACTCCTTTTTAAAAGGCCGGCAACGCACCTGCAATTCCCTTGGTGTTGCAGATGCTCATGGGCGACGGTAGTCACTTATCATCAGGTGAGCCGTATGCTCGTTTGCCCCCTCTCCTGTAAAAAAATGTGAAGTTCCAACACGCATTGGGGCAGCGCGTCGGACATTTCCTTGCCCTAAAACCCTCCCAGAAATGAAGGCAGGCCTGTGCCCAGCAGTGGGGCTTATATAGGCTGTAACTTTAACTTTTTTTTATGTAAAGAACAGACAATTCTTTTTAGTAGTAAATTTTTGTTAATAAAACTGGTAAAAGAATGAAAATTAAACAAGTACACAAAATTGTGTTATTATTTTGCTGACAACAAGTTAAGAATTAATTATCATGGAAGTTTTTTTTAAATCATTGTATTTGATATTTTTGCAGATTCAATTTTAAATTAAAACTTCGAATAGTTAGCAAACTCCTCAAACAATTTGTTTGTTGTTGTTAAGTATTAAATAGTTTTGGTACTAAACCTACTATGCATACTGTTAATAAATGTACTAGAAAAGTTTCGTAAAAAATTCTTTGCCTTTTATATGTTTTTTATATTAAATAAAAATAATAAAACCAAGAAAATTTCAGGGCTTATCTCACTATCAAGAGATAAATGTAGTAGGAATAATCAGTCACGCTGTTCTGATGCTCCCGATGTTCGTTGTTGTTTCTTGGATATACAAAGAAACTAACGTCTCCCTTATTACACTCTTTATTCATATAAAATTAAGATTAAGCATGAGCTTGACCTCTATGTAACTATGTATGTGTGTATGAATGTAATGGAATTTAGTTATTTAGTTTTCTCCCACTTCCTAACGCCAGATTAATCTGATATTTTGCAGACGTATTAAAAACCAATGACAATACTCTAATTTCTGTTGTCATCAGTTTGATTGTACTATGACCTAGCATACCTATTAGAACCATCACAGCTCTTGATCAATGATGAAGTTTTCTGAAACAGTAATTATTCTCAAAAAGATATCAATAATACAATAAATAGACTAAAATATTTAGTTTAATTTAAGATCATGCGACCATATTTGCCAAACCTACCTTAACTTGTATAAACAAACTATCACTATACTATGTATAAAAATATAAAAAAAATCATAAACGTTCTACGCACACCGTCATCGAGCCTATTGCTAAAGAAATATTTCGTACCTGACGACATCGGCCTCGACTTCTGGCGTATTGCCACCGCATGAAGAGCTTGAAAAATCACGTTACCGAACTTAATTTTAATTAGTCTTTTTAATAACAACCAATCGGCCTTAATTATTTAACATAATGATTATAATGGTTTAGTATAATTTGTTTTACAAATAAAGTAAAGAGTTAGTAAAATTTTAAAATATTCTTTTAAAATTAATATAATATTGAATAAAACTACTTTGATTGGCGTCCCGATGTCAGAGTTAACTCTCAGATTTTTAATTATTACTTTTGGTCCGATCTACGCAGAATGAATTTACTGTGTCTTGAAGTAGAAAAAAGAAAAAAGCACGACAAAACTAACGCAACAATTAGGTAATTGATACTGGAACACTATATACAACTATTCAAAAATAAGGTGTATCGTTAACTACTTTCTACTTTTAAAAGACTAAAAGCTGTGCCGCCGTCTGCTATCTGTTCTCATTAACTAAATAGCAATAGTTACATCCAATTTCATTATTTTGATAAATTAATATCATCATTTCGATGACTTGTAGTGGTTTATGAATACCATAAGAGTACTTTAGATAATTCTCTTTTATACCTAAAAGTCCATCAGGGTAGGTGTTACAATTAACGATTATTGCCGCAAATAAGGAGTGCACAGCGAATATATTCCTTTTTGAAAATTAAAAGAAAGAATTACTCGATTATAAACGCCTTTCTTGATGATAACGAGCACGTTTATTGTCGTAAAACCACAGAATAAATAATATGGTAAAAATATGACTTCTCACGACAAACAATACGCGTCGTTGACGCCGCAAAGGGTCGAACATTAATTTTTCAAAAAATTTCAGGAGAGCAAGGAAATATTTATTATTCCCCGTACTAGCTTTTTTCATCAAAAAAGTTTAATATATTAAATTTAATGGAAAACTAAAAATAGGATTAACGACGAATAAGAAACCAATGTTCACGCTATTTCCTGCGGAACCTGTGGCCGACCAAAACACAGTGTTTCATGTAAAGAATTTTTAACCGAGTTCCAAAAATAAGAAGGCGTATGTTTTATTTTTATGTATCTTCACGATTTATCAGAAACGACTGAACCGATTTTAATGTTTCTTTTTTCATTAAGAACCCTAAAGTATAACCTATATACTGTAGGGTTGGTCCCATATAAATTAAATGAAAAATTCAAAAATAAAAGTAGGGAACAAAGTTTTTAATCTAATTTATTAGACGCGATTCTAGTTGTTACCTTGAACTTGTGATATTAAATTTATTATATTATTCGAAAATTATTTTATTATTTTTGTTTTTAATGTTGTTTTTACTTTTTTTGGAACATAGTTCCTTATTGGACGATAAGGACTTGGCATATGGAGGCTAGGCGAAAAAAGTGAAAAAAAATTCCGTCACGACGCTTTCTATAGTGTAGACGGCTTTGGGAGCTATAAGGACGCGAGATGGAATAATATCCATCTTTCTCGCACTTTTCTTCATTTTAATAGACGTTGGTAATTAATTTATTTGTATTTGTTAATCTTGAACTGAACTTCGTTCCAACCGAGTGTTCCGCGACATCACGCATGTTTTTTCAAATTTAATTATATTTTACATTTATTGCCCTTTATCTATGTTTATACTAAGAAACCGTTTGATTACTTTTTAATGACCTAAGTTATGATTATAGCTGCCGATCGTTTCCATTTTGTCATAATTGTTGGCGTGTTCTTAGTATTGGTATGGGTACTCGGTCTCGTTCTCACGTTGCATCAACTTAACCGATATTCTACTATCCGGTTGCAAACTGTCCTAAGCTACTCGTATTGCAAGTTTCAACCTCACACGCCGGTCGGTTAAGTTTCCTTAATGGTTTTCTAACCTTTCACGGTAGGTAGATGGTCCCTCCAAATGATATAAATCGAACAGTGTTTTACTCGTTTACGGCGGATTGAAAAGGATTTAAACAAGTTTTTTGATATAGGTACTAAATCTCAGATTAACTAATAGCTAATGCCTTATCTTAATGTGTGTAATATCCTACCACTAATTCCTCACCATGGGTTGACTGGCAGAGAATGCTAACCGGCATTAATTTGTAACCTTTATGGTTAGTACAATAAAGTATTTAAATAAATAAATAAAATAAATGAGCAAATTGATTTTAGAAAATAAATTACATTGACAGATATTTAATCATTTCTTGAATGTTTTTTATATTGTATATCTATTATAGTACCTACCTAGTTACATTACGATTTCAAAATAACCCTTCGTAGGTAATTTGATATTACTCCACAACTTAGACAGTAACCTTTTTTATAGAAAAAGGGTGACAAACGAGCACACAGTCCACCTGAAGGTAAGTGGATGTTACGGCCCATAGACATCTACATCGACATGTATCTTGAACTAAGAATTAAAATGCGCATGCGTTATCACCCTTTAGGACTAAGATGGAATGCCTCATTTCCAGTAAAAAGGGTCTTCGGTTCTCTTAACTCACCATACCAAACATAGCAACATTAAGCTGGTATTCCGTGAGAGCGTGGTCCCACCCTGGTCGAGCCGACCCATTCGTGCTACAACTTCTACTATTTTTTTACCGCTATATTTAATACTATTTTAGGATTCAATGTTTCTAACGTGATAAAGGTCAGAAAAATGTACTATTACAGTTCTATGGCATCAAGTTTGCTTTTTTCATCAAAGGCATTCAACTATCGATAGCAGAAATTCTGTGAATTAAATTCCACAACAATGGTTCACATGGAATATTTTGCGCGCATGTGTGTATTAATAACTGCTTGCAAGGTGGTATCGTGTATTATAGGAGGTGACGTCATCGGAACTGAATTTAGCGGATAGCTTCGAACCCGTAATTTTGCGTTTATGTATTTCTCTGTCACCCATAGACTTATTGTGAATATAGAGTCGCCACTATGGTTGTTGGGTTGTTATTTAGATGTCACAAGATAATAGGTGCATTTTTTTTCGATCAGGGCATATTCATTATTGAAGAGTGTATGGTATGTTACTGTAAACTATTAATAATATGGTTGTATCATATATTTTATGATCAGCAGCTCGTGACAATACGCCGCTAGCCATAGGACGATCTGCTTCACTTATACGTATTTAGTATAAATGTTGGATATATTACCCATTACAAAACAAGCCACACCATTTGTCACCACTCAAAACACTGCTCTATTATACCATAAAATAAAAATAATCATTTTACCTGCCTTATTCCGTGATAAATGAATCAATGTAAACATTGTTTATATTCAAATGCACAACATACCGTTTAATCCCAGCAGGATATCGTCAAGCACCACTTCATCGTTATTAAAGTTTAACGTCGCGAGATAAGTGCTCTATGAGATACGAAGCTCTACTGTCAAGTTTTTTGCATTCAAACGCACGTGAGGCGGCGCGTCAACGATATAGCGGGCGAGCAGTCGCCGCGCGGCCTCCCAACGTTTATCACGGACAAAACCACGTACTATACACCGATTATTTAAAAACAAGAACTCCATAAAAAAGCCATTGGTTAAGGATACATCACCACGAACACATCCGTATCACTCTGTGTGTGCTAATTGTGTGCTAAAAACGATACGTACCGCGGTTGTTTGATGATGTAAAAGTGTTTCCAACTACTTTGTTCGATAAGTGTACCAACAGTGAAGTTCTGGAAACCGAAAGTGTTCTACTGACCGAGCCTGTCACATCGCCGCCGGTAAGTTTTGCTATAATACTCCTTTATAGTTATTATCTTTCTGTTAAATAAATTGTTTTTCATTATAAAGGAGCATATATTCGTACCGTCTGTTACAGCTGTGGCGAAATGCCAGAATTTATTTACACCATGTTCGAGAATTTCATGTTTTCTTCGGTTATTTTTGCAGACAGTGTGTACGAACTTTACAGAATAAATATTAGCAATATTTCAATAATATTTCTTAATTAAAACTATTTAATATATAAATTAAAAGCAACCGTTAACATTGACGTTTAGCTTAAATATATTCATCGTTTAAAATTAATCGACCTTCAATTGGCGTCTGACACGAAACTTAAATAACTCAACCAAAGCAGAGGTTCACTGATTCCTTTATAAAGAGGTCAAATCTTTACTCAAAATCAATATATGAAGGGATTTTATAAAAATATACTCTTTGCCTTTTTGTAGCGTAAGCTTTATTAAAAGGTTAACATTTGAACACAAAAATTATATTATATTTAGTTGTCATAATTTTTTTAATACAACTCTTGTCTTGTGCCCTAAAAAGTTAATAACACAATCCCATTCCAAAAAATGCTGTAAAATTAATTTATGTTAATATCAAAAATCCTTGGTAATTCTTAACAAAAAAAAATTCTTTATAAAAAAATCGCGAACTAAGGTGTCTGTGACCCGCTATCTCCAATCATAAACGTTTCCAACTAGGTAGAGCTAACTTGCCAGTAATTTACTATTGACCGAATAGCGATCAAAAATCGCAAATCAATTTAAAATATAATTTAGCATATCTGTTCAGTTGTTTACACGAGTAGCGAACATTAATTGTTTAAAGTACAATTCTATTAAGACGTGTTTTGTATTGAGTAGCTAACTGTGACACATCACTTCACCATTGTGTAATGCTCAAAAGGCATCATAACAGTCCTCATTTCTGACGTAAGTTGTTCAAATTTATGGCTGAGACCTTCCAGATTGAACCGCGAAGCATTCATGAACAGTTTTTACCCGATTACCGCGGAATCTTTCTTTAATATTAAAACAATAGTGGGATCTACTAAGCAATCGAATATAATTATAATAATCGAATAAATATTGCTTTGTTCTTAAAATTTCCATTCATTTAGCGGAAACTAATCGCTTATCAACTCATAAAACTATAAACGTTATTTAACCAAGCGCAGAGTAAAGTCTGCGTTATTAAATTATTAAAGTCCGGCCGAAAATGGATTTTTTTCGGCCGAAAACGAATACTGAATTCAGTATAAACTACATTTTCAACTAAAATCGAAAATTTGAAGTAACTATGTAAAAATGCGTGTCAATACAACTTATTCGTCTATAACTAGTTTTAATATTTAATTAATTGATATCGACAAATAACGTGTTTGTCTCAAACAATTAACAACTACGTATACTAATAACTAATAACTACGAGCAATTACGTATGTTATGTACACAAACAAATTTATCAATAGATTTTGTAATACGATTCAAGTGATTTTTTAAAGAAATTATATAATTTAATTTAAACAGAGTTATATGCATATTATAGTAATATAATTGTTTAACAATAGTTTTTTTTGGCATTTTCGTCTAATAAATTACTACTGAAAACTGAATAATTATTATAATAATAGACGAGTTAGCATTTTCATTTTCGGCGTGCTCCAAAAAGAAATATAATTATAGCCAAAAAGGATTATTTTGACCGACAATGGCCGAAAGCCTAAAATGAAAACTAAATTTTTTCAGACTATAATTCTACTATAATCATCACCTTGAAGTGGACTGACAGTTAAAAAGGTAACAGTTGCCCTTATACCAATAAAAAAGTTTGCCTTTCCCAATCTCTCTCCCATTTAAGTCGATCTCCAAATCAGACAGTCTCGTTAAGTAGAACCGTGCACCGTATGCGAGTGAGGTTGAGATTTGAGGAATAAGGTTTAGCATTTTCCCCTCAACACCCCTAAATCCATTTACACAATGTTTGCCTACTTATATTTAAGATTATAATAAAGAAGTAAGAGTAATTCTGTGTCCCATAGACAGCTACATCTATCTCTAATCTATCAAGAATCAAATGCAAATATGCTTTGCCACGTCTGAGGACTAAGATGGAACGCTAAGCTAATCTAATCACCAGTAGAAAGGATATCTTGTAGTTATCACTTATCACATCATACATACACAAAAACATTTTGCTGCTTATTTCACGTCGTATTTTGTGCGAGAGTAGTCCATGCCCTGTCTGTCGAGCAGTCTCGTTCACGCTGCAGCTGAAATACGCCTCAACTTATCTCTTACAAGTTATCATAATTACAGTCCATCAAACAACACACTTGCCACCAGCAAGAAAAAGGGTCTCTGGTTCTCTACACTCACCATATGAAACACAGCATCATTATGCTGCTATTTTACGCTGGTATTCTGTGAGAGCGTGGTCCTACCCCGGTGGAGCCGACCATCTCGTGCTACAACCATAATATAACTGCAAAATGGTTTTACCACGTAAAAAATTGGATATGCCAGTTATTCTATTTATACTACTCTAACACCTCTAAGTAAATATTTTCTGTCAAATAATGTCAATCAACACAAAATATACTCGTATTATACTTTGTTTCAGCTTGGACGTTTGAAACTTTTTATACACAGATATGCATAATCGGTAATACGCAAGAGTACCTATAAATTGTTTACGATCGTAGAAAATTTAATTGGAACATACTTTATAATAATGCTATATAGGCTATGACTAATGTTTTGCTTATTTCAATATATAAAAAAAAACTAATTATTATTTTAGTTTGTACAAGATTTTGATAGGTCTCGTCTTACGTCCACCAATTTGCAAAACGAACATTCTTTATGAAAATCGATACATCTTTAACGACATTTATTGTATCGATTTTAAATATAACGTTTCATATCAAATGCGGCGGTTCTTATTACACATATATGGCGAAATTCGACATGACGATTGTGAACGATTGAATGATGTAATACAGCTTGACCTATGGTCTTGTTTGTGTGCGTGTTCACGTGTGTGTTATCTCGTTTGATAGAGGAACCTGTTCTGTTACTCTGTAGGCCGCGTTTAGAACAGATAGAGGGGCTGAATCTGTTACTGCCAAGAATAGATCATGCATTTTAATAAAACATTATTGCTCCTGTGTTATTAATACTACATCTACTCGTGTTGTTTATAACGAACCACGGTCATAAGAAGTAGGATCGTTTCAGAGAATTGTTATATGCAATGGGATTTTTATTTTGCTTTTAAAGTAATATGTAAATTACATATAAGGAACGTGAAGTAAAATTAACTAAATGGTCGAAAACACTCAACTGTACAGAAACTGAACTTCTTACGAAGTTTGGGATAATATAGTGGCTGATTTACACAGGCACAGTAACTGGCTCCAAATTCGAGGCAAGTCAGTGCTGACCCGCTACTGGCATTATGGAAATTGATTTGGAGTCAGTACAGCACTGTTATTAACAGCTGGCTCTACCACTGTATTAACAGTGGTAGAGCCAGGCGGAAGCTTTTGCTGTCGCATGGATGGGCCGGCTCGAACCGGGGTGGTACCACGACCTCACAGAATACCAGCGTGAAGTAGAGGTTTACCTCTGCGTTTCGCTTGGTGAGTGCAGGTGGCCGGAGGCCCTTTTTACTGGAAATGAGGCATTCCACCCTAGTCCTCACGGGTGAAAACGCATCTGCATTTTGATCTGTAACAGAGGATAGATGTAGATGTCTATGGGCCGCAGCAACCACTTACCATCAGGTGGACTGTGTGCTCGTTTGTCACAGTGCTGACTTCAATATTCCTGCTTAAATATTTTGAAGTCAGTCCAATCTCCCTGCCGCCCGCGCCAGCAGTATTGACCTTGTCTAAACGACCAAGTCAGTGCTTGGTCAATGGTCAGTCACTGGCGTAGTATTCTGGGGCGACATGGCTTCGTATCATAAAATATACAGATTAGTAAATCAGAGTAAATGAACGTATTTTTCATATTACTGAAAGCATGCATGATACGTTTATTTGTATTAATTACAATTTATTATTTATATTCATGAAAATACATTATATTACATGGAAACATAAACGCTTGTTTACGTTTCCATGACTACGTTATGTAGTTCCTTGGGATTTTACTCCTCCGAACGTAATCACATGACTGCCCCAAGCAGCAGTTCTTTGGGATTTTATCCCCCAGAGCGAACTTCGATTAATCCTAGATATAGACCCTAAGCAAGTAATCCTTACATCCGCCAGTAACAGAATCTTGAATAACGATGAAGTTGGGCGTGAAAGCAACAATGAAACTAACATACTCGTAAAATTCTTTTGATTCTATGTGACTGACAAATAACGTGCGTACACGCTAAAGAAGTTACCATGACTACTGACTGCGTGTACAGTGCGAGGCAGTCGTCGGCGCCAGCACTGGCGTCTGTTACTGACCCCGTGTAAATCAGCTTTAATACATATTGGATATATAAAATTATACACACTTATTCACACACACACTCCTAAATTTGCTGAAATTTTAATTCAACGTAAACGTAATATAATTTGAAATTAGTATAATTTTATACTTTACTTAACCTAATTAAATCACAATGTTATGAAGAGTCGCTCCTTCTGATTCTGATATAGGCGCGTAAGCACTTAAAAGAATTACGTACTATACTTGGTAGAGCCATGCTGTAGCGGTCTTGTGATTGTAGCACGAATGGGTCGGCTCGACCAGGGAAGGACCATGCTCTCACAGAGAATACTAGCGTTAAATAGCAGCTCAACCATTTCACTGTCCCGTGAGTCATATGTGAACATTTCGTTTGTTTAACTATTGTCTCTGTTACGCGGACAGGGAAGTTGTTAATTCCATCTTAATATTCAGTGGTAAGACAGCACATGCATTTCCAATCTTAATCGAGGGTAGATGTAGAAGTTTGTGTGCCAAAGTATTCGGTAATCATCAGGTGGATTGTGTGCTAGTTTGTCACCCTTATACTTATTTCTTACTAAGTTCTTATTTATGTAACAACCTGTGAGCCTACGTTCTGAACATATAAACTTTATACTTATTGTGAAAATGTCATATAATGCCATTAAAGTGAACTTTGTTGAAGACAAACCATCTAATTACGAAACGAAGTTTCTTGATAGTAGAAGTGAAGAAGTTAGGTTTAAACTATGAGTTAAGAAAGTCTTTCCCAAGAAAGAAGTCGCTTAGCCGCGGTGCAACAGTCTTCGCGAAAGTCTTTGTGACATTTGCTGTTAAATACTTTTTAATTCGCATATTTCCCCGGACTTTTTAATGAAACACATTTTAGTTTAGACCTGAGATTAAATATTAACAATTTTTTATAATAAGATGGTATATGAATTTTTGTAAAAAATTCTACGAGTAAATCATTATAACTTATACTTTTAACTGTTTTTTAAACTAAAAAAATATATATATGGTATAGCCACGTACCAGTAATAAGGATCTCCTGTTTTAGTAATTGTGATATAAAAGTACAAAACTCGTTGACATATAGTCATTCTTTACCCAGCATCCAGGACAGTATCAGTATTATATATCTCATTAATACACAAAAATAAAAAAGTAATATACAAAAACAACAATAGTGATATACATTCTGTAAACACCAGGAATAAGCACAAGCTAGTAGTACTAATTTATTGAAATTAACGAGTCAATTAAAAGTTATTCATTCATTCATTCAAATCGAGTGGACTATGTGCTCTTTGATCGGTCACACTTTGCTTTTAGTTTTACATCAATCAATGCAGTTACTACAATTGTTTTCATTTAAATCTTAGAAATTTTATATTGTACATGCGTTAACGTATACGTTTTAACAGTGGTAGAGCCACGCGGCAGCTTTTGCTGTCGCACGGATGGGCCGGCTCGAACCGGGGTGGTACCACGACCTCACAGAAAACCAGCGTGAATTAGAGGTTTACCTCTGCGTTTCGCTTGGTGAGTGCACGTGGCTAGAGGCCCTTTTTACTGGAAATGAGGCATTCCATCTTAGTCCTCACGGGTGATAACGCATCTACATTTTGATTTGTAATGGAGGATAGATGTAGATGTCTATGGGCCGCAGCAACCACTTACCATAAGGTGGTCTGTGTGCTCGTTTGTCACACTTATCCTATAAAAAAAATACGTGTTATACTGAAATATCACCTAGACCTAGATAGTCAGATTAGGAAACCTTATCAGCGGCGCGGTACTCTAAAGGCTTTGCCGACTTATTTACTGAGACTTACTTGAACTATTAACTTTACTGACCACTAATTACATTCACGTTGGATTATGTAAAAATAAACTTAAGTTTTTTAAAGTATATGCGTCAATTTATTATAGAAAATTTGAGTCCTTTTACTTTATTTATAAACTTGAGCGTATTCAAAGTCAAGATGTTAGGACTTTTTTGGTTACGCTGGTATCTCCGAATTTCATTCAAAGCTAAAGTGTTTACTGATTATCCATTCGCCTTCTCCGCAATCTGCAAACTGTTTCTCTTCTGTACTGTGTCTTGTTCACACCTATGACTACGAGCTATTTGAAGGAAAACTTTAAGTTTCTTGGTCATAACAGACTTGATAGATTTCCATGTGCAGCCGGAGAACTAATTCTCGCGCTACATTCTTATCGTACCCAAATACTTTAAGAGTTCCTTCACGGTAAGTTTAAGAGAGGCTTTAAAGATTAATACCTGTCACTAATCATCATTAGCGACAATTTCACTTCTTTATTAATTTATGTAAATATTCAACTTATGTGGACTGTGTGAGCGTAGACAAGTAAAGTTACAAATAAGACAATGAAAACTGTGTTTGTTAAGAATGCAGTATTGAAAGTATTTCATGGCCTCATTCTATAGATGCATATAATATCCTTCTTTTAATTTACACATAGCTTTCTTACTGTATATCATATATCATAGAGATCTTAGCGACAGCGACATTTGTCTATTAGTTAAGGATACGGAATATGAAAATAAAAAATCACTTTTATTAAGTTTTATTAAAAACTATAAAGTATTAAAAAGCCCTTGTCACGTTATAAAAGCACAATAGGCCTATGGAACTTTCACTAACATTTAACGCTTGGTTGCCCACGTCATGGTTGTCTTGTTTGAATAATGATAGCGTGTTTTCGTCTTCTACGTATAGTAGATATATCTACTACAAACTTGAAAATTACGCCATAAAATTTTACGAATAACCAAGATTATTAAAAATTTTTTCTTCTTCATCGGCCCGTAAAAATCCATTGCTGGACATGGGCCTCACCCACTGTTAAGAACCACAGTTGACAAACGGACTGGCAACAGTCGCACAAGACGTCTTGCAACTTTAATGCTGATACCATCACGGGTCTGGATATTCTATGTCTAGTATAAACAGAATCGCTACGAATGTAATATACCGCCATCCGTAAATATCTAATCTAAATGACAGAACATATTCCATAGTCTCCCTTTATGAAACCCAGTGAAAAAACGATGTAATAGATTGTCTTACGCTGCTATACACGGTTATTTCTCAAAGAGTAGCCAAATTTTAAACTAAGTTCAAGTACATAAATAATGATATACCGTTATTGTAATTTTTGAACGTTATACGAGTAAATAATGCTTTCTACTTTTATTTGAAATTATCCCAAATTGAATGCAATTTATGTGCACCAACGTATTTGCTTACCGGTTGACCCTTACGAATGTGTGCGTGCCCAGTAAAATCAGTGCATTACCAGGCATTTTGAATTTAAAAGATATAAAGTACAGAATATTTGATATTTTTTAAATTAATTTGTCTTCACCATTTGCCTATATTACTTATTCTGAACCTTATCTGCAAATTTGGCCGATTATTGCAAAATAACCCGGTATAATTAATTATGAAAGTGTTATATTTTCAAGTTGAAAATACATTTATAATCTATATCTGCTGTCGCTGATTTAAATTTCTTTTATTCATTAACAATACCACCGAATTTTATTAATGTTAAAGTTTATTTGCTAAAATAATGAACGTTAAACATAAACCTGACACTAAAACCTGTCTGCCACAATTTGTGATTACAACGGCTGTGGTTGAATTTCCCAGTATCATACCAAAATTTACAATAATAATTCTATTTTTATTTATATTATATATTTAAGGCAAGTTACGCGCTACCTGACTTATTCTTGAAAATGCCTTTGGGCCTTGGAAGTTTGTTAATGTGATATGATTCATTTAGTTGACAGAAATCATAAAAAATAATGTGCTATATAGTACCTTATGCTAAATAACATTAGCAGTTTTAATCCATATTAGACTAGCAAAATAATTTCTGTTTATTTATTTAAAATATTTTCACAATTTGATTGTTTTATTTTGTTTGTCCTACGCGTATGAATGAAAATGAAGCCACTTATTAACACGTTCACTGTCCGGTTTTTAAACACAATAGTAAGACAATAGCAGTGACCTATATGTAATGCACGGGACAGCGAAAGGGTTAAGTGGCGAAACTTGCGAAGTCACTTATTGATTTCACGATGTCTGTCCGTCTGTCCTTCTGTCTCACGATTATCTCGAGAACGGTTTCGAATTTTCAAATTCTGTTTTCAGCAATCGATTACTGATCACCCAGGCATCTGAACCTCCTATTTTGAAATTTTTTTCCGTTAGAAACCGCTACAAAGCTGATCGCTTCGCCACTTTGCTATGCTGTTAGCTTGCTAGGTTTATTCACATTAAAATGTAAAGGAATGCGCAAATAGAACCACTCACTCATACTAACGTAGACTTTGGTGCGTGGATGTTAAGGTTTATCCATAGAGGCAATCTATTTTATTAACGAAGGCGGATGCTTAAATATAGGCGAAATACATAGAGCCAACTTACTCCTAGTAACGTAAATGTTTAGCAAACTTGGAGCTACTCTCATGTACCGAGGACGTCTCGTGTCTCTCATGTAGGCAGATGCACAAACATAGAGTCACTCACTCCTACTAAAATAGGTGTATGCGCAAGGCAACCACGCACTCATACCGACGTACTTATAAGTGAGTGAGATAGGGCCACTTACAAACCACTGTTTTCACTAACGTAAGCGTGTGATTAACGTAGACGTGTATCTGATATGACGCTAAAACAATAAGCGAAGACAATGACGGAGACGTGGTCGCACTGTTAACCATAGAATAGAATAGAATAGAATAGAATAGAATAATTTTTTATTCAATATTGATTCTTACATAATACTTATTGAAAGTCAGTTTTTATTTACCACTGGTTCGGAAAATACCTCAGTCCTGGGAAGAACCAGCAAGAAACCCAGCGGGACTTTTTTTTTTAAACATAATTTCACTTAACAATAATTTTGTTTATACAATTTTTAAATGATATTTTCATAGAACCAGCATGGTGGCGATCACCCTATTCCCAGGGGTTATTTTCATTCATGTATTCCTTGATGTTATAATAACCCTTCCTGTACAGTTTTTCTTTAATAAAACTTTTAAACTTGTTTATTGACAAACTTTGAATATGTTCTGGGATTTTGTTGTAAAAGCGTATACATTGCCCCATAAATGAATTACTGATTCTGTGGAGTCTAGTAATATATAATACATATTTTTATACATTAACGTTTTATTAATTCTCTGTTGGATACAGCCCTGCCACTAAGAATGTGGTAACAGACATCCTTAATTCGAAAGATTTGTTCATACTCTCGGCTCCCCACCCAGCAGTAGACAGATGAGCGCAGCACCGCTATTGCACTGGTGTTACTTCTTGTACCTTTCAATAGGATTTGTGTTCCGCCCCTTCAAATATATGTTGCAGGAAAATATTAAGTAAAGCCCGCCCGTTTACAAACATTCCCATCCGATTTTTAATTTGTCGATGGACCACAGGATTCAGTGCAGGTGGGAATGTATGATAATTTCTCGCTTTTATTCGAATAAAAACACACTACGATGACTTAGCCCATAATATAAAAATATAAGTTTTTTTTATTATATTTTTTATAGGATAAGGGTGACAAACGAGCACACAGTCCACCCGATGGTAAGTGGTTGCTGCGGCCCATAGACATCTACATCTATCCTCTATTACAAATCAAAATGTAGATGCGTTGTCACCCGCGAGGACTAAGATGGAATGCCTCATTTCCAGTAAACAGGGCCTCCGGTCACCTGCACTCACCAAGCGAAACGCAGAGGTAAACCTCTACTTCACGCTGGTTTTCTGTGAGGTCGTGGTACCACCCCGGTTCGAGCCGGCCCATCCGTGCGACAGCAAAAGCTGCCGCGTGGCTCTACCACTGTTAAAAAGTTATCACAAATTGTTTAAAAGGCTGTTAAATTTAAAGTATAAATGAAAAATTTTAAAGTTATTTAAAAGTATTAAACGAATTTGTTTCTCTGTTTTTGTTTCTGTATTAATTTAAAAATGTCTTGATAGTTTTCAATGCAGTTTTCACCATTGTTTATAATATTTCTGATAGCAGCAGTGTTGTATTGTAATCAAATCATAAAAATAATAGAGAACACTGGTGAATCGGTGACCCGGGGCGAGTTATTAGTGTTACATATTATTACCGTTTCGATGTCAAAATTGTGTGCATGTGCTGCCAGTACAAAGGGTCATACACTTCAATACAAAGGACCATACACTTACGTCGACTCTACCACTTCACCTTTATAGCGTGTATTTGTTGAAATTTATCACCGTAATGGAAATATTTCCGCTCGCCACAAGGTTTTCATGCCGTCTACTCCGGGCTGACCTTCAACTTATTTACGTAACGTTAATGCATATTCCGGTCGTGCAATCATCTGTCAATTTGATTTGAAGCAAGTTATTGAGTGAACCAGTTTGTGCCGGATAACGTAACTGCGCATTAATTCATTTTATTGAAACAGTTGTATGATTACGTATTTGTAATTAATTTTTTTCTTCCTTTCTTTAGTATCTTGGCCTTTTCAAGTCCGCAGCTGACTAAATAAGGTATTTTTCTACTGTGCCTAAAGTATGCATTTCTTGTGAGCGTTGTTCTCCACGCTGGAGGGCTATAAAAATCTTGGTCGAGATCGTCGATAAGCATAATATTGCGCGCTGCTCGCCGTAAATCGGAACTCAATAGATAGCTAAATGATCAGGTGTTTGCCACAAAAGTTCGTAGTGCATAGACAACTTGACTACGATCCCCATATGTTATGTCATATTTAGTTTATCGATGCGGGATGATACAGAAAACCTGCGTATCCAAGAAATATATAATATATATTACAATTTAAATATATTTCGTTATCAATAATATGAAATAAGCTCTGTTCCTCAATTATAATATCGCACTACGTTTCGTAACGGAATCGTTCCTCTTCAATAAGGTTTCTATCTAATAGGAAGGAAGTATGTGATTTGCAGTGAGAGTATTGATAGGCTATCATTACGGAATAGTACTACTATCACTTTAATAACCCCAAAGAATCCTATAAAAAATGCTGTGGTGCGGATTATGTAATTTTTTTAATTATTAATAATTTAAAATTTAAAATTTTGTACAGCCGACTTCAATATAGGTTATTTAAGAATAACTCAATAACCATTGGTCTGACCTTGATCAAATTCATATGGGACCACACGAGAACTATCAGCTTTCATATAAAAAAAGAATCATCGAAATCGGTTCGCCCAGTACAAAGTTATGAGGTAACACACATAAAAAAAAACATACACTCGAATTGAGTACCGTCTCCTTTTTGGAAGTCGGCAGAAAAGAAATGGCGTCAATTTTCCTTCAATCACGTTAAATATCTATTGCAGAAAAAAATGCCGTGTAACAAGATGTGATGCAAAAATAACTTATTCTTTTTTTATTCATTAATTTAAAAAAACATTTCTTGTTTATATGTCTATTTGTTTGTTAGCGCTTATACAATATGACTCCCTTTGAGTTCTGTTGTGACTAATCTGTGACACCACAGCTATAATTCTGGCCTGTTGCCAATTTGTGCGATCACCAATCTTAGCCAATTTTCATTAAAATAATGTTGTATATGTTCAACAAACTTAATAAATTATAAATGACAACGCTTGACTGTAACTGAAGTGCCGTGTACTTCGATAATCTTTAGAATATAATATCGCCAGTTTTAGATTGTAGCTATAAGTTTAAAAGATATTATTATTCTACGGGAAATCAGGACGTTTTTAAAGGAATCTGAAATAAAGTCAAACAATTTTTATCTAATATAAAATTTCTGGTTTTTATTTATTATTTTTGTAGCAATTGATTTAAATCAAAACTATCTCAAATATTGTAAGTAAAGTAAAAGTAAAGTAAATTGTATCTAACGTAAAAAATATACAGACAAAAATTTCGCCATTAACCATCTAATAAATCTTTATGCGGTAGAGTCACACTGCAGCTATATTGTGGTTGTAGCACGAATGGATCTGCTCGACCGGGGAAGCACCACGCTCTCAGCCAGGCCAGCCAGCCAGCGTAAAATAGCAACTAATGATGCTGTGTATTCGTATCGTGAGTGTAGAGAAGCGGAGACCCTTTCTACTAGAAACGACGCATTATCTTAGTCCTCAAGGGTGACAACGCATCTACATTTTGATTCCTAATCGAAGATAAATATAGATGTCTATGGTAGACATGGGACGAGTACTCGGATTGGATTCGGTACTCGGCGGATTCGGCCTCTTTTTAGCGTTCGGCCGAGCACCGAGTATTAACGTCCGAGTACCGAGTACTCGGCCTTAATTATATTCCAGAGATAAATAAAGATAAAAAGCTAGTTTTTATCATTATTATTATATTAGACACATTAAAACATCAGGAACATGAGAAACAGCAGAAATATTTAGAACGTACATAAGAATCTATAATAGAAATTATTATTAGTAATATTTAAAATTTAAGAGAGGAAGATTGTGATGCAAAAACACTAGTTTTCGGCCCTATTTGGGTCTAGTTTGTAAGGGAAATAACTGCACGCCGCTCGCTACCGCATTTTTTATAAAGCCGAGTATTCGGCCGAGTACTCGGCCCAATCTAGGCCGAGTACCCGGACTGGAGAGAGATCAGGCGCAGGACCAACGGCTTTACGTGCTTTCCGAGGCACGGGGTTGAAACACCGCCAACTTCCTGACTCCGGCCAGCTACTGAGAATTTCTCGATGGAAAAACTCATTAACTGATTTTTTGGCCCGACCCGGGATTCGAACCCGGGACCTCATGATCAGCAGTCGCACTACTACAACCACTAGACCAACGAGGCAGTCAAAAAATAAATAAAGCGGTTATGAGGCTCAAGGTATTGTGCACGTTAGCTCAAAAGCATCCAAAGTTAAACGGGACTATCCAGCAACACTCACGCAAGCAAAAAAGTTTTTACTTGGTAGAGCCCATGCAGCTGTATAAATATACGACATCCTTCAAAAAAATGTACTCCGCGTACGTGGGATACGAAATCCTTAAAAAAATTTAACTCTGCGTACATGGGACAAGCCAAGTTCCATCCGCGCCATATTGAAATTGTTGGTCCCGCCTTGAAGTTAATTGTTTATTGCAATTAAAAGTACTGATTTAGCACGTGTTCTGTGGAAATAAAAAAGATCGTGAGGAAATTCATTAACAACATCGTCTGAAAAATAAAAATAAATCATTTCGGATTTCTAATATATTAAAATTAATATTTGTTTGTCCGTTTCGGCTATAAGAGATCTGTTGTCCACCTATAAGACGTATATAAAAAGACTTAAATTGCTATTTTCGTGATATTAATTTAGTCATGATTATGACTTTGGTTTTCATTAGTAACCTTTTGCACTTATTAGTGATTAGGATTGAGTCAATATTAATTTTAGCTCGCTTATCATAGTTTTTGTCGCTGTACGAAATAAAACTGAAGCGCTCTTTATAAGTTAAATCAATTGAATAATATGCATAATATATTACAATAACCAGCGATTTTCCCCGGATTCGCACGGTGGATTTCTGGATCCAGACAATAACGCCATTTACCGGGTCCTATTGTGAATCTAAACCATTCTCTAATCAACTACACATACAACAGTGGTAGAGCCACGCGGCAGCTTTTGCTGTCGCACGGATGGGCCGGCTCGAACCGGGGTGGTACCACGACCTCACAGAATACCAGCGTGAAGTAGAGGTTTACCTCTGCGTTTCGCTTGGTGAGTGCAGGTGGCCGGAGGCCCTTTTTTACTGGAAATGAATGGCATTCCATCTTAGTCCTCACGGGTGACAACGCATCTGCATTTTGATTCGCAAACAAGGATAGATGTAGATGTCTATGGGCCGCAGCAACCACTTACCATCAGGTGGACTGTGTGCTCGTTTGTCACCCTCATCCAATAAGAAAAAAAAAAACATAAAATTTCATCAAAATCGATCCGGCAGTTTAGGAGGAGTTGAGTTACATACACACGGACAGAAGAATTATATAATACATGATATGCATATATTAGACATATAAACCTTGATTTCATTCATTATTTCCTCTTGAATCATTCTGTCTATTGATGAAAACTGCATTTAAATTTGTTGCGTGATTTAAAAGATCTAAGCGTACAGACGGCGGGAAGGAACTTTGTTTTATACTTTGTAGGGAAGAATCATAGATTAATGATAGGTCATCGCGCGCCGCGAAGGCCTATCATTAATCTAAGGGAAGAATAATATGCACAAAATATAATTTTGCTATAATAAACATTTTTGCACCGACCCGCGTAAGTTATTTCAAGTTGTTGTTACGTACTGTGTTATGTACTTATCTTCACGCACAATCCCTGACGGGATATAGTTATGTGTTAACTGTAAATGAATGTGATAGCTGTAGTCAACTTATCGGCAAATTTTAAATTAAAATATTTATATTAATGTTAGAATAAAATGTATAAAGTTTTTTATTAATGTAATTTTTTATGATTCAATTTAGCCTATACTTTTTTTAAATAACGTTACCCCCATACCAGTATTCCTCCTGTATCGTGGAGGTAGTTTACAAACATACGTTGCACAAAGACAAACATCCAGACACGGAACAATACTCAATGGTAAACCACTGCGCCGCGGGGCCATCATATCATTGTCTAATTTATACCTCATTTTTCCGTTTAGTAAAAATGAGAGTGAAATAAACCTCGTCCATAATTTATCTCTCATAAGCATGTGACAATGTTATTTAAGTATACACCTTGGTTATCTGAGCGAGCAACCAGTTTACCTGCTAAGTGGATGCCGTGGCCTACAATCACTTCTATCCTTATTGAAAATAAAAATAAAATATCGAAATACAAACACGTTATGCGACAATCGGAGTGTAGGACGGCTTCCATTAGATGAAATTAACTAAGACACAAGATATCAGTAAACATAAATAAAATACAGTAATTCAGTGAATGTACTCGTGGTTGGTTCAGGACCGTGCTTTTGTGGCATTTCTTGGGTGAGACCTATCAATAGCAGTTCAGAAGCGTACTTTTGAGGAGTTGTAATGATAACGATGATATTACCCCTGAATACTAAGTTGGAATGCTTCGTTATTACTAATAAAATAAATCAATACTCATTACAACAGGTCTAGAACAGGTAAATGAAATTGTATACTTGGGGAGTGCTTTTAGCCGGGATGGAAGATGTGATATAGATGTGGACAGGCGTGTCGCTGCCGGGAACAAAGTCAATGGTGCCCTGACTGCGTTAGTCATAAGGCAAGGCGTAGTGAAGAGTGCACGCCTTGCAATACATAACGCAGTATTGGTACCGACTTTTTTATATGGCAGCGAAACCTGGGTATGCCAGAAGAAGCATAAAAGCAAGTTGAATGCAGTGGAGATGCGATCTCTTCGTAAAATGTGCGGCGTCACCATGGCCGACCGAAAGCGAAACGAAGAGATTCGCAATATGGCAGGTTTGAAAGATGACCTTATCACAAAAATTGATAAGGGCGTGCTTCGATGGTTTGGGCACGTTGAGAGAATGAGTGAAGACCGAATGGTGAAGAAAATATATAGCGCGAAAGTTAATATTAAAAGGTGTCGAGGTAGACCGAGACTAACTTTCGAAGACCATGTGAGCAAATTGCTCGAAGAGGGGAGGGTCAAGAGTACTCGGATACCTAGACGTGCATATATGAAGAAGATAATGAATCTGAAAGAAGCGAAAGAGGTATGTAAGGATCGTGACACTTGGCGATCTGTTCTCTCTGGCTACCCCGTCAGGGATTGTGCGTGACGATAAGTAAGTAAGTAAGTATTACAACGATGCACATCCAAAACTAATCCCTATCGTTTTGATAATTATTCGCAAACGAAAGTACACATTTTCATTAATTACAATCCAAAAAAACAAAACCAGCTTATTCTTTCAATGAACTAATTTGAGAACGCTTGTATCTCAGTGTCTTAAAATAACTGACTTAAGTCTAATTACGTAGTAGCGTGCTATTGTTTACACGTGTTTATAATCACTACAGTGCATACAACGTTTTCACTCTTAAATGTTTACTATTATTGTATGACACATTATTAAATAACTACCTACCATTGATTAACTATTAAGGCTCTTATTTTATTTATTATTTAACTTTTTAAATACTGTTAAACATAACATTAATTTGTTATTTTATACTTCTGGATTAGAATCTAACCAAAATTTGATAGCTTTGTTGTAACTTTGCATAATTTATACTTGAGATTGTTATCACTTGGTGAAACTACAGATTCATTTTTTGATTTGCATAAACATTTCAAAATATTTTGGAGCTGGTACAAGTGTTTATTAAAATCACAAAAATTGTAACTTTGTAATGCGCTAATAAACGCTACGATTTTAAATAATAATATTTCACTACTGTCGAAATCTTAAAACCAATTTCGTATTTAACACAAATACGAAATTGGATTAAAGGATGCGTATTTTAGGTGAGTTGAATATTTTAATTTTTCTTGTGAGTTTAGCTTTGAAAATAAGATAAGTGACATAAAATTGTTACAAAATGTATTTTATTATGTATAACAGTCAAAACTCAAAACATTTATCCTTCACATAAACGGGCTGTCTTTATTTTATGCCACGTGCGCTTATAATTCTTTGTTTCGCCCAACCACGAACCGCCTCGATATTATACTGATTGTAATTACGAGTATAACAAAACGACGATGTCACGCGTTCCGTTTCAGCGAGCCTCTGCACTAGGGATGTTCATTATGTTTAATCGATATCTTTTTAGAACAACCGATAGTAGTAATAATAAATTATAATAATGACATTTACACACACGTTGTAGTTCATTTTACTTGAATTAACAGTTAAATCTACTAAAACAAGTCTGTTATTTGCCTCAATTTCGAAGCATTTGATATGTGCTCTACACACATTAGTTTGTACACGTTACGCTAAAGAATTTTTATATATTATGTATAAACCACAGTAAAAAATATTTATGGAGAAATTATTTAGACACAATTAAAAAGCCATTCGATACTTTTATATATTTATTTTTTTATACTTTATTGCATTTTCCATCACAAAATTATACAAAGGGCGGCCTTAATGCCTAAAAGCAGCCTCTACGACTCAACTCATGTAGTAATGAAAATTTAAGACAGGTATAGGAATATAGAAAAATAATTTAGCAAAAATGTGAATGGATTTAGATTTTAAAACAAATATTTTACCATAAGAATCGTTGTGCGTCAATTAAATGTATATGAAATATTGCAAATACGATAACTTGATGAATTCACAAACAAACAAGCGAATTGCAATCCTACCTAAATAATAAGGTCGTTTTAAATTTCTAAATAGTTTCAGATTATGAGACATTAATTTCGTCATTAGTATCCAGAGTTAAGTGGGCTTAAATGCTTTCACGAAATCGTTGTAAAAATACCAAGTTAGTGAACAATGTTTTAATTATAAACGCATACACGATGCGTATTCAGCTGTGAGGACTAAGATGGAATGCCTCTTTTCCAGTAAAAAAGGTCTCCGGTTTTCTATACACGCAATACAAGACACAGCAGCATTAAGCTGCTATTTTACGCTGGTATTCTGTGAGAGCGTGGTCCCATTCGTGCTACAACTATACTACCAATATAGCTGCAGCATGGCTCTACCACGTATAGAGTGCTCTCTTTGAGTGCCAGGTAATCTCGGAGACGATTAATTTCCTTCGCAGAACGTTCTATTGCAGACACGTTTTTGCCCCTTAATTTTTAACACAGCTTCATGAACTGTGACAATTCTTGTGCGTGCAAGAAATATAACCACAACTCTGATCTGGGAATTTCGAAAAATATTTTTGAAATATTTGGGAATTTTTCGATACTTAAAAAATAGCTTTTCAATGGCTGAAACATTTTTAAAACTCTCTAAAGCGTTGGTATTAACGCAAGCCATCTCGTTTTACTGTAGCCCAGCAGTTTGTGATACTCTGCGTCAGTTGAATCACAAAACTCTTTCAAAAATTCGACTCGAACGCTGTAGATTTAGAAGAATGAAGTTCGTTTGTTTCCGAAAGCGGAACAATTTTACCTGCGCTAGGGACACAAGTACAGATAGCCTGAAAGCGGGACTATCCCGCCCAAAGCGGGGCGTATGGTCACGTTAACTATAACCCAAATAGCGCTCCATCCATTAGAAAAAAATAAGATACCATAACTTTTTATAAAGAAGAATATACAAATCGAATGTAAAAAAGTATATTTTTTTACCCATTTGATTTAAATAAGGATGTTAACATTCGTATTCTCTAAATAGGTGTTTAGGAATCAATGTAGATGCGTTGTCACACAATGAATGCCTCATTTCCACTAAAAAGCTTTTCCAGTTTTCTACACTCACCATACAAACACAGCAGCATACTCTGGTGTTAGATATTGGTTCTTCCCCACCTCACCACAAAAAAAAGAATCAATTAAATCGATTATATATATAATAAAAATACTTCATCGATTGTTTGTTAACATCCCATCTCTAGACACGGGAAATCACACGCTTGTAGTTGTGGCATTGAATTAAATCACGGAAGCCACGCAAAAGGCACAATAAATCATAGCAGAGGTAAATTGACCGTGCTGCGTGCGGCGAAGCTTGGAACAGCTGCTAAATCTGACATTACATATGTTAAAAACTATACGCAACTATCATTACCGTGCTGATTCATCATCATCATCATTACATTCTTTCACAATTCTACTGTTGAACTTAAGTCTTCCCGAAAGAATTTCACGAAATTCGGTCCTGATCCACCTGCATGGTTCTTACTCCATCTAGAGAGAGGCCAAGCTACACTTTGGTTTCCATTGAAAGCTGCAACTCGTAAACTTTTTGGCCCATTGCCTATTCTTTAATTTACTCTGTATCTATTATTTTTATAATGCAGTTATTTTAATTTTATAAAATAGTACAATATACATGCAGATATTCTAGTTTTCGTAATGATAAAACATCTTTCAGAATTCCATCGGCCATTTCATTCATTTATTTATATAAGGTGACTTTAATTATATATACACACCATATTACATACATGTACATTGTTTACACTGAGATTTTCAATGTCATGACTCTGTGATGACTTACAAATAATCACTATGTTACATCATAGATAAATATATATGTAGCAAGCTATGTTACATTTGTTTGAGGATTATTTTGACGTTCGCTTGCTTGATAAAATTCATTGCAAATATGTTTCATAGCAGTATCCTATTTAGCTGGCTATTTGTTGTCACTTACGTAGGCCAGTATACATAATCGTAAGTCGCGTTTACATGCTAACACGGTTTCAAAATATTTAGATACGGCAAACATGTTTACCATAGACTGTTTCCGGGTTTTACGTGTTAAAACTAAAATTTGGAAGCCAGTTCTGTAATTCTGAAGTCCTTATTAATCATGTGTTATTTATTTCGTAATGGTTATTTATGGTGGACTTGAAAATTTAAATGTAAATTTGTTTTCGGGTTAAAGACGCTTATATATATTATAATTATATTTTATTCAAGTACCCCACATATAGAATGAAAATGAATTTTCTCGACTTTCAATTTCAAGTAGAATAAACATAGGCTGTACCTAATGTAAAAGTTTAAAAAAAATGGTAAAGCGTGACCAACCTGCGCCCGAAGCAATCAATTATTTTATTTATTGCACCTGATTGTCAAAAAAGTTGTTGAAAATGAACTTAATGTCCACCTGATGGTTGAAGGGGACATTATTGCTTATGAACATCTGTAAACAACTTCAAAGAAGGCTATAGATGCATTTTCACCTCTGAGGACCAAGATGGAAACCTCACAGCTGTACTGGCTCTCTATACTCTCCAGACCGGAACACAGAAGTTTTTATAAGTGGTCGAATGAGCTTGACCGGGGTAGGCCCACGCTCTCACGAAATACCAGCGTAAAATAGCAGCTTGATGCTTCTGTGTTCTGTGTTCGAGCGTAGAAAACCGGATACCTTTTTTACTGGAAACTAGGCATTCCATCTTAATCCTCACGGGTGACAACGCATCTGCATATTGATTCGCAATGGGCCACATCCAATCAAATGGGCCACACCATCCACTTACCATCTGGTGGACTGTGTGGTCGTTTATCAGCCTTATTCTATAAAAAACAGCAGTGCACGTACTGCTGCTTGACGGCAGAAATGACTAAGAAGTTGCTAGCTACTACCTACCAAGAGAGATCGAGAAAGAAAAGGAATACTTTTTTTTAAAAGATAAGGGTGACAGACGAACACACAGTCCATCTGATGGTAAACGGTTGCTGCGGTCCATAGACATCTACATCTATCCTCTATTACAAATCAAAATGCAGATGCGTTGTCACCCGTGAGGACTAAGATGGAATGCCTCATTTCCAGTAAAAAGGGCCTCCGGCCACCTGCACTCACCAAGCGAAACGCAGAGGTAAACCTCTACTTCACGCTGGTATTCTGTGAGGTCGTGATACCACCCCGGTTCGAGCCGGCCCATCCGTGCGACAGCAAAAGGTGCTGTGTGGCTTACTACCACAGAGTCCCTTAAAGATTTGAACTCAAGTCTGATTACTTGACCATCAGACCTTACGGCTAAACTATTAAATAGAAGTGGTATGCGATAGTAAGAAATTATTACATAAAATAGAAATAAAGAAATGTGCTTCGAGTAGAAGCGCATACAATCGTGGTATAACAGGAGCTAAGTTCGATCCCCGCTGACACCACTTCAATTGTTTATTGTAATTTTATGTGCTGATTATGCGTGCTCGGCATTAAAAAGGAAACATCGTTGGAAAACCTGTATGTCTGAGTAAGTAAATATATTTCGAGGACATAAGGTCATAAAGTTAATTAAAATCAAGGACATTAAGTCTGCACAAGGTGCAGAAAGCAGAAACCGCTCTATAATCTCTAAATTCGCAGGACGCCTTTACCCAGTAGTAGTGCATTGGGCTGCAACTTTTGATAATTTCTACTAACAGGCTCGTTCGTTGTACCCCCAGTATTTTTTTTATTATTAGATCGGCATTTCTTAAATTATCATCATCATCATCATCATTGTCACCATTCCATCTTTTTTTCATTAACAGGTCAACTGCTGAACATAGGCCTCATCCCAAGGATTATACCCGACAACGATACTAAGCCAACTGCATTTAAGACATCCTTTATTATTTATTCTAAATAATGATAAATTCCTGATAAAGGCCTAACACGAACGTACATAGCTACATGTATATATAAACCCGATCTAGTGTTTCAAAGAATCAACCTAACTGTTTTCACACTTTTTTGCAATCTATCTACAACCATTCCATCTGTAGAGAATAAGGGCTATTGCTCACTATACTCGCTTGCATTCACCGCATCATACATGTCGCAAGGTGTGTATAAACTTGTAAATATCCTAAGTTTATTATTATGCAGTTTTTTGTTTGTAAATTGCACGAATATTGGTTTCACTTGGATTCTAATTTACTAGCTGAGTCGTCTCATTGAGATAACACTAAATAGCGGAATATAAGGAATCATAGGGCGTAAGCCCTAGGGTATTTTCGTAGGCATAAGTGCGTATTAAGAAAGTAAACATAATTTCTAACAAATTGTAATAGCGGTTGGTAGAGCTCCTTTCCAGAAGCCGATCTAGGTTCGTATCACCCTGTCACGTATTTCTACCAACCAGCCGTTGTACACCCACTGCTGCGTTCCGGTTTAAAGGATAAAAATATCACAGTAATTACAACGGTAATTTTTTTACCATTTGACGGGTGACAACGCATCGGCATTTTGATTCGTAATCGAGAATAAATGTAGATGTCTATGGGCCACAGCAACCACTTACCATCAGGTGGACTGTGAACGTTTTTTTTATAGGATAAGGATGACAAATGAACACACAGTCCACATGATGGTTTCTGGTGCCCATAGAAATCTACATCTATCCTTTATTAAGAATCAAAATGTAGAATTATTGTCACCATTGAGGACTAAGATGGAATGCCTCGTTTCCCTTGAAAAGGGTCTCCGATTCTCTGCACTCACCATACAAAACACAGCAGCATTAAGCTGCTATTTTACGCTAGTATTCTGTGAGAGCGTGGTCTTTCCACGGTCGAGCCGACCCATTCGTGCGACAACTGTACCACTAATATAGCTGCAGCATGGCTCTACTACGTAAGAACTTGTTACTATAATATTTAAAAAAAAACTCTACTACGATTTGATTCTTCGACTATGAAATTAAAATATTTTGACCTACATAAATAAAGGTTCGGTAATGCCAATGCATATAAAACAAATGGCATATTTTTGTAAGGTAAACAAGAGTTACATTCGCGTTGTCTTTTTGCCTATGAATATAAACACGTTATGATTTAATATGTATTTATTTTTATTCAAAATGCGACCTTTTTCAGTAGAAAGCACTAAAAATTTATAATCTATATATTTTATCTTGACCTAAATATCATATCCGTATGGGATATCTTCATCATCATTTCAGCCTAACACAAGGCACGTTAAAAACCAATAAACAGTAGCAAAACAGTTAGACTTGTGTCTGATTGATAATCCGCCAGCCGAGCGTGGCGAGTGATCTGACCAATATCAAGTTTTTGGACTGTATCCAAATCGATGAGACAAAAGGAATATTGGAATAGAAGCCCATAATCTAAAACTATGCTTGCACACATATCGGTATTTCCCTATCTCATATAGAGAAACTACAAATTTTCCTGAAAATCTGAATGTTTAGATACAGGTGTGTGTAAGCCCTTATACATCGTCCCACTGCCCTGAGACTTACCATGTGCCAAGTTTCATTTCCCATTCCGTCGTTAGGTGATCGAACAGCAATCGACGAATAATAAACATCGTTTCACTTTTCTATTTTTGTAGGGATTACATACTTGGCTTGCGGTGGCCGAGTTGTAAGAATAATCGCTGTCAGTCACGCTTTTCATTGAGTTTGTTTGTGTAATACAGTTTTTTTAGAAGTGTTCCGGACTTTTACATTTAGACGATTTGGGTTATATTATAATATACAGTTTATTTGATTAAGCTATTTACGAAATATTTTAATTAATAAAATAAAATATAAACTTTTTAAGTATTTTCTTATTTATTATCAATGATAAATAACTATTAAACATCGTTGTTTATATAGATTGTAGTCATACTTTTATCTAACATTGTCCCAGTAAACCAAAGAACTATCATAGATATGTAAATATTTTCGTATAAGTTCTACGCGGGCAACGTCGCAGGTAAAAGCTAGTTTTATATATTATAACTCGCTTATTTTTTTATTTATTTCATTTTATATTGTAATTTTGTTAAGAAAACTAACATTAGAATTAGAATGCTACGCGGAATATGTAAACAACATGCAAACAATATGTAATTATAAACGCCTTATTATTGTCTACAATCGTAATCGTAATCCTTGAGTCCTTGAGGTAATAGCTCCATAATAAATATAATACAATGGTTCGTACCTCGAAAACTATCGATTGCTGTTCTAAATATGAACCGCGTTTGAAAAGAAACACTTATGTATTAAAAGGGGATATTAAAATGTTGAAGTAAAATCATTTACAACTTAAGTGCACTAGTACTGCAGACTGTGCACTTGAAAGGTTGATTTGATTCTTGCTCAAGTTTTTAATTATCTTGGTCGTCAGTTTTCATTGTTTTCATTTTCAATCTTACGACATTGATAAACATTTCGATTTCGTTTGCACATAAGCTGTAATTAAATTTATTATTAATTTTCGGTTTGTAGGGCATGTAGAGACATTATTATTACAGTGTAAATTAGAAACAGTTTGCAAGCTATTATATCTTAGTCCTCAGGAGCGACAACGAGTCATCTATGTTTGAAGTTGCCAGTGTCCTTAGTCTGCAGTCCCACTTACCATCAGAGGAACTGTTATCTCGTTTGTCCCACTCTAATGTTAAAAATAAATGTTGGAGTGATATTTTCATAGGTATTATGTTTTTTTTTTCATGTGAAAACGAAACATTTCTTTTATTTGAAAGTTAATAAACTCTGTCTATTATAATATCTTAGTACATAGTGCTTAATTTTTCTTTGTATGGCACATTGGAAACGTACCATTGTTTTATCATAACTGTCTACGTAATTTCACATAGACTCAAACGAAATATTAATTGGGAGAAATTAACATTATATTTAGGAAGTAGCCACAGACGGAATATAAATCCATGTATCGGCCTTGATTCCTAAACGAGCATCCCGATTTGGCGGCCGAGTGAGCTCACGCGCCTCGCTTCGCAGACGGTAGGCTGCTAGTGGCTCATTAGCAAGCTTCATTGTCGACGGCCAGTGTTTCCTTGCTCGCACGCGGATGCAGTAAGCGTTGCTAGTCCCGCACTAGTTTCCGAACGCACATCTGCAGCGCGCGCTGCGGTCCGCGAAAAATTAAAGAAAAATAAAAGTACACCGCGCGCGCTTTTTGATACAACGCAAAAATGGGTGTTGTGAAAAATCACAAGAAAAATAAAACGAAAAACGATGCGAAAAAAATCGAAGTGGTGAATGGAAAACCTGCTAAAGACGAGAATAAAGTGAAAAAGAAAAAGAAAGTGTCGTGTTTACAGTGCATCAAGTCGCCCGATGATGGTACATAATATATAGTTGCTTTTGCTGTTGGTCAATATTTATATTTTTTGTTTATGTTTTAAAGCGGAAAAGTGATGTGTGGGTCCGTGTGGCTATCGTAATTTTCTTACAGCGTTTTAATTGTTTTCCTTGCCTACTTTTTTTTGGACACACCGTAATAAATGCCGGAGTTTATGTTCGAATTCTTTTTATGCCACAGTCTGTGTTTTTATTTACAGCGATATTTGTCAAAAATTTATATGAATTAAATTATAGGATAAACATTTTTCGCAATGCCAATTCAATTGACTTTTATAGGATTTGTTGGAGTTGTGCCTGGTGGTTTACAGTCCAATTTTAAGAAAGATAAATATAAATAACAAATGCGGCATAGATACTATAGAAAAAATAGTAACAAAGCAGGCATTAATTCGGTAAAGTTAAGTAAAATAGTTACATCCTACGAGTATAAAAAAGTAAACATAGTAAACACCCCACTGCTGGATACAGGCCTCAGCTCATGAACAAGGTAGCATTAATTTTAAAAACTAACAATAAGTCATTTATCATAATTACAAACATTTTGAAATACCCAAATTTACCTTTAAAGGTTTTGCAGTAGGTTCAAATTTATAATTCATTATTTGTATGTTCGTAATTGTATAATATAAGATGATAATTCCGCGAATCATGTTTACCTAAATATACTTCTCGATTAGTTTATGATCCATGTAACGGGATGATCCGATTGCTCTCAGCAACCGCGGCCTATATTTTTATGTTTATATCCCGAATAGCACAGAAGCCGCGGGTTTCGTAACGACCATTGCGTGTGTTCGACTCGATATCATTTTAAAACATTTTCCCGCGAATGACGAGTCAAGGTTGGTGGAGTGTTTTCGTTTACATCATCGTTACCACTTTAGGACGCAGATGCACTGCCCATGGTCCTTTGAGTGGGCCGATATTGAAAAACTTCGTGAATACATAATGTATTATCAGCCTTTTTAGAAAAACTACATATATATATTATATGTAGTTTTTCTAAAAATATATATAAAATATATATAAACATTTATGAACTTTGGCCTCTAAGTATATTTACGAAAATTTAATGTTTAGTACACAAGAACCAAAAAGTTTATTGAAAATAGTGATGTGAATTCTGTAAATACTATGAACAAGCACAAGGTAATATGGTCACTTTTTTTGCTTCAGCTTTGTGGCTCTACATAACTAAAACTAAGAGGAGGACAGGTATAAAAACACAAACTCGTATACTATAACTAATTTATTAAGAAAAAAAATAACAAACTGGCAATTGGCATTCTTAGAAAAATCAACGTAAAAAAATCTTTCTACTACACCACACAATTATTTACTATAATTTCAACTGTAAAAATGGCGTCGATATGGCAGCGTCCTTTGACCCTTTATTATTTGATTGATTGATGAAGAGCTATCGAATCACAGAGCCATCTAAGTAAATAAGACTGTAGTTTTTGAGTTATAAAAAGTGACCATATTAACCGGATGACCATATTACCCTCACATAATATACTCGTACTTACTTATCCGTAGAGTCAATAATTCCTTTATGGGGCCAATATATACGCTTTTACAACAAAGTCCCAGAAAATAAGCAGCACGTATCTATTAAAAGTTTAAAATTGTTTATCAAGCAAAAGTTTATTTAATAAGGGTTGAATAATTGAATTGAATAAACGGGCTGTTTTCCGCAACTCCACGTCTAAGCGCATATTTTGCGTGTGGGCAGGAATAATGTATTAATAAGGATTATTATTCTATTATAAGAATAATCCTTAGGAATGAAGTGATAGCCACCACGGTGTTTCTAAATGTTTTCATACTTAGTTATGCAAAATATTATATTATAAATTAATGTTTGAAAAAAATCACGCTGGGTTTCTTGCTGTTATTCCCAGAAGGCTAGATTTATCAAAACCTATGATAAAAGCATAAATGACTCGATATAATCTATATTGCCTTATTTAACCGTGTAATAGTTGTGTTAGAATACCCACTACCTCATAATTTCCCGTAGGTGTCGTAAGAAGCGACTGAGGGAAACTGAAACAGGAGATGGGCAGCAGCATCTCTCTGATAACTCAAAACTTAAAAAACTGCAGTTGCCAACCGGTCTGCCAAGCGTGGCAACTATGGCAAAATCCCCTTCCCCCTAATGAGGCAATCTATGGGGCAGGCCTATGTTCAACAGTGGACTTTTATAGGCTGTAGGGGGTGGGATAAGAATACGCCACTTCTAGTATGTTATTTCGTTTGAATTTTAAACAATTTGTCATGGAAGGCTTAAATTTTGGATACGCATTTTATTTATTTGTTAGCTTGATCTGTATGTATGCATGTATGTATGTATTTTCATAGAATAAGGACGACAATCGAGCACATAATTGACCTGATGGTAAGTGGAAGCTGTGGCCCATAGACGTCTACATTTATCCTCGATTAAAAATCAAAATGCAGATGCGTTGTCACCCTGAGGTAGTCCTAAGAAGGTAGTTCCTAAGATGGAATGCCGTCTTTCCATTAAAAAGGTTCTCCGATTCTCTACATTCACCTTACGAAAACAGCAGCCTTAAGCTACTATTTTACGCCGGTATTCTGTGATAGCTTGGGCCTGTTCACCATTTGTGCTTCAACTAATATAGCTGCAGCGTGCCTCTACCAAGTATTCCCCTCTAATTGAAATACAGAAAATGCGAAATGGATTTCTACTATGTTTTGTGTTTTTTTTTTAACATTGTTTATTACTTATTTCACAAGAAATAATAAAAGAACAATATCATGTTGTCGTTATAAGATACGAAATAAATACTGGATGTACGTTGGTCATAACTTACGATTTATTTGTATAATAAGCCTACGCTATTGAAATATTAACTATACAAAACTTTAGTTAGAATTACTTATTGATTTCTAGGGGGCGGAATGTATTAAATATAAGCTTATTGCAAACACTCAAACAAAAGTGATAAAAATGTTTTAGACACCCTATGTAGTTTAAAGCAACGTGATTCAAATTCGATCGTGAACTAGGGTTGTTCAGAGAACTTGTAGGTCATTCTATTGTAGTAGGCGTGTTCGTAATTGAAACGGCAAAGGCCCTGTCGGCATTAGATAATTTAAAGCCAATTTGTATTTGCATTATGACGAGATGCGAACACACGTGTCAGTAGAATGTGCCGTTGGAAGTCTGTGTATTATGCGCCCTATTGAAACCCACCAAGTGAGGTCTGCAGCTGCAGTAAACATCGTAACTGTGCTGTGTTCTTATTGCAGTTGCAATGACTTCTTTTCATTTGGACATAGCACAAATCAATTAAAAACTAAATGCGATGTTATGGACGTCCCACGTAAAGTGGGATGAAACTTCGAGTTCAATAGTTCGTTTAAACGTAATATGACTGATACCTATCGTTTTATTTTTAATTTCACCAACTTCTCTTTCTGATAAAATTAAATGATACTCACATGATATTTGTTGCCTGCCGAAATCGTAGTTGTATTTTAAGAAAAATATTTGCGTAAATTTTTTAATTTAATTCGCAACAATTTTTTTCCTTTGACATTTTTCCTCTCATAATTTTCTACATCGAATGAGACTTTTTCCATAAATATTCTTAAAGTAAAACAAAACACACTGTACATGATACATGAGCAATATTCCGATATGTAAATACCTTATATAGAATAAGGCTGACAAACGAACAAACAGTCCACACATAGTAAGTGGATGCTGCACCTCATAGACACTACCCACATCTATCCTAGATAAAAAATAAAAATGTAGATTCGTTGTAATCTCTAAAGGTTAAGATAGGATACCTCATTGCCAGTAATAAGGATCTCGGATTATCTGAAACAAATCTGTTTTAATAAATTTAGATAAAAAATGGCATTTCCTTAATGCACTAACTGATCGAAGTCCGCAGTCTCTGCCTACCCGTCTTAGACGTGATTGATTTTTTTTATGTAAATAGAATGAATTTGTCATATCATCATTATTGTTGCAGTCTTTCACAAGTCCACTGCAGAACATAAGCTAAGGAACGCCGTAAAAAAGGTTTTAAGTCACCGTCATCCATTGGAGAGGGAGTAGCCTCATAATTCTCTTACCGGTACAATGCTGCCGCTTGAAAAACTTTCTTGCCTTTCGGTTGTCGGTTTTCGAGCTATATAGCCGGCCTGTTCGTACTTCAGCTTATGGGTACGTCGGTTACTCTGGACATTTTCATTGAATTCTATCACGCAGAGAAACTGTGAGTAGTCCCTCTCCAGAGTTCGCTGCCTTATTCGACCAGCTTCGTAGGACCACATCTCTGATGCATTTGCTATTATTGGTCATATATTATTATATATCTTGTTTATTAGGCTTCAATCATATTAGATTTTCGTGATACGTTTTGTTGACAAATAAGGCGAATGTGAGCCTTCGAATAAACCTTGAACCTAAATATAGTTGAAAACAATTTTCTTTATTATTAACGAACAAATTGTGCCTCCGTTTGTAAGATAAGATTACATTTGGATCAAATTTAGTTCAATTTGGTTGACTACTAAATTTATTGAAATTTATATATTATCTTTATCTTTATATATAAAAAGTACGTGTCACGTTGTTTGTCCGCGATGGACTCCTAAACTACTGAACTGCTTTCAATGAAACTTTGCACACTGTGCAGTTTGGTCCAACTTAAGAGATAGGATGGTTTTTATCCTGATAAGTGACGCTCAATTTTTTTTTATTACGAATTTAAGGATTTTTTACAAGAAGGGTCGTCGGAAATGGCAGAACAACGTCTGCCTGGTCAGCTATTTAGTAAATACACCTTAGGCAGATAAAATTATTCACTTGTTTGTTTAATTAAAAAATCCTTTTACGCATTCCATGGGTTAGGTATTCTTGTCACTTGTCACTAATCTTTTCGTCCGGTTTATATACATTTTTATTGTATAAAAAAAGAGAAATAACACATTTTTACAACAGTGTCTAATATGTCAATGGTTTAACTAATAATTCAACTTCCTAACTGATTATTTTTATTCTTTAATAACAATTTAAAAGCCTGAGGCCTTGCAACTAACACGTTTAATACCCAAATAATTTGCCTTAAATTCTACATGCGTGGGTCCGTTTTCCGCAATTTTTCACACACTCCTACACTTCTTGTTTTTAAAAACAAGTCGTCACTTGATTCCAACGGATATTTAATCTAGACTGAAATAGCTACGATTGTTTGCAGGTTGTGATGTAAAAGGCGCAGTTAGTTGCCTTTTGCAGGAAATATAACTTTTAAGAAAACATTTTCTGCAGTGGCAGATAGTTGTAAGAATTTGAAAACATAACACGTAATATTACATAAACGTTCACGGTTTTATGCCTTTACGTGTTAGACAGTGTCAAGGACATGTCAAGTCATTTGACAAACCCGATTGTGTTTACGTTAAGCCTAAGGCCTCGCTCAGTAGCGAACGTTCGGCGGGTCGTGTTGCATACCGGCGTTTGCTACACTAATTGAAAAAGAAACTACAATACAACAACGTGTTTTCGACATGCTGCACGCTCCACCAAACGCTCGCTACTGTGGCCTTATCTTTTAATAGTATGCCCGAGAAGAGTAGATAAAGCAGCAATTTGTAATATATTTTGCTTTCACTCCTTAATCTAGCCACGGTGAGCTTACTAGTCGCGGCTTGTTGACGCACGGTGAACCTAGAAGGAGCGACAGAACTGTCTCGGTGTCCTCTTCTTCTGCCTTTCCCAGTCTAGGCGGAGACGTGGCGGAAGCGGAAAGATTTGATAGCGCGATACGACACTCGCCCTATTTTGCGCGAGCCTTGCAGTACCGCAACGTTTAGTTGACTGTGGATGGAAGCAAGGAAACAAATAGTGATGAGGTTGGAAAGCCCGATGCTTCAGAATATTTATTTTTCTTACGTCAAGGCTACTACATGGTTGCCATGTAGAAAGCCGCACCCCACCTATCAGTGCGCTATCTAGCACAATGGTTGCCATGTAGAAATCCGCACCCCACCTATCAGTGCGCTATCTAGCACAATATATAAATGTAGGTATCTACAGAAATAATAAATGGCGTTGGAAATATATTATGGTGGCGGATTGGCGATTGAATATGATAGTTAATCACAAAGACTAGTTTCAAAATGAAAAGAATGTCGCATATCAAAATATGTATTCGTATTCTTTATACCTATCTCTCATATAACTTGAAAGTTTGAAAGATTACCACATAATTGAACGAAAACAGAAATCGATTCGCAACCACCTGATTCATTCAGTTTTTACAATTTACGAATTAGTGCCTTATGTCAACCGTTCTAAATTACCTTTTCCAAAGGCATTACTAAAGATGTTATCAGTGGAATAATTTGTACCGGTAACTATCAATGTGCATGTCCAATGCAGATGCGATTTATGATGTAAACAATGGTGTTGACGTGTTACAAAACATGGCATGGAATCAATGTTGCAAGATTGTAGTTTGTCACGTCAACAACATTCGTATTGTTTTGATAGTTGACAAAGGAGTTTATTTTTATATTGGTTACAATTTTGAAAAAAATTCGCTGGGTGTTCAACTCCATAATGACCATTTCTTTACTAGAGTATGTAATGATGTCTGATATTATAGGTAAAATAAAATAATTTGATTAATAAGAGCTGATAAAAGTCCACTGCTGAACATAGGCTTCCCCGATTTGATTGCCTCATAGAAGGGATATTATCTCATATTTACCACGCTTGGCAGGCGAGTAGGCAACCGCCATTTAAACAAAACAGCCGATTGTGTTAATTAAAATAATATATATCACATTATGACTACTCTCACCATACTTTCTTGTTATATCGAGATGCGTGTGTGCGCGCATCATATTACCAAACTGTGAGCTCTCACAACAAGCCAATTTGTATTCCAACTTGCTTTTTTTATATATAATAGGGTTACAAATGAGCACACAGTCCACCTGATGGTAAGTGGTTGCTGTGGCCCATAGACATCTACATCTATCCTCGTTTGCGAATCAAAATGCAGATGCGTTGTCACCCGTGAAGGGCTAAGATGGAATGCCTCTTTTCCAATAAAAAGGGCCTCCGGTTCTCTACACTCACCATACGAACACACAGCAGCGCTAAGCTGCTATTTGACGCTGGTATTCTGTGAGAGCGTGGTCCTTCCCCGTTCGAGCAGACCCATTCGTGCTACAACTATACTACTAATATAGCTGCAGCATGGTTCTACCACTTGCTTTGCTTTTTCAGTAAATAATGATTTACACAAATCATATTGTATTTCATTTTTAAACGTACATTAAATTAAAAATAATATGCAAACAGGAAGATCATAAGCAAGATGCGCAAGATGCTCCTGTCAACTCAAAGTAATAAAACCAGCAGTTGCCAACCCGACAGCTATCTCTATGAGGCAATTAATGGAAGAGACCTGTGATCAGCAGTGGACTTTGTGACCATATATGGACCAATGATCAGCAACGATCGATTGTAAAGATAACGATGATGATCATGATGAAAGTGGGCCTTATTAACACTTTCACTGTCCCATTTTCAGATACAATAGTAAGACAATAGCAATGAACTATATGTAGTATACGGAAAAAAGGGGTTAATTAATAAAATACAACAACTATTAGATTAACATCAGTATTACTTACAAGTAATGAGAACAAGATGGAGTAATACGAACTTTTCTACAAAATGCTAATCTGACATACATTTTATCGTTGTGTACTGGACTGGTAGAAAGCGACTGATTTAATGGCTTTAGTAATGAAAAATTATGGACGAAAAATCCATCTAAATCTTCCGAACCAAAAAACGTACAAACTGCTGAAGGATTGCAGCATTACCACCCGCGCTCCGAAACCGTATCTTATGCTTATATAACAAATAAATTAATATTTTTTAAAAAGAATGATAATTTTAATTAAGTTATGTGTGGTCGTCCATGTTCATTATTAATCTATGTACATAATCAAAATCTAGGTGTGACCATCACCTATTCCTGTCATCATACGGAACACAATTTCCTACATTGTGGTTTATTATTTTACCATATGGTCAAAACTAAAACGTTAAAAACCCTTGGTTTATTTTTGCTGTCGTGTCTAGTCACTGAAACACGTCATGTGACTGAAATCAAACTCTCAGTGGCTGTCTAAACGAAAGCATTGATAAAATTCGGTTATTTTGTGCCACACGCCATGCACCGTTTGCAAAGGGAAGGGCATTCACTGCACGCTGTACTTGCTTGCATGTGTAAGACGTATTTTTGCAATGGATAAAATTAATATGGATTATGAAACTACTTATAACACTAACTGACCTAACTTTGTGACCCGTAATTTGTCATAAAGTTAATTAATGTTCCCCGGTCGCAAAGCAACGTTGTAAATCATTTTTCACGAAAACTTTCAGCAGACTACGTGATTTATCACACAATGTATATTAATGTTCTACTGTATCAGAAAACTACTCTCGACTCGATATACTTTACGACTCGTAAAATATATCAATGTGAACGCTTTATATTATTTTAATATGTACGGCTAAACCGTAAAAGTTTTAACAGTGGTAGAGCCACGCGGCAGCTTTTGCTGTCGCACGGATGGGCTGGCTCGAACCGGAGTGGTACCACGACCTCACAGAAAACCAGCGTGAAGTAGAGGTTTACCTCTGCGTTTCGCTTGGTGAGTGCAGGTGGCCGAAGGCCCTTTTTACTGGAAATGAGGCATTCCATCTTAGTCCTCACGGGTGACAACGCATCTGCATTTGGATTTGTAACAGAGGATAGATGTAGATGTCTATGGGCCGCAGTAACCACTTACCATCAGGTGGACTGTGTGCTCGTTTGTCACCCCTATCCTATAAAAAAAGAAAAAAAAAACACGAATCTAATTAACCGTAATAGTCTACATCTATAGAGAGATTTAAATAAAAAAAAGCCTTGCTGTTGGAATAAATTATAAATGTAGTGGTTGAGATTCGAACGAAAGTCGTAACATAACCACTACGAGTTAGCGAACATGGTTATGCGTAATTTTTTTTTTTATTTCAAGTTTCTTCGTGACGCGAAGTTTTCTGTTATCGTGGAATATAATGTGTTAGTAATTGTGACCGTTAATACTCGACTGTTTAGATGTTTCGCGCAATGTTTTTGTTCCATGAATATTTTGTAAAGGTGATGTTTTGTGACTAATCTTCTAATTTTAAACAAAATTGTGTTTATTTTAAAATATGTTATATTTTGTAGAAAGTCATTTTAAGTAGTGTATTATGTGTTTGTCATGGATGTTACATATCATGATCTTTGTCTTGTCCATGTTCATCTTAAGACGTATGTGTTGGGAGACACGATTCTAGCATTATTGCTTAATCGTCGTCAAATCGAAGGCAATTATATAATCGACTTTGATGTTGGTACCTTTGCCGGTGGTTATTGGGAACATTACGTTTGAAGTTATTGAGGGGTATGCTATGTTTGCCTATTAAAAATTGTCGATTATGTAAGTCGAAGGTAATTGGCCGTACGTGTATAGCTCTAAAAACCTGATAATGTAACAAGGTAAGACATGTAAGAAGATTAATCATCATTGAAAGGACCATTATTGTAAACAAACCTAATGTCATGGTAATGAATATTCCGTCTATGGACCTCGTAAAATCTAAACCAAATAAGACTAATTTGTCTGGAAATGGATCACGTGGTACTCGTAACAGAGTTGTGGTAGGGTGTGCCGTACAAAATGATTCCAGATGTCGTTTCTCGTAACCAGTTAATCTCGATCAGTAACTCAGGATAATTGAAGATTCCGTTATGAATCGCTCTGCGCTCAAATGTAGGTCTTTTTTTGATACTGCCCACATCGACCGCTGGTGTCTCTTCCTATCTTCCTTACCCGTTTGTACTAAGGGTGACAAACGAACACAATCCTCGCGATGATAAGTAATTGCTGTGGCCCATAGACGCTATGTCTATGGGCCACAGCAATTACTTACATATGTCTTCGATACATAATCAAAATTGTCACCCCTGAGAACTAACATGGAATGCCTCGTAACTAGTTAAAAGACTGCCATTTCACTCTGGTATTTGTGCAGCTTCTGTTTGGTTAAGTTCTATTTACTTATGTAGGATATAAATTTGAAATTTTTCTTTTTTAATATACGCAGATTTAAAAAAAAATTGTACGCTTTAACGACCGCCGATAATGGAATTAAAAACAACGAATTCTCAATTAGTAACGCATAAATGAAGGCATAGAGTAGATTACATGCTCTGCTATTTAGGTTGTAGGATATATTAATTAACGTTCGTGGCACGATCACGGACGCTTATGTAAGGTATGAAGTGACTGAATGAAGTCACTGTTGAATGAGTTCTTTATTATCTGTACGTAAGCGTCATTGTGTATGTATATGTGTATTGTATTTTCACGCTTGCTATATCAAAGTAGTAGTTTTTATTTAACAAGCTCAAAGTTAGCTAACAATTACTAAAATGTTCAAAACAGTTTACAAATGCAACTCCTCTTTTTAATATTTAGTAATTTAAAATCGAAATACTATTTTTTTATAGAATACGCGTGACAAACGATCAAACGAGCACACAGTCCACCTGATAGTAAGCGGATACTGTGGCCCATAGATATCTAAATCTATCTTTGATTAAGAATCAAAATGCAGATGCTTTATCATTCCTGAGGACTAAGATGAAATGCCTCGCTGCCAGTAAAAAGGCACTCCTCCCCGTCTTAAAATTCGGCTTTTATTAAAATTTTTTGTCAGTAGAAATAACGCTAAGATGAAGCAAATTTGTCGTTAAAGAGAGATTAGTAACGTAATAGTGTTCTGTAAAACAAATATTCTAATAGTACATGAATATAATATAATTTATTCTCCGAACATAATCTGGGGGCACGGTAGTGCCCCCGCCAAGTCGAGCAAAAAAGCGGCACGGCCGTACCATCCTTTTCTCGAAGCAGTTTAGGCCATTTCTGAAACCCTATAACTTTGTTGTGGATAAAACTAGAAGCCTGAATTTTTACTAACCAAGTAGGCATTGTATAAACTCGGTATATTTCAAATTTCATTAAATTTAAACCAGTAGTTTAAGAATTATAACTAGTCAAAATTTCTTAATTTTGTCACTCACTGACTGACCGATCATCAAAACTCTGCGGCACTTCTAGCAGACATAGAAACTTCAAATTTGGAATACTATTATTGTTTAATATATAAATCGAGGTAAAATTAAAATATTTTACAATTTCGGTCCAGTTTTCGAGATACACCAACTGCATAAATAACTTTGTAATCCCATATAAACATATAGTATTACAAAGTTACATTTGCAGCGAATGAATCCGTGTACCTATATATGTATAATGGAATAATATGTGTAAATAGCTACCTAGATATAACTATCTACAAAAAGAAATGAGATGCCATCAAAAACATAACTTGTAAAAAAAGCCAAGTCTCGCAACTCAGTTCTTCTACCGTAAAAAATTGTGAGATCCATGTAATACCAAGTCGGTTAATTTATTCAGTCCGATTGATACATAGATTGACTTGGCAATCGCACTAAACAATCTATTTTAATATAATATGTATTACTTGTGAGATATATTGTGTTTTCATGCGATTGCCAAGTCAATCTATGTATCAATCGGACTGAATAAATTAACCGACTTGGTATTACATGGATCTCACAACTTTTTACGGTAGAACTGAGTTGCGAGACTTTGCTTTTTTTACAAGTTATGTTTTTGATGGCATATAAATTACACTTTATATAAAAGACTAATATTACTTGTTTTATTGGGTGAACTGTCCCTCATAGCGAATTGCGGTGAAATCAAAAATAATTACGTTGTTCGATATTACATATAACTGCATAACCACAACACAAACCGCGCTCTGAAATCGTGGGCGTGAATTCATCGAGGCACATTAGCATGCAACGCAGGGAAACAAACATCATCTTAACAGGTGCATTAAACGACATTTTATTACCAACAGTGATATCACACGGCCACTCCTCGGGCAACTAACGTTCGACCCACACTAACCACTTACCCTTATTAGTCGTGTGCCATGGCTGTCGATTTATCGGCGGAACGAGGCCGATACGTGTTAAGATAAACTTTTAAGCGAATCGGATTACCGCAACGGTCAGTGCATTTGCAGAGATATCTACTGCAAATACGCGCATATGTTATACAAACACACAAAAACCGATAAAAGTAACAGCTTATATTTTTTTAACACTATAAAAATAATTACTTTAATAATTATATTGATAGCTACCAAAGTATATTTTTTTTTATAGGATAAGGGTGACAAACGAGTACACAGTCCACCTGATGGTAAGTGGTTGCTGCGGCCCATAGACATCTACATCAATCCTATATTCCAAATCAAAATGTAGATGCGTTGTCACCCGTGAGGACTAAGATGGAATGCCTCATTTCCAGTAAAAAGGGCATCCGGCCACCTACACTCACCAAGCGAAACGCAGAGGTAAACCTCTACTACATGCTGGTTTTCTGTGAGGTCGTGGTATCACCCCGGTTCGAGCCGGCCCATACGTGCGACAGCAAAAGCTGCCGCATAGCTCTACCACTGTTAATTTTTTTTTATTCTCTTCATTAACCGTGTAGTGGTGGTGTTAGAATATCCACTGCCCCATATCATCCCGTGCGTGTTCTGAGAAGCGACACAGGAAACTGAGCCTGAAAATTGCACAGCAGCATCTTCCTGATAACGGTTGCATTAAAATAAAAACCTATGGTTTTTTTACAGGATAAGGATGACAAACGAGCGCGCAGTCCACCTGATGATAAGTGTTTGCTGTGGCATCTATACAAAAGCAGATGCGTTGTCACCTGTGAGGACTAAGATGCAATGTCTTGTTTCCAGTAAAAGGGGTCTCCGGTTCTCTACACTCACCATACGAAACACAGCAACGTTAAGCTGCTATTTTACGCTGGTATTCTATGAGAGCGTGATTTTTCTCCGGTCGAGCCGACCCATTCGTTCTACCAGTAATATAGCTGCAGCATAGGTCTGCCACGTGAAACTGAGACCACACTCGGCAACCGGGTTGTCAACCCAGTTGTTTTGATAGCCTGTAATCGTAATGATAATATTCTTCGTCATGTCTTCATCACACCTCCATTTCATTTTCATCATTACAATACAAGTCCACCATTGAACTTAGACCTTCACCATAGATTGCTACAATGGTTGTAATCTTGAACAACTTGTCTTCATTGACTCAGTACATCAGGTTCGTCACCTCTATTTACGATTCGAAATACGTTGCGGTCATATGTTAGAAATAAGACAATTAAAACATAAACAAAAACGTGTATTAGTCATTCGCACTGGGACGAAAATATACATTCCCTCATAATCACGAAAATACAACAAAGCATTTGCTTATAATTTTACGCGAGTAAGTCGAAATAAAGGAAATGTTTCTGTTACACTGTTGGGAACATTAAATAATAAATCTTTGCAGATTATATTCAAAATAATTTCTTTTGTGACTTTAGGTTAAATAAAATATTTACCTTTATCCCAAAAGCAATATCTATGGTATTTTTTTATAGATTAAAAATGACAAGCGAGCATACAGTTCACCTGATGGTAAGTGGTTGCTGTGGCCCATAGACATCTACATCTATCCTCGATTACGTATCCAAATGCAGATGCGTTGTCACCCGTGACTGAGATGGAATGCCTCGTTTTAAAAAAGGGTTTCCGGTTCTCTACACTAGACATACGAAACACAGCAGCATTAAGCTGTTATTTTACGCTGGTATTCTGTGAGAGCGTGGTCTTTCCCTGGTCGAGCCAACCCATTCGTGCTACAACTATACAATTAATATAGCTGCAGCATTTTATACAGTGGTAGAGCCACGCGGCAGCCTTTGCTGTCGCACGAATGGGCCGGCTCGAACCGGGGTGGTACCACGACCTCACAGAAAACCAGCGTGAAGTAGAGGTTTACCTCTGCGTTTCGCTTGGTGAGTGCAGGTGGCCGGAGGCCCTTTTTACTGGAAATGAGGCATTCCATCTTAGTCCTCACGGGTGACAACGCATCTATATTTTGATTTGTAATAGAGGATAGATGTAGATGTCTATGGGCCGCAGCATCCACTTACCATCAGGTGGACTGTGTGCTCGTTTGTCACCCTTTTCCTATAAAAAAAAAAAAAGCATGGCTCTACCACGTACAAACATTTTTCGTCGTAATTCTTACAAAGTACTCTAAGGTTCAAATCGGACCCCTCAGTAGAGAGTGTTTGGAGGAGCGAGCGTGTAGCTTGGTATCATGACAAACTCACGTAGTTGTGTATTGCAGTGTATTGAGTTGCGTTGAGGCCGCTCAAGTAGTATGAAAAACATACCGCCGCTCCTCACACCCTCCGACCGCTAACCATTCAAACCTTAGCCTAAGGCCTAAGAAGAGCGTTCGGGAGGGCGGGTGGCGTAACGGTGCGTCCGTGCCGCTTAGGAGACAGTAAAACAAGAGCTGGTGTTTGTTTAGATTGTTACGAAATATAACAACTACTTATTTTCCAATTGTCAACGTAACCTTCATGCAGTACGCTCTCGAATGGACAACTCTTTCAAGGTCCAGCCGCCTAAAAATGTCTGATTTTAAATGCTTAAACTATTTTGTTTTCTCGTTTTGTACATGTTCCTATCGGAAACCATAAATGTCATCATACACATAACTTGTAAAAAAAAACCATGTCTCGCAACTCAGTTCTTCTACCGTAAAAAGTTGTGAGATCCATGTAATACCCTACTTAAGGGTCCTTCTGTCTCAAGTTATTACGCAATTAGCTAACCTAACAAAATCTTACATGTACGTGCGATACGTATCTACATCTATTATTCCATTATATTATACATATACAGGTACACTGATTCAGTTACTGCAAATGTAACTTTGTAATCCTATATATTTATATAGGATTACAAAGTTATTAATGCAGTTGGTGTATCTAGAAAACTGGACCGAAATTACATAACATTTTAGTTTTTTCTTGATTTATGCACTAATCACTAATTGTATTCTAAATTTGAAGCTTCTATGTCTGCTAGAAGTGCCTTAGAGTTTTGATGATCAGTCAGTCAGGGAGTGACAAAATTAACAAACTTTGACTAGTTATAATTCTTAAATTACTGGTTGAAATTGAATGAAATTTGAAATATACCATGTATATACAATGCATGCTTGGTTACTGAAAATTCAGGCTTCTAGTTTTATCCACAACGAAGTTATTGGGGGTCAAAAATGGCTTGAACTGCTTCGAGAAAATGATGGTACGGCCGTGCCGCTTTTTTGCTCGACTTTGCCTGCCGGGGCACTGCCGTGCCCCCAGATGTGACTGCGAGGAGAATAAGAAAAATGTTGTGTAAAGTACATACGAATATTATATTATAAAATAATCTATTAAAATTTAAATATAAAGTAGGAAACACTATTTGGGGAATTTGGGGAATAAAAGCCATCCGTTAAATTAATTTTCAAGCCCAGACGGCGGACATACATATTAGGCTGTACACATAATTATGTTTGTTTGTGCCTGTGATTTCACGGATTTCAAAGATGGAAGCGATCTTCATACATACATCATTTCTTCATTTTCACACATTGTTAGAAACGAGATTGAAGGTTCAGCCTCCGTGAGGTTGCGTGATTGTTAATGAGTCATAACAGCAAACAAACACGCAACCAAGTAATGATGCGTAATGTAATTTTTTGTCATATTTCAATCATGTGTTGATATCATTAAATAGAAAAAAAATATTGTATTTTGGTTTAAGGTCAAATCCGAATCGGTATTCTTCAGTTGATCCAATTGCGCAATCTGCTAGAACCACCGAATAAATAATAATACAGGAACTAGTACAAAAAAATATGTTTTAATCTACTACATGTCAAGAACTTTCCCGATTCAATAATGAAATATTTAGATATAGTAAGAATGGTCCAATCCCAGTCACAAACAGTAAGAACAATATTTGATATGCTGTTCTAAGTTTTCTGGTCTGCATACGTCACTAAATGTCAATGATCGTGACGGTCGCATATTTTTGAAAATGGAACCTATACATATTTTAAGATTAGGATAAAGTATCATATAAGCAGATTGTTATGGTAGAGAGGAAATGAGTAATTTTGTATAATAAGACGAGGCTCCATAATCTCGATGCGTGAGAAGTAAATTTGTTATTTTCCGGTACATTGTTAAAATTAATATATGCTGTTGATATTGTTGGGATACTTGTAACGTGGTGAAGCCATGATGTTGCTTTATTATAGTTGTAGCACGAATGCGTCGGCTCGATTGTGGAACGACCACGCTCTCACAGATTACCAGCCTAAAATAGCATCTTAATACTGCTGTGTTTTGTATGGTGACACCTTGTAGTGGAATCGAGGCATTCTACCTCAGTCCTTCCAGATTTTTAATCGAAGATAAATGTATATGTATAATGAGCCACAGCATCAACTTACCATCGGCTAGACTGTGTGCTCATTTGTCACCCTTATTCTATAAAAAAATGTCAATCAATTAGTGAGGTTTGATATTATAATTAGTAAAAGGATCTGATACCCTATATCACCCACCCAAAATATACCCAAAGCACATGAGTAGATACACGGACACGCGACAAGCAGCCAGTGGTCACGCACACATGCCTCGCGTGCTTGTAGTAGTGCAACCGATTCGCGCGGTTGTATGAAGCTTTACCTCTGTTCCGTTTTTATATTCATGTGCCCAAACACCAGGGACTGGCTAAAGTAAGTGCTAAGCGTAATGCTCAGCGAATACTGGGCCTGTTCCCGTTGTCTCACATTAGTAATACTAGTTAATTTCTTAATTTTCAGTGTTTTTACACAATACTATACAATACAATAATTACTCTTTATTGTACACAAAAAAAAACATAAGAATAACAAAAAAATTAACAACTATTGAGGGAAATACAAAGGGCGGTCTTCTTGCTACGTAGCAATCTCTTCCAGACAACCCAGAAGAAGAAGAAATAAATAAAAAATATGAAAAAGAACAATGGGGTAGGGTGCGCTAAAATAAGAAAATAAGATACAAACTTTATTTTATTGATTTATTGACTTTTTTAAGTCTATATTTATGTGTATACTTAGTTTTAAATTGTATTCTTATATTGGCAATATTTTTTTTTGATTTATTTTATCAATCTGTGGGGGTCGTAAGCGGTGACAAATAGAAACTGAAGCAAGTGATGGCCGGCAGCATATTCCCGACAACTATAATCCCATATTTGAAGCAATCTATGGGTACATGATAGGTTGTAATGAATGAATAAATAAAAATGCTTCGTTTATGTGCAACTTTCATTTCGTACTTTAATTATGGTGTGGGCAGAGGGCAGACAGAATCACTGAGGCGGTCAGAACCATTTCCGGAACAAAGTTTTGCGCAGGCATACGCGTAACGCTTCTCAAATATACATATTATGTTTATATTATCTACAAAACTGTTTATTCTATTTCCGAGATAGTTTTGATGTAATTCGCAACTAACGTAAGGAAAGTTAGTACTTTTTAATTAAACTCATAATATTAGCAGAAGTGATTTGTTTTAGAAAGTTTTTAATTAAAACTTTAGTATCAAATTTAATAATTTAAAATAAAGTATCCGAATGAAATTTACACTAGTTGCACAAAATAATTCATTTATTACTTTTTCTGCCGACTTCCAAAATGGAGACGGTACTCAATTCGACTGTGTTTTTATGTGTGTTACCTCATAACTCTTTACTGGGTGAACAGATTTCGATCATTCTTTTTTTAATTGAAAGTTGGTACTTCTCGTGTGGTCCCATATGAATTTCATCAAGGTCAGACCAATAGTTTTTGAGTTATTCTTAATAACTTATATTGAAGTCGGCTTTACAAAATTTTGAATTTTAAATTATTCAGTGTTATATTCTGAATAATCTCTAAATATACCCAAGAGTTCAGGCGGACGCGGACGCAGCTAGTTTAAAAGTAACATTGCATGAAACACTTACTACATCTAAAAATCTTGGAAATTGGTTGTTAAATAATGTACTTTTCTGTCGACTTCTAAAAAGGACACGGTACTCAATTCGACTGTATTTCTTTTTGTTTTTTTTATGTGTGTTACCTCATAACTTTTTACTGGGTGGACCGATTTCGATAATTCGTTTTTTATTTGAAAGCTGGTAGTTCTCGTGTGGTCCCATATGAATTTCATCAAGGTCAAGCCAATAGTTTTTGAGTTATTCTTAATAACTTATATTGAAGTCGGCTGTACAAAAATTTTAATTTTAAATTATGTGTGCATTGTGTTATCCAGGCTAATCATTAGTATTATAGTATGAGCACAAGAGCTTCCAGTACACAGTTCAATTTCTATATTTTTTTGCGCTATAATACCATATGCACAGTAGTATGCGTAAAAGTATAATTATAGTGTAAAAAAATACGATTATATATTCTTTAAGCCTACTGATTTTGTAATATTTACTACCTAACATAAAATTAATCTATAGATATATGATTTTAGCGTGCAAATTTTGAATTATCAGACTTGAAATTTACATTTAATTGTGTTTTTCTACCGACTTCCAAAAAGGAGACGGTACTCAATTCGAGTCTATGTTTTTTTTTATGTGTGTTACCTCATAACTTGGTACTGGGCAAACCAATTTCGATGATTATTTTTTTATATGAAAGCTGATAGATTCTCGTGTGGTCCCATATGAATTTGATCAAGTTCGGACCAATGGTTATTGAGTTATTCTTAAATAACCTATATTGAAGTCGCTTATATTGAAGTCGGCTGTACAAAATTTTTAATTTTTAATTATTTATTTAATTTTGTAGATTTTTAGAAATCAATCTGCATGGTTATCTATATACTGCCGCGGAAGAAGATCCACTATTATGGATACTATTATTTAGTTCTTTAAAAACCGGCCAAATGCGAGTCGGACTCGCGCATGAAGGGTTCCGTACCATCGTAAAACACGTTTCTAGCAGGGGAGCCTCCTTTAATTTTAATGTATTTTTATTTTTATTATTTGTTGTTATAGCGGCAACAGAAATACATATTTTGTGAAAATTGCTGACAGACAGACAGACGGACGTACGAACAGCGGAGGCTTAGTAATAAGGTCCCGTTGGTTACCCTTCAGGTACGAAACCCTAAAATGTAGAAATTTTATTAGAGTAGATATACCTATAGAATGTTGGAGTAATGTTTTAAAGTAGGCATCTACGATGATCAAAAACTTATTTTAACTTAAATAATACACAATTAGTTTCATATAATCTAATCGTGTCCTAATAAAGACATCACGAGCGACGTAAAAGTAATTGTAACACGCGACATCAATTTTGGGAGTCATAAGTCAGGTGAAGCCGGGTCAATCAATTACTTAATTCTCGTACACCCACTCGTTGACATCACTTAAATTATGTAATCTTATAACACGACTAGCAGTTCCCCGCGACTTGGCCCGCGTGTAATGTAGGGTTTTAATTTTTTTACGCGAAACCTTAATTACTATTCTTAAATTAAAGTAATTAAAGTTACTTCTTATACCATCAAAAGCAGTCCAGCCATTTCGGAGATTAGCTGGAACAAACAGAGAGACAGCAGACAGACAAAAATTATAAAAATTGTGTTTTTGTTATACGTACCGTATATATTTTCATATGCAATTAGTAAAAAGCTGTTGTTTTGATATTACAAACGGACACTTCAATTTTATTTATTTGTATAGATAACATATAATTTTCGGCAACTGTATTAATTCAGTTGAATAGTTATTCTTCTTCCTCCCTTATCAGCTCGTAAGGATCCAGCACCTTTTCCATTATAGGAATAGGAACTAAACATTGCCTAGGTAACGATAAATGATATTTAAAATACGTTTTCTAGGATTCAATTTAACCCTCTTAGAAATGTGCAGAGGCCTGTACCGAGTAGTACGTAACGTAATTGTAACTTTGCTTTAATTTATCGGCGGCAATAATTTAATTAGAAATGTGAAGTAAATAACATTTTAAATGTTCCACGTTTCTTCTCATCTCTACGTATAAAAATGATGTCTTAAATTTGTTAGTACCTTATATAGAAAATTTCCTTATCAAATCTTGTTTAAGAATTTTTAGCTAAATTTATCAAAATCAAATGGCTAAATCTGATGATGTGGACTCGTTATACTGCCGCAAATTTACGAGTAAGATTTAAGTTGCACTGACAAACTGGATAACAATTTTGTATCTTTAGAATTTTGGATATTAATGTTTTGATAAAATTAAAAAAGAGTATTTTTGCAAAAAATTAGTCTAAGAACAGTAAATACAATTACTTGATAAATTTATTTAAATTGTGAAAATTATCTGATACTTTCATCAGATAATTTTCACAATTTAAATAATTTTTTTTTTAAATTTATTTAAATTTATTATAAAAATTTATTGCTTAGAACAAAAATACCATAATCAACATTAAAACAATGTGTTCTTCGTGCAAATAAATCGATAACACTAGAAACTCAACTGAAATGTGACACATTCAGCTTTTATGGTTTATGCCATAAAACAAGCAAGGCCGCACTTATCTTTACATTTTAAAATCAACTTGTATGTTGATCAGTAATAGCTAAGCGGCTATTTGAAGCGCTTATTTATTCATTCGCTAGACTCCGTATATGATGAGGTAATCCGGAAGAATCTCATTATTGTACAATGAACAAATAAACAGACTCGAGTCAAATGGATAGGCGTGATAAAAATAGCTTCAAGTTGTTAAACATAAACTCGGAGTTCATTACAACTTATAACAGTCCACTGCTGAACATAGGCCTCTCCCATAGATTGCCTCATAGGGAGAATTTTGCCCTAGTTGCCATGCTTGGCAGACGCGGGTTGCCAACTGCAGTTTTTTTATTTGAGTTCCTATCAGTGAGATGCTGCTGACCATCTTTTGTTTTAGTTCATCTCTGACGCCACTTACGATACCCACGGGATAATATGTGGTGGTGGATATTCTTACACCGCCACTACACGGTTAATTATTATTTATATTGTCCTAATAAAACTTAAGCATGCATTAATTTTGATGTACATACATAACTACATACACTACATATACATTGTTTTGCTATAAATGTTAATAGATTATTAATTATTTTTCCTGTTGTAAATTTAGCACCTACCATACTTTTTCAAATCGCCAAGTGTTGACCGGTAGATAATGTCATAGCGCAATTTATTTGTCCATTTTAATCTAAGTTAAAGGTGTTTCGGAGGTACTACAATGAAGCTTCAATAAAAAATAATACATAGGTACGTTGCGAACTAAAACTTACATTATTAAATAACAATACTTATATTCCAATTCAATATCTGCTATAGTGTTTAATAACAAATGACTTTGTTATAAGTCTACAACATATTTAATAACTCATTCCTTACCCTCACCCATAATTCGACTAAGTAATAGTATGTTTAGTACAACTTAATAGTTAAGACATATCTTTGAATCCATTTGCGATAAATAAACAGAGCAAAAAACAGATAATTCTGCTTGCAAAGGTAGAGTAGGTATATATTTTATTTACCGTTTGTTATTGCCCTGTGTCACTTAGCGGGTGTCATAATGGTGCTGGTGCATTAAACTTATCGTATAATGGCATCACTGTGTATTCCCTGCGTTATTTCCTTTTCATTGTTCCATAGATTGATTAAGTATAATTTAAAATTTCATTACGATCTAAATCAGTAAATTAACCAATAATAGTTCGCGTTATTCCTAAATTATTTAGCTTTACTATCTTTCTGTTTCCATTACAGAAATACCGTTAGTTATAAAATTAATATCTATACAACGTGTAACAAAAACCCTGTGGTTCCCTTTAAGTGCGTTATCAGAGTTGGTATTTAAACGTAAAGAAATAACTTTTTTCAAAAACTTCAACATTAAAAAACATAATTTTAATTAAAAAAGAATTAATTTGCAAATTTTATATGGTTTTATTACCTCTAACTGACACGAGCATCGGTGAAGGGGGTCTTTCACAATCCTCTTACTCTCCGGATAAAGCAGAGGTAATAAAACCACATACAATTCGCAAGTTTTTTTAATTAAAATATTTTTCTTGATGTTCAACTTTTGTGAAAAATAGTTATTTCTTTACGTTTGAATACTGACTCTGATAACGCACTTAACGGGAACCGCAGGGTTTTTGTTACATGTTGTATATTAACTATTTATATAAGATAAAACTCGGTATCTTTTGTACAAAATCATAACACTGCAGACAAAGTCTTATATAAAATAAGTTTAAAATAAGTATCATTTGACTGCGGGGCTGCGAGGTCGCGGATTCCCGTACAAGGGCTTGCATACCGATCACTGGAGAACAATTATGTGCAGGCATGATTGTTCTTCAGTGATCCGGATCTAGGAGTTTGTCCACGTGCAATTTGTCTTTAAAATGCCAGCACGATACAGAAGATCCTATGCTTTTTGCTACTCTAGTTATAGAGGATTCACATTTTAATGCTTTTGTTTAAAACTATTGGATTATTATCTAATCAACAATATAATCGTCATTTTTCTTAGTAAATGTTATTTTTCTTTCTTTCTTCGGTAGTGGACTCGTACCCTTTATTAATATAGACGTAATAACTTTGTAATTAGGAATAGACTTGGACTAAATTGGGATATGTTTTTAAGACCAAGCGTTAAGGTCTATATTTATACATAATTTACACTAAGTCCAAGGGTGTTTTATTACGTAGTTATTAATAAGGAGGGTACGGTTGTACTTTTGCAAGTGTTAGTAATAAGAAATCATTCTATAGAACAATTTATTTTAAAAGTTCTTAACAATATGTTGATGCATCACATTGCGAAGTTTTTTGAAGTTTCGATGGCAGCTTCAGGAGACAACCGATGACGATGCTATCTGAAGGTGTTTAAGCAGATACAATAACTTGAGGTTCACATCACCATCGGTGCACTTGTTTCATTGTTTCCACTAATAATTCATATTATGCGCAGACATTTAATACACTTTTTTTTTATAGGATCGAGTCACACAGATCATCAGAGATCACTTATGTCTAAATACTCAAAGGCTGCTCAATTTTAAGAGGCGGTTATGTCTCGTGCTGTTTCTGTCACTGTTTATACGTGGTAGAGCCATGCTGCAGCCTATATTAGTAGTATAGTTGTAGTACGAATGGGTCGGCACGACCGGGGAAGGACTACGCTCTCACAGAATACCAGCGTAAAATAGCAGCATAACGCTGCTGTGTTTCGTATGGTGAGTGTAGAGAACCGGAGACCCTTTTTACTGGAAAAGAGGCATTCCATCTTAGTCCTCACGAGTGACAACGCATCTATATTTTGATTCGCAAACGAGGATAAATGTCTATGGGCCACAGCAACCACTTACCATCAGGTTCACTGTGTGCTCGTTTGTCACCCCATTCTATAAAAAAAAACTGAACTGTACTGCAATCCGTACACTAAACTAAATGTTGCGTAAATTGAAGATTTGTGAACTCCATAAGATTATTATTATTACATTTTATTTAGATATATGTTTGTTTACATTAAAATAAGAGTCTTTTATATTAAATTCTTATACATATATATATTTTATATTGATATCTTATTTTATTATAAAATTAGTCTTTGCGCATGCGCGACTCTACTATCGCCCGCGCATGCGCTGACATAGAGTAGCGCACAATTTTTGTTTGGAATAGCTTCTATAGTACGTAGTACATATAACTCAATGCGTTTGAGTATTTGGCCACAAATCGCACCACATTTACATATCAAAATCCACTTCAAACCATTATCTATACATTAACACAGGAACAGCAATCTGCCAGCGATCAAGTTCCCGTCAAGACTTCATTCTTTATTTTTGAAATGCTGTAAAACTTTAGTCATTAATTAACTGTAGATATATTATGACTACAATTTGTATTAGGTCTGCAGCTATTATTCAAAACCCTTTTATATCGCAGTCGATGTGCGTAACTGTTTTTCACCGGTCGTCTAAATGCAAATCAAAGCGATATTTCATTGTGAACTTTCGCCATATTTGTCACCTAAAAGGACTCCGCGACTGAGACCAACGTATCGTCAAAGTATTCAGTCTCTTTCACTCACTTATATTTTTGTGTGTATTTCCGATTGTGCATGCATGAAAGCATCATACCGTCGCACTATCGAATTCATAATGATACTGCAATTATGAATTTCCTCATACCTGTCTTGCGTATAAAAATTCGTTGGTACTTTAAAATTTAAATTCTAAATTAATTTGGCATTATGATATTAAAACAAAAAAGAAATTGTTGTTGATTTCAAGCCAGAGTTTGTACTATTTTATATTCATGAAAGAAAGTTTATTGACTGTAATTTCCAATTTCCAAGCCCTGCTTTTATATCTGTAATTATATATAAACAATACTACTGAATAAAATTTAACGATTCTCCAGTAATAATTATGTTTTCCAATTCCTTTTTATGGACAGCTAAAAATATATACTGGATATAGTATCAGTTTTATTCATTTTGAAACAGAAACAGTAATATATAATGTTAGTGTGCTTTTCTACACGTATTAGTGCGGTATAAAAATAATATACCGAATTTAATGATAGCGGGTAGCGTTAACTTGTCAAGTCGTCAGGAAAGCCCAACCTCATTCGCTTTTCGCTCCAGTTGTGCAATATAACATGTATTTTTATCCATTTAAAAGAAAATCTCCAAAAAATAGGAACTGAAATTAGGACAAAATTAAAAACCAAATTAGGACATAACTACTATTACATTTATTAATATGCTCTACATGATTGCACGGGTACGGTTTACAACGTGAAGCCATCGTCAATGTGTCAATTTCGACGAATTAAATTAGGCCGAAGAAGTCAATTAATCGATTTATAACTACGTCTTTATTCAATTGATAGCCTTATTTGAAGTAACAATCATTTGTTGCAACACCACATAAAATTTATGTGACATTTCATACCTATAGAGAAATAGAAATAAATAAGGCCCTTTTTACTGGAAATGAGGCATTCCATCTTAGTCCTCACGGGTGACAACGCATCTACATTTTAATTTGTAATAGAGGATTGATGTAGATGTCTATGGGCCGCAGCAACCACTTACTATCAGGTGGACTGTGTGCTCGTTTGTCACCCTTATCTTATAAAAAAAAAGCCGCTAAAATAACACCACAAACAAATTTTTCTTAAAAACTTTTTCTTTATTATATTATGTAATATTTATGTTTTATTGTTTCAGGTGGTTTAGAAGGCAAATATCGAGTAGCAGCTCCTGAGCTCATGCAAGACACCTTCATGAGCGACTCGGAAGACGAAGGAGGTATGAACATAATATTATTTATTTAAATTTTTTTAATTATTTACTTGGACGTAGGACTGCCTTTTCTACCTGGAAATCTTTCCAGCTCTCTGACCTGGCTGTTTAGCCTTTCGCCTATTTCTGCCGTGAAGCAGTAGTGCATCATCAGTTGTGTTACGGACTATGAGGCGTTCCATCGTAGTAGATGGGTTTTTACGTGGTAGAACCATGCTGCAGCTATATTAGTAGTATAGTTGTAGCACGAATGGATCGGCTCGACCGGGGAAGGACCACGCTCTCACAGAATACCAGCGTAAAATAGCAGCTTAACACTGCTGTGTTTCGTATGGTGAGCGTAGAGAACCGGATACCCTTTTTACTGGACGATAGGCAATCCATCTTAGTCCTTACGGGTGACAACGCATCTGCATTTTGATTCGCAAACGAAGATAGATGTAGATGTCTATGGGCCACAGCAACTACCATCAGGTGGACTGTGTGCTCGTTTGTCACCCTATCCTATAAAAAAATCTTCTCAGGGGAGGAAATGCATCCGTAGCTGATAATGACATACATTTGATTTGATGCAGTATATAACGGTTACAATAGCCGCTTACCATTATGCATCATTTGGAATGTTGACTTGTAAAGAAAATTCTCTCTTATGTTTTAATCTCAATTTTCAGGTGAAGTGGAGTGTCCCATACAGCAGCAACAACAATATCGCTACATGAACAGCGAAGCGGGCACATTGCACCGAGCGAAGCCGCTCGAGGACAGCGTCACCGATGGCCACCTGTGGCCGAGCAACAATGACAAGAAGGTGGCCACTATTGAGCGACAGCCCGTCGACATCGGGTGAGCATTTTTTACAATCGATGACTAATATTTGGGTAGTTGATGCCATTTTTAATAAATTTACTACATTTGAATTTGCTATTTTTTAGTAGCGTTCTAAAACTTGATCGATTATTTAGGTAGATTTTAAGTGATGCGAAAATCAAAACCATGCTCAACTTATTGTAGGGACACGTACTTGCGCACACATCATATGCATCTGAAATAACTTGCAATCAACAATATGATTTTGGGTGCAAATGTGTGCATCCAGCAGTGGACATTTTCGAGCTGTTAACGAAAGAAAGAAGTAAGATGTGGGCGTGAGTGCGCGTCAAGTAGTTAAGCATAGTTTGGGTCATTTGAAATGTACTGTCTTTCTTTATTGGTCTGAGTATACGTAGTAAATAAGATGGTAATTTGACTATAAAAATATGACCTTATTACATTATCGGCGTTACTAATAAAAATCGACTTTTATTTAAAAATGCTAAAAGAGGTTCTCTCTTTTTTATTAAATGACAATAGAAAGATACAGGCATAGAAATAAATAATACTTAATTTAAGTAAGCAATAATCAACGATTGGTAACGCCGTATATTCCCATTCCGTTTTTCGAAATTATTGTTTTGGCAACTCATTAAAAGTATTTCAAATGACTTGAGTGTCACAGTAAAACAGTATAGTTTAAAAAAAAAACCACTCCCAGACACTAAAATAAACAAGATATGTTTTGCATTCGCACAAGTTTTGGTTTCAACTGTGGTTTTAATTCAAAATCTAGCACAACCAACGACACAGGCACGCAGTCATCATTATGATTGGTGATCAATAAAACAGATTTGGTCGAGTATTTTTTTGAATACGTCTATTTATTTGTCAAAACAAACTATAAGTCGGTATAATAAAACCTCGTCCACATCTAATTCACCTTGAAAACATTGGTAGTCATTAACTACTTAATCTCTGGTTACTATTACCTATTCGACAAACAAAGCCGTCACGACATCACTGCAGTGTTGCGAATGTAATGTAGTTCCATACTGAACGTACTGCTTTTAGGATTTTTGCTCTAATCGCGTTTAAGATTGAAGAGAACTCTTGGTAAAAAAAATATAAGCCAAATAATAGCCTCGTCTATTTTTCGAGATAGTAAATAGAAAAATGTTCGCCATTTTGATGTTTGCGAATCACCTAAGATTAATATTTCACAACTTTTTTTCGATCTATGTATCTTCAAATAATTTAAAATTAAAAATTTTGTACAGCCGACTTCAATATTGAATGTCGCTTATATAAGCGACTTCAATATAGGTTATTTAAGAATAACTCAATAACCATTGGTCTGACCTTGATCAAATTCATATGGGACCACACGAGAACTATCAGCTTTCATATAAAAAAAAGAATCATCGATATCGGTTCGCCCAGTACAAAGTTATGAGGTAACACACATAAAAAAAACATACACTCGAATTGAGTACCGTCTCCTTTTTGGAAGTCGGCAGAAAAGGATAAATAAAATTTTCTCTTGCTAAGTCAGTGGACTTTACTATCTTCGGCTAAATCATCACTTATTGCAAGTGGGATAGTTAAACTAAGTTAAAGATTCGTTTGTAAAAGGTAATATCATATTATATTACGTAATAACATTATTTTAATATATTATAATGTTTCATAAGAGAATAACATTAAATATATGCAAAAAAAATACACAACACACCTACGAAAGTATCTGAATCACGTAATATTTACTACTCTTGAAAGTATCTTAGGCGGTATGACATCATCAAAATCGTGAGAGCTACGTCAGAGGCCTTGACTCTTCCTGGTTGGCCTTTACCTCATGGTCATTTAGTGCTTTATAGAATCGGATACGCGTAATTCTGTTACGTGTTACTTGAAAATAATTTCAATTTCCGCCAACACTGCTCAATTTGTTAATTGAAATTTAAACACTGATTCACGCATTGTCAAATAGTGAAGGACAAATTTTCTGAGAAAACTTGCATGTTAGAAGTAGTTAAAAAGGTAAAAGTAAAAAAGATCTCCCCTATTCGCTGGTACATACATATAAATTATTAATTGCAATTTTTTTAATTAATAATTTTTTTCCTTGCCCTAAAACTGTCTCAGAAATGAGAGCAGGCTTCTGCACGTAATAGAATATAACAAAAATCGCAGACAAATGAAGCATCCATTGCAAATATACGAGTTGCGAATAATATAATATACTGTATATATATATATATATATATATATATATATATATATATATATATATATATATATATAATATACCTCCTAAAGCCTGCCTAATGGTTGACTGGGCAGGCATTAAGTCCGCTATATGTCCGATTTTATTTTTTTGTGCTTAAAAGTTTAAACGATTAAATAAATAACAATAACCTTTCGTATGTATGTTTTTATCTCTTTGTTCAAGGTCACAATATTCTATTAATGCATTCATCGAGACTATTATCGATATATGACAATAGCGTCAATATATTCAATTGATCCACTCAGTCTATTCTATTATATAATCTTACTCTATGTGGAGAGCCATTTAGCTCAGGGGCCAATCCTAGATACCATAGAATGTAAGCCGGTTTCTTTCAATTCAATAACCGGTGCCGGCACCACTAAAATTACAAAGCTTGGCATAGATTTAACACATCTTAAATTTCATTCCTGGTTCTGACACAACTAAAATTCCAAATCTGAATGTAATGTCTCTTAAATGAGTTTGACATTGTATTTGTGCTTTTTTATGTCGTATCTTGTCTTTATTTCATTACTCGATTGACCCAAAAATGAAGGTTATGTTTTGTGGGTTTCTATGTGTATGTTTATCTGTTCCTTTATGCCCTACTCTAGCCTCAACGGCTTCAATGATTTTGAAGTGTAAGGTTATAGCAATTCTCTAATATATAATATACAATAACCTAAAATAGCAATATTATGACATTTGCAAAACTACTACATAATATGTCGTTTGCTTGAAGGACATTCTAATAATATTTCATTTTTATTTAGTTTAGAATAACAGATCATTATAGTTAGGTTTTGTTTTTAATATTAATTATCTTGTTATCGAATAGAGTTTAATTTATACAAAACAAAATAAGCCCCCGTCATAATTAATGATAACGATACTTTATCCAAATAAAAAACGTACTTTACTATACTAGGTACTTATATTATATTTCTTATGTTTCTACAAATAAGGGTTATTATTGATTGCAGGTTCTTAGTGTCGTTCGTGGTGGATGCCCGCGGTGGCGCTATGAAGGCGAAGCGCCGTGGCGGCGTTCGCATTATCGTACCCCCAGCTGCATGCGCGGCGCCAACTCGTGTCACATGCCGGTGAGAGAACTTGGGCTTTATCGAATATGTAATAAGAGTGATTTTCAATAGCATGATATCAATCTATCTATGATATTAATTTAAATATTTTCAAATAAAAACGAATCTTAATACTTCAATACCAACCTAATCATACAACAGACCAACGAGGTAATAATCCACCTAAAGTTGAGTCACTAATGCAACATATTGTAGCGATAAACTTTAAATATAAAGGCTACAGATGCCTCGTCACGTCACTGGAGAGCTGATATTTATACTGACTTTCCTAACCCTTCAAACCGGAACACAATATTTGTAATAGTTGCCACGTTTGGCAATCGGATTGGTGATTACTTCAACAGACACTTCGCACCTCTGATGCTATGGTGTCTCCGCTGAGTATTTGGGGTTAACTCTTAATGCTCCAACGAAATAGTTATTCCGCCATGCGAGGGTAATCGAGTCTAAATTTTTTTTAATGAAGTTACAAAGGAACTTACACTTCACCTGATGGTACTGCAGATGGCTACTGCAGGTCAAGGTCATCTTAAGTCTTACTTCAAAGAACGACGTCTACAGATGTGTTTGTAACCTCTGAAGGAAAACACAGAATGCCTCGTAAGCCTTTATTTAAACCGGCTCTCTATACCCTTCAGAGCAAAACACAACAGTGCAAGCACTGCTATTTGGTTGCAGAAATAAACAACATTTTTCATTCATCATCATTAATAAATCAACTAATAAATTACAATGCACACATAACTATAAAGTAAGCAATGAAAGGGCTCTACCTCATCAAATGTTAGAAAAACTACAACGCTGTATTCTACCAGCCCCTAACACGGATGGCATCTATATAAAAGGTATACATATGTACTGAACTTATCCAAAAAATATATATGAAAGTCAGTGATCAATGTTTACAATTACTGATCTCAGAAGTCGCTGTACCGATATTCTATGAGTATTCTTATTTTATATTTAAAAATAAAACAATATAATAATTTTGTATTGGGTCATTTGCCAAGTTCAAACGAGTTTTTGGAACTTTGCCACCACGCACGAGGACCGGTGACGCATTGTTTATTTGGTTTTTTTATTGTTTTATTTCAAGCAGTTCCTGAATTTAAACAATAAGAATATTATGAAAAATACTGATATATCAAAGAGGGTCGGTTATAAAATCATCAGATAAATTTTATTCAGAGGATAAAATTTACACATTGAACTTGAACATTGAACACTGAACAATACACGTGGCAGAGAGGTCGGCTCGACCGAGAAAGGACCAATCTCTCAGAATACCAGCGTAAAATAGCGGCTTAATGCTGCTGTGTTTAGTAAATTAAGTGTAGAGAACCGAAGACCCTTTTTACTGGAAAAGGGGAGTTCCATCTTAGTCCGCACGGCTGACAACGCATCTGCATTTTGATTACTAAACGAGGATAAATGTAGATGTCTACGGACCACAGCAACCACTTATCATCAGGTGGACTGTGTGCTCGCATGTCGCCCTTAACCTATAAAAAACATAAACATCATTAAAAATTACTATTATATAAATAATAAAAGCTTTTAAATTAGTTCAGTTTTTATAGTTTTTAATATTTTTGCACCTTTTCCCACGAGCAGGTGTCATATGTCCATGTCTGCAGCACAGTGTGGTTTAGCCATGTTTCTTCAATGAATATAACGTTGTCCTGATGAGTTATATTTTGTATTTCTCGTAAAAATGTTATTCTTTGCATTCATGTCTCTAAATAATTATTTTGCGTTTGTCAATTTTTATATATTAATTGGTTGTCAATGACTTTATACCAACATTGGACTAGTCGGCATTTTTTAAACTTACTAGCAACTTCGCCGCAGTAAGATTTATAGAAATGATAAAAAACTTGACTTGTTTAATTCATGATTCATATAATTTATGCTTCTAAAATAAATTTAAATAAATAAATAATAAATTAAAAAAATGTAAATGTTCGGTTATTTGAATATTTTTACCGATTATTCGCATTAGCATGAATTTGTATCATTCAAACACTAAGGTGCATAACGACATATCATTGATACAAAGTCAAGTACAAAAGTTGATTCTGGTTATTTTTTCATTTATTTTAAAAATTCGAATTTAAATTAGTGATAAAGAACTATACATATGTTGTAATGATATATAGATAACTTCATAATTCTTTGTATTTACATAAAAGGTTATTTTATGTCGAATGAGCGTACGTTTTAGTTTTCTTTTTTTCTTTTTCTTTTTTTTTTACTTTTTTTTTCGTTGTACAAAGTTGTTGCGAAATAATTAATGTGAAATTTCAAAAGGTATTTCTTAGATATAATTGAGTATAGTTATTATCAACTAGCAACTCTACCTAGCTTCGGTGTGATGATTTGATTTACCAGTGTGGTGGTATCATTTTACGATTTGATAATAAAACGCCAACACTTATTTTCAACACTTCAGTCAAATATGCAGGTATTATATACGGAAAACTTTCTCAGGAGTACTAAGAGAAAATTCCTTAAATAATAATGTAAACAACAACAAAAATTCAATGTTTTTAAGACGGGCGTAGATAAGTGACTTTGTTAAATACTATTTTGTGATTAAACTTTCAACAATACATTGTTTTTTTAAACAAATTGCGACATAACAAAATCAAAAAATTACCTCTATATTTTTACATCCTAAGGCAATGACGCAACAACGTGCGAGTTCATTGACTTGTGTTGTGACAATCAATGTCAAAATAATAAATAGGCTACGCTTTATCTTATCATAAAAATACTTTCTCTTTATTCACTTATCAATATCGATATGTGCACAGAAATATTGTGTAGCTTTATGCCTTTGCAAAAGCTTTTTTGTTTCATTTAACATAGAAGCATCAAAGTACATGCAAAACGTCATTGTTTTTAGTATTATGTTAGAGGTTAGATGCAAATATAGGACTTATAGGTAATTAATTTATTAAATTAATGACTAATGACCAAATACTCGAACACCACTCAATTTTAAGATGTCGTCAAGCTCGTGGCATCACAGTCACTGAGACAGCACGAGACTTAACGGCATCTTAAATTTAAGCAGCGTTTGAATATTTGGACATAAGTAACAACTGCAATGAAAACTCATATTTTACTATTGTAAGTTTTAAATTTCCATACAGAAAACCTAATTGCTTAATAATATTAAGTTATTATCAAGCCGTCGATGAGATTTTCAGGTGCAGTGGTGTTACAAGAGACTCGATCACCCTACTCAGTGCTCAACAGATGGATGTAATAAGCTGTAACTTATTTGACGGCTCCGTGGCGCAGTGACATAGCAATGAGTTGTTGCGCTGGGGCCGCGGGTTCGATTTCTGCACGGCACAAGTATTTGTACGGCCTACCAATAATTGTTCCGGGTCTGGCTGTTTGTCCTTGTGCAATTTGTGTTTGTAAACTGCCTCCGCGATACAGGAAAAAAATCTAGTGTGGGGGTTAAGTTAAAAAAAAAAACTCGCAAATTCGGTTCGAAAGGGTCATCATAAAACAGTCTGATGTTTTTAGCAATTTTTAATTGTAAGGTATTTTCAGTGCGGCAACTCGACGCGCGCCGGCAGCGGCGCCCCCGCCACTAATGGAGGGCGAAGCACTAGCTTCGAGACTCTTGGAGTTACAACCACAGGGAGCTAAGTTTTTGGCGTAAGTTACTACTTTATTTCAAAGTACATCGTTGACTGCTCTTCTCATTTTTGCTCGGCGTTAGAAAAAAAATCTCCAATACTATCTCTGCACTAGTAAAAGACCAAAGCTTGTAGTGCGCATAGCATCATAAACATGTATGTAACTCAGTAAATAATACATTTTGTTAGTCTGTAATAATTTATTTTTGCCCACCTGTTCAACTGTTTAGTTTAGAGTACTAAAAATAAAAATTAAATAAAAAACCCTATCTACTTAAAATTCGAAGCATTCGAACATTCTAGCTGTTAAGAAAATAATCTCTGTGGCGAAATCACTAGTTTCAGTAGTTATTCGTGTTTTATAGTTGCATTAAGACGGGTGCAATAGGTTGAAAACGCGTGAAAACACGAAGAAAACGAATTTTCCCAAAAATGAGACCTACTGGGAGCGATTTTTCGTTTCCGTAAAACGTAAACGTAAAACTGCTAATTTAATAGTATCAGATATCTTACGGCATGCATAGATAAAGTTAATATTTGATGTTTTATTCGAGCTAAGGTTTAATGTCGAGAAAAGAGGAGGACCTGATTAATGAGTCGCATATCTTCTAGTCTATCTCTAGGTGTCTAGAGATCTCTCTATAGATTTTAGCTTCTTGTGTTCAAACACTAGTTTTATTTTAATTCTGTTTGTTTTATTATTTATAATTTGAATAACCTTTGTATTATTTCAGCCCTGTGATAATCGAAGTGCCAATATTCACGGCGTCATGTCGCGAGCGGGAGATAGTTATACTGCGCTCCGACACAGGCGAGACCTGGCAAGACCACTATCTACACAATAACGACAATCCCATGATACAAGTAAGTTAATTTCTTTTTTATTAGAATTTTAATTAGAATTAAAATGTTCTTAATTAAAAAAAGATGGAAAACCTCTGAAATATTTGGATTTTTTGAAGGAGGTCAGCAATAAACTTGTGAAAGGTTGTATTGACTATGATCAATACGTAATTTTAAAAATATAAACCAATCCAGTATTGCAATGGTATACTTGGGTTGGGGTTTTATTTTATTAATTATATAATACCAAACAGATGCAAGCACTAAGTCATCTTCTCTATTATAATGGGGAAGTTTTTTTCAATAGTCTCTTGGAATCATCCCTGGTAAGAATCGATGTTTCTTTGCGAGAATTCTGGAAAGGATCCTGAATATCCTGAACAGGTTCACAGACTTTCAGTTCTTCAGGTCAACTATAATATATTCTTTTAGGCAGGTTTTACTTGATATTTTAGTTTTTCCTATGTAATAGAAAGTTAGTATGTTAGTATAGAATGTTTTTATGAAAGCTTTCTTCAAGATATAGTGGAATTTAGTCGTATTTTTTATCTGATACTTTGTGATTTAATTTCAAAGTATATACTGTATCTTGATGTAAGTTTATATTTTAAAAGTAATGTAACTTGATAAATAGTTAACTCAGGGTATGATAAATCCATTTTTTAACGTTTAATATAGTAAGAGTTTCTTTCATTGACTCTGGCCCATATTTTGATTTTACCAACATTCGATTTTAAATAATAATCTGTATATTTCGCCGCATGAAAATCACAGTAAAGGAAATCTAAAATTAGCTACCATTTCACATGTTTTAGTTTTACACTCGAAACGTAATTGTTTGTATACGAAAGCGGTCGCTAGCCCACGTTGGGTACGCTGTAAGGTCATTTCTATTTCCGTTCAATGCATAATAACAAGGTGAAATGATTCGTTTACACTGCTAACTATTAACTTACTTAAATTTAGCTCCAGATGTACTTGATATATAAAATCATTTCGCATATTTGTTTAATGGACGATGCAATAATCGTTAATTAAAGGTTTAACTGCTTATAAACTGAATCATTATCGATACTAGCCTGTCAATATTTTACTATTATATGGAAACACGTAGAGGAATATTTGCTATAAGGCAAACCTGCGCAGATGGAACCATATATATTTGAATTTAGTTTCTTTTTACATAGTAGTAAGGATGTGCTGTAAATATTGTGGCCCATACACATCTACATTTATTTTCGATTAAGAATCAAAATGCATATCATGTGTTGTCGCCTCGAAAAGAATCGGTTCCCGTCACTCACCATATTGAAGTCACAGGAGGACGACTCAATTAAAGTTGGTATTCAAAGACAATCTCGAATTTTTTTTAATTAAAATACTAGTAATGCTATTACTAATATTTCCTTTAACCACTTCTGGTAAGCTTAAAATGCTTGTGTTAGAAGTGGTTGAAGACAGTAGTCGCATAGCGGATTCCAACCCACGACCTATCGAGTTCGCGGTCGCCCTTCTGCCATTAGTCTACTGACGCTTCACTTTTGAACTCAAAACTTCACGATGTCGAAGTTTGTGAAGAGAAGACTAGATCCAAGACATGTCTAGTCCATACTATGTTTCACGATTAAGGTTGATTACTTACCAAAAGAGCCGTGGTAGCTCAGGAGTTAAGCGCTCGCTGTGAATTTCACAGTACGTGAGCAACCTGGGTTCAATCCCCGCCAGTATTAATGAAATTATTAATTGCAATTTTTAGTGCTGATTTACCACGTTCTCAGCGGTAAAGAAAAACATCGTGAGGAAACTTGCATGTCTGAGAAATAAGAAAAAAATATATTTCGAAGACGTGTGAAGTACGCCAACACGCATTGGGACAGCGCGGCGGACACTTCCGTGCCCTAAAACCCTATCAGAAATAAGAGGCCTGTGCCCAGCAGTGGGGCGAATATTGTCTTTAACTTTAACTTTACATACCATCAAATACTTAATAGCGTTGACCGTTTCAGGAGGCGCTGACACGCGAACGACAAGAATACGGGCCTAGCGGCGAGACGTTAGGCGAAAACGGCGAGCGCGTGACGCGCATAGTGACGTGCGACTTCCCGCACTACCTGGCCGTGGTGTCGCGCGTACGCCAGGAGGTGCACGTGATCGGACCCGAGGGCGGCACCGTCTCCAGCGCACACATCCCGCAGGTAACGAGCGCGTGACCCGCATAGTGACGTGCGACTTCCCACACTACTTGGCCGTGGTGTCGCGCGTACGCCAGGAGGTGCACGTGATCGGACCCGAGGGCGGCACCGTCTCCAGCGCACACATCCCGCAGGTAACGAGCGCGTGACCCGCATAGTGACGTGCGACTTCCCACACTACTTGGCCGTGGTGTCGCGCGTACGCCAGGAGGTGCACGTGATCGGACCCGAGGGCGGCACCGTCTCCAGCGCACACATCCCGCAGGTAACGAGCGCGTGACCCGCATAGTGACGTGCGACTTCCCACACTACTTGGCCGTGGTGTCGCGCGTACGCCAGGAGGTGCACGTGATCGGACCCGAGGGCGGCACCGTCTCCAGCGCACACATCCCGCAGGTAACGAGCGCGTGACCCGCATAGTGACGTGCGACTTCCCACACTACTTGGCCGTGGTGTCGCGCGTACGCCAGGAGGTGCACGTGATCGGACCCGAGGGCGGCACCGTCTCCAGCGCACACATCCCACAGGTAACGAGCGCGTGACCCGCATAGTGACGTGCGACTTCCCACACTACTTGGCCGTGGTGTCGCGCGTACGCCAGGAGGTGCACGTGATCGGACCCGAGGGCGGCACCGTCTCCAGCGCACACATCCCGCAGGTAACGAGCGCGTGACCCGCATAGTGACGTGCGACTTCCCACACTACTTGGCCGTGGTGTCGCGCGTACGCCAGGAGGTGCACGTGATCGGACCCGAGGGCGGCACCGTCTCCAGCGCACACATCCCGCAGGTAACGAGCGCGTGACCCGCATAGTGACGTGCGACTTCCCACACTACTTGGCCGTGGTGTCGCGCGTACGCCAGGAGGTGCACGTGATCGGACCCGAGGGCGGCACCGTCTCCAGCGCACACATCCCGCAGGTAACGAGCGCGTGACCCGCATAGTGACGTGCGACTTCCCACACTACTTGGCCGTGGTGTCGCGCGTACGCCAGGAGGTGCACGTGATCGGACCCGAGGGCGGCACCGTCTCCAGCGCACACATCCCGCAGGTAACGAGCGCGTGACCCGCATAGTGACGTGCGACTTCCCACACTACTTGGCCGTGGTGTCGCGCGTACGCCAGGAGGTGCACGTGATCGGACCCGAGGGCGGCACCGTCTCCAGCGCACACATCCCGCAGGTAACGAGCGCGTGACCCGCATAGTGACGTGCGACTTCCCACACTACTTGGCCGTGGTGTCGCGCGTACGCCAGGAGGTGCACGTGATCGGACCCGAGGGCGGCACCGTCTCCAGCGCACACATCCCGCAGGTAACGAGCGCGTGACCCGCATAGTGACGTGCGACTTCCCACACTACTTGGCCGTGGTGTCGCGCGTACGCCAGGAGGTGCACGTGATCGGACCCGAGGGCGGCACCGTCTCCAGCGCACACATCCCGCAGGTAACGAGCGCGTGACCCGCATAGTGACGTGCGACTTCCCACACTACTTGGCCGTGGTGTCGCGCGTACGCCAGGAGGTGCACGTGATCGGACCCGAGGGCGGCACCGTCTCCAGCGCACACATCCCACAGGTAACGAGCGCGTGACCCGCATAGTGACGTGCGACTTCCCACACTACTTGGCCGTGGTGTCGCGCGTACGCCAGGAGGTGCACGTGATCGGACCCGAGGACGGCACCGTCTCCAGCGCACACATCCCGCAGGTAACGAGCGCGTGAACCGCATAGTGACGTGCGACTTCCCACACTACTTGGCCGTGGTGTCGCGCGTACGCCAGGAGGTGCACGTGATCGGACCCGAGGGCGGCACCGTCTCCAGCGCACACATCCCGCAGGTAACGAGCGCGTGACCCGCATAGTGACGTGCGACTTCCCACACTACTTGGCCGTGGTGTCGCGCGTACGCCAGGAGGTGCACGTGATCGGACCCGAGGGCGGCACCGTCTCCAGCGCACACATCCCACAGGTAGCGAGCGCGTGACCCGCATAGTGGCGTGCGACTTCCCGTACTACCTAGCCGTGGTGTCGCGCGTGCGCCTGGAAAGGAGGGATTATATAAAAATAATATAATTTTTTTTTAAATTTGTTACAAATTTTTTGTAATATTTTTTTGTAACTGCTTATTATAACCTATTTTTATTATTTCTGGACATGAATAATTGTTTGATTAAGTTATTTAATTTGTTTAAACGTGGATGAAACAAAATAAGTTTTTTTTTATTACTTCCCGTTTTGACAACCCTAGCAATTTATTATGCCGGATCTCTGATTACATCAAATGCGCTGACTGACTGTGTGTTCTTTGGGCTGTGGTTTGGTGATGCAATTTTGTTTTTGGTACTACATTATTCGAATTTTTATAGCTTATTCTGAAAGATACTATAAGCGCATAAACGTTTGTGTGCGCAGGTGCAAGCGCTGTTCCCGGCGCAGGCGCTGACGAAGCGCATCCGCGTGGGGCTGCAGGCGCACGGCGCGGCGCCCGAGCTGGTGCGCCGCGTGCTGCCGCGCCACGCCGCCGCCTCGCCCGTGCTCACCGTGGAGCCGCGCCGCCGCAAGTTCCACCGCGCCATCACGCTCACCGTGCCGCTGCCCGCCCAGCACCAGGTGCACCACACACACACACACACACACGCACGTGCTCACCGTGGAGCCGCGCCGCCGCAAGTTCCACCGCGCCATCACGCTCACCGTGCCGCTGCCCGCCCAGCACCAGGTGCACCACACACACACACACACACACGCACGTGCTCACCGTGGAGCCGCGCCGCCGCAAGTTCCACCGCGCCATCACGCTCACCGTGCCGCTGCCCGCCCAGCACCAGGTGCACCACACACACACACACACACACGCACGTGCTCACCGTGGAGCCGCGCCGCCGCAAGTTCCACCGCGCCATCACGCTCACCGTGCCGCTGCCCGCCCAGCACCAGGTGCACCACACACACACACACACACACGCACGTGCTCACCGTGGAGCCGCGCCGCCGCAAGTTCCACCGCGCCATCACGCTCACCGTGCCGCTGCCCGCCCAGCAGCAGGTGCACCACACACACACACACACACACGCACGTGCTCACCGTGGAGCCGCGCCGCCGCAAGTTCCACCGCGCCATCACGCTCACCGTGCCGCTGCCCGCCCAGCACCAGGTGCACCACACACACACACACACACACACACGCACGTGCTCACCGTGGAGCCGCGCCGCCGCAAGTTCCACCGCGCCATCACGCTCACCGTGCCGCTGCCCGCCCAGCACCAGGTGCACCACACACACACACACACACACACACGCACGTGCTCACCGTGGAGCCGCGCCGCCGCAAGTTCCACCGCGCCATCACGCTCACCGTGCCGCTGCCCGCCCAGCACCAGGTGCACCACACACACACACACACACACACGCACGTGCTCACCGTGGAGCCGCGCCGCCGCAAGTTCCACCGCGCCATCACGCTCACCGTGCCGCTGCCCGCCCAGCACCAGGTGCACCACACACACACACACACACACACACGCACGTGCTCACCGTGGAGCCGCGCCGCCGCAAGTTCCACCGCGCCTTCACGCTCACCGTGCCGCTGCCCGCCCAGCACCAGGTGCACCACACACACACACACACACACACGCACGTGCTCACCGTGGAGCCGCGCCGCCGCAAGTTCCACCGCGCCATCACGCTCACCGTGCCGCTGCCCGCCCAGCACCAGGTGCACCACACACACACACACACACACACGCACGTGCTCACCGTGGAGCCGCGCCGCCGCAAGTTCCACCGCGCCATCACGCTCACCGTGCTGCTGCCCGCCCAGCACCAGGTGCACCACACACACACACACACACACACACACACACGCACGTGCTCACCGTGGAGCCGCGCCGCCGCAAGTTCCACCGCGCCATCACGCTCACCGTGCTGCTGCCCGCCCAGCACCAGGTGCACCACACACACACACACACACACGCACGCACGTGCTCACCGTGGAGCCGCGCCGCCGCAAGTTCCACCGCGCCATCACGCTCACCGTGCCGCTGCCCGCCCAGCACCAGGTGCACCACACACACACACACACACACACGCACGTGCTCACCGTGGAGCCGCGCCGCCGCAAGTTCCACCGCGCCATCACGCTCACCGTGCCGCTGCCCGCCCAGCACCAGGTGCATCACACACACACACACACACACACACGCACGTGCTCACCGTGGAGCCGCGCCGCCGCAAGTTCCACCGCGCCATCACGCTCACCGTGCCGCTGCCCGCCCAGCACCAGGTGCACCACACACACACACACACACACACACACGTGCTCACCGTGGAGCCGCGCCGCCGCAAGTTCCACCGCGCCATCACGCTCACCGTGCCGCTGCCCGCCCAGCACCAGGTGCACCACACACACACACACACACACACACACACGCACGTGCTCACCGTGGAGCCGCGCCGCCGCAAGTTCCACCGCGCCATCACGCTCACCGTGCTGCTGCCCGCCCAGCACCAGGTGCACCACACACACACACACACACACGCACGTGCTCACCGTGGAGCCGCGCCGCCGCAAGTTCCACCGCGCCATCACGCTCACCGTGCCGCTGCCCGCCCAGCACCAGGTGCACCACACACACACACACACACACACACACGCACGTGCTCACCGTGGAGCCGCGCCGCCGCAAGTTCCACCGCGCCATCACGCTCACCGTGCCGCTGCCCGCCCAGCACCAGGTGCACCACACACACACACACACACACACACACGCACGTGCTCACCGTGGAGCCGCGCCGCCGCAAGTTCCACCGCGCCATCACGCTCACCGTGCCGCTGCCCGCCCAGCACCAGGTGCACCACACACACACACACACACACACACACGCACGTGCTCACCGTGGAGCCGCGCCGCCGCAAGTTCCACCGCGCCATCACGCTCACCGTGCCGCTGCCCGCCCAGCACCAGGTGCACCACACACACACACACACACACACACACGCACGTGCTCACCGTGGAGCCGCGCCGCCGCAAGTTCCACCGCGCCATCACGCTCACCGTGCCGCTGCCCGCCCAGCACCAGGTGCACCACACACACACACACACACACACACGCACGTGCTCACCGTGGAGCCGCGCCGCCGCAAGTTCCACCGCGCCATCACGCTCACCGTGCCGCTGCCCGCCCAGCACCAGGTGCACCACACACACACACACACACACGCACGCACGTGCTCACCGTGGAGCCGCGCCGCCGCAAGTTCCACCGCGCCATCACGCTCACCGTGCCGCTGCCCGCCCAGCACCAGGTGCACCACACACACACACACACACACGCACGTGCTCACCGTGGAGCCGCGCCGCCGCAAGTTCCACCGCGCCATCACGCTCACCGTGCCGCTGCCCGCCCAGCACCAAGTGCACCACACACACACACACACACACACACACACACACACACGCCCGTTCTCACCGTGGAGCCGCGCCGCCGCAAGTTCCACCGCGCCATCACGCTCACCGTGCCGCTGTCCGCCCAGCACCAGGTGCACCACACACACACACACACACACACACACACACGCACGTGCTCACCGTGGAGCCGCGCCGCCGCATGTTCCACCGCGCCATCACGCTCACCGTGCCGCTGCCCGCCCAGCACCAGGTGCACCACACACACACACACACACACACACGCACGTGCTCACCGTGGAGCCGCGCCGCCGCAAGTTCCACCGCGCCATCACGCTCACCGTGCCGCTGCCCGCCCAGCACCAGGTGCACCACACACACACACACACACACACGCACGTGCTCACCGTGGAGCCGCGCCGCCGCAAGTTCCACCGCGCCATCACGCTCACCGTGCCGCTGCCCGCCCAGCACCAGGTGCACCACACACACACACACACACACGCACGTGCTCACCGTGGAGCCGCGCCGCCGCAAGTTCCACCGCGCCATCACGCTCACCGTGCCGCTGCCCGCCCAGCACCAGGTGCACCACACACACACACACACACACGCACGTGCTCACCGTGGAGCCGCGCCGCCGCAAGTTCCACCGCGCCATCACGCTCACCGTGCCGCTGCCCGCCCAGCACCAGGTGCACCACACACACACACACACACGCACGTGCTCACCGTGGAGCCGCGTCGCCGCAAGTTCCACCGCGCCATCACGCTCACCGTGCCGCTGCCCGCCCAGCACCAGGTGCACCACACACACACACACACACACACACACACACACACGCACGTGCTCACCGTGGAGCCGCGCCGCCGCAAGTTCCACCGCGCCATCACGCTCACCGTGCCGCTGCCCGCCCAGCACCAGGTGCACCACACACACACACACACACACACACGCACGTGCTCACCGTGGAGCCGCGCCGCCGCAAGTTCCACCGCGCCATCACGCTCACCGTGCCGCTGCCCGCACAGCACCAGGTGCACCACACACACACACACACACACACACACGCACGTGCTCACCGTGGAGCCGCGCCGCCGCAAGTTCCACCGCGCCATCACGCTCACCGTGCCGCTGCCCGCCCAGCACCAAGTGCACCACACACACACACACACACACACACACACACGCCCGTTCTCACCGTGGAGCCGCGCCGCCGCAAGTTCCACCGCGCCATCACGCTCACCGTGCCGCTGCCCGCCCAGCACCAGGTGCACCACACACACACACACACACACGCACGTGCTCACCGTGAAGCCGCGCCGCCGCAAGTTCCATCGCGCCATCACGCTCATCGTGCCGCTGCCCGCCCAGCACCAGGTGCACCACACACACACACACACACACACACACACACACACACACACGCACGTGCTCACCGTGGAGCCGCGCCGCCGCAAGTTCCACCGCGCCATCACGCTCACCGTGCCGCTGCCCGCCCAGCACCAGGTGCACCACACACACACACACACACACGCACGTGCTCACCGTGAAGCCGCGCCGCCGCAAGTTCCATCGCGCCATCACGCTCATCGTGCCGCTGCCCGCCCAGCACCAGGTGCACCACACACACACACACACACACACACACACACACACACACGCACGTGCTCACCGTGAAGCCGCGCCGCCGCAAGTTCCATCGCGCCATCACGCTCATCATGCCGCTGCCCGCCCAGCACCAGGTGCACCACACACACACACACACACACACACACACACACACACACACACACACGTACGTGCTCACCGTGGAGCCTCGCCGCCGCAAGTTCCACCGCGCCATCACGCTCACCGTGCCGCTACCCGCCCAGCACCAGGTGCACCACACACACACACACACACACGCACGTGCTCACCGTGGAGCCGCGCCGCCGCAAGTTCCACCGCGCCATCACAATCACCGTGCCGCAGCCCGCCCAGCACCAGGTGCACCACACACATACACACACACGCACGTGCTCACCGTGGAGCCGCGCCGCCGCAAATTCCACCGCGCCATCACGCACACCGTGCCGCTGCCCGCCCAGCACCAGATGCACCACACACACACACACACACACACACACACACGTGCTCACCGTGGAGCCGCGCCGCCGCAAGTTCCACCGCGCCATCACGCTCACCGTGCCGCTGCCCGCCCAGCACCAGGTGCACCACACACACACACACACACACACGCACGTGCTCACCGTGGAGCCGCGCCGCCGCAAGTTCCACCGCGCCATCACTATCACCGTGCCGCTGCCCGCCCAGCACCAGGTGCACCACACACACACACACACACACACGCACGTGCTCACCGTGAAGCCGCGCCGCCGCAAGTTCCACCGCGCCATCACAATCACCGTGCCGCAGCCCGCCCAGCACCAGGTGCACCACACACATACACACACACGCACGTGCTCACCGTGGAGCCGCGCCGCCGCAAGTTCCACCGCGCCATCACGCTCACCGTGCCACTGCCCGCCCAGCACCAGGTGCACCACACACATACACACACACACACGCACGTGCTCACCGTGGAGCCGCGCCGCCGCAAGTTCCACCGCGCCATCACGCTCACCGTGCCGCTGCCCGCCCAGCACCAGGTGCACCACTCACATACACACACACACACGCACGTGCTCACCGTGGAGCCGCGCCGCCGCAAGATCCACCGTGCCGTCACGCTCACCGTGCCGCTGCCCGCCCAGCACCAGGTGCACCACACACACACACACGCACGTGCTCACCGTGGAGCCGCGCCGCCGCAAGTTCCACCGCGCCATCACGCTCTCCGTGCCGCTGCCCGCCCAGCACCAGGTGCACCACACACACACAAACGCACGTGCTCACCGTGGAGCCGCGCCGCCGCATGTTCTACCGCACCATAACGCTCACCGTGCCGCTGCCCGCCCAGCAGCAGGTGCACCACACACACACACACACACACACACACACACGCACGTGCTCACCGTGAAGCCGCGCCGCCGCACTTTCCACCGCGCCATCACGCTCACCGTGCCGCTGCCCGCCCAGCACCAGGTGCACCACACACATACACACACACACACACGCACGTGCTCACCGTTGAGCCGCGCCGCCGCAAGTTCCACCGCGCCATCACGCTCACCGTGCCGCTGCCCGCCCAGCATCAGGTGCACCACACACACACACACACGCACGTGCTCACCGTGGAGCCGCACTGCCGCAAGTTCCACCGCGCCATCACGCTCACCGTGCCGCTGCCCGCCCAGCACCAGGTGCACCACACACACACACACACGCACGTGCTCACCGTGGAGCCGCGCCGCCGCAAGTTCCACCGCGCCATCACGCTCAACGTGCCGCTGCCCGCCCAGCACCAGGTGCACCACACACACACACACGCCCGTGCTCACCGTGGAGCCGCGCCGCCGCAAGTTCCACCGCGCCATCACGCTCACCGTGCCGCTGCCCGCCCAGCACCAGGTGCACCACACACACACACACACACACACGCACGTGCTCACCGTGAAGCCGCGCCGCCGCAAGTTCCATCGCGCCATCACGCTCATCGTGCCGCTGCCCGCCCAGCACCAGGTGCACCACACACACACACACACACACACACACGTACGTGCTCACCGTGGAGCCTCGCCGCCGCAAGTTCCACCGCGCCATCACGCTCACCGTGCCGCTACCCGCCCAGCACCAGGTGCACCACACACACACACACACACACGCACGTGCTCACCGTGGAGCCGCGCCGCCGCAAGTTCCACCGCGCCATCACAATCACCGTGCCGCAGCCCGCCCAGCACCAGGTGCACCACACACATACACACACACGCACGTGCTCACCGTGGAGCCGCGCCGCCGCAAATTCCACCGCGCCATCACGCACACCGTGCCGCTACCCGCCCAGCACCAGATGCACCACACACACACACACACACACACACACACGTGCTCACCGTGGAGCCGCGCCGCCGCAAGTTCCACCGCGCCATCACGCTCACCGTGCCGCTGCCCGCCCAGCACCAGGTGCACCACACACACACACACACACACACGCACGTGCTCACCGTGGAGCCGCGCCGCCGCAAGTTCCACCGCGCCATCACTATCACCGTGCCGCTGCCCGCCCAGCACCAGGTGCACCACACACACACACACACACACACGCACGTGCTCACCGTGAAGCCGCGCCGCCGCAAGTTCCACCGCGCCATCACAATCACCGTGCCGCAGCCCGCCCAGCACCAGGTGCACCACACACATACACACACACGCACGTGCTCACCGTGGAGCCGCGCCGCCGCAAGTTCCACCGCGCCATCACGCTCACCGTGCCACTGCCCGCCCAGCACCAGGTGCACCACACACATACACACACACACACGCACGTGCTCACCGTGGAGCCGCGCCGCCGCAAGTTCCACCGCGCCATCACGCTCACCGTGCCGCTGCCCGCCCAGCACCAGGTGCACCACTCACATACACACACACACACGCACGTGCTCACCGTGGAGCCGCGCCGCCGCAAGATCCACCGTGCCGTCACGCTCACCGTGCCGCTGCCCGCCCAGCACCAGGTGCACCACACACACACACACGCACGTGCTCACCGTGGAGCCGCGCCGCCGCAAGTTCCACCGCGCCATCACGCTCTCCGTGCCGCTGCCCGCCCAGCACCAGGTGCACCACACACACACAAACGCACGTGCTCACCGTGGAGCCGCGCCGCCGCATGTTCTACCGCACCATCACGCTCACCGTGCCGCTGCCCGCCCAGCAGCAGGTGCACCACACACACACACACACACACACACACACACACGCACGTGCTCACCGTGAAGCCGCGCCGCCGCACTTTCCACCGCGCCATCACGCTCACCGTGCCGCTGCCCGCCCAGCACCAGGTGCACCACACACATACACACACACACACACGCACGTGCTCACCGTTGAGCCGCGCCGCCGCAAGTTCCACCGCGCCATCACGCTCACCGTGCCGCTGCCCGCCCAGCATCAGGTGCACCACACACATACACACACACACACGCACGTGCTCACCGTGGAGCCGCACTGCCGCAAGTTCCACCGCGCCATCACGCTCACCGTGCCGCTGCCCGCCCAGCACCAGGTGCACCACACACACACACACACGCACGTGCTCACCGTGGAGCCGCGCCGCCGCAAGTTCCACCGTGCCATCACGCTCAACGTGCCGCTGCCCGCCCAGCACCAGGTGCACCACACACACACACACGCCCGTGCTCACCGTGGAGCCGCGCCGCCGCAAGTTCCACCGCGCCATCACGCTCACCGTGCCGCTGCCCGCCCAGCACCAGGTGCACCACACACATACACACACACACACACGCACGTGCTCACCGTGGAGCCGCGCCGCCGCAAGTTCCACCGCGCCATCACGCTCACCGTGCCGCTGCCCGCCCAGCAGCAGGTGCACCACACACACACGCACACTCACACACGCACGTGCTCACCGTGGAGCCGCGCCGCCGCAAGTTCCACCGCGCCATCACGCTCACCGTGCCGCTGCCCGCCCAGCACCAGGTGCACCATACACACACACACACACACGCACGTGCTCACCGTGGAGCCGCGCCGCCGCAAGTTCCACCGCGCCATCACGCTCACCGTGCCGCTGCCCGCCCAGCACCAGGTGCACCACACACACACACACACACACACACACACACACACACACACACACGCACGTGCTTACCGTGGAGCCGCGCCGCCGCAAGTTCTACCGCGCCATCACGCTCACTCAACACACAATTAAATCAGAAGTCAATTTTTTTTTTAATTTTTGTCGGTTTGTCTGTCCGAACTAATTTTCAAAATGGCTAAACCGGTTGTGATAGAACTTTAAACAAACATAAAAAGCAATGCCAGGAGGGATTTAATTGAACTTGATGTCTTTTTGTAAAAATAAAAGGTATTTGGTTATTATAAATCTTAATAACGCCACATTAATACATACTACCCAGACGAAGCCGGGGCGGGTTGTGATTTTTAAATATATTTTTTAAAATATCTAAAATCAAACATAATCCACAGGGCGCAGTCCACGACAAGCAGTCCACAGCAAACCTCCGGCTGTTGTGTTCTATCATGGGAGGACAGGCGCGAGCCGTGTGGGAAGACGTCACGGGTTCAACCCCGCTCACTCTCACTGAGGACTGTGCTTCTTTCACCACCACAGTTTCAGCAAGGTACAGCCAAACGTTTACAAGAAAAATACCACAACTGATAGTTACACTTAGTAGTAAAGCGTAATTTTATAACACTTAAATTTTAAAAATAGTTATCACTATGTTTAAGTTCTTCTAACACAAAGATTAGTTTGCTTAACCCTTTCACTGCCTTTCAAAACTTTTTTAATCACATGCCGATCCCGCCCATGGGCGGGCAGATTTAAAACCTTAATAAGTATGCCAAATAACATGAAAAAATTACAAGATTTTGTCTAATAACTCATTTTATTATGATTCATTCGTTACCAAAACGGCCTGCGGATATCTAAGATTTTAGAAAAAGGACAATTCTGATCTGTCATGCCGACCCCGCCCATGGGCGGGCAGTACGCGTATTCAGAATTAAGGAACCTTTTGTTAAAATTTTAATCAAAAACTATAATTTTAGGAGAAATAATAACAAATTAAGTATATTTACATGTAGTGATAATAAAATACAAACTTTATTGTTCTTTGACAAAGTCCCGACACCTTTGTTTTGGTCACCGACCATATACATTTTTTCGGTATGATTTATGATTTAATTTTGGCTAATGACCTATTTCGGATTGTTGTTTAATATAGATAAGATCATAAACTGTCGGTAAATAAGAAACAAGATAAGAATGCAGATGGTGATCTGAACAAAAGTAGCCGGTCGGTAATAGTCACTTTGAAAACAAAAGAAGTGCCGATAACTTTTGTTATGGACACGAATAATTTTACAACTTGCATGATTTATGATTTAACGTAAGTAAGTAGCATATTATAGAAAAAAATTGTCTACGGAAAAAAACATTCATTCGCATCTTGACGTTCGTGGTTTTCACAACTAGAGTTTTGCCGAGTGTTTTGGAAGTTCTTTTGCTGTTGACTTAGTGCATCGAGTTGAGACTATCTCCTCTGCCTAATTCCTACATCTGAACAATATTTCGCGCATACCAATCTTGTATAGACGCTTTACCTGTGCAGTGTGGTGTTACTTGACTGTGCAATACTAGAAGCCTGTAGTTGGAATCACCTGGTAAGTTCTGTTACCTATCTATATTGTTTTGATAGTTTTTACTATGAGGCTAACAACTTCTACTATGAGGTTAACATCGAAATCCAGAAAAAAATGTCATGCTCCATATCTCAATTGTCTAGGTAAATACCAATTTTGTGTGGTAACGGCAAGGTAAAAATTATTTGCTTTAATTATTATATTATGCCGAAACTAAAATTTTAATTCGAGTTCACACAGACACACGCACACATAAATACAAATTGTTTTGCAGTACAGCAATATGGTGTTGTTTACACCATGTTAGTTAAAAATTAATATATTTTATTTTCCCAAGTAGTTTAAATTTTTTTAATTTACACTATATATACATAAAACTGTATCAATGTGTCAAAGGGGAAAGTGGGCACTGTCTTCTGTAACAGGCTTACATACCTAGCACAGGAGCCAGAGGTTACAAGCTGGTAACATTCATTGCTATGCAGACGACAGCACTGGTGATGCCTTATACACCGGCCGTGCCAATATTTCTCAGGAAAACGTCGCCGAGAGTACCGGGACAAACTTGTGTCTGAAGTCGACTGTTTGCTGAACAAAGTCTCGGATTGGGGGCGACTAAATCTAGTCCAGTTCAATCCCTAGAAGACCCAAGTTTGCACGTTTACCGCTAAAAAGAACCCCTTTGTCGTATCTCCTCAGTTTAAAGGCACTCCCCTTGCTGCCTCAGCTAGCATCGGAATCCTCGGTGTCGACATATCAAATAGTGTGCAGTTTCGTGGTCCCTTGAAAGGGAAGGCCAAATTGACCTCTAAAAAGCTTGGCGTAATCAGCTGAGCGAGACAGTATTTCATACCGGCACATCGCTTGCTACTTTGCAAAGCGCAAGTTCGGCCTCACATGGAATACTGTTCTCATCTCTGGGCCGGGGTACGCCAGTGCCAGCTCCTTCCACTTGCCGCATCCAGCGCAGAGCCGTTCGAATCGTCGACGACCGAGTTCTTTCTGATCAGCTCTATACACTGACGCTGCGTAGGGATGTTATATTCCTTTGCATTTTCTATCGAATCTACCACGGAGAGAGAGACTTTTTTCGGGTGATTTCGATGTTGTTCCCTTAGTAATAGTTGTGGTTTATTAGCAGCTGAGTATAGGCCCCAAGGAATTTCTCGATTTTGGTTTCACCCAGTATCAAGTGAAAATGTGAATATATAACTTTAGCTAATACATATAACGCTTGAGATTTAGATAAGAATAAGTTGCTCTAGACATGTTTTCACAAGAAATATTTTGTTTAAGAAATGCGGTTTCTGAAGCAAGATCTACGTATTTCTGAAACATTAGAAACCATTGTTGTAAAAAATCCTCTACTGTAATATTCAGTAAACCAAGATTTACCTTGAATTATCCTCAATGGGTAAAGTCCGAATAAAGCCTAAGCGTTGCCTGCAAAATTAATGTTGCACTGTATTTTTTTATGTCTAATAAAATATTTCAGGATGAAAATGGATTCTCAGCCGTCTACGTCTCAGTCAGCTGAAATTCAAGATGAACTTTGGATCCTCAGCCATCTACCTCTTGGTCAGCTACCATTCGGGATGAAATATTTGAGACCTGGGAATCCGCCTACTTCGCAAATGAAGAAGTTGTGCATAATGAGGGCTTATCGTACGACGAACTCTATGGAATATTGGTCGATGATGTCGACGATATCCTGGAAAATGACAATCATGGTGTCGAACTGGAAGCCCATGATGATTTATCACAAGACCATTTACCCCAAGTCATTGAAACTGAGGAAAATGAATTAACCCATGATTGGCAGTACGGAAATGCGCCAAATTCCAACAGTTTGGAATTTACGGCGACTACTGGGCTAAAAGTCGACATGAGGGAGAAAGAACCTATAGATTTTTTCTGGCTGATTCTGTGTCCCTCAATTTTAAGTCTAATTTTAACTTGTACCAACAAGTACGGAGAGGAGTTGAAAAATACGGCTTCTGCTACGCACAGTAGAATGAAGGAGTGGCGACCAATAGACGTGGATTCTCTAAAAACATTTATTGCGTTGGTGATTCATATGGGTACGATCCAATACAATAGAATATCGGACTATTGGAAAACGCATTATTTATTTCAAAATAATATTTTTAGTAAATACATGACACGAAACAGGTTTTTGAATATAATGCGAGCATTAAACGTTCAAAATATAGCGGGAAATGCGAGTTTGAATAAAATTAAATCTTTAATTGAAGAAATAAATAATAATATGAAAAATATTTATCATCCTACTAGGGAAATAACAATTGATGAATCTCTTATGCTTTGGAGAGGAAGACTAAGTTACCGACAATATATGAAATCTAAAGCGAGTGGATATGGACTCAAATTTTATAACTTGGGAGATAATTTGGGTGTCATTTTTAAAACACATTTATACGCAGGATCAAAAGATCCTTTAGTTGCTGGACGAGGACATACACATAAAGTAGTCCATTTGTTAATGGATGGCCTTAAACATTTGGGCCACTCGTTATATATTGACAATTTTTACTGCAGCATTCCTCTCACAAGAGAGTTATTAAATAGCGGCACACTGTGCACAAGAACGCTTAAATTAAATAGGGAAGGAAATCCTAAAAAAAATTTAAAAACCAAGGTTAAAAAAGGCGAAGGATCATACTCCATGATAGAAATAATATAATGGTGGCAAAATGGATGGACAAACGGGAGGTTATATTCCTATCAAGCGAACATAATAGTAACTTAGAAAAAGTAACAAGTGCTAGAAACAGAACCTCCTTAAAACCTCGCGCTATTATTGAATATAATAAATATATGAGAAATGTAGATAAACATGACCAAATGCTATCATATTATAGCAGTGAGCATAAGTCCATAAGATGGTACAAGAAGGTTATTATACATTTACTTGAAGTGTGTCTGATTAATTCTTTTCAATTATTTAAGTCAGTGATAAATCAAAATATGACTTTATATGACTTCCGATTGAAAATTTTAGAAAAATTGTTGCCACCCGTATTTTCAAACGAAGAAATACCTCTAGCGATTTGTCCAGTTCATTTTCCTAAGCAAATAACCAAAGAAGCTAATAGCCGTCGTGCAAAACGAAAACTGTGCCGACAATGTTCTAAGATAAAAAAAGGGTAGACACAATATTTTACTGCCCTGATTGTCCCGATAAACCAGGACTATGTTTAAATTGTTTTAAACCATACCATCGGTATTGATTTATGATCACTAAGCAAGACCTTGGCTGGAATCACATCTATCGGCATCGATCCAATAGCCGTCTTCATAATTCCTGGTCATTAATAATATAATAAATGTGATACCAGCCTTCACAAACGCTATATGTGAAATCATTATTTGTAATACAAAACTGTTGTTTTCATTTCATCAACATTCGAAATTTCTTTGGGGAGTTAGTTATTCTATTGCTCAAATAAAATAACTTCTTTGATGGGAAAAACATAGAAATCTCTAAAATAAATACTTCTCCATACAAGCTGATCGGCGCTTTAGTATGCGGAAGCCAATTTAGTTTTGATATTCCGATGTTAGTCCCGAAAAGAAGTTGTTGTATTTGAGCAACAGAATCATTTTTAAAAGGATTTTACCCATATTTTTGTAACTCCTTGTATGGATAAAGATGGATGAGCTATTTTCTCAAATGCCAAAATCTATTTATTGTTATGAATGATTCTAAGTATGTAGTAATAACATATTCATATACCTACAGTGTTTAGATGTAGTTGATTTTTAAATAAAAGTTATTGAATCAATTAAATTTGTTTTATTTTAATCTTACATAACCAATATTAGAATCACATGGTAAAAAAAGTGTAAATTCAATTATCTTTGTATTTATTTGTAATAATCTCAACATCATTTAGAAAGTGCAATAGCCGATCGTCTGGAACATTCTCCAATAGCCGTCTAATGGAAACAGCTACAACATTTTTTTTACATTTGCATGGAGACATGTTATTCTCGTCTTTAGTCTGAGAACTTGCATCTTTTGTTATTCTACTGCTAGGTTTCTTCAGCTTTTCTTTGATTTTTTGCCTTATTTCTTTCATGTCATCAATTTCGTGCACGCTAGTTTTATCGTCTGAAAAGAAAATCGTAATAAATAAAAATTAAAAAAAAAACTTTTAACAAAGTTAATGCAAAATTGTGGGAAAAAAATTAATCATACAAAAAGGTTGACTACGCATGACTTGAAAAAAAAACCCTAAAATGTATTTTTTATATTTCATTTTAGATTTCCTTGTACTAAGCTTGTGCTTAAATCTATCTTATACGCAGATTAAGATACATTTGCTTCATCTTAATTAAATTAGCTGAAATTTTTGCCTTACCTTCACATTCCATTAATAATTCGGTTAACAACAACAATAACAAATGAAACTGGCACAATTTTTTCACAAATAACACAAAAATATACGCAAACACGCTCTACGCAACGCACAGGACATGTAATTTAGACACTCAAAATATCTCATGTCGAAATCTAAGGCCTCATGCCGAAACCGCCGATGGGCGGACCAATATACTTTATCGAGATGCCGGGCCCGCCGATGGGCGGACTGAATACCAGTATAAGCCGCCATAGGGGTAATGTTGTCATTTCTTAGGAAGGCAGTGAAAGGGTTAATACAGTTCATTGGGTTATATGTACTACGTACTAGAGAAGCCATTCCAAACAAAAATTGTGTCCTACTATAAACTGTATTAAGCAAACTAATCTAAAAAGAAGACATAGGTCTTCGCGCATGCGCTGGAGTAATAGTAATTTGATATAAAATAAGATATTAATATAAAATAAATATAATAATTTAATACAAAATATCTTAATTTAATCTAAACAAACATATTTCAAAATAAAATGTACTTAATAATTATTATTTTATGGAATCCACAAATCTTCAATTTACGCAATATTTAGTTTGTACGGATTGTAGCGCAGTTCAGTTGAACATAGTCAATGTTCGGAATGGCTTCTCTAGTACGTAGTACATATAACTCAATGATACAGCTTTTTATATTTTTGATTGGTAAAATGCGATTCCATTTAGAATAGGAATGTCAATAACCTCGAATGGCCGCGATCTGTCAACTGTCACTTGAAAAGTACGGCTTGCAAAGAATTTTTTTTTTCCACTTTTATATTTATTTAACTTAGTATTACCAAATCTATTGAAGTCATTTTCGTTTAAAAATAATTTGAAGCTGGAGTTTTTTTTTTCAACTTTTATATTTCGCCAATAAGCAAAGCGGGCGCCATTGTCTGTGGCGCCAAGATGGCGTCAATCAAATATCAAAAAATATATATTAAAAATTCTTAAAATATTCTAATTAAAACTTTTCTTTAATGGTTCTTTGACCATGAAATGTAAAGGAGAGATCTCCCGCTGGGCAAGGTGATCGGCCCAGGGAACGGCCAACGCTCCAAGTGGTAGTTCGGAGCTATTCTATATATACTGTTCTATATTTACTTCGGAACTTTGATAGCGTGAGTTAGGTTTCGTTGTGTTTCGCTTGTGGAGCGACGACAGCGCCGTCACAGTTCTTTTGTATTTATTTGTAAATAAATATTATTTAAGAAAATATCCGTTATACTCACCCTACCTAATTTATTGGAATTGACAGCTATGACATCACAATATGTTGTATGTTAGTATGTTGTTTTAACAGTGGTAGAGCCAGGCAGCAGCTTTTGCTGTCGCATGGATGGGCCGGCTCGAACCTGGGTGGTACCACGACCTCACAGAATACCAGCGTGAAGTAGAGGTTTACCTCTGCGTTTCGCTTGGTGAGTGCAGGTGGCCGGAGGCCCTTTTTACTGGAAATGACGCATTCCATCCTAGTCCACACGGGTGAAAACGCATCTGCATTTTGATCCGTAACAGAGGATAGATGTAGATGTCTATGGGCCGCAACAACCACTTAACATCAGGTGGACTGTGTGCTCGTTTTCACCCTTATCATATAAAAAAAAATGTCACAATATGACATCAAATAAGTCCTATTCTTATTTTAATCCCATAGTATTTCGTTTTATTTTTTTATTTTCCCAAATACAATTAATCTTAATGATGTGAGCTATTGTAGCTCAGAGGCAAATCGCTAGTTCAAATTTTAACTTTAATTTCATAGTAATAACCAAAGTTCGATATCCGCCAACACTACTCAAATCGTTCAGTAATTGTAATTTTAAATTCTAGTTTAATACATACCACCGGTGAAATAAGTTATCGTGATGACAGCTGCATATCAGAAATTCTCGAACACATTGGAATTCAACGCATTGGAGCAGCATGGCGGATTCATTCATCTTGATCATCATCATTACAGCCCATCACAAGTCCACTGCTGAACGTACCTCCCCCTAAGGAATGCCAAATCCATACCAGAACTAAGAGAAGGCTTGTGCTCAGCCGTGGGGCATATATAATACGTTATTTAACCCATTAATTGTCCCATGAACCACATATGGTACGAGTACAATTGCTATTGTCTTACTATTGTGTCTGGAAACCGGACAATGTAAGTGTTTTGTGAAATTATTTACTTACTTTGCGATAAACGGATGCTGTGACCCATTTATAATACCTAAGGTCTAAGATGGAACCGTGGTAGCTCAGATGGTTAGCGCTCGCTGTAAGCTTCACAGTACTCGAGCAACCTGGGTTCGATCCCCGCCGGCACCAATGAAATTGTTAATTGCAATTTTAAGTGCTGCTTTACCACGTGCTCTGCGGTGATGGAAAACATCGTGAAGAAACCTGCATATCTGAGAAATAAGAAAAAAAATATTTCTAAGACATGTGAAGTTCGCCAACACGCATTGGGGCAGCGCGGCGGACATTTCCTTGCCCTAAAACCCTCTCAGAAATGAGTGGGACGTAAATGGGCTGCAACCTTAAGATGGAATGCCTTGTTACCAGTAAAAGGTCTCCGATTCTCTACCCTTAACATATTAATTACGAAGCTGTTATATTTACGCTGGTATTCCGTGTGAGGGTGGTCATATCTCCTATCTAATCGACCTATTCTTATTGCAACCACAATACAATTTAATGTGCATTGCTTATAAAAAAGCTTTATAAGCAGCAATCTAAACTACACGAACCTTTTTTTAGTCTAGACAAAAAAATAATGATGATTTCATTATTTATTTCTCTACCACGTATTTATACAAATTAGTCTTTAGTATAATTATTAACAAATATTCTGTCCCTTGCAGATTCTGGTTGATGAATTGTCAGAACGTTAGCGACGCCACCAAACTAGCGACGGAGTTGTACAGGTATTATTTAGTTTTGAACTTATAAATACGACTATATTGATCCACGGACTTCTTTTTTGCTCCAATATTCTTTTATGCCCGTTTATGTCTATGCAAGTGGTACGTTTATGTGGACTACTTTTTAATGCTACCATGTCGCGGATCCCAGCGAAAGCTTAGATTTATACTTAAACACAAATTAAATATTTAAAAAAATAAAGTAGGTTTTTGTAAGTGTCCCAGATCTCTGACACTGCACTTTTGCCTGCCTTCTATCTTATTGTATACGTATTACATCAGGCACGGGTAGCTTAGTTTTTATTAATCGATCAAAAGAGAATCAAAATATAAATATTTAACCATTTACCGTTCTTGTTTCAGGGAAATGTTGCTCGTGCCATTCGAAGTACGTATCGTGATACTGGGCAAGAGGCTAGACGCTCTGGAGGGAAGATTGTTGGTGCTTTATATTACAGATAGATACGCCTACGACACGCTTATACAACAGGTACGTTCCAAACGGTTTTGACAAAATAAGGACTGCTTTCGTATGCATAGAAAGGCGTGAATCGATTTTTGACTGCTGTGTAAAATTAATATTGAACTTTATTTGCAAGTACAGTTGGCAGATTATTCCTTGCTGTCATTCATAGCACGTGTAATTTATTCACGTATATCTAACATATTATATATTATATGGTACCATGTTTATATATAATATGCATGGCTACCTCTTTGGGTTAGTGGTCGTAAACGCGACAGCTGATCATGATCATGAGGATATGAGGTCCTGGATTCGTATCCTGGGTTGTCCAAAAAAATAATTTCTTGAGCATTTCTGTCAAAAAATTCTCAGTAGGAACTCTGAGTCATGAAGTTTGTGGCTTTTCAGCACCCTGCTTCGGAAAGCACGTATGGCCGTTGGTACTGCAACCGATCTCTCTCCGATCATGTCAGATTGCTTACATATTACTATTGTACGTTACATCTAAGATGCAGCTGCTGATAATATAAATAAAATATGCTGCTTGAGGTAAAATAAAAATGGTATTTTAAAACAGCTAATAGCTAATGATGAGTACACCAACGCGCTGTGATGTCAACTGATTCGATGAACAATAAAATAAGCATATGAGGCAAAAATGCTGATCGGGTGATTTGTGCGGTTGCACTGTACAACTATTCTCGCGCATACACTCGTACACTATAATCCTGTTATTCACAGATGGCTACTCTCCGTTAAGACTGGCCGCCGTGGTGGAAGTTCGGTCTGATGGACATTATTATTATAACAAACCAATGTAAAGCCAGTATAAGGGGAACGTTCTGTGCCCAGTAGAGATGATATCGTTATAGCCTTTCATAAATCTAATGCTGATGATAGGCGTCCCCACTAAGAATCGCGAAATTCAAGATACATCTTTTTTTATAGAATAAGGTGACAAACGAACACACACTCCACCTGATGGTAAGTGGATGCTGTGGCCCATAGACATCTATATTTATCCCCAATTAAAAATCAAAATGCAGATGCGTTTTCACCCCTGAGGAGTAAGATGGAGTGTTTTGATTTCAGTAAAAAAAAGGTATCCGGTTCTGTACACTCACTATATGAAATACATCAGCATTAAGCTGCTATTTTACGCTGGTATTCTGTGAGAGCGTGGTCCTTCCCCGGTCTTTAACCATAATATAGCTGCAGCGTGGCTCTAACACGTATTACATCTTGAATACGCCAGCCAAACGTGGCGATTACAAACTGCAAATTCCTTTAAAGCTGAACGAACTGAACGAAGAAGAAGATAGAAATTACATCATACCCGAGATGGTTTTATATTAGGTAAGATTGTATAATTTTATATTTCTACCATCAGGAGCACTACACAGAGATCGCTCATTCAACGGCGGTGCGGTTTTTGGATGGAAAGGATGTTTACCTTGAGTTCTCCGGCAACCTAGTGCCCGTCACAAAGTCTGGAAGTCAACCTATGTTCACTTTTGAGGTAATTTATTAATTTCAAGAGTTAGTATTAAAGTTTCTTTCAAACCAATTATCTACAAACATAAATAATATTGAGGTATTATCATTTTGAAAGTACATTTTATATTCAAAATTTAAAATAAAAACTTATTTAAAATAATATATAGTTTTATTTGTAAGTATCTTTAAGAAGTTTTTTGTTACAATATGTATAGATTTGCACTGATTATAGAAAAATATAAAACAATCTAAATTTATATATTTAGAATCTTTAAAAATATTTGAACTTTGAATTCACAAAATAATAAGAAAATGGATCGATATTGGTCAAAAAATAAAAAGAGGGAATTAATGAAAATAAGAGATCGTCTTTTTTATAACTACAAGCGCCTTCATTGTGCTTTTGGTAAACTTATCGCTTTTATCATGTCAAAATATATATATAGAAAAAACTTTTTAAATCTACTAAAACACAATAGAAAGAAAAACATCTACTAAAACACAACAAAAAAATTAATTAGCCTTATGTGAAAAATTATCAAAACAATATTCATTGATTATCTAAATTACTTTTTTTTTGTAGTAAAATACGTTAACCTGCTTCAAAAAAAAGTTATCGATTTAATAGAATTTCTTTATACCCACGTCAGTCATCAGATGTAGCATTTTTTAATCCAAAGGTATACTAACAAATCCTCTAAGGAGAAAATAATTTAGGTCTGTTAATATTATTTCAAATAATCCAACTTATTTAATTATTACAGGCTTTCAAAGACAACCGAGTGGAATTTACAGTGCGAGTGAAGCATCACGAAGAAAAACCATCAGGTCGAGTGTACTTCATGAATGAACCCAAGGTCCGTGTCAAGTGCCTTCCACTAAACGCTAATATAAATGTAATTTAGAATATAATAACGGCGTAAGCGAATTCACTACCCCACGTTATCAAGTGGGTATCGTTAAAGGCTACCAGAGGAAATGAAACATGAGATGAACAGCAACATCTTTCCGATAACAAAACATCTCCAATGGGGTTGACTTTTTAATAAAAGGAAAGAAAGAATACTAATTAGGTGGCCTTATATTCTCTTCTTTCTCTACTTAATTAGTCTGTTGACATCCACTGCTCGAAATTGCTACTGTTATAGGAATTTGCCATATTTGGCATGCTTTGCTAGTGGTTAACGATCTAAAAACCAGACGTATTGACCGTGCTTGCCGTCGTCGAGATAGACGATTATATTCGCTGGCGTGAACGAAATGAATGTATCACCATCTATGGAAAGCCATAAGGTCTCTATGACATTTCTAGCCACTCTTACGACACCTATGGAATGATATAGGGTAATAGATTTTCTCACCCCGACGCTGTGCCGATAAAATTTGCAATAGTAATACGAAAATTGTTTTTGTTTTCTTCGATTTAATACGAATTGTCGTGTCATCGATTTACTTCTGTTTTCGGACTAGCTCTGTTATTAAATTACTGCGTGAAAATTGCAGGTTGCCAAAGGCGAACAATCACAAACCCCTGCCTGCGTGCTGGACGTGGAATTACCTGAGAGCATCGCACCAAGAGCTGCTAAGAGTCAGATTGATTACCTGAATTTGGATCAGTCTGGTGAGTTCAATTGATTTTACGTTTATAACAAAGTTAACAATTCAACAATCCTATCAAAAATATTCATAAAAATAACACTATTCATAATATTCATAATAATAACTATATAAATATTCATAATAATAATAATTCTATCAAAAATATTCATAATAACAACACTGTTATGAATATTTTTGATATAATTGATGACATGGCAATTGAGAATAAGTGAATTAATAAATGTACTTAAAAGAAAAATAAAATTGTCAAATCCTAGCTTGATCGCTCTTATATGTGGGACGCAAAAACATTTCATCATCTCGTAAGAGTTTTTAAAGAGGCGTCTAATATGTACTTTCCATGTTAAAGGATAAAATCGAGTACCAAACTTATAAGAATGATTTCATCATTTATAAGTACAACAAATGACGTTGTAATGAGTAGGTAGTAGATACAATCAAATCTCAGCAGTATTAAAATTGCTGTACCAACAAACAAACAAAATAAGACTACTTTCGTAACAAACTACAAATGACATGACGCATTGGTACCTGATAAAGACGCTAATGCCTCACAGAAAATAGAAATAATTTGTCCTCCTCTAACATTTGCTTATTGTAATAATGAAAAATGTACAACTAATTATTAGTTGTACATTTTTCAATTTAGATTTATCTTACGAATGCAACGCTAACTTCTGGAAAGTTAAATTATTTCTCTGATTAAATTCGTTAAAAGACAGAACAATAGCCTTATTAAATTTAATAATAAATTTACGTATTAATCTTTTTTCTACAGGCTTTGATGCCCTAAAGGACGAATTGAGCTTCCATTGGGGTGACCACAACCATAGCTTGGGACCTAACTCATTATCTTATCATGATCATCAAGTCAATGGACATGTGAGTCTGTTTTCTTTACTTGCATTTTCAAAAACATGTCATATCGAACCGTTTTCTAAATATTTATATTCTATATTCTCCTCAGGACAAAATTATTACAAATGGTCATGTTAAATATCCTTCAAAGGATACTGAAGACAAGAGTACAAAACCACAAGGTATGGAAGATAATATACAAAAACACTTCATATAATATGTAATGAATTTCAAATAATGTTTGGATATCTGTTTTAGCTAATGGAGGTACGTTGCATGTTGACTCAAACAAAACAAAAGCCACATTCGATTCGGACGAAGACAAAACACCGATGAACACTTTAGAAAAAGGCAAAAAGAAACCAGAAGGCGGTTCTTTCTTTGGCGGTATAGCCGACAAGGTCAAAAATGTATTCGGTCACAGTGACGATAAAGAAGAGGATGTCAAGGAATCTTCACCTACACCTGACCCCAAGCCTCGCGAATCGAAAGAAAAAACCCCACCAAAACCAGCACCTAGACTTATAAAAGAAGATTTGCTTGTAAAGGTTGACGATATGTTCAAAGACCTAAAGAAAAAACCACACAGCAACGAAGAAGACGATTTAGAAAGTCAAGTATATTCCACAAAGTTAATTGTAGATGAAGAAAGTGATCGACCATCTGGCCTTCACGTTGTAACGGAGGAAGTGTACCAACAGTATGAAAATATGCAACCAGTAGATACTCCCTTAAGAATTCAGAAATCTGATCCATTCCAGTTTTACACAGGTTGCTGCGAAGGAAAGTATAAAGGACTAAAACACCGACACGATGAAACTTCCAATTTAATTGATAGGGTTGAACAAATCAATTTTACGGCAAATGAAAAACTTGAGATTGATTGCTTAGATAAGCTCGAAAAAGAGAAAGACGATATTAAACAAAAGTCTAAAGAGGTGACCGAAGACTTGATTATCAGAACTGAAGCCGTTACAAAAGACCTGAGAGATAAAAGTGATGATTTAAAGTCGACTATAGAAGATAAAGTAAATGAATCAGAAAATGCACTTAATGATCAATTAAATAAATTAAATGATGATGCTAATGAAAAGAAAGCACAATTACAATCGAAAATTGAAGCAGAGATCGAAAACGCTAAATCTTCTGCTAAGGATATTCTTAGTGAATTAGCTGAAGATACTAATCGTATTAAAAGCAACATAGAGAAGAAAGCTGATGTACTTGATTTTGCTGCTAGGGAAAGAGCCGAAGAACTTAAATTGAGGGGGCTCGATAAAGTACAAGATTTAGAAGGACATCTCGCAAAAGCGTCAGAAAATGTTAATCAAAAGTCAAAAGAAATCGCTGATTCAGTACATGATTTAGAAGGTAAATTAAATCATAAAGCGCAAGACATTAAAGGAGCTTTTGAAAATAAAAAAGACAACGTTAAAGATGCAGCGAACCAAAAAATTAACGATATCACTGAATCCATCGATAGTACCAAGGAGAAAAGCCAGAAAGCTGCTGCTGATGTCAAATCTAAAGCTACCGAGAAAAAAGATCAAATTGAAACTGAAGTGAAAAAGAAGAAAAAGGAAGGGAAGAACTTCTTTACTGGACTTGTACACAATATATTTGGGGAGAAAGACAAGATTGAAAATGAAGTAAAAGAAAAAGCATCTGAAACACAAGAATATGCAGATCAACTTATAAAACAAGCTTCGGAAAAAGAAGATGAAGTATGTGACAAATTAGTGGACGGGAAGGAAGCTGCTGAAAATATAGCACAAGAAGAAAAAGATAAAGTCAAAGAAAAGGTTTCAGAAACGAAGGAATCGGCTGATCAGTTAATACAAAAGGTATCATCGAAAAAGGTTGAAATTGAAGAAAATCTTAAAAGAAAGAAGGACGAATTAAGCGAAGATATTGAACATGTAATACAAACTACTCAAGATAAAACGGCTGAAGTGGGACATGAGGTGAAACAAAAGAAAGATGAAGCAGAGAAAGCTATTATTGATAACACAAAAGAAATAAAGGTCGTCGTTGATGACAAAAAGCAACAATTAGCGAAGGCTATGGAGAACAAAATAGACGATTTAAGGCATGCAAAAGATGATTTACAGAGCGAAGCTCAGAGCCAACTAGAAAGGATATGGCAGGAAGCTGTGGCGACAACAGAAGAAATAAAAAAATCTGGTGACGTTATTGCGAAAACCGCGTCCAATAAATCATCAGACATACAAAATAACGTTTCAAATGAAATCGAAGACTTAAAGGAATCTGGCAATGATGAACTTCAAAAAGCACAAAAAGTAGCGATTAATAAGGCTAGTGATCTTCAGAAATCCTCGGAGCAAGTGTTTGATGACATTCAAGAATCGACCTTGAGCGCTTTTGATAAAGTCGAAAGTTCTGCTAAGGACAAAGCGAACAGTGTCAAAGATACGTGGGAAGACTTGCATAGTTCAACAAGAGACACTTACGCTGATATGAAGGACGATGTGACAAGTTTGGAAAATTCAGCACAGGATACGTTGCATAGTTTTCAAAGTTCCGCCGGAAATACGTTCGACAGTTTGGACGATTCAGTAAAAGAATATGTTAGTGGTGCTCAAAACACTGTACAAAATGTCGAATCAAACTCTAAAGAGTTATTTGGAGACATGAGAAATACTTTTGAAGGCTTCCAAATATCAGCTGACAACAAACTAGAGGACGTGAAGGCATCTGCCAAGGAGGGCATAGAAGATGCTGGTGCGCGATTGGAGGAAACAAAAGAAGCAGTAAAAAATGATCTTAAGGATACTGAAGAAACTATGATTAATACTATAACGAGTGGAGCTGACAAACTTGCGAGCGGTTTTGACGCTTTAGGAAGCCACGCTTTTGGAGCTTTTGACCAAGGTTTGTTATTTCTCATCTGTGACATTTAGCTTTTAGTTCGTAACATACCTATGTAATAAAAATAACGTTGGTCTGATTTTCAGGTGGAAAAAAAGATGCCTCAACAAAATTTCTGGAGTCGGAAAAAGCCCAGTCTTCCCCTCACAAGAAAAGTTCTGGGTACGTAGATATTTTTTACGAAACTGTCCCCAATTAATCGATGCCTGTTAGATCACTGTCTTTTTTATTACTTTTATTACATAATATTGTTTCTTTATTGAAAATAGATTTCTTGGGAATTGATGATCTTACTTATAATCGTTTGTTAATACTTTTTTAGATTAAGTGTTAATTATATGACCTGTCTCTTTCTATTGCCATTTAGTAAAAAGAGAAAATCATCTTTAAGCATCTTCGTCTAAAAGTTGACTTAGATTTTTTTGAGTAAGGTCATTAATGAACAATAATCCATCGAATGTAAAAATGTAAATAACCGATCACATAGTATCGCACTTGACTAATTCATGAATGCATTTTATATTATGTGACGGCAAAAACACTAGATTCACAATTATTTTAGTGTCGATTTTCCTTTTTTATGAAAAACTATCATATTTAAATTCTTGGTTTTTTATTAAAGTAAAAACAATATAAAAAAAAATTAAGTTTCATACTTGCGATGGTTATCATTTGGTGAATGAAACTCCATTATTATTGACGATGAGTTTATCACTTATTTCACTGTAATTCTTAATTTAGGTATTCATTAAATGAATCTCACTGGTTTCGGCTCACAATCATTAGGATATATCAATTGCAATAACAGTGAACATGCACTGACAGGAGATGGTATTTAAATCATCAGTTATTTCCATAGCATAATGTCTTATGGGATTTTGCTATGGGGAAATGCGGCTGATTCAGAAACTATTTTTGTTTTACAGAAGAGGGCCATTAGAGCTATTTACAATTTAAAACCGAGAGAGTCTCTTAGAGATAAATTTAAAGAAATAAATATATTAACTTTGGCCTCTCAGTATATTTACGAAAATTTAATGTATGTTCACAAAAACAAAGGTAGTTTTAGTAAAAAAAGTGATGTGCATTCTGTAAACACTAGGAACAAACACAAGCTAGTGATACCAGTTTCTCGACTCCACAGAGTCAATTCATTCTTGGGGCAATGTATACGCTATTACAACAAGGTCCCGGAAAGTGTACAGGCTCTCTCTATTAGCAAGTTTAAATGTTTAGTTAAGTTGAAACTGTATAAAAAGGGTTATTATAGTATAAATGAATACATGGTTGATAATAACCCCTGGGAATAAGGTGATCGCTTCCAAGCTGTTTCTAAAATAAATTTTGTACTTATATAGTTGTATAACCATTATTGTAAAATTTGCTTTAAAAAAAAAGTCCCGCTGGGTTTCTTGCTGGTTCTTCCCAGGACGGAGGTTTTTTTTTCGAACCAGTGGTAAAGCAAAAAATGAATTTCAATAAGAATTACACATGTGATCTATATTGAATAAAAAATTATTCTATTCTATTCTATTCCATCAAAACTTGTACTCATAGAAATAACTTTAAGGGTATAATTTAAAAAGTCCTTAAGGCTTTGTGACTAATAACGGGAAATATTTAACTTCAACAATTTATTAAATTGAAATTAAATTAATTTTCAATTCAAATTAATTTTATTTAAAGCTGGTTTAAAGATAAAATTAAAAGATAGTTCTAGTTCTAAGTTTTTTTCCAAATACCACAAGTTTTTATAAAATGTCTCAAATTATTATCGCAATTGACATATCCTGATGATGCCGTAAGGCGACACCGACCGGTTTTATCAGTACTTAGATAAAGAATTTTAAACAGTGAAATCAGCACAAGTGATAAAACCGTAGTAAAAATACTTATTTTTTTTTAATCTAAATTACCTACTACACTTAATTGTCAAAAAAATCGACACAATAGGTAATGTTATGGACCAAGTGATTGATAGGGCATTAGTACACTAGTTACGAAAAGTATCTATTACCTACTTTTCGTATAAAGAATCAATTCTATTACTAATTCACTAAAATACACAATGCCTGCATCTAACTTCACCCGCACCGCATTACAGAATACCGAAGCTTAAGAAGAAGAAGAAATAATTCGCAGCGAACGAAACACGAACGCAGAACGATGTATGATATAGATTAGATTTATTATTTATTGATGTTCTATAAGGTACCATGACACAATTATTGTTTCGACCTATTGCTACAAAACTGACTTATCTCGACATATAATGTCTCCCAACAAACGTTGCGAGCTCCGGTTATTTGTTTGTAACATTTAAAGTCTGGTGCTATACAGCAAGATTCAAAGTGATTATTTTAATATAAATCGAAACAGTCGTTTTGTCTTTGTTATGTTAAACACTGTAAAGGTAACGTTTCCAGTGAAGTAATTGCTATTAAGTATAGTTTTATTTACACGTAGTCACTTATTTTATTTTTAAAATATGACCTTTGTTCAATTAAGTACAAGTATTGTGTAACCTGTTTGTCGAATTTAACATTTGACTAACAATACTGTTTGTTGAAGAAATTCATTTCATTTTTTTTAAATAACTTAAAAACAATCATATTAATTTAAAAAGTCATTTTTATTATAGATTATTTTAGTGTTTTATAATTTATACAGATATTTTAAATGAAAGTTAAATCATGTCTAATAATCTTGCCTACGTATCCTTCGATATTATTTTTATATTTTGTTTCCATTCAATAATCTAGAATTGTTGTAAATCATGAGCACTTTTATTGTATCGAAGCTTAATATTGAATTTTTTAATTATTTAATAGCATTTTTTGTAATTATCATTTTTACGTTGCGTAATTTATTCTATTTTATCTGTGTTTTCTTTTAAATAGTTTACATTGCTTTGTACAGTACAAAGAGATACTAGTGTTATACTATTAAAGTTAGCGTCATAGTATTATTTAATTAGATTTTTTATTTAATTTCTAATAAAAAGAGTCCACGGCACGATGTCTTATCTTGCTGGCAATATGCATTATATTTTTTTTAAATATTTCCACGGGGACGATGTTTTCTTTAATAGTATACGCTATAAGGCAGAACTGCAATTAAACCACAAACATACTTGTCTTAAATGTTCAAGAACGATTTATGATTAACTTATGAAAGACGATGCTTATGATTGAGTTTTATCTAGTTTCAGTATATTGTTTGGTTATTTATATCAAAGCGGATTAATTTCATTTTTATATTATTTACATAATTTATACAATATAGATCTGCTAGGTTATTAATTAACACTTTCTGTAAATTGTGGCAAAAGTCAATTTGTTTAAGTCGTGCTGTGCTTCTTTTAAATTGTCACAAAGGAACATCCGCCATATGTCTTCGTAGATAACATACAATAAAATTCATTAAAATGTAATTTAATGTCTTGGTATTAAGTATATTTTAAATAAAAACACCAAGATCAGGAAAACTAGAACAAGCATGCGTTACTTGTGGTGTTTCCATGTAAGTTGTTAAATGTAAGATATTATATGAAACTGTTCTCGATCAAACCTCTGTTTTTTTTTTTATTTCAGCTTAATATAAGTAGCAAATCTTAAATATGTTCTTTTAGTTGAACACATAACGTATAAATTATAATCGTCAAAGCTTTTTTTAACAAACTATTTATGAATATATTAAACACGTATTTTAAAAATGTTATAGCTAAAGAAGCAGAAAATTATACTTTATTCGAGACCACCGTTCTGTCAGTCCATTCTGTATTAACATGTCATTTTCAAATAAGGCTGACATTCAAATACATTCAAAATGCCGATGTTAATAGAGGGCATTGTCTCGTTTCTAGTAATTAGATCCGCGGATTTTAATGATGTTGAAGATTTCCTGGCCGTTTCGAACATAATAACTTTTGAATATCAACGGAAGCTATCGTAGATTGCGCAGTTTATATTATACTGCTGCAAATGTAGTAACTTACACGTCCTAAGCTGCCAGTGCTGATGATGCGCTGCTTATACTGCATGGTAGTCGGAACTATAAAGTATACAATAAGGAAGTCGATAAAAACTTATTAATTGTGATAGTTTTCGTATTTTTGACAATCTACAACCGCAGACCCTAAAAGTAACAATTTTAAATGCTGCTTGAGATTTAAAGTCTGGATCCGAAAAGTAGTGGCTAAGTACTCTAACAACTAGACCACAGCGTGTATAGAGGGGTTATAAACATACTTATCGTAATTCCTGGCACCTATTCGGAATCAAAGTTCAAACTCCACACCATACTATGTCACAAAGATGTTGACATTGTGGAGTTCCAAGTTTAAACTCGAGACTGACCTTCATTTCAATTATTCTGAGAAAGTTATTAAATACACTTTTTTATCTTTAATGTCAGTTTAGGTTGGTTATTGGTTTCCTATGTATTGCTGTTTGTAATCACGACACACCTATTCAGTTACTTATCAAATTTGTATGTACCCACTTCGCACTTGGATAAATCTCGCACTGATCACTGCGTCAATGCATACTGAGCACGATTAGCTTCTGGTAAGTTTATTTGCATTTTCATTTTATGTTACATCGCATTCTTGTGTTTCGCGTCATTTTAAAACATTGCACTGATTTGTTTTATTTATTTTGATATTTCTTTATTTACAATAGATTTTTTAAATGGTAATTAGATGTTTTTCTCAATAATTTTTTTGACAAAATTAAAACCAAGAATATCCCACGGAGCAAATACAAAAGAGGCAGAAGATGGCATAAGCAATTATGCACTGTGATTCCTGAGTAGGGCCTGACGTCATCACAGTGGGCGTGGCTTATTATACTGCATTATACTTTCTACGTTCGTCCTGTGCGCTTATGTGTCGAAAATCGCAAAGCGGTGTATTTTCGTTGTATTAAGAAGAAAAGGATGAAGTGTTGCGTTTTATCGTGTAAAAACTAGCAGATAGACGCTCTGATGCTATGCATGGCATCACATTTCATTTGTAAGTCATTTACCTAATTTATTAAAAAGGTTCTAGAAAAAAATCTGCGTCGGCTTTCAAATGTAATTATTATATCCCATATTCGACACTAGATGGAGACACTTTGTGTCATGGGAACTAAAAATATAAAGGTACGTAGAGCTCAGTATTGGTAAAATAATCAATACGAAGGTGTTGAAATTTGTTTTGCATTCAGTCCTAAAGAATTTTTATGCGCCAAAATATTATTTTTATGGGTTTTATAATCATTTTGTGAACAGGCCGCCATCTATCGTCAAGGTAGCTAAACTACATTGCAACATCGATATGGAACGATGCGAGTACTTTTACTATTTATCGGTAGATGGAAAATAGTAAAGTGGGCGGGGTTTAACATCCCCTCGCCCCGCAAATTGTCACGCGTTGTTACATAGTGAAATCTAATTACACTTCCTCTTTGTATTTGCTCCGGGGAATATCCACTCCATTTAGTCAATTTTATAAATTAACAAATTTTAATCTTAGATTTTTTTAAACTTTATGAAACTTTATAACAGAATTTTTTTTATATATTTATTTTTCATATATTCTTGTGAAATTATGATTTTATTTATATATGATTTTCAATTAACATTTACAGATTCTTCTCAAAATTACGACGCAACCCATGAATCAAGAACTAAAGGGACTCCGCAGCATCGCTTCAACTGTTTAACAATACATAACCGCAAATTAAAAGTAGCAAACTAATATAAGTAAATTTGAACTTTATTGCAATTTGCCCGTATTTGTCGGTAACAGCTCAATGTATGCATTTTGTTATATTCGGCAAATAATTGGCATATTAAGTGGAGACATAAAAAGCTAATGTAAAATTGACTTCATTAGAAGTTATCTGTTTAAAAAAATAGTTATAAGAAAGGATTCCGTTACCATAGGTACTGTGACACAAGTTTAAAACTTGTCCATTTCTAAACTTAGATCGCGTAGAATATTATAATAAGTAATAATTTAGACTTATAGACAACTATCATACAAAAAAAATCATATTATTGCAAAACCCAATTGCAAAACTGTGCTTTTAATAAAAAAAAATAAAAGCTCTCGTAACAACATAGTTATTTGAAGTTAATAAAAGTAAAAACAAACAAACGGAAACTTAGAGTTAGTAAACGGGTGCATAAATACTTTGTACTTGGTTCTATTCTCTTGTCAATAATATAAATTTTTGTTTTACTGACTAATCTAAATTTTGTCATTATGACCCTAAATAACTTACAACAGCCGCTGCCATACATCGTCACCGCCTAATTACGTTATTCGAGTTGAAAATAATATTTTTTACCGCTTTATCTTGAAAAAAAATTAATAACATTGATACGTTGTTAGTGGTCTTTATATGAAAAATAATATTTATGAATTAGACTTAACTTGACCTTAATAATCTTGTTTTTATGAATGTCTATTTCTTTGGCACGCTCTGTAGTCCAAAGAGCTTGATCGATTTTAACATAATATGGGGTTCCGTTGATTAGTCTTATTTGTGGAAGTGACATAGGGTATAAAATTCTCTATTTTTAGTAACTTTTTCAGAGTCGGGGTTTTTAATTACTGTTTTAATTTTAAGTATTACTCTTGTTTGGACCGGAAAATTTCGCGGGCACGCGTTGTAACTCAAAAGTATACGAGGGGAAAGTATTAGACACATTAAAAACGAACAAAAATACAAATAAATGTCAATGTTTTGTTCAGAAATCTTCGCACACAACAACAACTCGCCAAAATTTTATCGTAATCTGATGAATATTATAGACACGCATACGATACACAAAGAAACATTCATTTTTACAAATATTGATGAATCATCGTATTGTTTCCAAATAAAAGACAAAAATAATTTTTAGACGACTAAAACCTTTCAGCCTTAAAATGGTAAAAAACATTTGTTTTTCGAATGACGAAAATTAATAACCATAAATACAAATACGACAGTACGAGATATTATAGTATTGATGTTTGTGGTGAGGTGCTTAAAAGTGGTCGCATGACTGCTTCGTTTCCTCTTCCAATTGTTACAGCCAAGATGCGCATTTTATCATACGTATAAAATTGGCATAGCATCCAAACCAATCTGTGACAGACACACCCAAAGGTAACTGATAGTAAAATAAATGAAATAGTAGGATTCCATGGTAGGTATTCCGAGTTCTTGAACTCTCTGTAGTGATAAATTACACTATTATATCCTCCCTGCACCGAAATAAGCCATACGGTAAGCTCTTTTTATATTAAATTTAATGTGGTTTTAATTGTAACAACTAAATATTTTAAATATATTTGTTTGTACGTTTTTCATTGATGTTGTAAGATTAATCAGATCAATTTAAATATATTGTATAAGTTATCAGTGTCACGATTGTCTTCTAGTATTCACTTTAACCTAAAATGCGTTTTAAATAGGAAGTTGAGTCTTATTTAAAAGTAAAGTTCTAATTTCAGTAGCTGGGCGCCTAAAAACACGCGAGTAACTAGTTTGATCTCCGATGATGACACCACTAAGAACTGAAATTACAATAATTACACATAACATGAAGTTCAGCCCACATCATCACTTGCAAAGTTAAGAGTATACTCAGTGGGTTCAAGATTAAAAAATCTTAAAATCTCGGATTTGAGCGTCATAAATTGAATGGAAAACTTTGGACTTACTAGACCAAAAGTTTTCCATTCAATTTGTGACGCAGTTTTCCATCTCTATCGACCTTTACACTGGTCTGTTGGCAATACATATAGTAGGTACATGGTGCAATGTGTATACCGTGGTGTAAGGCCTGTGCAGATGTGAAAGTCTTTATTTATAGATACAAAGTGTCAGAAATTTATCTAAGACAAATGCTGACCGTTAGTTAAAAAAGTAAAGTGTATGTATGCTGAAGAGCATGGCTTCCTATTTGACACGCATAATACATCTGCATAATGCATGTGCAGTAGTTTAAGTCTTCTTAACTAAGAGCCTCACAAATTAATATTATTTGGCGTAACGAATTAGAATGGGATTGATTAAAGCCGCTGTTCATTTTTAACAGAGTTGTACTGTTGTATTACTTACCAACTGTCAATTAGCCTTAAAAATCTCGAAAAAAAGATAGTCTTTGTGAAACAACATTGTACTTCTAACCTGTGGATAGTCTTGCCGCCTACAATGGAGCGAAAGGATTTTGTAAAATTTTTATTAACACATTAGCTATACATGTTTATTAAAACTTTAACCTATTTTAAACTTTGAACGTATGTACTGTGATGCCAAATATATATTATATCTAATGATATGTGTAAAGTTGGATATAAACGTTTGTTAATTTATTGATAGAGTCTATCTTCACCCTATTTATTGCTTTTTAGTAATAAATAATTATTGCGGAAATGTTTTTTTACTACTATTTAATGTTTTATTCCCCATCATGTTTACTGTATTTGATTAGAATTAATTCTAAAACTTGAGGGTCAGAATGACAGAAAATTTTTACGTGATAACGTGTAAGATATAATGCGTAGTGGAGCTATGGCCCAGCGATATTCGTAGTTTATAGTCGCAGCGCAAATGAAATAAAAACTTTCAGTGTCGCCCTCGTACAACATTTTTTATTGTATTTTTTATAGATCTTAGAAATAATGCAGCCCAATAGCTGCTGTAGAATGTATGTAGTAGAACATCGCGCGGAAAAGCGCACTTTAGTCTTCATTATCTCAGACATTTTTAAGATAGGAAAAAAATAAAAACACATTTTTTCTTGGAATTTTCTCTAGCCTTGTGTACAAACACATAGCAAAAATCGATGGCCTGTCAATTCTGCTAACATTCCATTTTATTAAAGATGTTAAAATTATATTATTAGATGTTAATAGCTTTGACGAGACAAGGTAAGACAACATTTTATGGCTGACCGCTTATTTAAGAGCTAACTTAGCGGTCAGCCATCGCAATCTATTTCTCCTGATGATGTCTCATTTAGAGGCGAAAAACGTGGCATTATCGACGGTGGTGTATCTTACCTAGTGTCGTGGTGTTGGGATTATTGGTGGTGGGGATATAGTGCACGCAATTGAGCGACGGCGGAAGGTACTTTTCAAACTAGACACTATATTTCATTACTCAGATTTTAGCTAATTTATTTTAAACATATTTAATATAATTCGGCAAAGACTGATTCTTAATTATTATTCCATATTTAACCCTCAGACGTGACAACGCATCTGTAGCCTTCTTTGAAGCTACTGCAAGTGTCCATGAATAAATGCTCACTTCAGTTTGATTTGTTTTAGTATTTGTCTGTTCGGTACAAGTTTTGCAACTGACTCCAAAAAGGTAACTTTGCTTAAGATATAGAGATAACTAAAGTTATCGGGTAAACCCGATGAGGTAAATACAACAACTCGAGGCTGGAAACGTAGTAAAATGTGGTAACCATTTTGAACTGTAATTATTATACATAGTTTCAATAGCTTCACGAATCATGTTGATACCATACGATGAATTGCCATGGGTTCTGCAAAGCGGTAGAGATCGGAAATTAAAAATAAGTTAAAAATAAACGCAATAAATTTCTTAAAACCCACTTTTATTTAATTAATAGCTTGTCTTGAAAGGTAAGTACGATTATGATTTTGAAAACATTGACTTTGAGGTAAGTTATTAACATTTTACTGTTATTTGGTAATTCATATTAATTACCAAATAACAGTAAAATGTTGATAATTTACATGTGTGTACATCAATGACATATTTTTAATAATAAGCAAAAATTCGGAGTAAACAAAACACATTATATTCGTAACACGTTTATTTCATAAACTGTTTTGTGCTAATATCATTAAATGACACAACATTAGTTATATTAGTTATTTTAACGACAGCCGTTAGACGACTTAACTGTAACACTTCTTATTATTACATTGTAATACAAATTGTGTTTGGATTTAATATCATAAAAATATTTATAATTGCTCAATAATAATCCAACTAATGATTTATAATATTTGTACTAATCATTATACCCAAACATTACTTAATATTTGTTGGACTAATTGTAAAATAAAAACAATACAAATCTCTAAATAAAAATACTAATTAAGGTAACTATTTAAAAGATTTTGTTTTGATGGAAAACTTTCATTTAGGTCGTCATTTTTGTTACATTATATTGTACATAAGTAGAGGGCTTATAAGGTCACTTTAAGAATTACAAAGTGAGAAAGAAACATTTATTGCAACATGCCACAAACATTTTGTTTATAAATTTCAGTAAAAATACATTACTCATGTTGTGTTGTGGCGCGTTAAGCTGAACGCACATTTGTCCGCGCCGTACGCGCCGAGTATTTACTGATGGCCTCGCACATTTGCCCGTACGCATCGTCCGCACCGTCCGCAAATCTTTTGTATTACCAACAACTTTTGTAGTTTTTTCCAACCACTGGTGTGAAACGGTACAATTTGATCGCTCGAAATCACTATGGAAAGCAATTTAGTAATAGCCTGCTTATTGGCAGAGGAAGAAGAAAATAAAAATCGAAGAAAAAGAAGATTCGGGATTCATAATATTAATTTAAAAAGGCGATTGTATTTAGAATATGAAAGGGGTATACTTTATTTAAAGACTTATTAGATGATGATGAACGATTTTTTTTTAGATATTTGCATTTAAAATACAAGAAATTTGAAGAATTGCTACATATACTAAAACAATATCTTACTATGGAAAAGTCAAGATTTAGAAAGCCAATTGAACCAGAAAAAAGACTTGTTGTATGTTTGAGGTAAGTATTTTTATTGATAATAAAGTAATCAGGTATAATTGGGTTTTTGAATTAAATTTAACTATTTTTGTTAGTTCAGTATTTAAATAATTTATCGCTAAGAATACATATTGATAATCAATGCAAAAAAAAATCAAATTATGTATAATTAATTACGAATTAATTAAAAGTTATAAAATTACAAAAATTATCATGTAACTCGAAACCACCAGTTATAGTGGAAAATCCACTAAGTTGGCAACATTACACAACACTGAGTATCCACACGCGCCAAACGCGCCGCGTTATATGATGTCATCAGCATTCGTCCTTCGATATCGTATACCTACCGCATTTTATAAAATTCGGCGCGTACGCTGCGGCTGTAATGTGCGAGGTTTCATATGATTTCATACAATGAATTCTAAAATTCGGCGCGTACGGAGCGTGCGGCGCGGACAAATGTGTGTTCACCTTTAGGCAAACGGACCTCATTCCGCTTACGCTGTTGCCGAAACAACATTGGTGGTTTTCAGTGGGCCCGAACGGATAGTAACGTTAATTAAACCCAATGTTGTCTACATTATACTTCTCATAGGACCCAAAGTTATCATAATTAAACATTTATTTTAATATTTTCACTAACTAACATTGCTGCAATATAAGTATATTATATTCAGCATTGCAAAGCTTACACTTCAACAACTTAACAATCTCTAGGAGATGGAAGTGGAGTTATATTCATAACAAAAATAAGTACATAACTATTCTAACCACTATGTGGCCCATTATAAACTGTCAACATGAATGTCATTATTATAATATAATATTATAAGATATCTTTTAACTTTAAACAATCACTAGAGAAATCTCTCTACGGTCGACAAAAAGCACTTATTATCATAGAACATAGCACCGTAGTTATTTGGAATGTTTCAATAATATTCTAAATTATTAAGGCACTTATTTCGTGTACGTCGATCTCTATCACAATATTCTTAATACTAGGAATAGTAAAAAAGATCATTAGCTATAGAGGAAATACAATTAAAAATAAGAAAAACGTAAAAAGCATTAAAGTAATATAACATGATTATTATATTATTTTGAAACAAAAGTTACTTAAAATGCAGAGGTGGAAATACTGATGTTTTGTAATTCATAAGATTCAAATAACTGCCTTCTAAACATATTAATTTCTAATCTCTTAATGAACTAAATAGAAAATAATAATAATTTCATTCGGCTATACTTAACACTACTTGCAAAAATGAATGTGTTCAAAATTCTAAAACAAAAACAATAAATTTAAATTCGTCAAAATTTAACCTAGATGAAATTCATTGGCTGCTCTGAACAGAACTAAAATCGGACAGATCTTTAGTCTCCTTATCACATTTGACAATACTTTCGCAGTCCAAATAGTCTGTGTCAGTCAATTGGCGTTTAATCATCAAGTGAGGTGTTTTCCTCACTCTCTTTTCCTTAACACACTTTGGTATCATCTCTTTTCCCTCCATCAAATACTGTACAATAACCCTTTCGAAAAACAAAGCCAAGACGAAATTAAACGAGGCCAGTGCCAGTACGATGTACGACATTAAATTGTCTTTAGGCATTTTTAGTTGAAGGAACTCCGACAGCCATTGCGGTGGAGACATAGTTATATATACACAGATGGCCGTCATAATTAACACGCTAATCATTAGCTGTTTATTTGTTATCACAGATCGTCTGTAGGGCGCGCCATGGCTAAACACGATGGCCAAAATTATATATTGGAACATAGAAACTGTGTAAATTGCGTAGTTCTCCCAACATTCGTTCTCTTCCTCCCCTTCGTACGTATGTCGCACGTACCAGGGGAAAAACGTCAGCGCTAAATAGCTCAAATACTGTGCGAGACCTATCAGAACCATTTGACCAATTAACGATACTAAAGGAACGATACCCAATAAGGAAGTTAGGGGTGGGATTTTACAAAGCCTGCCCGTATACGCTTCGGTCACGCCGAAAAAGGAAGCAAAGTTGACGATTAGGGCGACATCTATGAATAGAAATTCGAAGTCGGTGAGATTTGAGTCGAAGTAATAGAGAAAGGCGACGGAGAAGAACTCCGTTAGGGAGTAAGCTATCATGAATTTGAAGACGCCGAAGCTCGTCGTTAGGGCGGCTCTACCTTCGCGCAGTATGCGGGACACGCAAGTTATGTCGGGCTGCGTGGAGGTGAAGGGAGCCGCGACGCTGCTCTCCAGCTCCGACAGCGAGATGCCCGTGTGGGCGGCGCGCAGCGCGCCGCAGTCGTTGGCACCGTCGCCGCACATGCCTGCCATTGCGCAATGTATAGGTTTATTCTTTATCTCTCTCATCTAAACTGGTTTTTTCGTAATCACTATGCTTGGCATCTGCTTGCCAAGCATGGTCACTATAAAAGCGAAGCGGCGATCACTAAAAAAATATTAATTGTTGTTTTCCAATTTATTACTATACTAGCTGTTCCCCGTGACTTCGCCCGCGTGTAATGATTACGATTGGATTTCATGGGTTTTCAAATTTTCGAGCGGAACCTTAATTCTTTTTCTTAAATAAAATTAGCCTAGGATACTCCTTATAACATCAGCTATCTACCAGTGAAAGTCCCGTCAAAATCGGTCCAGGAGTTTCAGAGATTAGACAGACAGGCAGATATACAAAAATTTTAAAAATTGTGTATTTGTTATAAGTACCGTATATATAAATATTTCACATGTATTTAATAAAAAGCTGTTATTTTTACATTACAAACAGACACTTCAATTTTATTTATTTATATAGATATTTATTTATCCTTTATTGCAAGTTGCTAGCGGTGTTCATAAGTGTATGATGCAGTGGAGTACGATCCTTTGTCATCTAGGCGAGCGGATGATGGCTGCGGAGAACCACATAAGGATAAGAAGGGGTATCTTCCAGGGCGATTGTTTGAGTCGAATCTGGTTCTGCCTCCCTCTGAACCCTCTCAGTACCTTACTGGAGGGTTCGGCGTGGGAATTTAAGCTTCGGAAAGGAGGTACAAAAGTGACCCACCTTTTCTATATGGATGATCTCAAGTTATTCGCCTCCAGTCGCTCTCATCTTATGAAATTGCTAAACATCACTTGTGATTTTAGCAATTCTATTAGAATGGAGCTGGGGACGGATAAGTGTGCGGTCCTCCATGTCAAAAGGGGTAGGGTTGCTAACTCTGAGGCCATAGACTTATCTATGCCGATCAACATAAAGACCCTATCCGAGGCTGAAACATACCGATACCTAGGTATGTCACAGAACATAGGTATCAATGAGGCTGACGTGAAACAGTCAGTTTGCGATGTGCTTTATGCACGCTTGACAAAAGTGCTTAAGAGTCTTTTGTCGGGCGTTAATAAGACACATGCATATAACGGTTGGATCATGCCTGTTCTCATGTATACATTTAGCATACTCAGGTGGATTCAGACCGAACTGATCGCTCTGGATAGAACAGTCCGCACTATTATGACGTCCCACAGGATGCATCATCAGAGGTCGTCAGTAATGAGACTGTACTTGCCGCGGAAGCATGTTGCCGCGGCTTTTTAATCGCGCTATCCATGTATCACGAAGCGGATGACTCATTCTATAGGGACGTTATTTCTTGTGATAAAGGACTTACCCCTCTATCCTTAGCCAACGAGCAATGGCAAGACCCGGCAGTACAGAGCATTTCCGACCGGAAGACCGTATGGAAGGAGAAGGAGATCCACGAGAGGTTCTACATGAGCTTTTCGTAGACACAATCGCCTCCCTCCATTGGCTACGTTTCAGGGACCTCTTTGGGGTCGAGCTTGTCACCATCCCGGTGAGTCAATTAGGCATGTCATCTGCGGTTATTCGGCGCTTTCTAACTCTGAGTATTTGCACAGGCACAACCTAGTAGCCAGGATTCTACACCAGGAGCTCGCTCTGAAATACGGTCTCGTGGATCGGAAAACTGCTGTATTATAAATACTTACCGGAAGCCGTGCACGAAAATGACCGCGCCAGGCGGTGATTGACACCTTGAGAAAACCTGCATATTGAGAGAACAAAATATTTCAAGAACACGTGACGTCTAACGTAAACACGTGACATGCAATTGCGGATTTATACCATAAATGTTATAAACCTCTGAGATATAAGACGAGACCCGTGCCAACTAATTACCATCATCATTATCATTGCAGCCTATAAAAGTTCACTTCTAAATCAAGGCCTCCACATAGAGATGGTTCGCCTCAGAAGCGACGCTTGGCTCATAATAGCAACTGTAGTTTTTTTTTTATTATTTAGACCTGTGAACAGAAAAATACTGATGGGTATCTCCTGTTTCAGATTCTCTCTGCCGCATTTTTACGCGATATGGGGTAGTGGATTCCCTTAGGCCGTCACTACACAGCCTTCTATCGGCCGCCACTCCACAATAGTGAGACATTAAAGGCTGTAACTTTGTTTTTATTGCAGTTAACCTCAACGAAAATAGTTTTTACGCGGTAGAGTCACGCTTCATTGTATAATTATTGTTGTAGCATTAATGGGTAATGTCGTAGTTGCGTCTTACGGCTACCGATAGATGAGGCTATAACCATTTTTTATGCCCGTCTTACATGACCAGACCAACAACGGGAAGTATCTGGGAGTATCTGGTACTGCGATTGTCAATCTGCCAGCAAAGATTGACAATTAAGGCAAACCTTTCCCAGTGGACGTTTAAGGGCTGATGAAGAAAAAGAAAGAAGTACTGACCCACGTAATAGCCGAGTGCCTGGTACTCGAGTATGAGTTGTTGCTTCTGGTCGGCCGACATGCGCGCGAACACAGCGCCCCTGGCGATCAGCCGCGGAACTGCTGCCGCGTACTGCTCGCGCACGATCTGCCACCAAAAACAAAACCTTAAACATAAGACTCCCTACGTGTTCATCAAGTCCATTTAGTGAGGGAGTCGACCAACACTTCACTGACTAACCTTCCTTCAAATCAGTTGTCGGTTCTACCAACTATATTGGCCGGCCTATAGCCACGCTTCAGCTTACTGATTAGCTGGGCTATGTCAGTTACTGTTCGTGTTACCAGTAATGATTACTAACGAAACTCAGACGTGGTCCTTCACTGCTAGGCGTATGAAAAAGCTCAGTTGCTCAGCGAGCTTCAGATAGCACTATGCTCGAAGTCTGAATGGTAATGTCATATTGGTCTAGAAGACAAACGTGTTAAATGCAAAATTTTGTGGTTTACACTTTTTAATGCCATGAGTATTTTAATTTTAATCAATAATATAAATATTGAATCTACGAGTATTGAAATTCACACAAACTTTAAGTGTTTTATAATGAATGATTGGCAATTGACACCTAAAACCTAAAATTTAGGTGAAATGTTATAAAAATAAATTATATATTAATTTAATAAATTTTACTTTAATTTCTAATAATTACATAATAATTGAAAATCATATGCTATACACAAATGCACTAAGTGAACAAAAGAATAAACAAAATAATAATAAAAAATATTAAGTGGATGTAATTTTTCATGTGACTAGTATTTCTCAGTACTTTTTATGGAAAAAAAAATTAGCATTAATTGTATAAACAAATAAACATCCTAACTAATAGCAGAAGTACGTTACGTTATACTACTCAGCTTCACATATAGACCAACGAGTCAAATTTTATAATTTATATAATCTTTGATCATGACGATGATCATGATCATTACGATGAACATGCCGATGACGATGATCATGACGATGACGATGATCATGATCATGACGATGACAACGACGATGATCATGACGATGACAATTACGATGATCATGATCATGACGATCATCATGACGCTGACGATCAACATGATGATGATCATGACGAAGTTCATGACGATGATCATCACGATGACTATAACGTTGATCATAATGATGATCATGACGATGACGATTAACATAACGATGACGATGATTATGATAATGTCGATGACAATGACTATTGTCATTATCATGACGATGACGATGACAATGACGATGGGCTAACCTAGCCCCCGAGGCGATTCACGTGTGAGCTGGTCCGCCGATATTATAGACGCCGGTTTAATACTGGTGAATCTCTTTGGCCAGCTCCTTATTAACCTCTCAGCTCCCATTTATAAGGCGACTAGATCTCCGCGACCAACCGCCTTGAGCCTAAATGCAGAAGACGTTTCGATGCTGCTCACGTCGTCAGCCGGTTTCTTTCGTTTCTCTGTTCCTCTTCCTAATTTATGTTTTGTTATAGTAATTGTTCCAGACAGTACTATGGTACTGAGTGAGTGTGTGAGTATGAGTACTCACCAATACCAATAGAAATATTCACATCACAATAATTGATCAGTAGTGACCTAGACTGATTATTCGTCACAGTAACGTAACGTAACTTATAAGTTTACACTATTTATTACTTTTTTATAGAATAACGGTGACAAACGAGCACACAGTCCTCCTGATGGTAAGTGGTTGCTGTGGCCCATAGACATCTACATCTATCTTTCTTTGCGAATTAAAATACAGATGAGTTGTCAGCCGTGAGGACTAAGATGGAATGCCTCTGTTCCAGTAAAAAGGCTCTCCGGTTTTCTACACTCACCATACGAAACACAGCATTATTAAGCTGCTAAATGCTGCTGTAAACACGCTGGTATTCTGTAACAGCGTGGTCCTTCCCCGGTCGAACCAACCCATTCGTGCTACAACTAGGTATACTCTTAATATAGCTGCAGCGTGGCTCTACCACGTAGTTATTATTCTATACACATATACTTGACGATGAGTTACCAAGAACCCTCTAATGCATTAACACTTTAATAAGTACAATGTTCTTTGTAAACTTATTTAGGGGGGGGGGGGGGGGCTTAACATGGTAGCGGAGTTATATAGAAGACTACCCCAGGAGGGTACCAGCACCCTTGGTGACGGAGAATCCCTCGCTGAGCATCCACGCCTAAGCTACCCTACTTTTTCTGAGCGTGGGTGTAAGCACCCACGCTCAGAACCACGCTTAGGCTGTACCGCGTATTCTTGAGGTAGCGTCTTCTACCATCTCGAGACTGCAAAGCCGGCCTTGAGAAACAGTTCTAACCGAGACACAGGTATCCTTTCCGGCTGACACATCGTATCTCTCCTACCCGGGGTACAAATTAGAACACTCCTTTGTGCCCCGGGCTGGAGTTTGCGTGTACGTCACAGAGGACATGTGTTTTCGACGCCTCGGTAGTCTTGAAGGTACGGACCTGTCCATCCTATGGTTGCACGTAGACAGCGACGACCATTCCCGCGTCTACGAGTGCCTCTGTAGGTCCCATAGCGATAATGCCGTCACAGACCGATTCAACGACCACGTATTAACAGGTCCCATCCTCAGAAATTATAATGCTCGGCGATTTTAACGCCCGCCACGCTGAATGGCTTGGTTCCCGTTTAACCGATCATGCAGGTAGATCGGTTTATGACTTTGCCTCGGCATATGGTCTGACACAACTGGTTACTTCGCCTACGCGGATCCCAGATGTGGAGGATCATGTGCCTTCCCTATTGGACCTGCTGCTGCCCTCTCATCCGGAAGGATATCAGATCTCCGTCGATACCTCTCTTGGCTTTTCGGACCATTGTTTGATCCGGAGTACGGTGCCACTCACGCTCCCATCCCAGTTACGATCTGCAGCTTGCCGCCGTGTTTGGCACTATAAGTCGGCCGATTGGGACGGGATAAGGTCTTTTTTTGCATCTTACCCTTGAGGGCGGGCTTGCTTCTCACCAGATGATCTCAACGTTGTTGCTGATTCTGCCGCTGATGTGGTACTTCAGGGAATGGAATTGGAGGTAGAACTCAGCCATGGTTTGGTCACTCCTGTAAAATTGCATCACGCTATAAGCAGGAGTGCTACTGGGCTTGGGTTGACGCATCAACGTCCCAGGATGTAAACACCAGTGCTCTTAAAAAGAAGTATAATTCCGCCTCCAGGTCCTTCAAAAGTGTCATTGCCAAGGCAAAGTCAGAGCACATCGGCAGAATTGGCGAGAAACTAGTTCGCCTCTATTCGGGAACACGTGCATTCTGGTCTCTCGCCAAGGCTGTCCAAGGGAACTTCTGTCAGCCGTCTTTGCCGCCTCTGCACAGGGTGGATTACTCACCGGCCGATAACGCAAAGGAGAAAGCCGATTTCCTAGGCTCTCTTTTTGCTTCCAACTCGACTCTCGATGACGGTGGGAACTCACCGCCGACCATCCCGCGGTGTGAGTTCTCTATGCAGGAAGTGCTGTTTACACAGCGCTTGGTGCGCAGAGCACTCCTCTCCCTGGCCGTCAACAAGTCGAGGGGGCCTGATAGAGTCCCACCTATTGTACAGAACACTTGTGCTCCGAAGTTGGCACCGGTTTTAACGCGTCTTTTCCGGTTTAGTAGGACTACTACTCCCTAGGCGAAGTCCCGAAGTCATGGAAGACAGCTTTGGTGTACCCGATCCCTAAAAAAGGCAACCGCTCAGATCCGTCCAACTACAGGCCTATCGCTATCACATCCTTGTTCTCCAAAGTAATGTAAGCTATTATTAACTGCCAGGTCATGCGGTACCTTGAGGATCACCAGCTGATTAGTGACCGCCAGTACGGTTTCCGTTGAGGTCGCTCAGCTGGTGATTTTCTAGGTTACCTAACTCATAGATGGACAGAGGCAGTGGAGTCCAAGGGGGAGGTCCGTTGGCCGTTAGTTTGGACATAGCGAAGGCCTTCGATCAGGCACAAAGCGCTTCTTTCTAAGCTTCCTTCCTATGGGCTTCTCGAGAAATTGTACAATTAGATCACCAGTTTTCTTGCAGATCGGAGCATCAAGGTTGTAGTAGACGGTGCATGCTCCGATTACAAGCCCATTAACACTGGTGTTCCACAAGGCTGCGTGCTATCACCAACGCTGTTTCTTCTGCATATCAATGATATGTTGCTAAGTGGTAACATTCATTCCTATGCAGACGACAGCACTGGTGATGCTTTAAACACCGGCCGTGCCAATATTTCTCGGGAATACGTCGCCGTACCGTACCGTAACAAACTTGAGTCTGAAGTCTCGGACTGAGGGCGAATAAATCTATTCCAGTTCAAAAATTTGTTGTACCTCCTCAGTTTCAAGGCACTCCCCTTGTTGCCTCAGTCAGAATTGGAATCCTCGGTGGCGACATATCGAGTGATATGCAGTTTCGTGGTCATTTGAAAGACAAGGCCAAATTGGCCCTAAAAAGCTTGGCGTGCACAGCAGAGCGGGACAGTATTTCATGCCGGCACACCGCTTACAACTTTACAAAGCGCAGGTTCGGCCCCACATTGGTAGAGCCAGCCAGGTAGTACAGTGGTAGAGCCACGCGGCAGCTTTTGCTGTCGCACGGATGGGCCGGCTCGAACCGGGGTGGTACCACGACCTCACAGAAAACCAGCGTGAAGTAGAGGTTTACCTCTGCGTTTCGCTTGGTGAGTGCAGATGGCCGGAGGCCCTTTTGACTGGAAATGAGGCATTCCATCTTAGTCCTCACGGGTGACAACGCATCTACATTTTGATTTCTGATAGAGGATAGATGTAGATGTCTATGGGCCACAGCAACCACTTACCATCAGGAGGACTGTGTGCTCGTTTGTCACCCTTAACCTATAAAAAAAACATGATATACTGTTCCCATCTCTGGGTAGGGGGCTCTCCAGTGCCAGCTCCTTCCACTTGACCGCATCCAGCGCAGAGCGGTTCGAATCGGCGACGACCGAATTCCTTCCGATCGGCATGACTCACTGGCACTGCATAGAGATGTTGCATATCTTTGCGTATTTTATCGCATCTACCACGGGGAGTGCTCTGAGGAATTGTTCGGACTGATTCGAGCTGCTCAATTACACCGTCGCACATCGCGACATAACTCGCATTATATCTATATATATATCATCCACACCACCTGGATGATTGGCGTTCCACCACTGTGCGATTTAGACGTTTACTTCCTCGCAGAACTTCCTTGTGGAATCGATTACCACCAGCGATTTTTCCGGACCGATACGACTTAGGGACTTCCAAGAAAAGAGCCTACTCTTTTTAAAAGGCCGGCAACGCATCTGCAATTTCCCTGGTGGTGCATTTGTTCATGGGCGGCGGTAGTCACTTACCATCAGGAGAGGCGCATGTTCGTTTGCCCTCTCCTATAAAAAAATCTGCTCTCCTGAAAAATTACAATCTCTGTAATTAATGCATTTGTCTTCTAGACCATCGACAACTTAACGTTTATTGTTCTTGATGTGGATTTTATTCATTTTTAATTTTCTCTTTGCGTTAACGGCTGTAAAAAGTCTACTTAATTAATCGGGATGAGCAGTATTAATAAATAAATTCCTTTTATTATATTATATTCATACAAAATATGTGTTTATGAAATACAGAAAACCACTTACCAGCAAACCGTCTGTGTACTTGTCGTAAAACTTTTATCAAATAAAAAATATCTCACTCATATAGGCCAAATAATGCTCACTAAAACCTTACCCGCCAAACATCTCCAGTCATAACTATCTTATAGTTAGGTAACTGGATAGATGACTCTAGATCATTGGCGCCAAAATTAGCAGAACTCGAGCCTTGCCATGAGCCCCGCCCGCTGTCTTCACTGCGCCATGAGCAAAATTGCTCCAGATCAGTCCTGCGTCCCACTGGTACCTGGACAAGACGCAAAATAAAAAAATGCTATATAAGCCAGTCTATGTATATACTACTACCTCAAAAAAGTGTATGTTATTATTGTAATATTAAAGTATAAAAAAAAGGAAATAGTAATAATCTGATTAAAAATTTATTATATGAAGGTAACACCATCTTTTTATATATATGCAGGCATATCTCTATTACCGCAAAAAAATTCGGCATTTTTGTAGGACGTCGGCCGCGCAACTAGATTTAGTCTAGTAAGCATTGCGGCTGCAACTATTAAAAAAAACTATAGTTTTATTGTACGCGTGGACTTGTACTTTGACAGAGGGGGACGCCTGCGTATAGCTAATCCCCTCCGCCCCGCCCGTGGCCCGTGTTGCTCTATGTAGTATGTATTACTGCCGTGATGTTTTTGTTGGGTATTGCAATTCTAAACGTAGTTTTGTTTTAAACTAGCAAACTAAACAATATGCAATCACTACGTTTTATATCTTGAATTTGACAGCTTATTATATAGTTTAAAAAATTTATATATACATGTGATTTTTTTTTAAACTGTCTTTTCCATTTTTCTATTCATTTTCTATTCAAGAAATTCCACCTTTTTATAAAAAGAGCATAGACAAACTGCAAAAAAATATAATTATCTCATATAATAAATCTGATATAATATATTCACATCGGTGACGGAAACATCAAATGTGGGAGACATCTGATACATAAATCACCGAGCATCCTCGCGTAGGCTGTAATTAGTAATACTGCTGCAAATCGTCCATGTGGGAGTGGCCCATGTCCAAAATCCAACTGTTTACGGACTGCTGAGAAGAATAAAGTACTAAGTAATATCTTACCCCATGCAGAGTGCTTTCACAATAGAGTCTAGTGCCTTGCGCGTCAGTATGTGGCAGTATGTGCACGACCCTCTCTCCACTCGCCAGTATGCCACATTCCTTTGCGACGCTCACTGCAGTATGGACATTATCGCCTAAAAGCAAAAACATTCATATGGGTGACAATCGAGCACACAGTTCACCTGATGGTATGTAAGTGAATGTTGTGACCAATAGATACCTACTCAAATGCTTTGTCACACCTAAGGACTAACGAACTAAGGAAAGTTACTTTTTTGTACGGACCGCAGAATTAGATACGAAGTACATGTAAAAACTGTTAAAAACTACACGTTAGAAGCCAAATGGGGACTTAAGACGTACGGTTGGAAGGACTTCAATGTATGGAAATAATATTATAATATGTTTCTATAATTTTTTTTTGAAGTGTCGAAACTGATTTTAATCTATCAAAAGTGCACTACCCAACATATACTTCTCCTATAAATTTCTTCATTGGAGGGATTTTTCCAAAGTTGACACTCTTGGTAGGCGGTTGGTTAAGATGAACATGGACAAAACAAAGATCATGTTTAATGTCCATGTCACACCTATGCCGGTATTTGTTGGGAGCACTAAGCTCGAAGTTGTTGACGAGTATGTTTAACTGGGACAAATAGTCCGACTAGGTAAGTCCAACTTCGAACGCTCAACTCCGATTCAACTCGGCTGGGCAGCGTTCGGGAAACTACGACACATCTTCTGGTCAGACATACCTCAAAACCTTAAAACGAAATTGTACAACCAGTGCGTGTTGCCAGTGATGACTTACGGATCTGAGACGTGGTCCTTCACTGCTGGCCGTATGAGGAAGCTCAAGGTCGCTCAGCGAGCTATGGAGAGGGCTATGCTCGGGATTTCTCTGCGTGATAAACTTAGAAATGAGTATATCCGCAGTAGAACCAGAGTAACCGACATAGCCCAACAGATTAGTAAGCTGAAGTGGCAGTGTGCCGGCCATATAGCTCGAAGAACCGACAACCGATGGGAAAGAAAGGTTTTCGAGCGGCAGCCTCGTACCGGTAGGCGAAGTGTAGGGCGTCCCCCCACGAGATGGATTTACGACCTGGTAAGACATGCAGGAAGTCGATGGATGCAGGTGGCTCAGGACCGTGCTTTGTGGCATTCCTTGGGGGAAGCCTATGTTCAGCAGTGGACTTATGAAAGGCTGTAATGATGATGATACAGATGGCACTATACGAAAACCTAAAAAACATGTCTATCTTGTGCCCGATGTGTCAAATCAAAAATGCCGAACACTTTAGAATATATTTTGCTGACGGCGAAAAAATTGTAGGACAAGAAACAAGAAATATCCTATATGTTTTAGCTACTTTACTACGTTAAGGTAGTGAATATATTCACCTGTTATCATCACCACGTGTATATTGGCCTCTTTCAGCTCCCTTATAATGCCTGTAGTGGCTGCCTTCAGACGATTCTCCAAAATAACTAAACCAATGAACTCCAAGTCGCACTCGACCTAAAAAAAGTCGATCAAGTTCTTAGTTTTATAATACCGAAAAAAAATGTTTGCTGTTAGTACAAGATCCCGACTTAAATCGACTACGCTCACCGAATTTTTTCGTTAGAGCCTTTTCCGAAAAACCAATTACATTTATACAAGTTTAAAGTTTAGGATTAATGCATTTGATCGTAATTACATTTGTATGCTTAACTGCCCAAAACTCCCTTTCTGCTCCACCCATGGTTAGCTCGAAAGAATGCCAAATAGGATTAAGCCCGTCCTTTGTACTGTATTAAAGTGCAATATAGAATAAAATAAATAAATAATTGCATTCATCAATATGCTTTTTCTTATATAGGATAGGGTGACAAATGAGCAGACAGTCCACATGACGGTAAGTGATTGATGTGGCTAATAGACATCTATATCTATCCTCGATTACGAATCAAAATGCAGATGCGTTGTCACCCGTGAGGACTAAGATGGAATGCCTCATTTCCAGTAACAAGGATCTCCCGTTCTCTACACTCACCATACGAAACACAGCTGCGTTAAGCTGCTATTTTACGCTGGTATTCTGTGAGAGCGTGGTCGAGCCGGCCCACTCGTGCTACAACTTTAATACTAATATAGCTGCAGCATGGCTCTACCATGTAAAAAAAAACCATTGCTAAACATTGTGTACATTTTAAACACCGCAAATCTTTTTCATATTAATTAATATTATTATTATTTATATTTATTGCTCCAAATCAGGTTCATGTCGGTAAGGTACGGTATATTTTTATCAACTTTTAAACACTTTATTTACCTGTTGTCACAATATCAACATTATTTACCCCCAACCGGATTATTGGTTACATAGAGTATAGACGATTCTCCGTATAGTACATTAAATTTTTCTTTTCTATTACTGGGAGAAATGAGTGCGCAAGGAATCTTTTTTTTTTACTGAGCGAGTGAGCGACTTTCTTTCTCTATCATATAGATTTGTATGTTCACTGTAACTCCGTTGCACCAGGCTCTCTTATTAAACTATTGAAACTTAAATCGCGACAACCCTAGGGTTTGCTTACTATGCTAATAAGACCCTATACCATTGTGGTCACAATAATATAATTTTATTTATTAGTAAGGATGACAAACGACCAATAGATTTACACAACATTTAAAAAACAAAACGCAGATGTATTTTCACCCCTGAGGACTAAGATGGAATGCCTCGATTGTAGTAAAAGGGATATCCACTGTCCAGTTCTATAGACTCACTTTACGAAACACTATTTCACTCTGGTATTACGTGAGAGCGTGATATTTCCCGTCGAGCTGACCTATTCGTTCTGTAATCTTAATATTGCTGCAGCATAGCACTGCCACGTACATTTATCAACATTTTGATATAATTTTATCAGGAAACTGGATCACAGTAAATTACTCATACTCGCTTAACTTATTATTTTATTTACCCATAAAATTGTATAAATTATTTCGTTTATTAGAAAAGCTGACAAGGGAAGGTAGATTTAAGGCTGTATAGTCATGTAGCCCTATGTATTAACTCATTAACCAGCGGGGAAAAAAGAAAAACATTTGTATGGGCTAAACATCACCTGGACCTTACCTGGATCTTAACCTTTTTTTTCATTTATTAAGCTGTAAAATTTGAATTATTACTTTTTGCATCGTTACAACCTGTAAAAAATCCACTGCCGAACATAGGCCTCCCCATAAATTGCTTCATAGGGGGATATGTGGAATAGTTCTAACGCTTGGCAGGCTGGTTGGCAACTGCAGTATTTTTTTTATTTTTAGTCGTTTTTAGGGTGACGCTGCTGTCCATCTCCTCGTCCACATCCACGGAACGACATAGGGTAGTAGATATTGTTACACCACTACTATACACGCTCATTTATTCTTTATTTGTCGGGAAAATGTTTTTACTTTTTCTTTTTCTTAATGTTCTATATGTATTGATAGTAAAACCAGCCAGACACAAACATAACAACCAAAGAGATTTTTCTTCAATTTTATACAAACAAAATACGAAGAAACTTTTTCCCGTATCTATTATTTAATGTCTAATAATAAAAGTCATTAGTTTTTTTTTTATTCTGTATATGTGTAAAAAGCATAGAATACTATAATACGAGTACATACAGAATAGGACGGGGTAGTGGGCGTTGCCGTGTAACCACTAACATGTCAAGTCACACCTATAAATGTCAACACATCTGTTTTGACGTCACAGTGGTTGTCCAATTTTTGTGTCAAGCTTTCCTGGGTGCAATTTATTTCAATAATGCCGGATTGTGCGGTAATTACGTGTCGGAAAAACAGCTAGATATGGACGACTCCGTGGCGCAGTGACTTAGCAATGAGTTGCTGCGCCGGGGGGTCGCGGGTTCGAACCTCGCACGGAATAAGTATTTGTATGGCCTACAAATAATTGTTCCGGGTCTGGATGTTTGTCCTTGTGCAATTTGTGTTAGTAAACTGCCTCCAAGATAGAGGAGAAAATCCTAACATTTTTAAAAAAAGAAAAAAGAAAAGAAAAAATATCAATATTCGATATAATTTCAGAGCAAATATATGGCAGTTTGTAAACAAATTCAAGGTTATTGCAAAAACTTTTTTAAATTCATTCCTATATAGATTTTACAAATTTATTTTTTCGGCATTACGAAAGTCTACAAATGTTAAAATTTAAACGATTTCTTTATTTGTTGAGAATCGCGAACATCGATCAAAGTCTAAAATGTGCAAATTTTATCAGTCTGTCAATACTGTTATCCCTTCATTTTCTTTTCAGAAAGAGACGGTTGTGAATCCGTTGTTATTGCCTTGGAATAAAGTATGATAGTATGTAATATAAAAGTTGCGTTTGTAACATTTAATCATTGAAATATGTATGACCAATGAACGAAATCGGTTTCTAGTAGTGATAATACGACGTAACCGCTTGTATGTGTGCTCCCGGCTACAACTGTTCTCGTACAAAATAAGGTTGACAATCATTATATTGTATATTATAGTATTCTATTGAATTACCTCATCTCTGGTCATTTTCTGCAGTTGCTTAAAGGTGACCTCCATTATTTTCGTAGACATTGCAATAACTCGGTATCCTTTCTCGGCGTAGGAACTTAGAATTTCGTTCAAATTGTCTGGCACTGGAATTGCATAATTTGTATATTCACAATGTAATGTCACAATGGAAAGTGTGAGAGTGATATCGAAAGAAGAGTGAATTCAGGAAACATGGTGAATGGAGCTTTGCACTCATTTATGAGCAGTCGGAAGGTGTCTAACAAGGCTCGTTTGGCTGTGCATGAGGGGGTGTTGGTTCCGACACTCATGTACGGAAGTGAAAGTTGGGTATGGCAGAAGAAACATGAAAGCAGAATAAATGCAGTTGAGATGAGAGCGTTAAGAAGTATGATAGGAGTTAAACTGAGTGACAGAATAAGAAATAGTGAGATAAGGAAACGTTGTAGTCTGAAAGAAGATGTAGTGACAAAAATTGAGAAAGGTATCCTGAGATGGTTTGGCCATGTCGAGAAAATGAATGAAGAACGATTGACGAAAAAAGTGTATAAGGCGAGTATGAATGAAAGTGTTGGAAGGGGTAGACCTAGGCGGACTTTTCAAGACCAAATCAGGGACGTCTTGAAAAAAGGCCAGGTCAAAAGCACCCTAAACCGTAGAGCATGTATAAAGAGAATAATGAAACTGAACGAAGCGAAACAAGCATGTAAGGATCGTACCAAGTGGAAAGAAGTGGTCTCTGCCTACCCCTACAGGAAAGAGGCGAGATTATATGTATGTATGTATGTATGTATGTACAATGTAATGTATATAAACATACAACAAACTTAAAATGAAATAAATATTCAATAACTTAGCGGAAGGAGTAGGAAGTGAACTTTTATTGCATGTAGTGATAACCCGGTTTCTGGTGTTCCAATTCCCAGTAATATTCTCATCGTTAGATATTGAGGTAAATAAGTAAGTGAATGGAAAAAAGAGAATAAAAAAATTAAGTTAACAATAACGTAATTGTACGTAAGGGATTTAAAAAAAAAACAAGTAAATAAATAATTCAATTAATTAATACATAAATAAATCAGTAAATTAAATAAAGGAAAAACAAGTAAGTAAGTATAAAATAAACAAGCAAGTGATAAGGAAATAAGTGAATAAATAAATATGCAAGTCAATTAGTAAACAAGCTAGTAAATAAATAAGTGAATTATCAATGTATCCAACATAGATAAATAAGTATATAAATATTAAATTCTTTTAATACCTGTTTCGGGTCTACAAAGAGTTCTTAGCATCTCGGGCGCGCCCTTGCAGTATACTCGCAGCACGTCCTCGCCCAACAAGCGCACCACCACCGAGGAGCGCTGCAACGTGGACACGAACTGGTACTGCTGCACTATGCCCACCTCCAGCGGCATCTATACAAAAATATGTAAAATTTAAAAATATTAAAATACTAGAAATAATTAAATTCTACTTTTGATACAACTTACCTGTGTTTACCTGGAAATATTTTAATATAAATATTTTATTATATATTTACA